>OW203762.1:22434861-23140431 GCA_934045905.1 Leuctra nigra
ATATATATTGCATTTTTCAATTATAATCATCATCATGGCTACAGTTTACAGACGATTTTCCACCGAGTAATAGCATCTTAAAGCAGGTTGTCATGATGAAAACCTCAAGATGAAAATGTAACGACAAAAACCGCAATGATACATAATATGTTTTGTTTCACTCTGGAAATGAGATAGAAATATTTAAACTACCTATGTATTTTACACGGGTCGGCAACCTTTTTTGATCAAGGAGCCAATTCCCAAAATTAATAAATTTGATAATAATGGAAGCCGCGGTAGGCAATCAATTTAAACACTTGAAATAATACATTTTGATGACGCCTCCCAGTTGTTGCCCCACAGGGCTTTTTCGAATTTCAACAATTTCAACCCCTGATGTATAGGTAGGTTCATCAATTTACAATAGTGAATTACATTATTATTGCTATTTGTTATGCATTATAAAATATGAAAAAACGTTTGTTGGTTGAGGTTATTTTTTTGTTATTATTGTTTTGTTTGACAAGGACCTCTTTTTTATCTGTTGCTGCCGAAATACAGGTTATACCATTTCACCGATCGATCTCAAATTTTGCATCTCATTTACACACCGAAACTTTTTAGAATTCTATTGTTCAAAATTTTAAAAAAATCTTGGTCCGATCAATAAACATTTTATCGCATTTTAAAAAAAAATCAGCCAAATCCTCCAAATAGCTAAAATTCAAATATTTCACTGATTGGTCGAAAGCCAAAATGTTCCGATACAGCTAAAATTTTGCATGGTGATCAATACTAATATCATCAAATATTTTACAAATGTTCAGCCGCAATTGATCAAGTATTTACAAACTTGATTCCATAGAGTTTGTATGGAAATTGGAAAGTTGCGATGAAAATTAGAAACAATATAGTAGTTATCTTTTATTGAGTACCTATGGCTCGTGTTCGGTTGGAGGTGTTGTACATATCGGTGCTCGCTCATCAACGCCGTACACTGCACGCTTTCCTAGTTACAATTATAATGATTAGGGCTAGGATATTTATGACCTAGAAACGTTCAAAAAGGCAGGCAAATGGTACCTTAAAACTACTAGGAAAACGCTCTGTGTAACGCGTTGATGAGCGAGCACGGACACGCGCAACACCTCGAACCGAAATTATGTCTATCGAAAATATCATTAAAAGCCAATAATTCTTGAAATTCGTCAGACTTGTAGCTATAAAAATCTCCAAATATTCCTGAAGTATGAGTCCCAATAACCATGCAAAGGTTTAAGTTAATCGATTGAACCTTTATGATTAAAATAATGTTCCTTGTTAATATTCAAAAATCATAGGATCTATATAAAAAAATATACCTGGGACCACTCATATGATAAAAGTGTGTGTACTTACACAATATTAGATCGATCTGTTGAACGGTCATATCAGTTTCAGACGTTTGAAAGTTGCTCTAACTACCTTGGAACTATAAAGAGTCGAAGTAGCCGTGATCAACATTTTTGAGTAATTTGACAGCCAACACGCAAAATGTCCGTAAAATGTCAATAACGTTTGAATTTAAACAGAGATAAGTCTGAAAATGTACAAATATACAGATAATGTTGGTACCAATGACCACGTGAAGTTTTAAGTTGATCGCTCAATCGGTTCTAGTTTAAATTTCAAAAATCATATGAAAGATTTTTTTAAATTTTAACCAATGGGAGGATTTGGCTAAAATTTTTTTACGATTGGGTACAATGTTGGTTGCAATGACTTTGCTAAATTTCAAATTGATCGGAGCAACCAATCGAAAGATAATTTTTTTAAAACTTGAACCAATCACAGGAGCCCGTTCAAAAACGATCCCAGAGACCGCATAGATTACGTTAGCATATGTGCAAAGTTTCAGATCGATTGAATGTGCGGTTTAACTTGGGCTGTGCGGACAAAAAAAAAAAAAAAAACACACACAGAGAAAGTGCCATAAGAGTACCGTGGTGACGCTCGCTACGCTCGCTCAAAAACAGGACCACAAAATCCCGAAAAAGGACCAATAATATTTTATGGTATGTAATATTCGTCAAACATATTATTCAATTTATCGGTTGAGGAGTTGGTACTTAGAGTAATAAATTAAAATTAACTTAAAATTATTGTATGAATGTGTCATTGTATCAAGTGTAATTTTATTAATTATGGTCTAGACCAAAATTCATAAAATTGTTGTAATTTGCAACACACATTTCATATTATTTTCCCAATAATTTAAACTAGGAAAACGCTCTGGTAACGCGTTGATGAGCGAGCACGGATACGCGCAACACCTCATATCAAAATTCTGTCTATCGAAAATGTAATTAAAAGCCAATAATTCCTAAAAAATTGGTCCCAATAACCATGCAAAGTTGATCGATTGAACGTTTATGATCGTTAATTTTCAAAAATCACAGGGTCTCGTTCAAAAAAATATACCTGGGACCACTCACACAATATCAGATCAAACTGTTGAACGGTCATTATTATTAATTAATTTCATATGAGATTGAAAGTTTCTTCTCTAACTACCTTGGTTTAGAACTGAAGAGTCGAAGTCGCCGTGAAATATGAAATTCAAGAAATTTGACAGCAAACACGCAAAATGTCCGTAAACTGTCAATAACTTTTGGATTTAAACACAGTTTAGTTGTAAAAAATACAGATAATGCTGGTCCCAATGACCATGCAAAGTTTTAAGTTGATCGGTCAAACGGTTCTAGTTTAAATTTCAAAAAACACAGGAAATGTGGTTTTAAATTTTAACCAATGGCAGGATTTGGCTGAAACTTTTTATGATTGGGTACAATGTTGGTTACAATGACTATGCTAAATTTCAAATTGATCGGGGCAACCAATCGAAAGATATTTTTTTTTAAACTGGAACCAATTACAGGAACCCATTCAAAAACAATCCCAGGGACCGCATTGATTACGTTAGCATATGTGCAAAGTTTCAGATCGATTGAATGTGCTGCTTAACCTGGGCTGTGCGGACAAAAAAAAAAAAAAAAAACACACAGAGAAAGTGCTTTAAGAGTACCGTGGTGACGCACGCTACGCCCGCTCAAAAAAGGACAAAAAGACCTTAAAATAGCAAGAAAATGACTGAATTCATCAAAAATGAAGAAAATTGTATTTTCACTTTTCAGGCAAAATAAAACACATATTTTTGAAATCAGGAGCACAATGAAACATTATGTAAATATCATTTTTAGACGTGTCTGAACAAAAAACGAAAAAGGGATATGTCCTAAACATCCTAGCCCTAATCATTATCTAATATTTTCTACGCCAAATCGACTCTTCATCATTGCCTGCTCCAACAATATCATTCTGATGCCGTATTAATAAAAGTGAGTGACAGTGGAAAATCATGCCGTCAATTGCAGTGTAAAACTCACACCATTTCGAACGACTAAGTTGAACGAGAAAATAGACTCGTTCTTTACATGAGCTGTCACTAGTAAGTCACAAATATTTTGAACAGAAACACTGGTATTGTCAAATATAAAATAAAAAGAGTCTGCAATATTTCGTCGATGCGTTCGATCGACTTTGTCAAGCAAGACTGACGAGTTCCGTTACCACTGCTGCCTTCTCTGCCGTCAGCCCCCCACCATGAGACCCGATGACTCACGCGAGAAGCCGACATACCATGACCATATATGGCCTGCCGTCTACCCAACCGATTTTCGCACCGAATTGAATTTAGACTTAACCACTGGACGAAGCATAGCCACCCATACGTCATCAAAATGACACGATGACTGACTAATAACTTCGTCCACACATGTAATGAATGCTGACTCAATAAATTTTCTTTTCTTAGCGTTACTTTCCTTATATATTTCTATAGCAGAATCCCAATCAAAAGTATGCATGTTAGTCCACGCATGTTCAGCTACTAAAGATGTAGAAATTTTATGATTTTTTACGTTATCTCGATGTTCTTTAATACGTATGTCAAGTGCTGTCACATTGCCACCCA
Organism: Leuctra nigra; assembly: GCA_934045905.1. NCBI lineage: Eukaryota > Metazoa > Arthropoda > Insecta > Plecoptera > Leuctridae > Leuctra > Leuctra nigra. The sequence continues at coordinate 22,438,856 of OW203762.1, forward strand.
CACCTCTACTCTGGCAACATTTTCATGAGTTCCATGCATCGAACTAACATTTTCGTCTTGAACTATCAGTTAATGGCATCCAAGGGAATGTAGGAGGTAACAGAGGTTCGTATCCATCTATCTTATGGATGCAATTAACTAATGCTTAGACTTAACATGCAAATAGGACGTCTAGAATGTCAATTTATGTCTCTAAGAGATGTAAATAGTCTTTAAATCGAATTAGATGTAGCATTTTATAAGTACTAAGAGTTTTTTTCAGTGTGATTGAGTGTTGGAAAGATAACGTTTTATGTATGACTCTATTTTCTCTAAGTGAGTTTGTTCAACGAAAAGTAACAAATGAGATATGGATGATTCTCGTCTAGAAATCTCGCAGAAGGTTGTGTGTGTTTTACAAATGCGACTGACTGACTGACTGTTGACAAGTGAGCTTTGTTTTGATCTGCATTTCTATGAGATGGTTCCTAAATTAGGCGCTAATCAAGCTAACGGGGAAGATGTTCACGAAAGCGTAAAGTCAAATTACGTTTCTTCTCCGACGACGTCTACTCGGGAAGGAGCTGAAAAACAGTAAACAAGTTGGAAAACAGTTCTCGAAAACTCGAAATGTTGAATAAATCCTGCGAAATTAAACTTCCACCCTTTGCCTTGGCGGTGCCGTGTTCTTCTTCGTTTGAAATATTTAGCATTCAGCCACTGGCTTTGGGCGAATAAGTCATGGGTACGAAGATGACTTTGTTTTTGCCAAACGACGTCTCCATTTGCGTTAAATTACGGTCTAACTAACTTCTCTTCGTCGGTGACACATTTAACATAAAAACAAGTTAACCGGTGGATCGTTCAGGAAACCATCTCGTGGTGTCAACGAAGGTTCATAGAATGTTTCCCCAGAGCCCTGACAGCCACAAAGATTCAATTCGTACTCAAGAAGCGACTAGAACGGGCTGATGGAGTTTCTCTTATTTTCCTCTCGCAGTCGCTTTTCAATGATTGCTTCTATTCCTGGCGCCTCCATCGGCGCTAGCAGTCTCCCGTACGTGATGGTTTATGTTCGCATGCACACAGCGAAAAACATTCGGAATCTATTATCTTGGTTTTATTTTGCTATTGGTACTTGAAAGTACTAACATATTTTACGTATTCGCTTGAGTCGTTCTTTATAGGGCGTTTACACCTGACATTTATTGCATCATACCCATGTCAGTAGAAACCCCAATAGCTCTTTCTCACTCTCTGTCTCTCTTGGACGCGAACTTTCAGTCGACAACCCAAAAAATCACTTGATATTTAAGTTTATTTTATTCGTAATATTTCTAGCTTCTGCTGAAACTAATTTGAAGAATTTCTCGTTGATTTATTCCACATCAGATTATTTCATGTACACTAGACTGTAATTTTAAGACTTCAGTAGAACATCTGTGCATTATCATGTACCACCTGCTTGATTATAATTGCATACAATGCTGACTCCACCAGCTGTGGTGAACTTGTGTTGTGTTGTATTTTATAACTTGGTTTTAATATAACCTGACATGTTCAGGATCTTTGTGATCAATATGAACTAATAAAATATCTCTATCATCATTATTATCATTATCGTCACTAGAATTTGCAGCAATATCTAGAAATTCGTTTGTTTCGTTTGCTTTTAAACAGATAGAGTTATTTTTGGTAAGCTGAAGTGTCATTAGCTTCATTTGAGATTCAAATGTATTTATTTATTGTGAACTTATCTGCCAGATGCAGGGTGGCTAGTGTAGGCTTCACAGGTGCTGTCTGTATTCGAGAAAATAAGGAACACAACTGACCTCTGGTGGATTTTGTGGTACTAGGTAAATGGCGGCTATCAAGGGCGCATTTGCATAAATATAAATACAAATATTTAATATAGTTGTTTTTTATGGCCAAGAAACTAAATTTATAGCTAAATATCAATTTCATTTGTTTTTTGTTTTTTCACTGCTTTATGGAAACACGAAATGTAAAACAAACAAATTAATATGTGGACCTGATAGTAGCCATCTTGCCAGAAGTGGCTCCATCACGTATCACTTATTTGTGGGAATAGCCTATGCGTACAAGGTTGGTTATTACAGTAAAAATTACAATTAATACAGAAGACGATTTGTGTACATGTGTATCAGTTGGAAACAGAAATAGAGCACAATAATAATAATTAATTCCAAGGAATTAACAAATAAAAGTACGTCAATTGCTGTAGCTATTTAGAAACGCATGACTGAAACAGATGTATTTATCCTAACGATCAATTAAAAATAGATGATTTACAAACAATAAATGTTTCGGTTTAAATATGATTATGATATGCATAATGTGCATTACTCTCGACAACACCTTGACAAAATGGCGACTGCCCAGTGCACCTGTATATTCAGGTTCCCTCATGCTGGTATGAGGGCACGAAGAGGCCTCTCATCTTCCTCCACGACTCAAAGGCCGGCTACACAAGTCCAACATGTTGTCGACCTCTTCAAGTGGAAAGATAAGCGTCAATGCTGGTTGGTTTCTGTGTGTTGAGGACAGTGTGACGTCAGCTACAGACCTGAGGCGGGCAACTGCATTAGAACCTTGCTGAATATATTATCTGTGCACCCGCGGACACAACAAATGCATCAGATAGCATGGGGTTGAATCACATTCAACTGCCAACATGAAGATACAGCACTGTACTATGACGTCATATTCATAACTAGGAAACGCTCTGTGTAACGCGTTGATAAGCGAGCCTTCGTATTTCATATGTGAAAGTTGCTTTTCTATGATAGACCTTGGAAATAGAGGAAGACAACAAGCATCAAAGGAGCAGTGATAATTTGTTTGACATTTCTTTGAATACATTTGACAAAAGTTATGTTCGTTTACCCTCCCAAAAGCTACAGCAAACTGCCACAATCACACATCATCCAATCAGATCGTTCCTCTGTAGCTTGTGGCAGTTTGCTGTAGCTTTTGGCAGGGTAAACGAACAGACCTAAATATTCAAAAATCATAAAATGTCAATTACTCTTGAAATTGTTCAAAAACTTCAAAAATGTTGGTCCCATGACCATGCAAAATTTGAAGTTGATGGTCAATCGGATCCATTTTAAATATTCAACCAATCACATGATCTTATTTAAAAAAAAAACTATATACTTGACCGCTCTTATGACATTAGTGTGTGTGCAATATTTCAGATCGAGTTGAACGCTTTGAGCGGAGAAACACAAAACACACCCACACAGAGAGAGTGTCATAAGAGTACCGTGGTGACGCTCGCTCAACCAGGCTAGCCGAAACTTTAGAATCCTCGACCGAGAGCGTATTGAAAAGTGTGTTTATCAAGCGAGCGTCTCCACTTGAAACTTATGGCTCGAATCTGTTGTTTTTTGTGTATCTGTATTTTTTGCATTACATTTTAAACGAAGTAACGGATATGGCCAATTTTTTCACAAATATTCATTACTATCCATTGCAGAAGTCTAAAGATTTCCAGCAAAATCGGTAAATTAATTTCATCGGAATCTTGACTTGTAGTTTGCACCACCGTTTGACCTATCAAATGGTCTTCGATAAATCTGATCAAACTCATATTTTGCATGGTCGCTAAGACCAACATTGTCTCTTTTTTAAAAAAATGTCAGCCCAATCAGTCGAGAACATGCACTTATTGACAGTTTTAATAACTGTCAGTGCGGATATATCTATCCAATATGGATGTAAACTCCTGTTGGACATATTTGACACACATATTACATCGCATGCAGTACGAAGGCTCGCTTATCAACGCGTTATACTGAGCGTTTTCCTAGTTATCAACATACCAGTCTTCGAAATACTGATCGCGCGTTTTCTTCTTAGTGGTGAGGTCGTCACAGTGTAGTCGGCACTGGGTCGGCAGGGATGCAGGAATACACTTCGTATTCTTACATCAACGCCCTTGGGACAGAGTTCTAAGCTGCACTTCAAAGGAGTAAGAACTGATCTCAGTGCATAAGATATATTCATTGTCTGAAGCGTGCAAGTAAATAAACAATCTGTGTGTTGTACCACTCCATACGTTACATTACATTGCGTGCACACATGTTAGCAGATTGGGATCAAAACGCAACTATTGCAATTTGTATATACCGAGATAATCCCGAAATACCGGTTCTGTTTATTCGGTCCTTTTGGAAGTGGCAATGAAATTTTATATCCAAGAAAATGTGTTCCAGTAACAATATTTTGCTGTTTGATGCAACTTTATCTCAAATTTAATCTTTTTGCAATAGTTTTGCTATTTTTGTGTGTGTTGGTTATTTATTGTTGATTATTTTGAAATGATAAAATTATAAACAAAACACTTCATTAGAAAAAGGTTGTCAAAAGATCAAATATAACAACATGTAAAAATACAATAACATTGAAATGACAAGATATATTTTTAGCTAAATCAAATTGGATGTTAGAATAAAAATGGTTGTGTAGTATTACCACTGAACCCAACCATGCGAAAATACATACTTGGTGCAAATCTATGTCTAACTAAAGTTCACTACCAAACTGTTTTATATAAAAAGTGAAGGGCTTGCTTCTATATTGCAGCTGTGAAGATCAGTCGTTCAGAAAACAACATAAACTTCAAGTAATATATTTTTGAACTCGAACTTATTTCCAAATGTATACATTTTAAAACTTTTACACTTCACTCAAAGCGTTCGCCTGTAAATGGAATTTTACAAGAGATGATACTTTATTTGCAAATTGTATTATCTATCATTCTTAAACGTTGGCTCTAGGATCAAAAGCGACGCGTGAAGTAATCTTCAAAAAGAAACGAATTAGCAACGCTTTGTGCTAATAAAGTTCGCACAAAAATGTAGCTGTCCAAAGTGTCTGAAATCTGAAGCTGCCTTGATGTAAATAAAAAGCGATGCCTTTTTGAAAAGCTTACAAATTCTTAAATAAGGCTGCCATGACGTTAAAAATGTCGTATTCAAGCGGAGGAGTATGGAATGAGCTTTAACGCATCCCGCAACACATTTATGTATAGCGGGTTGCATAGACAAGTCGGCTCCTCCACCTGCACTACCTACTATTCGATGACTAGAAAGTAATTTATTTATACGTTAATTTAATATATATAATTTAAAACTGTAAAAAAAACATTTATATTTGTTTATTGATAAATAACATAACAATATTGGATTTATTTATTTACCTTGAATATCGAATTGTCGATATATTTATTTAGTTTCTTACCTGAGGCTAGGTATATTATTCTGATAATAAATCCACCCCATTTATAATTTGTTTCAAAATTAATAGCAACGTAAAACCATATAGATAGGAGCAGTCCTTACTTTAAGGCAAAACTCATAATCGTGTCTACCTATTGGTTCTAAAGGTTACTTCAACATCAAGATTGAATGGAATCTCCATCTGATACTTATTGATTGCTTTTGATCGATTTCAGTGCATTATGAATTGCACTTCCTTTGTGTTGTGACCTAAATACCGTTGAATGTTAATCACTATTAGCTCTATTAATCAGATACTAACATAGGTATAAGGTTATCCTATATACCGTTGTTTTTAGTTTATCTTGTAAATCAACATTGTGGTCCCCTTGGGATGATATAAATTAGCATCGTGTGCAAGCAATAACACAACACACAGTCTGTTTCACTCCACTGGTTTCATCTCCTGGCTGGATGTTTGATCAAGTGATTGCAGAGTATGCATGCGAAATATGAAGCTACAGCTCTCTCGTCGATAGGTCAAGCGTGTTGTTCAACTTAGTATTAAATCTGATGATAGTTCAAGTGAAGTTGTTGAGGGGTTCTCGTATTTCAATCGAACGAGCCCTCATTCTTGAGTGAGTCTTGTTAACCCAAGTTTTCCCCCTATTTTTTTTAATAAAAATTGTGCGAATATTCAATATCAAATTTCAATATACCTCCGAAAGGTTAAATTTACATTTTAAGTTCAAGGATCAATTCTTGAAATTAAATTATACGATAAAAATAATTAAAGTCAATTTGAGCTTTGTGTTTGTCGGGCTGTCGCCCGGAGAGGATCTTGACATCGGCAGTTGTCACCCGTCAAGCCTTGCCTCGTCGAGCTTCTGCTTCACTCTGCTGCCGCCATGCCGCGCTCTTCAAGAGCTCGGCGAGCGTGAGCAAGATACCTCTTAGTGTGCTCGAGTGGCGGGCTTGGTGCGGGGAAGAATAGAATGATGATAAATGAGAGAAGAGAAGGATAGAGCAAGGAATATTGGGGTCAAGAGGACTTGGACAGATATAAAAAGAGGAAAGAATCTTAGAAAGGAGAGACGGAAAATTCTCTGCAGAGGAATAGCGGGGAGTGGATAAAGAAAAGATTCGCCCAAGTGAGAGGGAGAGGGCGATAGGGATGCTTCGCTGGATGGAAGTTGACTCTGCAGATCTTTTGTCATACTTTAGTTTGGTAAGCTTCTGAAGAAGCACTTATGACTTGACTGTACATTGACTTGTAAGTACAGTCGTTTTATAATTTCCAGAACGTGAAATGAATAATAGAATTCGGTATGTCATTACTACCCCGTTCATTAAATACCATTGTAATGAACTTTTGTCCGCTTTATGTTTGCGATCTACAATGTCGTTGTAAAACTGAATGAGTTTGCAACTGGTGGGATTGTTCTCGTGAATTCTTGCATATTGTGATCTGCCTGTACTCACCAACCCTTATCCCTATCCGCAATACGAAAGTCCACATGAAGAGATAGATAATAGGCAGACTTTCCTAAACAATGTGACATTGTTAACATGAAGATGTTCTATTATATTGTATAGAAGACTTTACAAACTCAGCTGCGGCATTGTGCGGTGCACCCTTCACTTCATCGCAAGACATCGACTTTACATTATTAACTATTTCAAGTTTCTATACGAAGAGATCGAATTTGAACAAGTTCCGAGCTTTACTTTGAAGTTGATTCTCTACAGAGTATCTCGCCTCAATTTAATTTGCATGACTTATTTTTTTTTCTCCTACCCTTAAGTTACACTTTTTAAACTTTCAGACCTTTTAGGGACCACCTTTTATTAAATTAGATTGAAAGCATGCTTGGCTCTCTTTACAAGATCAACATGATATGTCGTATCAGAAGCAGCGGTTAACAATTCTGTAGAAAACCCATCATAATAGAAGAAAGCATGCAAGATGTGGTATGCTTTGTGATACAATTACCTAATTATAAAACTTAATTTTGACATTTCTTCAATTACCGTACGCAAACAAACGTGAGGTATACATACATACTTTCCTTTTCTTAATATATATCCGTTTTATACATTAATTACTCCACCCTTAAAATTGTTTATTTATGTAAATATGTATGGTATATAAAATACATAGATAATTTAAAAAAAATATTATTCGTCCAAAAAATAACATGAAAAATTTCGGTTTTTGACAGTTTTTTATCTACATATTTTATTCACTCTCTTCTTAACGAAATATTATTTTGGTGATAATAAAAGAAATCTGCCGACATAAGTTTAAAGAACTGAAATAAGTAAGCTAATGTGAACTGTAGCTACAACTCATAAGTACTTACCCCGGATTACATAACAAAAGACAAATAAAATACGTAGGGAAATAAAGTTTTTAAAAGGTGGATGCTTCTGTTGCAACGAACAGACTGTTTTTATTTAGAAATTGTGACAAAAATCACGATTTACAGATAATTTACATATTGATTTGGAGAGGTGTCATCGAAAAAGTATAGTTGTTGATCACATTTTGCTCAAATTTCGAACCAAAATGGATATTGAATTTTAAACATGTTTTTGCTGAAATTGTCAGATGCTATTGAATTCACTTATCTTCTTCGTTTGTTATTCAACATTGTATATTATGCCTTTACCATTCCTACTTTTATACTTGATTTTTTGAGATTATAGACTTGAGCGAAAACTTGGTCACTATATTGTCCAGAGTAAATCAAGCTTTATAATATTCAATTGATTATTTGAACTCAGTGACCGATAAATAATACGATTATAAATTGAAATGGCGTTGATCAATTACTCAATAGTTTTCATGTTTTTTTATACAAAAGAGTTTTCACAAGTATCACATAGCAACTCATTTCAGTGGCAATTAATTGTTAATTGCTCAATTATGCATTACCACTCAAATCAAGTTTGCGCTCTGTAATTATAAACTGATTGTGGAGAAAGTATTGAATCACGGTTCACTAATTTCACCTGTTTCCATATGATTGCACAATTCTATATTTTATTTTATTTTATTTAGTCACTGTTAAAACATAAAAACGAGCCATTATACACGACGCAAGGTAAGCATGATAGGTACAGTTTTTATGGTTATTGTGTACACCACAGCGCATTTTTCGAGATAAATTTGGAAGTTTCAAAAATCATAAAAAAACAAGCTTTTATAGTGTTTTCCAACATGCTGAAATCTTGTTTACGCGTTTTTCTGAATAATAAGACATAAAACGAAAACTTGGATGGTGGCTAATTTAATAAACTAGAATATTTGCTTTCACGAAAAGTAATTTGTTATGACCATGGATCAGATATGCAGGTATTAAATATTCAGTGGTATGAAGTTAGCAACAACAGTCATTGGGTCGATACGTTCCATAACCCAGGATGTAACTCTCCGCTCTCAAGATACACATTGTGTTGAACAAATATCTCTCCAGCATCCACCGTGCATATTGAAAAGAACCCCGAGATGATCGATGAAAAGAAACTATCTACTTGTATACATAAAGTTTACAATCATCATCATGGTTACAAATGTAATTAAAGCTCAACGCCTGTGGCAATACACGTCAATGCCATCATATCAGTCTATCCTTTGGATTCGCATTGTCAATGTTGACCTGCGTTGATGTTGCATTCCGAATCGGTTAGGGGATGATTCCACTGTTGCCAGACTTACACTCTAACCCCTAGGCGTGTGCGTAGGTTTAGTTCTCTTCCTCTTCAAAGGAAATCGTACTAAAGCGCATCGGATTTAGAGTGTAAATGCAGCTGAATCCTGATGCTCTCTCCAGTATAGCTATGTCTAAGTACATTACTTAAAGAGTAGCTTGTTTTGCTATTCATGGAAAAGGATTTACTGTTTCACTACATTAAGAGTATTTACAGTTGAGTTAACAAAATCTCAGGTAAGACTCGAGTATTTGTAGTTTGGAGCTTTTAAAACGCTGTTACTGAATAGTATCTCGCATCGTGTATGCTCTTGTGACGATGAGTGTAGTGCAGCTCTTGAAACGCACTCAACAACGTGTCCTGCATAATGCAACACTCCATGTCACGTGATTGACGTTGGATTAGCAAACACCCGCACCACGCATTGCTGCATTGTTCGAACCGATATCAACGTTACGCGATTTTATTGCCATTGCTTTCGATGTGGCCATCAGTACGCCAGTTTTCCAATCCATACAAGACGTGTCTATTGCGAACTGGTAGACCCAAGTGCTACTACATAACACAAGTACCCCAGGGGTGACATTTAGTTTTGCTGGTCTACCCAAAAACCACTTTGGGCACTTTGCCATTCTTACACATGGGGGAGAAAGCAGCGTGAGGGTAGCAGCGAGCAGAATCTCCCGAGACCCAGTCGTCCTTGTTCGGTTTGGACAGTAAACATGGGTATATAGATGCACTCAGGTACAAGAGATACGTCTCGAATACTCGTCGTAACATATCGAGACATCCTTCGACACTGTTTTATTTACCCCGGGTCAGACACGAACCCGGGGCGCCGAGAAGTGAAAGTGTTCCTGCGCGAACTTTCGCAGTTAGTTAATCGAGAAACTTCAACTTCTAGACTTTATGTGCTTATAAAGTATTCAAGCCAGCGTCTATCTCTATTATATATACACGCTCTACGTCAATATGTTAATTTTTAAACTCCCGTTTACTAAGCTATACTTTCAGGAAGGAAGTGAACATTTTACTCATTAAGCTAGTCTCCCCGAGCTTGCGAGATTTGAATCTGTATTTAATTAAAACCTAAATATAACATTACCATCTATAACTCAAGTGCGTAAGTCGTCAGACTGTGGTATCACAAATGAACATTGTCATGCGTGAACTGGTCGTGCACACGTCATGCTGTGTGGCATGTGGGGGGGATAAGAGGGCGCTAATTGGGTCAAAGGTAGAGGGTCAATATCAGAGCAACGTTGGAGCAAGCAAATTGTAGTTCAGAGTAAATATTGACCTACTTGAACTACATGTATGGCTGTGTTCTTACATTCCTGAGGTACCGGGCTCGATGCCCGTGGCTGTTACTTCCTACTCGAGGGGATTTCGTGTTTCCTCAGTCGAGAATAAAATGATGGGAAGGTTCTTTACTAATAGGTCACGACCACTTCCTTCCATTGTCCTTCCTTCCTTCCTTCCCTGTCATCATAGTAATAATTCACACCAATAAAAATCAATGTAAAAACGTAATGAGATAAGAATTTCTTTCGCATAAACACAAAATTTATGTTGACATTGATCTTCGACGAAAACGGTCATTCAGTAAGTAAATTACTGTCTTATTCTGGAACTCAATTGGTTTCTATTTTCAAACACAATATAAATACATTTGTAAACCTAGATTCTATGATTGATGCTTCAAATCGGTTCTTTGTCTCCGTTCGTGGAACCCTCCACAAACTATAATCAGTCATTTATTTTAACTGTTCCCAGAATATTCCAACTATTTTCAAGAGTCAAGCATTTGTTTTGAGAACACTTACAAAGGATGTTTAGAGTAATAACATTGCCGGTTATTCTAACAAGAGAATAAATCACAGGTGTATTATCCTGGATCTAGGCAATTACACGGAACATAATGCACATCATCGAATCCAGTTGGGAAATGAAGTTAATACATATTTTATACAAGCTTTTATGCACTTTAGGATAACAAGACGAAAATGTAGTTTGTTTACTCTCATTCTCCAGGAAAGCTGCAGTAACACCCAGCTTACATGCAGTTTTGTATTGTCTATATAAAAATAACCATTATACAGTATGATGATAACATCCAAGAAGATTCTCTGTACGTACACACTTATAATAGGTATAAAAAATGCATCACTCCCTTCTTTCCGAACTTGGCTTTTCTTTATTCCTCTCTTGACTTAAATATAGATGAGGCAGGATGCCGAGGAGAGACCAAGGGCCGCACTCAAAGGAGTATTCTGATTACTTTGATAGGAGAGAACAGTCTCAGCTCGGAATTGTGAGAGGTGTAGTTGTTAGGAAGAAGATGAATATTTCACACTCCTATGTGTTGCTGTTAGAAGAGAAGAATGCACATGATTAGAGTTGTGTACTGAGCACACATTTATTTAAACTGGTGACGACGGATGAATGGTTATGATGATGAAGGATGGCACTCTTCCACTGGCACTTCCAATTTTCAATTTTCAATGTATTATTTCAATGTGTGTATTTCAATGAATTTCAATGTGTTATTGCAATTGCAATGAATGATTATTTTTTTTAGTAGTATAATTTAATTTGTATGTTTGTATTCCATAAGAAAAATTGCCCCCAGACTAGCCGTTCTGGCTACGGGGCTTGGTTTGTAGAAATTGTATTTTTATTAAATTATTTTGTGATCAATAAAGAAACTGAAACTGAACTGAAACTGAAAGATGAGCGGTAGTGGCCTTTTAGTATGCCACATATCCAGATTTGGTTATCGAAGTAGAGAACCAAGAAAATTACTCAGGAAATCACGGGAATTGAACTTGGTACTTTTGGAGTGTAATTCCTAAGTCACTTGTTATGCCTGAGACAATTTGCTCCGTTTATATAATCATACACAATAAACTATGACAAAATTGCAGAATTAAATTTATTTAGTATATTCTTTGAGAAAGCGTAGAAAATAATGATGTATTTGGTACCCAGCACAAATTAGAATTATAGAATTAAAAAATCTCCATGAAAAAAGCCGAGATTCTTTCCAAGTTCTTTTCTTTCTTATTATAGAGCGTAATATACATTTGTGAAAAAAGTGAAATGCGAACTGGCAGCTATTGTTGCCCAATTTAACTTAACCCTCGTTAACAATGGGCGACTTTCTGAAAGCCTGTTGACTGTGGAGTTATTCCAACTTCTCAGAATATAAAGAAACTCCGAGAAAAGAGAGTATTTGATTGTCATTAGCAAGTTAAAGACTGGCATGCATTTTTTTCTACTTTCTAAGATGGCCGCTGCAGTAATAACTTTCAGTGATCAATGTCTCTGTCTACTCTATATCTATATCTACTCACTTCTATTTAACATCGAAATTTATTACAAAACACAAACGAACCATTATAATGCAGATATTTTGGCTTTTGACTTTCTCATTATTCCGTTTTCCCTCAGTTCAGTTTTCCAATAATGTTCAACAATTTACCATTGATGTAATTTTCGATAGCGCACAGACATCAAATATCCATGTTCAATGTTGCAAATTTATGGCAGGATTGTATTTGCCTGAAGAGAATTTAAAAATATTATGTTGATATACATTGCTCTGAGCAATTACAATAATTGAATGGCAAATCAGGTTAAGCCAATTTCAAGCTGGCTAACGCCTGCAGGGTTTTAATCTCGAATAGGTAATTACAAACGCAATGATATGAAATAACTGACCGATAGAGTATTGATTAAGGATTACCGTGGATTCGACACAGCATGAAATACGTGCCAATCCCCTGATGGGTTTTAAATTAGGATGTCAACCTCACCTCTATTTACTGAGCAACGTTCTTCCCAGAGTCCATTAACGTTTATTTTACATTCATTATTTCAAAGGAAATTATAATTTATTCTGCTCTATTTTCACAGAAAACAATTTACTGCTGTTTAGATTTCTACATAATTCAGATTGGTTTTCCTGACAAAACAAAACGTTTTCAAAAAGTCAATAAAAAGCAATGATTTTATGTTTTTATTTCATAATATTTTTTTCCTCCCGCTTTATTTCATTTCTCGATTGACAGAGATTACGTTATATTTCTCTCGGGAAATGCATGTCTGCGTTCTTTAAGCTCCTTTCCGTAGCAAGCGCAGGTGATGCAAATGGCGATCACGCGGTCACATTTACCGACCGAGCCAATGATGTCGGTTTCTATAACTTGACACTTGCGCTTGAGGGAAAGATAACAAAATCCATAACACTGCACACACATTGCCGTTTCTGTATTACATGACAGTTTAATGGCGTGACAAGTTAATACCCACCCCCGATAAATTATCATCAAGCTGAACTTCAGGATTGTTAGCGAGAATGTGAAATTAATGTTACGTCATAAATGGAGTCACTTGAAAACAATGCACTTAAGTAATATTCTAATATAGGAGCAACAAGTCAAATGCATTGTTTGACAATGTTAAGGGGTTATTGTGCGTGTCGCGTCTTGACAGGCGCGACTATTTGCTTCTGTGACTGTCTATCTGTTTACCTTCCATCTCTGTTCTACTCCTGTATACTCAACTCGTTAAATTATTAATATGCCTTATTGTTGTTCAAGCCATGGGAACTTACTCGTCAAGTGTAAATGCTTGAATATTCATGGGGGACTTTGATGTTGATGAAATATGCTTGAATCCTGTAGTGAGAGATAGTGTATATACCTACGCTCTGCGTTGGTTCTGTATAGCTGAGAGGTGTGCAAGAGGACTTAGAAGAGGCAGTTGAAATTTACCACAAACGATACCTCATCAAGTAACTTATTCAGATTCTAAAAACCATGAAGCTGCTACCTTTCCCGCGCCTCAAGACAGTGGCGCCTCGGCAAATGGTCGTATCGGAAGACAGTGGCGTCTCGGCGAATCAAGTGGCGATAGCTTAATAGCCGTGTTGAAGTTAAATCTGTAGATGACGAGGGTATATTATTGAACCAGATTAGTTTATAAACTTCCCAGCAACTATTGGAGATTTCATCTTGTTACACCGTCTAGAAACTTTGTAAACAGAAGGAAATCTGATTGGAAGTTTGCATGTTGAATACTAATGTAATTATTTAGGTTAAAACCTCGCGACATGTACAGTGTGTATTTATAATTTATAGAGCCTGAAACTTTTAAGACTTGTAATCATAGCTTGTAAAGTATTTGAATATCTCATTATAAATATGGAGAAGCTAAGAGAGTTTAGCATCTTTCGAGGTGGAAAAGTGAACTAGAACAGGAGCTCCGAAACTTTTTTCAATTATAAATATAATTTCGACGGATTATATTTCGGCAAAGTCATATAAACCGCGTCGAATAATGTTTTATCTTAATCAACATGAAGTGCACGCACGTTCGTAAGCTCTTTAATCAATATTAGGAAAGTTAATTAGACTATGATATTAATTACATCTATTGGTTTGCTATCCAAACAAGGTCCGGGCTCAGCGCAACGAACATGGCTGTAAACGTAGCTTAATTGCCAACACAAACAAACCCTCAACTCTGCCTAGCCGCGTTGTAATGTACTGCTGTGGAGCTCTAGTGGACAAGGCTTTGTTTCTCTCTGCAAATACTATGCAAATTCAAACGAATTCACTTATATTCTTCTTTTGTCCGCTCGATAATGGACATGTTTTATGCGTTTGCTGTTAATTTGATCGTTTTATCATGTAGTTTACATTGACTCTATCTACTTGCCTAGTGAAGTGGATCTGATGAGAGCATTCGTCCCGGCGACCACAGCATTGCAATGGAGTAGTTGAGAGAGTGGTGGGGCCTTTGAAGAACAGCCCCCGGCAAACTAGCTAAGGCTTTGGTTTCATATTAAATAATCAACTATTTATGATTGTTCTATTATACATGGTTCAGCTCTTGCAAGGGAAACAATTCTAATACCGCTGTAGAATGCCGGGGCAATGTCTGAAGCTCTAGCAGCGAATCTGGAACGAGGAACGGGGACGTTCCAGCACGTCTGGGAAATTCAAATCTGCTAGCAAAACTCGACAACACGTTGATCAATTTAGCATGCTAATAATTTCCACGTAATTTGTATCTTTCTGGCAAGTGTTTTTTTACTTGCTTACAAGTTAACCAACTAATTAGTATTCTTAACTAGGCGTCTTTTAAATCACCGTTATTTTATACGCTGGCTCTATTTGCGTTGGTAAACGGAGCACATTAAAACCAATTAAAACCGGAAATATATACACAAGATAGTATAAAAGAATGGAACGGAAAAGGAAGGGAGGCAAATGAGGAAGGAAGTTGGCCATATTTATTATTCATGTTGAAGCCATGCAGGCACAAGTATTACGGGCGTTGGTACCGAGCCAAAGCATTGCCACGGTTACAACAAAGTAGTTAACTGCAGAGATAACCTCACCACAAAGGTGTAAAACACCACTTTTATGTTTAATGTTAATGCCCAGACATTATTTTAACTTATCAGTATAATTTAATTTGACAGCAAAGTAGAAGTAGAATCAGGTTAATTAACGCTCCGAGCATAAACAAGTTTGGATAAGTTTCAAAAAGTAGGAATGTTTCTTTGAGATACGCGGCTTGTTTTTTTTCTAAAAATTGTTCGCAGTGTTGTATAGAATTCTTTTTGGACTAGTCTACTTTATGGATTAATGAATTCAAGCTCGGTGTTTTAGTATACACGACGAGCTGGTTAGCATGGTGGCTCTGTGAGCGGAATTCTAGCGACGCCAAAATGAATTACCTTCTCCCTTTTATCCTCTAATTTGGTGCAAAATTGTTCTCAAACATAAAACATATCTCTTTATATTTTTTTTTAATGCGGCAGTGCTTGGTAGGTGCCACGCAAATATCGGATGGTTCGTAACCTTTGAAGCGATCTGGGAATACAACTTTTTCTCTAAAACATGAACTTTTTCGATTTCTGTCCATTAAATATTTATGTTTAGAGGTAATATTTGGGCAAGAGTTGCCTCTGCGTCGACCCTCTCGTCGGAGTGGTTCTTTCGGCCTATTAGAGAAGTTGGTGTGCGGAGTGCGGAGAAAGACGAACGGCAGGCAAGCACCCAGGGAACTATATAGCGCACGAAACACCTCCGAGTGCAGCAACACGCTCCACTTCGACCCCTTTGTCCTCTCTCCATCACACTAAACTTCAAACACCTCAGACATTCAAATAAGGAGAGCAGGTTGGTTCTCAATATTGGACATTTCTCGAATAATTCGCATAGTTTCTTGTCGTAGTCGAACGACAACGACGTGTTGGAGGGGATGTTTCTTTTAGACGTTCAATTGGGCGTATTCGGTTAACAAAACATAAGTTAACAAAACAAACTTTCAAGTTAACAACATAACAAAGCTTGACAAAATTATCTTACCAAAGCGGACTAGAAGTTTGGTCACAGAATTCTAATATTTAGTGGTTAACATTTGCCATTTATTATTAGAGTTGCCGTGAGGTGTTTATAATTAAGCAGCGTTGTGCCAGCATGCCTCACATTCTACTTCGGGCGGAAATAAATATTCAGTGCCAGCGTGGGTTACATTCTACTTACATTCAACACAAATAAACATATGCATGTGAGGCAGGCCTCACAATCTACTTCGCGTGAGAATAATTGTTTAGTGCCAGAGTGGGCTACATTCTACTTATAATCGACACAAATAAACATTGTGCCAGCAGACCTCACATTCTACTTCGCGTGAGAAGAATTGAATCTACTTTTAGAATCTACTTATAATCAACACAAATAAACATTGTGCCAGCAAGCCTCACATTCTACTTCGCGTGAGAAGAATTAAATCTACTTATAGAATCTACTTATAATCAACACAAATAAACATTGTGCCAGCAAGCCTCACATTCTACTTTGCGCGGAAAGAATTGTTCAATGCCAGTTTGTGTTACATTCTACTTACATTCAACACAAATAAACATTGTGCCAGCAGGCATCACATTCTACTTTCACACGAATTAAACATTCATGTACTTCTAAAGAACGGGATTTAAATTTTACTCACATTTTTTAATAATTGAGTTTAGTCCCAGAAACTTTATTTCCATGTGAGTAATATAATAATGACTCGCATCCTTGTCTACGTAAATACCTCGGTTATAATATTTAATTCCGCCGTGAGTACTCGTTAAATGATACAAGTTGCAAACTTCCACACGCAACGTGGGTTTGAATAGAACACGTCGGTAGTGGAAGTGCCGTTCAAAAGCTCACAACACTGTCTAGACATACTAACTACTCCGTACGTCCTGACAGAGTTGTGTATTTCATGCTTCTCTTTTGCTTTTGAAAGTGAAACCAGTTCTTCCACGTGGCTTTCATCATTCCACGCTATACGGGCCACTTCATTAACTGAGATCTCTTTGATATTTTACTTCCCACTACTACTCAAAGAAACATACGAGCCCGTCAAGTACCCATTTACAATAGAAATTACGACATAATTTCATAATAAAACGTCGAGTTTCTGCAGGAGTTTACGGCTCGTGATATAGTTGTTATTATATAAATTATTACAGCTTATCATATTAGCTAGAGCGTGAGAGCAACTTTAGATAGAATTGCAATAGACAGCCTACCTCTTGTGTAATTTAGTACATGAAAGGTGTAGTAATAAATTTTTAAATACATCCACGTTCTATGCCGAGAAATAGGGCTCGGCGATATGGCGTAGGCTTCAGCAGTTACGTCGCATATGTGTAGCGGAGGTTTCGTAGTTTTAGGTGGAGGTCCTCACTTTTGTCCCCGAGGGACGTGACCCTATACACCTCTACAGGAGCTCGCTCTCTGAGGCTGTTTCTTCATTCCCGCTTGCATCGCAACCCAAGCGCTGACGCGAACGCAAACAAAGATTTCCATCGGTGAATAAAACTTGTTGTCATCGAATCAATCGACATGTTCCGTTTTACATCAAGTATTTTCGAACGTTTTTTTTCGTTATCGAATGGAGTAATATTTTAGTTTCGCATTGGAACAGATTAATGTTGTTTTAAAAGATAGCCCGCGGGCCGTCGAGCATGCATTACACTCTGTCGTGCGATATTTTTGCTCGCTCTTTTGCGATTATTTATTCAGCGGTAAACGTTCTCTTTTCGACATTTTTGTTGCGTTTGTCAAAATATCTGTTATAGAGACGTGTTTGGTTAAAGGCTGAAAAGATTAGAGAATTTCAGCCGTGAATCGAAAGTGAGTGTTGAACGGGAATGGAACAGAATTTCTCGTCTCGTTTCGATTTTCAAGTATCGGTATTAATTTATTTTGAGTAGTAGCCTTTTAGAATTAATTTGAATATTTTTCTTTGATCTGCTACTTTTGAAGAGGACATTTTTTTAATATTGAAATATTTTTTTAACTGAAGTGGGTTTTTGGCTAACAACACAGTAGGTAGGTTGTATATAGACGTTACTGTTTGTAGTGAGTTATTGCTTTAACGTTCATCGTACTTAACTCATAGTGTGTTTACCGCAGGAACCTCAAGCAATTTTGTTTTAATTTCACTTGGAAACTTAAGGAGAGTTGTTCAAACATTTTTGTTAATTAATTAGTGTGCCTACTTGAAGATTCCTCTTACACCTGCGAGACCAACGAGATTCGATTAAAATAATTAAAACTTCTTCCCCAAACCATGCTGTTTGCTCGTCGACGATTCGCGAAACAATAACCCAAACAGAAATGCCACATAAATACATGCAGGTAATCTCAACTACTAACAAACTAAACACATACACAGTAATACTAAATTTCTTGCTTTATTTTAGTCTCATGTTCGTGATGTAAGCTTTTTCTCACTGAAATGAGCTTTGGAAATACGCATGGACGAAGAAAAACCTACCCTTATTTGATGATCTTGTACCGGCAGGTTGATATGGACGCTCTCTCATCGTTGTAAATATTTAACTACTTCTTCTACTCTTTGCCTATCGGATTCCACCAACCCCTTCCTTTTCAATCCCGGCTTTTCTCAGAGGGGTTGGAGTAGTAAGGGAGACAACGGTAACTATGCACGCCTCACGATTCGCGGATAGAAAATGAAGCATATTCAAGTAAAATAGGACTGAAAAAGGACTGTAATAAAATATTCATGTTTCATCACAAAGCACTCTTTGTGTAAACAAAAATCAATCGAAACAAAATCCCATGTCAACAGTATGCTTCGATTATTCTGTGATTTAATGTAAAATAAATATGAAAAAGAAATCATCGTCTCTCTTGCTTGTCGACTGCACGATCGTGCATAACTTTCTGGTTGTACAATACATCGGGTCCAGCGAGCCACGAATTGTATTCACCTCTAGGGCTTGATTTATTACTTGAGTGTATCCGTCCTCTCGGCAGATGGCTCTGCGATTGACACTTCAAAGGGCGTACCTCGTTTGATAGCGCGATCTGTCAGCAACACCGCTCACTCCCAACTCGATCGGCGGCGAGATCCCCTAATAACCAGATTATATCGCCTACACAATTCACACTAATTGCGATTTTAGCTTTGAAGGAGTTTTATGTTAGCCTTGATGCCTCAATCTCCGGGATAAATGTTGCCAGCCCCCCCGCTAACGCAACGTGACGCACCGAAGGAAATATCTACTTCAATACACAATTTTAATTGCAATTGAAATAATTAGATTCGAGATGAGTGTCGTCACAACAGTGGAACGTTTCTAAACGAGATACATTGTCACCCACACGACCACACAGGCGCTACATGTTGTTAACAAGGTTCGTAATGCTGCATGGCCTTGTTAGTTAGTAAAACTAAAACACTCTTATGAGAAGAGCGTTACCTTCGTTATAGAATGTTTGTTTTTTCCTCTTTTTACATTTTGATCGCGAGCCAAGCCAAGGGTCGAGTCGAGTAGCTGTTAATTGAATTCCGTCCAAGTTCAATAGGTTTCTACGCCAGTCGACAATGGCGCTGTGCAAAATTAACACTTGCCACGTTTCCAGTGCCGGCCATTTTATTGTCAAGTCGGCGCTCAACTAACCTCAAAACTAATTCACCGCGTGGATTCTGATTGGGAGTCCGAGAAACTCAATAATGTAGTCCTTCGCAATCGCATTTCTGATTCTACAAAACGTCGAAGAGAGAGAGAGGAAAAAGTCTTGGTTCTTTTCCGGGTAGGGTATTGGTTGGTAGTCGATGACGATGATTGATGATCGATTCAATTCATTCCGGTTCCTTTCCAGATCCTGCTAAAAGGTTAAGTTGTATAAGTAAGAACTTTTAAAAGATTCACGTGCCACAAGGAAGGACCATTGTGTGTTCTAATGCAAGTCTCACCCTTCTTAGCAAGTATTGTATATAATATTATCTATGGGTTTCCATTCTTTCGCTAAACGAAAGATATAGGACTCGACTCTCTTCTAAGGACAGAATGGAAACCAAGAATTTATAGTTCAAATGTGTGAAACCAAATCTGGAAGCCTCTGCTCCTTCCCCAGTTGGCTTACACCCATCAGCGTGCCCTTAAGCCGTGTGAAGTTAGCCCCGGGACGCGTCACCAATTGAGAAATATGGCGGCGGGGTCGGTTTCGAGCGTCGTTTTTGACACGTCAATAAAATAGGCGATTAATGAACACGCCATTGTGTGGAGGTTTTTGATAATTTTGAGTGAACTATGAAATCGACTCCCACATTGACATTGCTGACGATTCTCGTGGTGGATTGATGGCGATGAAAACTTGTCAAAGCGAGTCACATCCGTCTTTCATCCGTTCGAAAGTGATTGTCATTGATTGGCTGACGCAGTCGACACGACTACACTTTCTGTTCTTCTCGAGGAATAAAATAAATCACGTGGACCTATTTCCGATCACTGTTCACAATACCCATAAAATAACCATTCATGTCAAAATATATTATTAACAGCTCGAGGAATCAATGATTTTGACGCGATTTCCAGGAAGTGTGTTGGTGGTGTGCACCGCGCGATGCAGTAGCGTGGCGGGCGCAATGTCCGGTCCACATCGCGAGCGCGCGAATTTCCCTGCGCCGCCGTGTCGGATGTGACGCAAATACCAAAGTGTGAGGAACTTTTTTTTTATTTGCTCCTTCCTCTTTGAAAAGAATTGTTTAGGCTGCCCGAGTTGAAAGCATGGACGTATAACTTGCATGGGAGATGAAAGCCGAGCTCAGTGGAATTGGAAACGGGGAAATTCGGCTTCGCTTTTCCCGAGCTTTAACAGGCTTCTACGAAACGACGTGTCACCTCGGGCTATTTAGCGTTTCCATGCAATCAAGTTAGCGTCGTGGTGTCAGTGAGCCAGCAAGCGTTCGGAAACTGTAAAAAAGGAGTACACAAAGTGGTTCTTTTGTTCTCATGTAAAACAAAAAAAACTAGGTGTGATGCGTGATGTCGATGAGTGACGGTGGGCGTCGCTTTACGTCATGCGGCGCTAATATGTGTGTCCCTGCTTTATGGGACGTGCGTCGCGGCGCCGGTTAGCGTCGGGGCGCCGGGGTGGGAATGAGCCGCGGGGATGCTGCAGTAGCAGAGATGTTGAAAGATACACACAAGCCAAGAAGGAAGCGAGAGGAAATTTGGCGAAGCGTGTAAAGAGGGGATTCGGAGATGAACATGATGAGTGTTTGAACGGAGTAAATCCACATGAAGGGAGAAGAATAGAAAAAATAAAGTAATAAAATGTAGGCAAACATAATTGTAATAATGAATTGTAAATGAACGTTTCTACGCTCAGCGGAAACTATCTGGGTCAGATTCTAAATCAGGGGGAGTTTTCTGACATTTTTCTGGCTCTTACCAACGGGCATAAAACAGTTCTCTATGTAACAATGCGCGAGAAGAGCAAAAGTAATCGAGAAGTGCGAAAATCGCTATAATATAGTTAAATGGGGGTCGTAACTCGCGTTTTCAATTTGAAGCTTGAGAAGTTTACGCGTCTGTTATGGGTTTTATAGTTGTACGTAGATACAGGCTGGCGCAGGGAGCTGAGGCGCTTATAGACGCTTATAGGCCAATAGGCTATTGAGCAGCGAGATGGCCAGTTCGGCAGAAGGCGTAATGATAATAAATCGCAGACTCAATGAGGTGGCGGGAAACGCCGATAGCTTCGCGACTGCAGCGCCGGTGGCCGCAAAATGCACCAATGAGGAGTGAACCGGATACGGTTGAATTCACACTTCCGGTTCAATCAGCAGCGATAGAAGATCACGTCTAGCAATCGGTTACAAATAGAACACAACAGTATAGCACACTTAATTAACTCGTAAGATTATGATGAAAGGAATCGGAAACGGAGACGAGCGCTATGTATCTGTACGAGTGAAGATTGTTCAATCATCAAAGATGGCGAAGAGGAAAAAGGGGAAAAAGAGGAGTCTGGAACTGAAATCCCTTCATTTCTACGCAAGATGAATGGCCAAGAAAGCTCATTGTTCTCGAGAAGAGTATATCGAGTGCCATCAATCTCGAGACCCATTAATACATCTCTATTATTGCTGTTTCTGATTGCTGTAATACATTTAGAAATAATTACTGTTCATCCAATTAAGTGAGTATTTTTCTCGAGAAAAGTCTCTCATTGTCACGCATCGCTCGCTCTCGCTTGCCCTCGCAATCATCAACGCAAGAGATCGAGAGAAACAATCTCTCCAGTTGAACTAATTTCTGAGAAAAGTACACGCCACGTGCAAAACGGCTTCAACTTGAGCTAATTTCCATTAGATTTTCTTGTGTGACATTTTGAGTCAGTGGAGTGGATTATTTATGAGTGCTCCATCGTCACACTAGATTTTAACTAAGGACCGTGTACTAAAAGCTTCTAGCGGTGGCTGGCTTACAACGTGCATAATCTTATTATAAAGTTTATGTAAGTCTGTGATTTTTTTGTTTGTTTGTTTCTTACATGGTTTGAAATCTTTTAATTAAATAGTTTTAGATTAAGAATGGGTCACAAAAAGAAAAGCTTCTCAAAGCAATTTTGTGACTTGTAGATTATAGCCCTCTTGTCTGCTTCGTTGCGCGTCTTTTTCTGTAAAATGAAAACGGAGGATTGAGTGAAATTGTTTTTCGCGCGCAGAAAAAGAATCAAATTATTACGCTGTTTAAATCAAACATGTCGATGCCAGAGGGATGATTTATTTAACAAAAATACATTGTTTCAAAGAAAGTTTCTCGTGCTTATGTTTTCCTTTCTGACTGTGAAGCAACAAATTATTTCCTTCCATGATTTGAATCAAGTTAGGAAAATGTCGCTGAGCGAATTTCTTTTTCTTCCAAGCGTCATATGTTAAATTTCAAGACGAATGAATTTAACCTTCCAGCATTCCAACTTGAGGCATTATTCGCATTAATGAAAACTTGACTGCTCTTTATCAAGTCAAGAATGGTGTAAAAACTACATCTCTACGCTTCAGCCCACAATTCAGTGCGAGTTTCAGATGCTATCCCGTCTCTACATATTTCCATTCACGTCTACTGGACCGTAGCTGAGAAGAAACTCATTTCAAATTCCATTTTCTTCGTATTCAAAACTAGTTCGAAACCAAGTTTTGTAAACTTTTCCTGCCTACACATTTCCCTTCCTCGTTTTTACTGAATCATCTATGATTGAGTATTATTTAACGTGAACTTTTCATTGATAGTACCCTCAGGTTACAAAGTAGGTATTAGCATCTCGAACACTCCTCTTACACCCATATTTCAATCAAATTGAAATTAACTTTATGTTCTTTGGTGAATCTGTAGATTTATCTTCGTTAGGAGTCTGTGCTTGAGATGTCATATTCGTTAGTTAGCACAAAGCCACATTTCCCATCTGATATGAAGGAGGAGCACTTTGATCAAAGGCGAGGTCTTTGGTATCACGTTCTCGGTAATCGTTTGAGACGCTCTGCAAATGACTAGATTATCTACGTTATACATTCGGGGAATATTACAGTTCATGTCATTTATGAAGGTGGCCTATTCTCGTATGAATATCTAATGCCCTTAAAACATTTAATTTTGGACCAAGTTTAGGGAACATTTTCTTCAAATCTAATTAGCAATATTTTCATCTTGGGCTTCCTTTCATCCGTGTCTAACTCTTTGGTGCAGTGTTAAGTTTCCACTATCACGTGCTACCATGCCGGCTGCAGAAACATTTCCTTCATTTCCCCCTCTCATATATTTACAAGTTATCGCGGCGCTTCTTCTCGCCGTCCCGGGTTGTTTATCTTCATATTCACAGCACAGGGCCGCTGTGCCGTGTATTACACTAGTCTATAGAACTCAGGTGAAGTTGCCGAACAACAACACGAACAACAACAGCCAAAGATCTTAAAGTTTAGCTTAAGTTTACAACCGACAAGTTTTAAATAACGACGCGATTCTCTGCATGATGCTGTGTCGTCTTACTCCCACTGACGAGGACCTCCAGAAGCGATGCCATCTTGAAAGTCTACACAAATGCTGCCAACTCTACATCGAATTTCATGCTTCATGTTATTATTTTTATTGACAATATTCCATTTCGGGAATGAAAGAATTTTCCATTTCGTGCTTCAAACCAATTTTAACATTTCATTATTAACAAATTGGAATCCCCGAAACTAAATTCACACAAGTTATCTCGAGAATTTTATGGATAAATTACACAAGCAACTAGAAAAGCAAATAACGTTTTGAAAATAGAATCGCAATTTATATATCCTATTAAATTTGACATTTCCAATTCAATAAGGTCGTGTTTCCTGACAAATTGCAACATTTGTACTGAAAGACGACGTCTTGGAGCTCGCGGTGGCGGATGAAGTTTCACTCTGCCGTGGTCGGGTGTAATGTGTTGCTAGAAACACGACCGGTCTGAACACTCGTCCTGTGTAGAGAGTAATTAGTCGGGAGCGTTATTACTAGACACAGAAACACCCGAGGTCCTCAATTTGTAGGATTTCAGAGTTTTGATTAAAGAGCAGCTCGTAAAAAGCCCCCAACAGTCCACAGATTACGTGTAACAAACTGAGCAGCGAGAAGGCCATATTGTATTCACTATTCATCCTCAGGTCACGTGATTAAGATCACGTGATTGCTCGAGGTTTTGAATTAGCACCAACTCGAGCCGAGTGGTTGATGAAAATCCTCAATGGTTTCGCCAGTGTCGGTTTCAATGCTTGTAAAAAGAAACTTCCGGAGAATGAAAGTTATATCTCTCCAATTGAATGCACTAATCAAGCATTTCTCTTTCATTTCTCTTCTCTTTTCTTCGCGAAGCAGAAATACTCAAGTTTTGGGCGGAAAACTTATCCCGAAGGACTTTGCACGAGCAGAACCCAGTCTACTGTTGCTGCATAATATTCATGTTTTATCTTACATGGCATTATAATTAACTTTTACGTGTTTCAGCTTTGATGTTTTGTTTCCTAAGGCTCTATCTCGTATGCCGTCATTATTTTTCCTGTCAACGTGTATAATATCACATGACTTCATTATATTGTGATGTCTTCTTCTGAAGCTCCGTGTTCTCCCATTTTCCACCCATCACTTACAACAACATCCTGATAAAATATTAATAATTTTTATTAAATTCAAGACTGAAATGAAATTTGAGTAGAGATATTTATAATGCACGCAGCAACCTAGATAGAAGCTTGCGAGCAATGAAGACCTGCATTGCGGGTTGCCTACTCCAAGACGTGCAGGCGTCAGGTGCTTGTGAATGCCTCCCTGAAGAACAATAATCGAAACATATCCGTGTACCATTTTATAATATATGACACCATTTTCATATTCTTCCCGTATGAGGTCGCCACAATTCGTGAATGTTTAATGATGAAGAAGTGGCTGGAAGTTTTAACCGACTCGCCATTGTTGGCAGTAAAACGCTCGATTTACGCCGCCGCGCACGACTCGGCGAATTCGCGTCAGCCATCTTGAGAACTTCAAAGTCGAGGATCAAGACATTTATATTGCATTTCCGAAAGAAAAGAGAATAATGCCGAGCAGAAATATTTCTAATAAAGAAAATCTACGATGATATTTCTGAACTCTGAATTAGAGCAGCCGCTAGACGAGACATCTGAGAAGATGGATGCTATTTCATGGTATGCGTTAAGACAAAAGAATGCGTGCAATCAACCGAAGAAGCGGAGAAGAAGAAGAGCGATGGTGAGAATGGTGGTATGGAATGTGCAGATATGGAATTATTAACAGAGCTATATAGAGGGGCTCACAAAGTGATGGAGGACGCCGGAGAATGGGTGATGATGAGGGTGATAAAGGGAAGAGGGTGCGGTGATTTCACCCTCTTCTTCTCATCCTCAGCAGCTGAGGCGACTACAAAGTAAACTCTCCACCTCGATTAATTACCAATCACTTTCCCTGGCTCTGATTTCTCTACAAGTAAACTTTCGGTAAGGACTTCATTTCACAATATTCCACTTAAACGGGAAGCTCGAACTGAACAAGAAGTTGAAGCTTCTTGAGCCGCGAAACATAGTTTATAAGCTGGAACCGAGCAATTTACAAATATCAATAATCCTGGATTCATGATTTAAGCTGACTTGCCAAACATGATCTGCAGATGAGGATACATTCAATGCACGTATTGCGCAGAATCTCGCATCACTCACTTCGTTATTTATTAGCAAATCTATGAATGATTTCTGATATAAACTTATCAAGTGTAGTTTTACAACGCTTGCATATGTCTGGTTGGTTTCTGGAAGTAGATAGTGGTTGAAGACACTTCCGTCACGATGGCTTGGTGTTTCTGGAAATCCAAGTAGTTGTGTTTACTAGCCCAGGTCACGATCTTGATTGAGCAATGCTTCGTTCTGTACAGAATGTTTGACTAGACGAACGCTTGCTTCTTTTAAATAATATCGATAATGACAGTCGCTGAATCATCCATCATAGCTGTGGTGTGAAACAACGAGTTCCAAGTAATGATGTATGATTGGAATAACGACAAAATCGCGTGTCCAGAACCAAACTTATCAGTCTTTTCTCTATAAGATCTTTTTCTGCAGTAAAAGTCGTCGAAATGAACCGGCCTTTAGTGCTAAGAACTAACTGGAAATAAGGATCAGAGCTTATTGAGCAAAAACAAACGGGGAATTGTGTACAACTTTGACCGGCGGTCATTCGACGAGCTAAATGAAAACTTTTTATTAGTCTCTGCAGTTTTCTCTTGACGGGGGTTCGTACGTTGTAATCGCTGCACGTTCTTGGAGAGATGAAGTCACCGATGGAAATCAGTATCGCCTAGCCTAGTTAGAATTCCACAGAGTGAGGTAAACCGTGGAACGCTGGTTAGAAACTAACCGAGAAGAAGTATGCAAGGAACGCTCCCCATAATGCGATACAGTATACATATTGCAAGGAGATCTCGCGAAAATGTGGTTCGACTCGACGAAGATGATATTGGCGAGGGTCTCTTTAGAAACTCATTTTAATAGACTCTAATAAAGATGTTCGACAGAAAAAGTGTGTTTGTTATTTCTGACGGATGCGACAGGATAGTGCTTCGGCGTCATTTTGTCGTCATATTGAAAAAAACTGTTCGCTTTTATATCTTTTTCCGTTTGACTTTGACGTGGAGCGATGTTCTGCCTAATGGTATATACACATATAGAACGTTCGCCAGGGGCAGTTTATTTTGTTTCTGTTCCAAAATTGTGTATTATTGATAGACACAAAAATAGCAATTAGTTCTTTTGTTACTTTATTGTGCAGCCAACGCAATTAGATAATGCCACAAGCATAAAAACAATTTTCAATTAAACGGAACTAATGATGCAGGGAACGTCAAGAGTTTCAAAGCGAAAGACCTTGTTAAGCTGCTATGATTTATTAGCCTTACTAATTATAATTTAATATCTCAGTAAGCTGACTGCAACATTCGCTTCGCTATATCAAATTATCATTCTTTGTCAACGGAACAAGGAGGTCAGTTAATTATAATATAATATAATCAATTTCTATTCAATTCCGAACTCGTTGATTTTCAGATTCCATTATTTCCATTTTGCAAGAGTTTTAAAAGCTCTTAGAGTTTGAATCGGTTTCATTGATCCAGCGGAGACATTATCGAATCGATGCTTGAGAAAAACTCGAAAGCTCGATCGACTTAAGTGCTAACATTTCGACAAAACACTTTTAGAAGATCGCTTGCAACATCCCTGCCTTATTTGATTTATTATATGGAATACTTGCAAAGGTATTTTCCAGCTTCGTATACACTCAATTTCCGAATTCCTGATATTTTTGTGGTCGTTTATAAAAATGTGCGCTGTTCGTGTCTGCGCCATAAAGCGAATACCTCACATAATGATACATGTCCCTTGTGCGCCCCGCATTCATATTCACTACTTTATTATTACATTCACTTATAATTTATACAAATCCTGATTTTAAAACCATCTCGCTACATGACAATGTCGAAAATACGTATTATATGAAAATATGCATACTTTATCGATTCCATGTCATATTTAAATAAACCACCGCTCTCGACCACAGGGATTAGCAATAAGTATTTCCCAAATGTATTCTAAACAATGGGAACCCAAATCATAATCGTTTGAGTGAATACGCTTAACATTTTATAAACAAGAGCAAACAAAATTAAAATAATTGCCTAATCCGAGGTATGCGTCGCGGCGTCCTCTGGGAGCGTCGGTTGACAGCGTCGGGACGCTTGCGAGCACGTGTCACAGCCGGAACATTTATCAATACTTTCTTGCACAAATGTCGTGTCCACAACTAAACTACCTCAAACTAAGAGCCTTTTAACACGCTATTCCATTGTAGTTTAGTTTGTGTCTACACTCGAGTTCTGTTGTACTTTTTGTCATCATTTATATTTGTTTTTGTGTCATTTCAGTTTTATGTTTCTCTTGGACATCAAAGGATTTCGATCTAGCTTGAAGCTGCTAACTGAATTAGGATACGAGGCACCGGTACCGTAAACTCTCTCCCGTTTCCCAAACCACCCCTCTTCACCCACCCATCGGGCCTTCATTTACACCAGTGAAAGTTAAAATCAAATTACAAACTCACACACTAGCCTCACGCGTATATTATTACAATGGCTGGTGGCTGGTTGGTACCATATCGTGAAATATAGAGTAGACAAAGGATAAATAATACATTCGCCTAGTTTGATAGCGTTAATGGCTCCCCCTGTGAATTTGAGGCTTTTGTTTCAGACACGAGGATCCGCTGGAACAACTTACTGGTTAGTTGAAGCGAGCGGTTTCGCCTTCGTATACCGCTACTTCATACATTATTATTTTCAACATGAAGTTACCATGACTACTGGTTTGTATAAATACAAGATGGGCTTTTTTCCCTGAGTTTTAAAGCCAAATTGAGGAGAGAAAGTTGTGTTTTGCATATTTTTTAAACTTTATCTCTGGTTTTCTGAACGGAGCATGAATATGTAGCTGTGTGAGAATGTAAAAGAAGACGAAATCAAAGGGTGGGATTGTAATTATGAAAAATGTGAACTCTTTATGTTGATTGCGGACTTCCACAAGCGACGTATAATTTCGTCTGAATTTTTCTCCGAGACGCAACGGCTCCACCTGAGACAGCATCACATTCAAGAGACCCAGATGATTCAAGATTGACTGATTCACCGAACTGAATTGCTGACAGATTTCGCTGACGAGACGGAAAGATAGAAAATTGCTCCGGATTTTTATTATAACAATTGAGAGGAATATAATTATTTTCAATTGAATTCGAAACGCGTCGCATTCTATTTTCTATCTCATTATTTTTTCCCTACGATGTTATATAGACATGTCCAATAATCGATCTCATTTCTTTTCTCTTCAACTCCGTGTCGCTCTGTGGGGGAGTGTAAAAGTTCACCCCCCGGCCCCAGCCAATCCGTTACCCCTGATAGTGTACTGCCTACGTCATTTAGAGTCTTGTCGTTACTCAAAAGATGGATTATAATTAACGTCCCGCTTGTAGAACAAACTTTGATCAACTTTTGTAATCATAGTTACAACCTTTAACAACAAATTCCTGGAGCACAAGCGACTAAGGTACACAACTTGTTCAATCAACTTCCATCCTTGGGGAACCCCGATTCGTTCGCTCCAGGCAATTGTGCGTCGCACAGGAAGACTTTCAAGTGTTTGCTATCTAAAGGAAAATTAATCCTTTTGAAAAACGCCTGGAATTGAAACGTTCGAGAATCAAATTAAACGATTATTTTTAGAGCGGTAAATTATGTTTCAATATGATTTGAAATAAGGTAGGGCAGCTTTAATTTTAATTTCAAAACTTAAGATCGTGGTTAATAAGAAATTGTCGCAAAGAAGAATGTTTGCAAAGAGTGATTATATTTGCTGCTAAAATAAGAATACCTTTACTTTTAATAACATCCGAGGACTTTTTAAACGAGGTCTTGTTTTAGAAGTCTTATCTCTCTTCAACATGGCATTTTCTCTCATCCAACTTCTAATTGGTACATTCAGGATCATGCGCTTATTTAAAAGGAACATTTTATATCATCATTATAACAGGAGATGAACTGTCTCCTACACTTTTACTGAAAACAAAAGTAATTTTATTTTTGAATTATGATGCACATTGATGAACTTCAACCTTTGGCTAATCAATAAAAATGTTGAATATTACAAGGCGATAATGCATGTTGTTACAACACACTGACACCATTGGCAATATACGGATTAGCAATGATTTGATGGACGAAGATTGATGATATGAAAACTCAAGTGTTCTCCGTACGCTGGGGATAAAACTCCATTGCTCGCGCCCTCGCTTGCCAAGATGGTTTAGCTCAAAAATAGAACACAACTTGTAGCGTAATTATCCAATTCGTCTCCGGGGGATTGTTCCCCAAATTAATTTCTGCTTATTTATAATGGAAAATGTAATGTATTTCTTGGAAGCTGCCGGTTTACAGACAAGGAAAACTCAATCGTAGAAGCAATGAAATGATGCGCAAGAATTGTTTTACCTCAGAAAGTTTGGGACTCTATTAAATCACAACCTGTGATGAAATTTCGAGATGAAATTAAATTCGCTTCCATAAAATATAACGTTAGATGGCTTTGTACTAATACTGGTTTACGAGGGTCAAAGGTCGATGAAGTGTCGACAAGATCATAATCCTGGACACCACCAAGGAGATTAAAATCAAAGACAATGTCCTCTCCAACTTTCCGCCTCTAAAACTGCGCAAAAACAGGTCACTCGTTGCGAACGTCTGACTGAAAGACGAAGATGACCGTATAAACATATATTTACTCAGACGATGATGATCATAAGAAGTGACGAAACGACTGAAAAACCACGCAATACAAGGATGAAGAAAGTTTTGTGTGAGATGTGATAAACGGCACGCAATGTCACTGGCGAGGAGGAGATAGGACATTTGAATTATCACCGGCGGGTCTACATTTCATTCGGAAAAGCTCAAGAGAAGCGAAATATGACAGCGTTTTGTCGAGACTGCCAGCGCTGATGTAGCGAATATATCTCGCAGCAACGCGTCACTCCATTATGTAACCTCATAATTCCTCCAGTTAATTATTAGATAATTAATACTAGAGCAATGTAACTGAAGGAAGATTTACCTATGTTTTAGTTTAATCTACTTGGAACCCTTTTAGAGCTTAGGAAATATTGAACGTTACAATGGTAGCGCTCTGCAGTAGTAGATGGGTATTATTGACTTGATTTTATGTAAGTAGGCTCAAGTTCTATCTATTGAATATAAATTCAAGGAAGCCACAGTAAAGCGCCAGGCGTTTACGAGGATTACAACTGTAGAGAAAATGGAAATGATCTCGTTTGATTTACAGATCGACGATTTCATAACGAAAATATTGCAAGCCGTTTCAAGTTCACCCGTTTCATAAAAAAAACAAATTAAATCGTAGAAAATGCATGATGGATGGAAAGAGCCAGATTATACTTTTCATTATAAATCTGATAAATTGCCGTGTCGCCAGGCAGTGGGGACAACCCTGCGTCGACAAAATAGCAATTTGTTTCTGTAGACATTTTAATTTAAGGAAAATGTTAACATTGTCCTTTGAAACTGTCAAGTATTGGAAATGACTCAACTTTTAATATCTCTCTAGATGGAAACAACTGCTCGAAACTTTTAATTTAAAAAACTAAAAGCACCGTGAATAAATCTGACATTCATTTGCGTACCGTGCAGAGTATAAGTACATAAATTAAAGTATTCATCAAAGAAATAAAATCTTCGCAGCGACAAAACTTATTATTTAAGTTCGTAAGGCGATTAAGATTTTAAAACACTCCGACGACTTTGAAGTGGTATTATAATAAAGCTCGCTTTTGCAAGGTAGGATTTTGGTTTTAGCCGAAGCGCTAACAAAATAATTGACCCAAGTGTCGTCAAAAGGTATACACCTAAGAGTATTAATACCGCTCTGATAGTATTTAAATGTATAAGCTTCCAGCTGCGTGAGCTTCTATTGAGGGCCCAGCGAACCGCAACATTATGAAAGTGTAATATTGTTCGTGTGATCAAGAGATTAATATTGCGGTTATTCCAAGGGATTTGGCACGAAATGTCGCTCTTATTCCCTTCATAAATCAGTCGAGGCAGTATGTATAGAATGCTATTGAAATCACAGAAGAGCCGAGCTGAATACGACGAGAACAAATGACACTAGCTACTCCATTAGCTCAAGTTAATTCCACTACTTGAAAGTTCATTGGATATAACAAAAGACTAACCTATTTAATGTATTATTCCGTTCTTGTGCCGGGAAACCAAACTTGAGAAACCGCATTATTAAATACGTAAGTCTCCTCCAACATTTCTAAGCTGCGATCTTTGTAAGCTCCCTTCCCCTCCTCGGCGGCTCTGCTCGGTCCCAGCACTAGTTCATTTAGCATTGTATATACCCGTGCATTATAGACGCGGAATTCATAATGGAGGTTTTGTATTATATCTGCCACAGCGCAAAGGATTTACCGAGCCGTTATGCGAGATTCCGAGCGCCAGTGTGCAGTTATCCAACAGAATTTCGCCGGTGCCCTACACATAGAGAGAAAATAACGAAAACGATCAATAATAAAGTAACACGACATTTCCACACTTCCCACTTCCCAGTAAACATGGAATACGGTTTTTAAATCACCGGCGGCTATTAAAAATAAATGTTCGTTTTCCGAAAGAGATAAAAAGTTAGTACGGCTGTGATATTAATAATATATGTGATCCTCGGTCTCTCCCAGGTTTCATCCACGAGTGTGTGTGCATGTGGTGCGAAGATAGCGATCAATTGGCATGTTGCTACGGCGTGTTCCACACCTCGGCGCCATTGCGCGAGCGGTTAGCGGCATTGTCAAGAGGCAAGGAATGTCATCAGCGTTCCCGAAACCAGATTAAGGTCGAGAAAATCCACCACGAGACGCACAATTAGAGAAGGTTTGATTGGAACAATGGTACGCATTTCTCATTGGCTAAACGGTCTACTACCCCCACTCCCCAGCGCGACTTCATTCCTAGCAAGAAATGCGATTTGCGAGTTCACCACTAGAATCTGGCTTTCCGGTTCAACTTTTTATCCCTCCATGGTGCCGAATAACTGGAGGACTATATGTTAGCCCGATTACAGCAATATCTGAAACCGGATAACGGAAACCAGTAAAGTCCAGCATTGAAATCGACCATTTACACGTTATTATGGTTAGTATTATAATTATATTCATTAAGAGATGCAGGCTGTCCATTAAGGGATCAATAAGTGCTCCCCCTTCGAGCTTAAGGGCTCGAGTAAATGGCAAGGTAGAACGAAGTGGCTCCTGCCAATGGCGCTATTATAAGAAGTATAAAGGGAACCACGCCAAAATCTTGGTTAGGACATGTCCCGGGGTGAGAGTCCATTGTGATGCGAGCTTTAGAACCCGAAGTGAGGGTGGCTGGTTGGTTTGGGAGCGACGCGGTGTCTAAGGCATGGCATAACGAAATTACTCTGGATTTCATAGCCGTTTCTGCTCCTATTCGGTCCCTGGTAGAATATTGTCGAGTACAATATACAGAAGATGGCATGGATTGTTCTTCATGCAGTTCAGTGGAGATGTGGGCGCCAGCTGGAGGTGGGGGTGGGGTGGGTGGGGGGCTTTGTTCGGCCTCGCGTGACGTCACAAGGTAACAATAGCAGGGAAACTCGGCGACGATATATTGTGAATTGTTGTAAAAAAAAAGAGAAGAAAATGTAAAGAAATGGTATAGAGATATTGAACGCAAGAAAAGATAATAGGATGAGGGAAGAAAAAGATGGGAAGGTCGGTTAGAAATGGGAATATTACATTTGACATGAACAATGGTGGAATTGCTTCACGTCGGAGGCTCAATCGAGAGAGATGAGTGAGTTGCGGGTTGCATATTGTCCGCGCAAGGGGTGAGGGGATAGATGAATGCGCGTCAGTTTTCTGGGCACGTCGTTTATGAAAAAGTGAGGTGAATCCGTAGGCTTTTGTGCAAACAAGTAAAGAAACTCCCATGAGGAGCCTTTATAAAGACTAATCTGTCGTTGAAACAAATGAAGATTGATAGCATCTTAACGGTATTTGAAAGATTACGCCAGGATTTTCTCTGGAAACTTGTGAAGAGTGCGCGAGCGAGCGCGGCTTATATCTCACTAGCTGGGAATCCATCTTGCCGAACTGTCAACTATTTATGTTCCCTGGCCGTGATGTCTTCCTTTAGTACTTTCTATACATTCTCTCGACAGACTTGGTTAAACTTAATAGTTGTTCTTCCGTAACGAAAGATCCCAAAATGATTCAGTTTTCACGAATAAGAAGAAATTGAATTGAACAACTTTTAAAAGAAGTTGTAAGAACAACCAGAGACATTTTATATTATTGGAAATTCTGTACGCTGTTTTCAGCGTCAAACCAACTCAATTATTAGGAGATAACAATTTTATTTGCTTGGGGATTTCGGCTGACAGCTTTAAGCATGAAATGCCATGTCATTTCAAACACAACAAATTTATTTTATATGATTCCGAAAGACACTGAATGTAATATGCTGATATGTCTGTTCTTTTCTCTCAATGTTTCTTTTTTTCCGATATTGCAAACTGTAGTCTCGCTCGCCTGAGCTTTCCCCAGACTTGGCCGTCAGTTTGAATGCGTCACGCACATATTGTTGTGCGTGATCCAAAGAGAATGGGACCGCCGATGCGAGATCTCAAAGATCCTACCTACTTATAGGAGGAGGTATTGATCTCGCGAGCGAGAACACTAGCTCAAATCAAACAGGCCGAGGAACCAGAATGATTGCTCGCGCTTGTCCCGGTTTTCTCAACCTTCCCGCATTGACTGTGATATCAGTGCTTCTTGTGTGGCTCTTGTTGATTAGTTGATTCAATTCGGTGCTCTCCGGAGCAAGGAGTTCGAATCACATGCTCTTATTTCCACTTGATTGTTAGTTTCAACTTATATATAATTAAGAACGCTCTTATTCGACCATCGACGGAATTCAATTCGTCTCTCGTGGGCAAATTCTTGTTTTGTTCGACAAACCACAGGAGCAAGTAACTTCAAATGTACTTACACTTACTGTGATTGCAATTACCCCACTTTAAACAATCTTTAACCATTTCGAGATTGCTAAAAGTACCGAGTGAGTGAAATACGTCGCTCAACTGCATTGGAAACGAAGTGAAACATTGAGTAATTGTTAGTCTTTCGCATCGCCTATTCAGTGATTTGCCCACTGTGATTCACTACGAGATTTACAAATCTGGATTTGATTATGAAGTGAAATCCTAAACACTCCCGAAAGCACCTGAGCAATCTGAATGAACTTCCAGCGTGCAAACCGCATAACGCTTTTTATTATTAACATTATTCAAAGCTTTCTTTCGCGAGTTTCTGATAAAGGAGCTTGCTAAAGTAAATCATCGTGCATTGTGCAAAGTTTAATAACTAATAAACTGGGACGATGGGATTGGGATTACAGATCCAACTCATATTAGTGATATTACTACTGCTAAGCTACATCCAAAGGGCTTAAGTCTTTATGGGCTCGAGCCATTTCGCTAACTAATCCAGCATGAAGAGTTGGCTAATTCCAGGCAGCGGTTCAATTTCAAACTCTGATCTACGGCGTTTCGATGACGTAATAAAGTCTTTTTTGGTCGGCCACCGACGATAAAATACATAAAAAAGATTAA
Source organism: Leuctra nigra (assembly GCA_934045905.1). Taxonomy (NCBI): domain Eukaryota; kingdom Metazoa; phylum Arthropoda; class Insecta; order Plecoptera; family Leuctridae; genus Leuctra; species Leuctra nigra. The sequence goes on from OW203762.1 coordinate 22,474,969, forward strand.
TGGTAGGAAACTGATGTAACTTCTGTATGAGCTCTATGCTTTCGCTACGCCCTTTCTCCTTCAAGAGATTTCCTTAGATCAATTTCCTTTTAATATGAAACGACCTTAGCTGATTGTGTTTGCGATGCCTGTAGGGCGCTCTGATGTCTTTGTCTGAAGCGAAACGCATCCGACGTTGAAGAGACTGCTGCCGGTTGTTGTTGTTCGCCTGAAGCTCTCCATTTCGCCTCAATCAGGCGGCCAGATTCCCGCGACATTACGACTCATATCCTGCCTCGAGTGGCCGATGACCACGGAAGCGATTATTCACGCTTTGAGGGCGCGACCGACGCCAAGAAACGACGCCCAGGAACGACGCCAAAGCATCGAGAAGCGACTCAGTGGGGAGGAATTACTCTTGCTCACAGTTTGTCCCACGCACAAGTGAGCTGGGAAATTGCCTCTTGCCAATTATTTATACAGTTGGCGATATTCGTGTGAGTATTGTCTTTGAATACAAAGCCAACGAAATGCTGGCTGATTCATTAAGAATGGATACAAGAACGAATAATATGAAGTTTAATTTGCGGAGTTTTCAATGTTTTTTAATAGAAAAAAATTACATAATTAAAATTGTTATTCCGTAGTGTTTTCATAGAAGGTTTATCGAAGGCAATTAAAACATTGTTTCCTCAACTGTTCTCCACGAGCCTGGCTGCATGAAATGAACAAGCGTTGAGTGCGTTTGGTGGGAGTAACACATATAAACACGTCGTTGATGAATAATTGAGCTGCCGGAAGCCTGCTCTGAAGACAACTTGCTTGGAATGGAAACGGCGTGCAAGAACTTGGAAGCACAATAAAGCGCCTTTTGATTGAGGCAGTAAATAAGGATCATTGGCAATATTTCCTAAAACACGTTTATCACTTTTATGTTTACGATCAGCGTTCAAGATTTCCACCATAAATAATTTCACGGACTTTCTCTTCATGATGTAGCGATGTACAAGCAACATAAACCCCGCGACTCCCCACTGGAAAACCCCATTGCAAGAGCTTTGCAATGATTTATCAACTTTGCCGCGAAGACTCCGACAAGCGCAAGAACGAATACTAAGGCGACAGTTGGACACTTCTGGAAAAGAAATAACAAAACGTCGCTTACTGGAAAGCGCCATAATGCATAGCACACGTCTCTTATGATATGGGCACACGAATACACTGACGTGATTCTTTTTTTTCTGAAAAAACAAAATGGCACTTATTATTGCGGAGCTTTTCCACTTCATCCGCTATGAAAACAGCGGAGGAAAACTTGGTTCCTATATGATCTATCTGTAGACAGATGAGTCCCCTTTTAAACCACCGCTGGTTCAGAATGTGGAGTCCCAACCCCGTCCTTGTGAGGCATTGTTCGCAAAGAAAACTCCCCTAAGTAAATCAATGTTATGATAGAAGGAAAGAGGAAAATGATATGGTAACGTAGAGGGAGGGTTTGTGGGAGAATTTTCAAGAAAAGATAATAAGGAAAAAGCGAGGGAAATGAGAGCTTTACCTATTTGGAAACTTTTCCATACGCCCGTGAGTGAGCGAGTTAAACATGAGTCTCATTTTAACGAGTGGTCGTTATGCTTCACTTTATATAAAAATAATTGGTGTTTTTGTAGCAACGTGGATGAGAGGAGAGACGCCAACTGGAGTGAGCTTGTTTGCTTGTCGATATATCGAATCTCTTGTATAATATGCAAAGCACTCTCTTACAAGCAATGCAATCTTGCAGGTGACACGTCTGTCAGTCCAGATTCCACATTCACACTCGCGTGACAACCATCACAATGACAAGCGTATGTTTGCTCGCCGACTTGTGTGCACCTCGACATATATATAACTATCGACGCTTATACAAACGCTCGGCGTCGGAGTCGTCATGCCCCTCGACGAGTGAAATGCGTTTCACCACCCGTGGCTTTTGTGTTCACTCAAGTCACCAGGCATAGTCAATTTACATTAGCAAGAGCTGGGAGAGTGAGAGAGCAAACATCCAATCAGTAAATGTCAACATTGCTACCCTACTTCACATGGCTTGGTTAGACATTTTACTTCTTGTTTGTTGCAACGTCATCTCTATTTTAGGCGTCTTTTTTGAGAAAGTTTTTTGTCACTTTTTTTAAATCAATCGCCGCTATCTCACAAATCCACTTATAGAGGCTCCTGTGTCTACACCTCGTCAGGGGGTGTCAGCTAACACTATTTATATTTAAATTGCCTACTGATTGAACTCCATCGATACCCTCTGTCGGCGTCAGGGGGAATTACGCGAGCAATTTCAGATGGCAGCTCGGAGAAGAGGAGAGAAGATGTAGCTTTCAATTATTTCGTTCAATTCCACGAGTTATTAACGTTAGTTATTTTGATTGGTCGATCTATTGTGAGAGAGGTGAGAAGATGAATGGCCTCTCCATTTGCCTTGTATTGAGCCTGCTCTCGGAAGAGGAAAATATGATGAGAAAACTGATAGAAAGTTGAGATCCATTAGAGGAAAACATGATTTTGTATTCAGACTTCAGATAGGAAAAACAAGCAAGATATTCGATCTTTCAGCAATGTATTGATTTCCAATTGAAAGAACATTATGCAGATAACTCTTGTTTGCGAGATTTTATGGCTTGGATTAAACGAAGTCGGTTCAAACGGATGTTTCCTCGTTTGAAAGACTTTTTAAAAATCTTATTTTAAAGGAGAATAATGACGTGAGATCTTGACGTGATTTTTCTCCATCTGAAAGTTCAACCGCAGCATCTGACATAGTTCTGAACAAGCCAATAAATCTACGGATCTCAAGTCAACCCCCAACAATGCCAATACCGCCTCTCCTCATCCACAGCCTTCTTGCTTGCGTGGAACTTATCTAAATAAACTCGAGAATACGACGAGGCGGGATTTAATGGTCCTTCTGCACAAATCTTCAGCACTAAGTTGTTGAACTTAAATCCTTTTTATACACAATATAAACACACCGCGCCCGAGCGCACGGTGGCTGGCTTATTAGAAAGACAGCTCGCAGATTTGCCTCGAGAGCGAAAGATACAAACTCTGGCGGATTTTTCTGATAGCTTCGTCTAGTTGTATAACTTACTTCATTATAAAAAAAAATACTTTTCCACTATTTTTCCCGACTATAAAGTTTTATTCATGTCATGTCAGTGTATTTCTTCTATGGGTTTCAGCTAATAAAAGTGCATACCATATGCTACCAAATTGTGATTCGAAGCATACAAAATGCAAACAATGATCATTATTAACACAGAACGAGCATAAGCCCGATGTTCACGTCAATCAAATGTCAACACATTTTTTAATCTCTTTGTATGTCTGTTGATTGCTCAACATAACAGATTAAACAAGAACAAAAGTAACGCCAGAAAACAATCACTGCAGTCTAATTCTGAATCTGCATTTTACATTCCCTTATCTCCGGTGTCGAGTTGATTTTGCGAGAACACTAAATGGAGATAGCGGTGCGAACAGAGGCGCCGCGTGCTATAGGCGCCCTGCTATAGGCGCTGGAGTGGGACGCAATATGCGGTAGCGTGGCGGAGTATGGAAATGGTAGTATTAAATGTACAATAAAGTGTGACATATGGAGAAGAGCCTCGCGCTTTAGGAATTGTAATATAACCACTAATAAAATGGGGAATAAAGCAGAATATGGAATGCGCGAGTGGTTATATATAAGGTTTAGACGCTTCTGACAGTTAAAAACGGGTAGTAAATTACCAATAGTAAAATAATCTTCAATATAATGTTGTGTGGCTTAAGTTTGAATGAAGATTTATGCGTGTTGTTTCGCTCAACTTATGTTTCGCATCTCGCCGGCGAATATTTCATCACTCGCTTCCAGATCCGGCCCGGACCGGAGCCCGGACCGGAGAGCGGCCCAACTTCGACAAACATCTCAAGAGAGGATTGTTTAAATTAATTAAATAATAGATTTCTCTAGAAAGTTTTCTCGTCGAAACTTTTTCCAACATTAGCCAAGAAAAGAGTGCTGGCGAGATCATGTGTTAGTCAGTTAGCGTGCTCCTAATTGGGACACAACCCCTCGCCCACCCCCGCGCCCAGTGACGTCACCCACCGTCCTGCACGTTTCGCCACAAACTGCACGAACCGGTTGCCAACTTCATTTAGTTTGTCATTTTCTTATTAGGCGGTGGTAAAAACTTACGTATGCTCTATCTGCAATGCGCATTAAGTTGACGAGAGGTCAAGACGCCACCCCTGGCGCTAAGTGGTGATATCTCTCATTGTCACCGGGCGTCGGGGAATCAATCACGTCGCGGCGCCTGTATCGGGCGACGCCGCACCCCGGGACCAATATCACAACTCCCGTCGGACTCTAGACGACGTCGACGTGCTACTCTTCCGCGTCACAGGTCGCGACAAAACGAGAAACTTTTTTCATCATAAACAATTTCCGTTTAGGAACGGTTGGGACTTGGAATACATTTTACGATTGTTATGGGCTGACTTATATTTGTGGGTTTTAAAATGAGCCTCTCGTTCACATTCAATAGCAACTTGTTAGAAGGCGAAGGGTGTTACATTTTCTTCCCCTAAAGTTGAACGAATCTCTTGTCATTCGAGACCAAGTTTTCAACCCCGAAATCCCTGAATATCTGAATCTCAGATGTGACAGAACGTGTGAGGTGAAACTAGCAAATGTGTGAAAAGCCTAGTATGCCCATAAAGTGTCACCCCTTCGACTTTAAAACCTCCCTCACCTCGCCCCCTGTCCCCCCCCCCACACTTTGGACGCAACCCGTGACATCCTGAATGAGCTAATATCCTCCAGTATCCAATTTCACATTCAGCGTCGTACACCGACGCCTGAGACAGACCGACCGACGCGTCGGACCACTCCGACGCCGACGGGAGAAGCGTCGCCTCTTTGAGCGCACGACGCTGCCATCCTTCACACACCAGATTCACATATTACCAACTGTACGAGCAGCAAACGTTCAGCTACCTAGGCCAGACCCGCTGGCTCGGCTCGCTCGTGCAGAAAGAACAAGATTGTGCCACGGTGCGGCTCGTTGTGCATTTGCCGCACGTCACATTCACCGCCACGTACTGAATACTAAATAAAAATACGACAACCCTTTTATATGAGTCTCATGTGAAATGCATAATGAAGATGGTTTTTAGATGACATTGCAATTTCTGTCTGAACCATCTCGGCGGCACGGTCTATGCGTCGTTCTCGACACATCTCGTGTCATGACATCTGTTGATCACAACGACGCCGTGATCTACAGCGCCGCGACGCCTTTGTCATATTAATTCCTGCTCATAACAATATCAAGAAGAATATAGATATAGTTTGAGTGCTGGAGCATTCTGTTCTCGTCAACAACGCATTAGCTCGCGGTTGCGAGGGCTCGTGTGTTTTCAAACACTTTATATTAAATCCACGTAACAAATTGAAGACTAGGAAGGAAGATGATGGGGACGTCTCGGGCTTAACGAGATTTGATTCGTCGGGGATTCAATTACAAAGCATACTGCGACCTGGCGTCACGACGTTGCCGACGTCGACGATGCCGGAGATTATGTTGACGACGAGGCAGGCTATAGATACGATCAAGATGTAAATGAACCGGAGTGTGCATAACGCCTTGAAAGCTCTCGACGGCCAAGTGACCGCGGCGTTGGTTTCGGGGGCGGTTTTGGGGCGCTAGGCCGTGTAGAATTGGATCGCTGGTGTGTGTTAGTAATTAGCCCACACAATGGTGACGCTGTTTCTGCTAGTGTATTATTGATTGGCGGCGGAGCGCGGCATTCGACGGCGGCTTACAGAACATGGGGGATGTAAACGCGGGACGACTAAATGGGATTGGAAACAGCAGGGATGGTGGTGAAGGGTGGAGGGGAATGCGGGAGGGTAACGACCGTTTTTTAAAACTTATCTTCACACCATTCAACACTTCATTAGCATGAACAAAAAATATGTACTTCTGGCTTTGATTTACTCGTGCCTTTATCAAAACTGTTCAATGAAATACGCGAGTTTGAATAAAACATTGGCGTGTTTGACGGCATTGTTCTCGCCCGTGAAGCCAACTGCCAAGTGCGACTGTCCGAGGGTGGTTCTCGAACAGTTCTCACGTGCTCACGTTTATTCCGACGATTAATTTGATCTCTCCCTGTTCCGTGGATTGCGCTCAACAAATTGTTAAAACAGCGGCGTGCGCTGTTGTCGGAGACTACAAATTGCTTCCTTCGTCAGATGAAGAAATAAACGTCTTCTTCGGAATACTCGAAACCAATAGTAATTAAGAAGAACTAATCTTCGACGGTCTGTTCACTGCACTATTTTTACCTCGTGACTCTCATGGAAGTCGCAGTTCGACACAAGTACTTCCATTAGTTCGCCTGGATTTGTTCTGTACTTTTATTTGTATCTTTTAAACGAATTTGCAAAGTAAACCCTGTCCAATCTACGATTTTCTTGGATTACTTTAGAAAATAAAGAATGTCAACTCGGCTGTCTTTCAAGTCGAGTATCTCCCGTGGGATTTGGAAGCTGGAGAGAGAGAGATTTAGGCCCTTTCGACGGGCGAGATTTAGAAACTTGTTCCCTCCTTTGCCCTCCATCTTTGCTCGTCTCCACCTACCGCCCTCGCGCGGTGATCGAACTATTTTTTTTTACCGCTACTCGGCTAACAGAAAAGAAGTAAGTACCTACTTTATTTATCATCTTGTTCGCTCGGAGTTACAAGACATCTGCCAGCGAAATTACTTCTGGACTCTCGTGGCTCCCAGCAGCTCCGAGGTTGACCTCCCGCGCCACAACTTATAATTTATGCCATTAGCATTTTTCTTGGAGATATATATTGGATTTGGAAAGATGAAATCAGAGATCAGGCCCTCGTGTCAACTGAATGAATAAATAATTACGAGACTGCTTCAATCTCGCGGGATGCTAAGAGATAAAGTCGATGTCAGATTCGTTGGGCCTCACGGTTCGCAGGATTATTATTCCATTACTGTGAGACGGATCTGATCTCCTGTCATGGTTTTCTTGAATAAAAACACAAAAAAATGAATCTCCAGAGATATTAAACAAAAATCTCATTTCTTTTTCTGGTTGCCTACGGCCTATTGGAAGCTCAACTTTGGATACTCGGTTACAAGACGTCGCCTCGGCGTCGCATAGCGTCGCGGCGTCGCATTGTACCGTCGTGACAAGATGAGTTGAGTTGTCTATACGGAGAACCGCGTGTCGTATTGAATCTATATCTCGGACAAATTAAAACAAAATGGAAGTTCTGATGACGAGGGCGCAGGCAGTCACGTATAGAGCTGAGTTTGGAAAAGGAATAAAAATGAGTTTGAAAATTCTTATGCATTATTCAAGTCTTATCTGAACTCGTATATCAAGCCATCTCATCCAGGTTAAACATTTTCATATCTCGTTGGATTCGTTTGTTCGAGGCGAGCCCAGCTCTTAGCGTGGAATATACTAAGCTCCCATCTTTCTTGCAATTTCTTTTCGATTTCGCGATGACAACATGCAGCCGGTGCCCGCAATCACATTTACATAGAGGCATCTATTGGATTTGCCCCCCCCCCCATCGCGCCTTTCTTAATTCCCGCCGCCCTCATCAGCGCAGTAATCCTCACATGCGGGAGGCCTACTTGTCATCGCATTCACGCGGCTTGTCATTAGAGAATAGTTTAGTTTGAATTCCACCAACTTCTAGATGAGATGTAATTTAACTTTGTTCGTTGCTCCCATTCATGTTTATTTCGTGATTACTATTTACCACAATTCTCCCTTACTGCACGTCCAATGTTAATTATATAATGTGTTTTTTTCGTCGTGCGTTTGGCATATTGTCATAAACATTCCGTTTACGTTGGCTCCAACAAACGATTTGAGTGACGTTGTGTCGTGCTGAAACCCTTTGAACAAATTCTCGATGTGACAACCTGAATGTGGAATTGTTAATAATCGCGCTGAAACATCAATGATATTATATATGTAAACTCAGCCAGGGCCAACTTTTATCGCGCTTTGTGTTGAGTTTGCACTGTTTAAAAGCCAACTTTGAAAAGATATATCAATAACATTGCTTTAAAATCTAAAGATAAACTGGCCAGATTATGACTTCTAAAATGAATACTTTGGTGAATTATATAGAGACTTTTGTTGGTTTATGTAGCATATTGTCGAAGCATTGGCTCCGGAATGTTCAATTCATCTTAACAATTGTTTCCCAGCACGATCCCTGGACAAAGAAAAACAATCTGACCAATAGAAAAATATCAAAAAACATTTTTATGACGTTATAAAATGAGAATCGCAATAAAAGTAATGTCCTGGACCACTTTTGTTGCAATCAGGCTTAAGTCGCGTTAAGAGCCGGTCCACCATGGCACGTTCGATGGGACGTAACTTCAATTCAATTACACGGCTGCCAGCAGTGCAGCATTCCGCTTTTATAGGTTGCATACTTGATCACACATTACACGTATTAAAGACTGGAACGATGTCCCGATCAGCTGTCCCACTTTACAATCGCGAGATTGCTAGTTGGTGGACCGTATGACGAGTTAAGCATGTATTACGTTATAGGAACTTCGACGCGCCAAAAGAACTTTGTTGACTTGAAAGTATGTTGAATGCTCCCGAGATTCCCGAACGTCTTTTCTTACTTACAAAGGCTTATTACTCTCCTGTCGATATCAGGGCATAAACATCTCAAAGGAGCTTACATTCATATAGGTTACGTATGATCTCCATCCCTCAGATCCGATACTCTGCCAGCATCTTACATAGTTCTTGTGGCCATCTCGCCATAACACAGCACCACACAAACATTTTGATTTCGATTTTTCATTCTTATTTTATATCCATCGTGAAAATCCACTACCTTAATGGCAAAGCCTAGGAGCAGCAGTATATATAACGCCAACGGGCATGTTCGCGCAGGCTGATCGAAACTGCGATTGCGCACTCGTCGCGCGGGGGGGTTGGCGCGGTGGAGGGGGTTGCCTCCACTGGGTTCTCTATGGAATATTACATTAGGTAGCTCTTTTCTTGGGCTCAGTCTACACCGCCACGGTACGCAATGCGGGCAAGCGTTTGATTCCAGGCGTCGGGACGGTCTCACACGTTCGCAGTAGCAGGTCGACGGTCGGCGAGGGCGCATCAGCCAGAGTGATAGCGACGCTCCTCGCATTGCGTGCCGCGACGCCGACGCCGCCAGCCGTCTTATCAGTAGACACCATTATCGATGACAGCGAGGCGTTAGCACTTGTTAATTAAAACGCGCGTCTTAATTTAAAAATCGATTTTAATTACCGCTTTGAAGATAGTGAACTCTAATCGCAGCGCGTAATCGACGCAGATGTGTTTTTAAGAGGAAATTAACAGAGATATTCAACTCGGATCGATAGAGAAATAATTAACCGATCGACCTCGTGTCAAACTTGAAATTGACTCTGTCAGTCAGACGACGATGAAGACGAAGAGTTCGGCGCACGTCGGCAGCCATCGCCCTCACCATCACAGCAACAACAACTACAACAACAATAACAACATGTCGTCGACGGCCAGCATGAAGGAGGCTGAACGGCGACTCGGCGTCATCCTGAGGACGGCGAAGAAGATGTCGTGCACGTCGGAAGAGATCACCGGACTGGAGGCCGTCAGAAAGCTGACCCAGGGGTATCGTGGACGGTGCAGAAGCTGGTTGAAACATATCCTACCGATCATGGGCGCCGTGGTTGCCATGCTGGTCGTCTACCTTCTAGTATCTTCGCTGGATGAACAGAGTTTCGGATGCCTCCAAAACACTTCCGTGAGTATTTATTTACATTCTGTGTGCTTTGCATGAATATGTAAACAGAAGCCATTACTGTAGGCTTAACGTATTGGCTTTATATGTGGGACCATTAACTTGTCCTATCTTCCAGCTTCACAATGTAATGGTTTAGATAAGAAAAAAAACACATCCGTGAGGTATTTTATAGCTTTGTGCTATCTTCCCTGTGCAATTACTTTGGAGCATGTACTGAGTAATACTTTTAAAGTTGAGACATTAAAGAGCCAGGGTTTCAAGTGTGCATGTTCCTTGCAATGCAGTTAAACGCTCTCTCCATCTCTTCTCTTGCTCATCAAATAGAGTGAGACAGCATTATCAGTTACATTTCGATCAGATTAATAATTCAGGTTAATTCTAATTGGTCTGCGTTGATGAGCTGTGCGAATGTAGCACTAATTGCTTGTGTCGCTCGAAGCGGTGTTTGGATCAAATGAGATGAATAATCTGTGTTGTTTTTGCATGTTATGAAACCGAATCATCCGGCATTAAGGTAAGTCCAACAAGATGAAACGGAGACGTCTTGATTGCCTTTAGCTCGTTCTAAGAGTTGAAAGAATTTGTTTGACTTTGATACTTTGATGGAACTGGGATAGAACTATTTGCCAAGTCTTTGGATTAGACGGTTCAAAGATCGTTTCTTCATGTATAAAGGTATTTCTAATTAGGTGAGTTTTCTGAGGGGAATATTGAACTGGAAAAGTACATTTCCATGAAATGAGATTCAATTTCCTTTGATCAATCTGTTTTGCTTTTCATTGTAGCTCACTTTGTAAATACGTCGAGCCGTTAATCCGAATCATCAGGATCATCTAGATGAGCGGATAAACTCCATGAAAGAGACATGTTCAATGAATAGTGCATCGTTCCAAGGAGATAGCCTGACGGCATGGAGGAGGATTTCATGTACCAGTAGAAAGTGCTATCGTTTGTACGTCCATCAAAGAACATCTAGAAAGGCTTTAAAAGTATCCATCAAAATTCCTTTAAAATGTGTTCTTTCATATATAAGAAAAGCTGTGCTATATAGTAGCACACGTGACCAGCCGACGGGCGTGGATCAAAGCCCTTACAAATACGAGCTCGAAGCACTTTCCTTGACACAACACCTAGCTGCTGCTGCTCCAGATCGTAAAAGCAAGTCTTTGGTTTAGCTGGCGCAGCATGTCCCCCTTCATTTCAAAACAAACTTTATTCATATTCCGTCACCACTACTAACGTGACATGTATAGAACGAGAGAAGGGTACGAATAAACATGTCAAATACACAATCTCGTTTTAGTATTTCATTAAGGTAAGCAAACAGTATCGATTTTGTGGATTAGGTTTGCAATCAACGATAAACAATTGCATTAAAACTTGCTCTCTATGCTCAAAAGTCGAGTATATAAAATCGTGAATAAAAAAAGGTCACTTTAGGAACTCGATTAAGTGCATTTTATAAAATGAATGAGCAAGTTTGTTCAAATATATAGCATATGTTGGTTAAGAATATTGATGTGCTGCTCCTGAGCTATTTCTCATCCCCCTGCTTAAAATAGAGATTTATCATGCTGGATTCATAGTAACAATGCACCACGTATGCCGGGAAGAGTTTCATGTTTTATTCGTAGCTTTGTAAAGTCATTTTAAAACCCGGCTCCTCCACGGGTGTTCTCTAATATATGCAAAGCAAGATGTGAACAAGACCTCTCTGCGACTCAGGGAAATGCTTTTCACAACCAAATTACTTTTTCCTGGTAATGGAAATGTGAAGTCGGCAAGAAATGCCTCGATGTCTACATATAGTGGAAAAAGAGAATAAAATATTACGTCGATCAACGGCTTAATCAAAGCGTACGTTTTTCAATCTCTCCACAACACATTTATCATGCCTAGATGACACCTTATCCCTCAACCATCGAGCAGAGAATAACTTACAACTGTTAGTCAAAATGGAGAAGCTCTTCTCTTTTCCTAGAATATCTTTCACTTAAACCCACTCAGGATATGTCCCATTTAACTGTTGAGATGGCTGTTCATAGCGATGAAATGTATTCCACAATTCAAAATATCAAAGCCTTGCTCGTTGAAATCTATTTCATGGGATGTCAAAAGTCGAATTTTATATTCCGAGTCGTCAAAGTAAAATGTCTGACGATTTATCCTTTGAACATTTACTTTCTATGACAGCTTCCTGCCCCGCTAGCTTGGATCCTCACACATTGGGACATGATTCTCGGTAACGATGCAATTAGGGAGGCCCCTTTTCGTCGAACATACATGATCAGAAATGCAATGACTCGGTCGTTCTCTCCCTTTAAACAACTTCGCCACGTGAGTTTGCATAAAATAATACTAAAACACCCCCTACGTAATCATTCTGGATTTGAAACTTGGCCCAGTTTTCCCTGCAGATCTCTCTGGTGTGTGTGCATCGATAGGGCGGATGGGTAACTGCACAAGGGAGACATAAAACCTGTCAACTGTACAACATATCTCGTATCGGGAATATAAATGTTTACCACGAGGACATGATAAAGTCTCGCTACATGTTCACGGGCAATGCAAGTCAGCTTCAGTTACTCTTTCAATGAGCTTGCCGGGCCGAGGGTGCCGAACGATAAATTACTTAATATGGAGATTGGGAATCGTAGCGTCTATACGGAGCTCTCGGCAGGGTATTTCCTACTTGATATACGATGCCAATTTAACTAATTATGATATCGATTTGAAGCAGACTTACCATCTTTGCAAAATTGTTCCGGGTAATTGTGCCAATTTCGAGGCGCTGGATTTTATTTTAGCAGTCACGAAGACAGGAAGAAAATTCGTCTTTTTAAGTACTGCGGTTCAACAGGGTTGTTTATGTTATTACATTCTAGTAATGATCATGTTCAAGATACTTGCTTTGTTTTATGTTCAGAATAATGACTTGGGCAAGAGTTTTCAAATTTTCAGCTCCGCCTTCCTTTTCCTCCTTCTCCACTTTCCGACCAACTTGCGCCATCTTTCAAACTTTCCGCAACATCCATCTTCATCTGCCGGCAAGCTTCTGCTCTACCTGTTGGCTACATTTCCATACCGTAACTTCTAACACGATTTCATCTACCTCCACCTCGCACATAGACTCACAGAAATACGTGGAGTAGTTCTTACTATTTGCTATGATGCAGATAATGACTCGCTCGTGTGCATCCTCCGGCGGTTTCAAAGTAGTTCACAGTATAAAAGTTTAACCAGCGAAGAAGATATCGTAAGCGACATGCTATTTGCGGTATTACGTGCATAATATTCAACCATCTAGGATCTTGTATAAATAAATGAAGTGTGTAAATAGAATGGCACAAATATGACGAAAGTAAACTGTAACTGTTAGCGAGAGTGTCTCATTGTTTTTTTTACGCTCGCTTGCCTTAGGCTGCAACTTGAAAAGAGATAATGACAATAACGAATTGACGCATTCGTTAGATGTGATTGGGTTTAATGAATCAATATTACCGTCGTGCGCTCAGCGACTCTAGCCCGGTACTTGTTGTGGATCAACAATTGAACCGCTCGCTTTCAACAGAAATGTAGAAAAAAGCGATTTATAGAAAATTCGTCTCTCGGTTTTAAGGGAAACCTTGGGCAGGAGAAAGATTTCTCTCTGACTCGGTAAAAGTTAAGGGTCAAACTTTTATTAACTTTTCCAAATGTTATATATATATAAAAAGCAGTAAAGTTTAAGAAGAGTGTAAAAAGGATGATTTTCTCGGCACGACACGCAATATGAGAAGTTCTATTTATCCGCTTATACTCAGAGTAGCTTCTCCAACACATTCGATTTATTCATTTAAATATTAATGAAATGAACGTAACTCTATTTACCTACTCTTGTACAGCTAAACACAACTTAAATATTAATTCCCATTACCAACCCAACTTAATAAACGTAAAGTTAAAAGCATTTGTCTTATCCCAAGTCCTCCGCTATGCACACAGAATGCATTAGCAGCTAAATCCCGGAAAATAAACAGCACTGCTACGAGATAAGGGTGTGAACCACAAAGCTGAACGCATAAAAACACGTAGTAACACTAGCGGTAGGTATATTTGATACGCCGCCGTGAGCTAGACGAGGGTGAGCCATAATAAATTTGAAAAACCACCAGCCGTGCATCCCGCGGAATTAGCAAAGTTAGCGACAAAGTGATCGAGTCAGCGGTATCCTAAACATTCCTCCTCTCCAGCCTCCATTCCGACGCAAGACTCTCATCCGAAACACTTCAACAATGAAGCTATGCAGTTAATTAATGCTTCTACATATCTAGGATATCACATACGTACGCGTTCGCACCACAATGTAAACACTAATAAACACTAAACACTAAAAGTGTTGAATCTCGACTGATATTGCATGTAAAACGGGACGTGGTTTTTGTTTCCCGCTATTCACTTTGTAATAGTTGACAATTACTAGCTGAAATCCAACGATAATGCCCTTCTTCCCATTTTCCCCACCCCCGCCATCTAGCCTTTCTAAAGCGCCTCATATAATAATACCCGATCCCCCGCGGGAACTGTAAACTGTATGTTACAAGTAAAACAATTACACGTAATTTGAAGTTCTGCTCGGCAATGATGTCCCTATACACCACTTCAACGAAGAAACTCTCTTAGCCACGTTGATTAATCACCCAGATTGTAATTAGCACACCCTTCATCACACCACAACTAGTTTAGCGCCGGGACAGTTTGTTGATGAAGAACGCAACAAGAACATTTTGGTCAACTAATACAAGACAAAAACCGATTACAGCTTCCTTGATCTGTTCGTATTTTCTTTTTGTCTTCTAAAACCCTCTCTAATCCTGTCGTTTTCGTCATGCTATGTTGTTGTTGTTGTTGCTGTGTCTACATTCGTTTGTTTCCTCCTCCTGTCTTTTCCCACGTATCCGTCCTCCATCAGCTCTATTCACTATTGCCGACATATGTCATGTCATTATTTATCATTCCGTCGCTGCTCCTGCATCTCGAGAGGGAAACATACGCAAAGTTTCGCTCCTTCAGAGTTTTGTATGTTTTATTCCTTATGGGAGATGACGGTTTCCGCAACGTCTCGCCACATAAATAGGTCATAACAATAGGAAAGCTGTGAATAACAATGCCACTCTAATGTTGTTATCCATAGAATATAGTTTGTCATTCTCTTCGTCTCGAGGTTTGGGATTATTCTGGAGTCTTTTCACGAAATCGCGAGGCATTTGTGCGTGCGACGTTTTGTTAGATGGGCGGGTTTGCTTTGATAATTGTTTACTTTGTTATCGTGTAATATCTGTGTAAACAAGCGCGGATATTTCATTGAGAAATGAGATGTACTCGGGGACATTTTTAAATCTCAAGTGATGTAAGTGATTCGTCAGACGCAAACGAGTGGAATGCAATGGAAAGCGGTGGAAGTGCCGTTGCAAGATTTTTCATTGCTCTTATCAAAATGCTGCCTCGTTTTAGAATTATATCCTCCATTAAGCATGCTGAAATGAGAGAAAATATAATTTTACGTTTTAATCTGTTCGCGCGGCTCTTAACAATTTCGAGAAGTAGCAATTTTTTTAAATTACCTACTTTGATAAAATTAACGGAATCGTCCGCCCGGTCGTAAAAAAATACAATCTTGGTTGGTCGTTTAGCTTTATGATAATTACAACTCGTTATTCATCGACAATTGAGGTGAGACTTAACATTCTATGAAAGATTTCTTCCTTTTATAATTCATTATAATGAATTTTGTTTCCAAAATGTTGATCGCTCTTCTTCTTGTTTGAACATCAACTTCCAAACCAGTAACGATAAAGTTATATCTTCAAAACACGACATCGACCAGCTTAGTTTTAATAACGTAAGAAAGTGCGCAGCTTTTTGAGGCGAGTAAAGTCAAATCCGTACCGTTAAAAGAAGCTCTCGTTCTAGTTTGAATAAGCTTTCTAAATTCATAATTGAAAATAATAAAATCGTGATATTTGAATTGGTGGTGCCATGTAACGCCTGAACGCAACCCTCAACACATTCATGTGTTGCGGGCTGCATCATAAACTGGCTCCTCCACTATGTTTTGATATAAGAGTAAATTTATGATCGCTTTACAAATAGACTTTTCAATACTTAAAAATAATAAAGGTGGTGTTAAAGTATAAAATCATAATTACAGTCTAAATATAAAAAATCTGACATCTCAAATTGAATATCTACCAGTATGTCTTAAACATTCATACGTCGTTGGCACATTTCTAAGGCGTTATCTTTTTTCCTACCTTCTAGATTTAAAAGTTAAATTTAGTGTTCAGTTATTTTTTAATTTTCATTTTCGTTCTTGAGTTCTGAACAGGACATGGAGCCAGGGTCATTCATGTCTTCATGACAAGAATAAGAAAAAGAATAAAGGCGAAATGAGAGCTCTCAGACATCCCCTAAGAAGACGACTCCGTAAATCATCAAGATGCGAGAATCTAAGAGTAAAAATAGTCTCTTATGATGACATCTGTGTAATAGAGTCTTGCTGGTAGCAATTTCACAGACCACAGCCCATTGAAACTTGGAGGTACTATTAAAGATGACTACTATAAAAGTCACGTTTTACACACTCGTTGACGTCGTCTTCGGTAAAAGTTAACCCGTGTTTATGTCAAGTCATCTTCACGGTTTCAGACTTGTGAATGGTCAATCCACGTCGATAGGCCGTGGCATCTGATAAGGCGCTTGGAGACGCGGCGCTGAGCGGCGGACTCGGCACCTCCACCGACCGAGGCAATATATCATAGCGCGTTGACTCGAAGATCGATTAAATATCGATCAACCTCTTGCGTCATATCTCATAAGACATGGGGATTGGTTTTACTTTGGAAACTTGAGTTTATCTTCAAAATGGAGTCTCACCGAAAGTCCGTCGAAACTTAAATAAGCCCGGGCGCCTAAAAGGTAAATCTTTATTCCTTGGTAATCTGAGGTAATCCTTTCCTTTTCCCCGTTTCAAAACTTGAGCTGTTTTTTCGTCAGACAGCCAGGGTATTAGTACACAGAGCTAGGATATTTTCAGGAAATTTGTTTTCGTGCCCATCAAAATATTTATCGGGAAATTGTGTGGCTGTTTGCGTGTTGCGTGTAGTGAGTAGGTAAATATAATCTGTGATAATTTAATCTAAACTCCAACGCGGGATTAATATAATCCGTAAATATTCTTTATCCATGTTTGATGTTGACAATTACGTAACGGGAGTGTAATAATATATGACGTTGAAGTTCATCCAAGTCTCTAGTTCTCGTCTTAGTATCAGCTTAGCAAGCACAAGCCCGCGCAATCTTGCTGTCCTTAACTCAATTGCGTAATATCAAATTTTCCTTTAATTAAGCACAAGACTCTAATAATGGAGGCTAGAATCTGGATCACAACGCGTAGCGTGGTTAAACTCGGCAGCTTTCAGAATGATTAACGCCGGGGTTTCTGGGCGGGTTTCGCTTCGAGATCACTCGTTAGAGAAGGAAACTTGCGAGATAATTTATCGAAGACGATGTCGGTTCACCGCTATCGATACCTCAGCAAGAAGTTGACGATCGCCTTTCTTGTCGTATACTTATACCGATTACCCGACGACTCGAGAGTTGTTTAGCCCCAAAGTAGATTCTTTCTCGTCGAGAGGGAACTTCCTTTCCTTTACTTCAAACTCAGATCGATTCACTAGCATGGAAATGTGCGATTATCTAGTGACGTCATCCCTCCCCGAACAGTAGATCAGAAAAAACGCGAGTTACTTTCGTTGGCTTAACCGATTCGATCCCTTTCGAGTTTGACGTATGAATAATTGAATATTGTGAGGATCGCTGAGACGAACAGCTTTTCTTCTCGCAAGTCGCAGTTCCACATAAATAGGGAACGAGTTCGCGACTCATTTCCACCGTTCCCCTTTCCACCATTCCCTTACAGCTCACGGGATTACGTCGCTGAAAAAACAAACAATGCACCGTGCCCAGTAATTCTATTTTGTTTTTACTTTTGTTCGCTGTATAATTTTCGGAATACTTAAATAGATTTCGTACAAACCGAATCATCTCACTGGTGGGCTCCTGTGCACGTGTCATTTGAACACAGCCTCGGTGAGAATCTTGATTAATGCTCGCGCAGGGTGGCGAGCTCGGTTTAGTAAAAATGTCCGTGTTTCTGTGGCAATCCTGTGTCGTGTGGGGGTGGGGGAGGTCTCCCCGGTGTCGGAGTGGCATATAAATATATACATTTTACTCCTGGACCTCGCCTGTTATTGATTTTAAACCCGCAAATTATAATCAGTGACATATTTCGTAATGACACTGTGTAAATTACCGTCGCTACAGTTTTGCGGGGACGGCCATGAAGCGCTGGGGTGTGAAAGGGGCTGGTGGAAGGGGGAGGGAATAAATGCCTGGTTGCAGCTTTCCACCTTGTGACCCTAAATGATACGGCTCCGGCCTCGGTAGGAGACTATCTCAACGGCAAATGGCTGTAGCTCGTCGAGCATCGTCAATTCGGCGCCCCTATCTAGCTCCGCACGTGATAAAGAAAGCAGCGTACTAAGTAGATAGTACACCCACCTGTAAAGCACCCTCGAGGCAATTATTCTTGTGTCTCGGGATTGTGCGTAAAGTAATACCGTTCAACTTGATCTCCACCCTCCTCACACCCCTACCGGCTTCTTAACCTTCTGCGCCTTCGCCGCCCATTATTTTTCCTCGCTGCTGTGTTTCTTTTGCCATTTTATGCGTGTTTCCTGCATGAGAAGAGCACTCTTCCCCCACCCCCTCCCCCCACAGCCTCGAGGTCTTGTTTATCACCGTATATTCTTCCAAAGAGTATTCTTGAGCGCATCAAGCACTTAGGCTGATTTATCTGAGAAGCGACGCTGCAATGCTATCACTATAGAATATACCTTCGCCATTTACACTTTTTGTTCCATCTGATATTTTCTCCGTATATATATATATATATATATATATACTTTTTGTTACGTTCGTCTTTCTATTGTGTTTGCTTTTAACGTAGGCGTCTCGATGCTATTTAGCATTTAAACTTGACTACAATAGAGAGAAAATAAGCAGAATTTTAATCAAGAGTTTGATAGTGATAGATGACACGGTTATCTGCAATGACGACGCCCCGCGACGCCGGCCGATGAGGCGTCGGTTGGCGACATGTTTGATCCGCCTCGGCCATCTTGAACATGACAGGTCGACACGAGCAGCACACAATCGTTTCACTCTTTAACCTCCGTTGTTTCGTTGCGAGACAACGCGTCGACGCCGGATATAAAGATTGCATTATGCTGCCATTTCAGTCAGAATTTCAGTTTGAGAGCGGCGAAACGGCCGCTCAATTCTTACACTGACGTTGCAAGCGTTATTAACTCAAAGATATGCCGCCTCTAGTGTCACATTTTGTAGTCATTTTCCAAACACTTCGGGAAGACTTTGCCATTATTTTTCGTAGAACATGGTTTTTTATATGGCTGTTGTGTATATAGAGACGGGGACGGTGCTTATGTGAACGGCTTTAGGAAATAGCTCCTAATAAGAAAAGTTGGAAACACAATGTTCAACTTCATATGAGCCAACCAGACCCTTGAAAATGGCCGATGCAGACCAGACCAAAACTCTGCCAATATTAACAATAAACGCCAAGTATTTCTTTAAAAAACTTCTATAATTAATTTTTTCCTTTATACGCCGCTATAATAAAAATATATTGTTTCCTAACAGTTAAACGGGCGGTTTCTTATATATAAAGCTAACCTCTCCAACAGTTTTTGCACAAGTCGTAGCTAAAAGACGGAGATCGATTTTATATAAGCTGGAACGGAGAAAATTGGTCTCAATTCGTCCAAGAAGCACTGATCACGAGTTTCGCCTGTCTACATCGTTCCTTTCTTTGATCTTTCTATATTTTCCAAAGAAAATGCAATCTTTACTTAACGACGTAAGTGGTATTCGATAGAACTCCAATAACCGTGCATTGTTAGGTACACAATGTATGCAGTCCAAATCCATATTTGCGAATCCTTTGTCATGACTTCTTGCGCAATTTAAAAAGTCTGTTGATCAGGTCTTATAAAAGTAACTTACTTTTATCATTTCATACACCAGATGGCACAAACTTCTTCGTTTTGTATCTCGTACTGCCGAATTATCATGAGATTCACATAGTTTATACCGAAGGAGTTGTTCATGTTTCCAGATTCACTTAACAAAATGCTAAGTGGTAGGGCATCTAAATCTTACGCGAAAGGGAAAAGGCGTAGACCTGTCGTACAATTTAAGTATATTATACTTGGAATGTGGGACAGGCGTACGCCCCCACCCTGCTCGGAGAAGATTTAGATACTTGTCAACAAATTTGCCCCGTGGCAGATTCGAACTCCGTCTCTCCAACCTATTTGTATGTTTATTTGGCAGTATAAAAAATTCACGTTTCCCGATGAAAGACGAAGTGAAGTGTAACGTGATATTATCCTCCTTTGTCGAGGCTTCTTTATTTCCCTGCTTTACATTTAAAGTTGACAATAGATAAGTGAAATAGTTCCCAAGTTATGTATGACTTCATTCTGAGTACTATTAGTGAATACTTTATCTCACTCACTCATCGGCAAGAGAGCGAGAAGATAAATAGTGATACGACAACAAATTCCATTCAAATTACTATTTTAGAGTGAGGAAATTTAATTTTGTTCCGAGTTGTCGAATTGTCGCCATAGTTTTATTGTGTCGGGGAAATTGTTTTGAGCGGGGCGCTCGCTGAGCGTTGGGTTTGTAGGGACAGGAGGGAGGGGGCGAAAGGGGTGAACTTGCTAGGAGGACAAACTGCATGATGCTGGAATAGAATTGAATAAAGCATGAGAAATTTCAAGCGACGTATTGTAACAGGGATTGGAAACTGGCAAAAAAATTGTACAAAACGAACAAACGCCCTTCACATCATTTTCAGAGGTGCATGAAAATGTTCTTCCTGCATTTTCCCCTGGAATGAATAATACGAATGTATAACATAATAAACCAAAAAACTGATGTCCCAGCACAAAAAAAGTTGTGTAATTGGAAAGCAGCTTCGTTTAATTAATGAGCAACGCTTCATTATAAACATTGAACATTTGTTTTATTCTTTTCAGGCTTCCGTCGTAGTTAGCAAAGACTCCGTGCCCGTGAGTCCATCCATGGGAGCGTCGCGTCGGGCGGCGTCGGAGGAGGCGTCGTCCGGCGGGGAGAACGACGACCAAGGGACGACACCGGAACGCTGGGTGGCTTCCAATGGACAGTCCCTCAGGAACGAGCGGTAACCGTCACAACGAAACGCCTCTACCTACATCGATCTCTACATTTGAATACATAGAACGAAAAGACTGCTGTGATTGTCACCTCTGATGCTTTTCAAAATGATATTCGTCGAGCATTAATAATGAAATTAATATAAAATAATGAAGTGAGTGCAATATTATAATAATAATAAAAAAATTAGGCTACTTGTAATGCGTACCGGTGTATATTTTATGTTATAACCAAAATAATAATAAAGCCAAGTGTTTAATTCTTTAATTTTACGGTGGGGACCAAAATAGCTGCCGAGGTTTCATTTAAAATTAGTTTGTTTAATCAGCGCGGGAAAAGGGTAGCTCATCAACCATTGTTAAATGATCAACTTGATGATGTAAGTTATATTCATGGACCCATTGTTTCTCCCGACCCAAACGCTCCACCATGTTGTGACGTAATATTAATGTGATTATTGCAGCCAATTTTATGTATGGACTATAATAAAAACAGTGACAACAGGAGAGGTCACATACCTATACATACAAACAACACATATTCATATTATTATCGTGGGTTTTATGATTTGAGTTATCTCGAATTTCATTTGTGATAAATTTGTATTATCTCCATGATAAATAAAATGACATTTGTCTAGTGAATTGGTTCTAATTTATATCACAATACTTCCAATTGGTTTTCAGCTCTGCAGCGCAATACCAAAACGATTTTTCTCTCGAGCAGAATTTCTAAGTAATCATTTTTGTTGAACCATGTTGGTCTCGTATCGCTTCTATATCCAGCGATCCATGTTCATGTTGGTCAGCAAATCCTCCCTGCGGTGTGTTCTGAGAGAGGGCTCAGGTGCCGCAGTGCCAACTAATTGTTACCCGTCTGAGATATATTTTTAAAGCCAGGACTAGCGTAACTGCTTAATTTCCTCTCCGTTCCGCCCTCTCGACCATGCCTTCTATCTTCCACTCTCTACCTTTCCACCAACTTCCTGGCTCCACACTACTCTACAGGACACCTGTCTCTCCTGTGCATCCGGGTTCTGTCTCTAACTATCCCGTCATTCCTTCCTGCCCCACTTACAAATTCCCTCTTTGGGATCCTGTCAGTTGCTTTAGCCATCTCCTCGTTGCTTTTTCTATTTTATTCTCCCCGATTATGTCTACTATACAAAGTCCTCTATCTATCTCTCCATTTCCAATATTCCCCCGGATTTCATTATATCCAATCGTTTACCTTTACAAAAGAATCGACGGATATTCAACGAAAAAGAGCTCTAGTGCCCCTGGCGGCTAAAACGTCATGCATATAGCATGCGAATTAAAATTGGCTGGTTCCCTAGGGACCACCGTATGCGATATTATATTATAATAGAGAATGGCGTTTTTATTTTATAAAGGCAGGTATCTAAAATATTCAAATTTCTCATCAATCAGTGTCAATAGTTATTATCCAGCACAATAGGCCTGATCGAAATATTGACAAGACTCAATTACAAGAGAGCCGGGGGGCTGGCTTAGAATAGAGAGTATAAAAGCCAAGTATTAGCTTCTTTCATGATTAATACAATCGATATATGGCATGACGGGACGGAACAATTGCTGGGAAATTGGTCCTCCACGCATAGCCAATTACTGACGGACGTTGAAATTGCTTGGAGTAACTGTGATTAGCTTGAAATATTTAGGTAAATATTTGACTGTTGATTTAGTCCATATGCGAGCTCGTTCCAATCTCTCATGAAAAATGGAGAGTGTTTTCGTCACTCAGTGGCGAATGGAGTTTGATCTACCAGTGTCATCATAACGACTTTTTCCAGTCTCCTATTCGCTCGGAAGAGCACGGCTGAATGGACGCAGCCTGTGACGATCCGTTTTCTACAATCTTGAAAAATGACACTATTATCGACGATGTAAAAACAGACGATGGGAACTTAGATGATTATTAATGTTCTCCTCTGAGCTTTTAGGCTTAGTTGATTATTGATCAAGCCTAGCGGACCATTACAAGCGTCAACCGAAATGAGCGCGCCCTTCTATAAGAAACAACTTTTATTACACAATCGTGTCGTTATGGTTTAATTAGAATAAAATCTAAATTAATAAGGAGATATGGGCGAAAACCAACGTCCGTTATGACCCAGATCCTTTTTTGGCACTAGGCCCGGAATTGATCCCATTCCATCCCGGATTACTTGACTAAGGTTTAGTGTTATAAACCATTGGCTATCTCCAGATAACTACGGGGTAAGTACCCTTTAAATTATATGATGGGATAGGACCAACTCTTTACGACTTGTTCTATTTATGCACAGCTCTACCCTCTCGACTTTATCTCTAATTAGCCAGCATCATTAGGAAATAGCGCGGCCTTCTTGATGAGCCCGGATGTAACGAACATATTCTACAAATTAATATTAAATTAGCAGATTTAATTTTCTAAAGAATACTGCTCTCTGCATTTTAATTTCAACTTGGGCCCTAATGAGCTAGACAAATTCCATCTAAAACCTTCGCCTTGTTTTAACTCAATAAGAAAAATGATTTTCCTTCTGCCCGTGCTGTTATTATGTAAAGGGAAGACAATACTCGGACCGAACGTCGGCAGCTCGGTAGATAAAGCTACCTCCATGTGATATCGATTGACGGACTTTGGTGAGACATGTGCTGAATCTAGCGGCAGTCCCCTTCACTACTTCATCACAAGCTTGCCAACCCTCGTGCCAAGGAATATGTAATAGCCCGCCAAAACAGTTCGCATGCCAAGAACAATAAACATGCCATTTTGGAACACAATAACAGTACCATTACAGCAATAACCGAGATTTTACTGCCATATATTTTACAATTGTTGATGTGAACACAGATGTTGATGGAAATGAAATCCTGCATCACAATTCGTAGATTCTGAAATTCTTCTGCAATTCTTTTTATTGTGACGAGCTACAGTTTGTAGTGCCTTTTGGTTGAGATTCATGATGTATCTAATAATCGGTGACACTATTTAAAAGTTTCCTATTTTGATTTCATAAGAAAACAAACACATAATATTGACAAAAATATTCTAATAATTAAACTTAAATGCAGTTCTTTATCAAATAACATTACTACATCCTATCGTTGCCACCAATTTGTATTCTAAATTCTTAAGTAGGTAGATATTTATATTACAGATACCCAACTTCTTTCTTTCTGAAGTTTTCATTCCTTACCTTGCGAAGGATTTAAAATGAATTGCTCTATACATTAAATTAATTGGAAGTCCTTATTCTTTAATTCCAGGCTGTTTGGTCTCATTAGTTCTGGCTGCCCCTGGAAATAAAAATATACATTGAGTCTTTTGTAAAATTATAAAACAAACAATGAAATTGTATTCTTTCTTGTTACCAATCTTGGTAAGAAAATGATGAAATTACCTGGCATAAAGATTGACAAGAGAAAGACCGGAGGACAGAGATTCGGACGAATTGCTGAAAGAAAAATAATAAGTAATACATAAAACAAATTAACAAAAATCAATAAGCAGTAACCTCAAAACATTCCAAGGAAAAATCATGAATACAAACAACAAATCTAAATCACGGTTTCAATCTCGTTTTTCATTTATATAATACGTCAAAAGTTACTCAGAATAGTTTTCCATCGTTTTTATTAAACTTTGACTGATTGTTATAACTTTTAAAAAGTCAAACACGGCGTCGTATGTTGAAAGTTAAATTGAAATGAGAACTTGGTTTTGAAAGTTCTGAACAAGCTCCTACTACCTGAGACAGGATCCTGGAGTGCCCCTGTATCCTGGAGTGGCTGGAGAGCGGAATCTGTGGCTATACGGAGTCACTGGAGATCTGGAGTTGGGCGCGCCTGGAGTGCTGGAAGACTGGGAGCAGTATCCGGGAGAGGGATTCCTGCAGGATCATCACACACTACTAATTTCATTCCATTCGCTCTTCTCGCACCAAAGAAAGAAGTCAATCAGATTACTATCTTCAGGCCGAACCAAACTTGATTAGTCTTTTGGAAAGTGATGGTTTCTTAATTTACGTGCTTTGAAAGCTTTATCGCAAGTTTGATCTCTTGACTTTTAGTGATGATGATGATTTTCAGAGCCGAGTTGCTAATTGTCATTCTTCTCGCAGTATCAAGATAGAGTGAAGCTAAATAAGTCCACGTCGAAAGGAGACGATTTGAAAGATATCTGACGACGAAGGGTTTAGTTTAGTTTGTTTTGTACAACTAAGACGAAGGACAACAATGGATAGATATATTATGTTGGAAGCAATGAGTCTATGGACATACTCTACTTTTGTTTTGTTTAGATAAGAGTTGAACAACAATGAAAAACTAGACGAGTTGAAACTCCGCTAAGTTTTGGTAGCTGCAAAAAGTGTGGAAAATAGAGAAGGTGTTGGATTGTTCGAAGTATAAAGCTTCATGCACACTGCCAAACCAGGGTGAACTTTCAAAATCCGAGCTCATTCCCCACCCACAACATAAATTGTACATTTGTTTAATTCGATTTTTGATGTTTCAGGTCATCAATCAAATGTTAATATCTGTACCTCAGAGGAAGAAGGGCGGAAGTCCATTTCAATGATGAATGAGAAGAACTCAGAAAACCAGTAATTCTGTCTTCATCCAATCGTACTTGTAAATAGTGGCCTGAGTCATTGTGTAAGTGAATACCTACTTAAATTCAATATTATTGTTGACATCAGTCAAATGACAATTGATCGAGCTTGATTACATCAATTCAACAGGGTGCAACGCAAAATCGAGAAAATAGTCTTCCGTTCTTCTACCTCTAAAGTATATGCAATAGCTACAAAATATTTGTTCAAGTTTGCATGCCACGTCGTGTTTAATTGGCTGATGGATTGGTAATTGGTAGGTATATTATACCATTACTATGCGACTGAAGACTGGGATTGATTAAACACTTGAATGCGAACGCCCGCTTGGTAGGGAACCATTCCATCATTTGCCCTGTCATGATAGAAGTGAAGGCAGTAACGCTCTGGACTTCAACTCAGAGGTGGCTCGTTTCACGCGACTGTCTTTCATGACTGCGGTATTCTCGTGGTTTCTTTCAGCGATGAGGTAAATGATGAGAAGGTTCCCTACCGCCTCTTTCCCACATTACATAATTTCCCCTTCTTCATCATCATAATCCTTCATCCGTCGCCATTATTCTGGTTGTAAAGTTGTGCGCCATTAAAGAAAATTAAAAATGACGTGTCGCCCCGACGATTGCCAGCTTAGCACGGTATTGAGATTTGTGTTGGCCGATGACAGGGCTAGGCCGACGAGCATTTATGCTCATGTGTAAGGTTTACCTTTGCCGGACAGACCAGTGGTGAGACCACGGGAAAAATTCGGCCAGGGTCGACCTACCCTTACCCTTCCTCGAATTCACGGTCCTCTCGGGCCGGCCTTCTACCCCTAGAACGAAATTTAGAAATTCTAGAACGAAAACGGAATCATGTCATCCACCCGATCGGGTTCCACCGGCTTCAACCCTCCCACCCCCATTCCGGACTGGCGTCCCACCAGTGCCGGACTCCCCAGGATCGGCGACCCATTTGATTGACACCTTCCCATGACCTCCATTTATAATCGACAAAAATAAAAATAAATTTAATGTGCGCAAAAAGACCTAGTTTAGGTTGATGCTCACCTGTATTTAGCCTGATCGTAGACCGGTGCTCGCTGCTGCTGCTGAGAAGAAGAAGAAGGCAGCTTTCTGTCGCCACTGCTCGACCTCTGACTCAGCGAGTTGTAGCTGCCATATATCGGCCTTGGACACGCGTCACCGTCGCTGCTGTGGTTGCTGCCGCCGCTCACTGAAGCTGCTCCGGAGCGCTTGTAGCCCAGTGTCAGACGGTTGGGCGTCACCCACATCTGACTCTGACTCTGACTCTGACTCTGACTGGGTGGCTGGCCGCGCTGTCGGGAGGGTCACAAGCGTTAGAGGGGGTGACGTATTATAACAAGTGAAAGTAGAACGTTTTTGAAAGTCAGACATCATTGGCAAATGTGTAAAATGCCAGATCGTTTGTCTGAGTGACAAAACTTGGTTATTGTACTGAGCCAAATCACAGTCAAAGCTGTCGTTTTAATATTTCTGAAATAATTTATTTTATTATTACATGTTTTTAAGTTTAGTTTCCAATTATCCTACCTATATTCATAGAAATCGAACATGTTGACAATGACAAGATAATGCCAATATAAGAATACTTATGACAAAATTCTCAAAGATACTTTACGAACATTCTGTTATAGTTTTACATTATTCGAAAATTATTTTATGAACGTCAGTTTAGAAAACAAATCTAAATAAACCGAAAAACCATAGAAAGGTATAGAGCGGGTTTTCATGAGACGTTTTGTATCGTGATCGTCCTAGTTTGTATGAAAACCTCAACGGGTTTTCTCGGGCCTGGCAAAATTTGGTCTCTATCTTTAACCGAATTTGACTGTCATGTGAGGAAATGTTTGCTAGCAAATGATAACACTCTTAGATATGAGACACAAAATATTATTACTGCAGATATTCTGCCAATGTGAAACTTATATCATTGACACACATACGTATGCATCAACAGTCACTTTTGAAAGCTGATGTACAAAGCACTCCTCAACAGATTGCAAGTTTACATTTTGTTTTGTTATTTGCAGGCATGATGAAATATGAGTTTCAGAAGATTCGTTCCCCTTCGCGTATTTGCATGATTTCTTTGTCAGTCGCGAGAAGTGCTTTTAGGATTCCTGTGAAGCAAAGTGCATGTTTGAGGCAAGTGCACCGAGACCGGATCTGCCGCGTACACATTGTAATTATTGTTTCTTTTTAATAAAATATTCACAATCTCGTCTCTTGAACTGGCAAGACCATCAAGTAAAAGACGCAAAGATTAATGAGAGTGGTAATAATATCAAGTGGATTATAATCAATATTTAAATTGTAATTTCTATGCAATATTTTACTAATAAAAAGATATTGTAAGCAACCTTACTTCTACCTCTTTGAATAATGTAGCATTAGAATTTTTGTAGGATGACAACAATGGAATCAATCGATGGCTTACGACAATGGACGTAACAATGCTGGCCCAAATGGAAATTGATGTACAGATATCTTGGTGTTTTATTAGCAAAAGTGTAGATCCTGAATACCAATCAAGAATTAACGCGATATAACCGATTTTAGTATAATGTTGTATTCACTTCTTCTATTAATCAATTTATGTTGTGCAATTATTGTTTCACATAGCTGTTGTGTTAATTGTGACCAGGTTAAAATCTACCATTGCCACAAGGCCATAACTTTAAGCTAAAAGTGACATCGGTAGATTGTAGAACTGGGACTGGACTCAACAATGGTTCGAATATCTCTAAGAAGACACTAACTTGGACGGACATTACTGATGAGGGTTTGAGATCTCCGAGGAGAATGGAATGAAGGTAGTAACTGTCACTACGAATTATTGTCATGCCACCGATGATGATTCTGTCACCACGTTGCACATGCGTGCGCAACCCTCTTATACTCGGCTTCACGAGTAGCTTTTCAGCTCGATTGATGAAAAACTAGGTTTCCCTTCCAATAATCCTGAATCCACTTGAAGTTTTCATCACAACAAGTTTCTCAACTATGCTATCTTTGTTCATTGAGATTTATAATTGAGATAAAAAAACGTAAGTCCCGAAAAAAACTGTCGTATTATGCACACGAGTGTGCACTTTTCTAGTGAGCAGTAAGCAGTGCAAAAAGGGAAGATATCACTTAATTGTTCTAATTAGTTTTCGCAGACCCCCATCGTCTTGTGGAGTTGGTGAAAACTTGAAATTGGGTGGGGAGTTAGCGAACTTTTGGAAAACGATTGCCGATTTCCTTAAACTTCTATTTAAATCTGAAAAATGTATTTATTGACTTCTTGACGACAGCCCTCATTGTGAGTTTGGTTGACGTTTACCTTGAGCGACGACGGCAAGTGTCCCGACCCTCCAGACTCTCTCTGCGACGATTGATACCTGGAGGAGACCGGCGTCCCCATGTTACAGACGGGCGTCGCCGGCGAGGACGTGGGGCGTTGTCGCTGATACTCCTTCACTACATTCTCACTGGAACAAGAGATCGAGGACAGTTACAAGGACTGCGATGTCACTCAGTTGACCGGCGTCCCCATGTTACAGACGGGCGTCGCCGGCGAGGACGTGGGGCGTCGTCGCTGATACTCCTTCACTACATTCTCACTGGAACAAGAGATCGAGGACAGTTACAAGGACTGCGATGTCACTCAGTTGACCGGCGTCCCCATGTTACAGACGGGCGTCGCCGGCGAGGACGTGGGGCGTCGCCGCTGATACTCCTTCACTACATTCTCACTGGAACAAGAGATCGAGGACAGTTACAAGGACTGCGATGTCTCACAGTTGACCGGCGTCCCCATGTTACAGACGGGCGTCGCCGGCGAGGACGTGGGGCGTCGTCGCTGATACTCCTTCACTACATTCTCACTGGAACAAGAGATCGAGGACAGTTACAAGGACTGCGATGTCTCACAGTTGACCG
The DNA here is from genome assembly GCA_934045905.1 of Leuctra nigra. Taxonomy (NCBI): domain Eukaryota; kingdom Metazoa; phylum Arthropoda; class Insecta; order Plecoptera; family Leuctridae; genus Leuctra; species Leuctra nigra. The sequence continues at coordinate 22,504,701 of OW203762.1, forward strand.
ACGTCCCCATGTTACAGACGGGCGTCGCCGGCGAGGACGTGGAGCGTCGTCGCTGATACTCCTTCACTACATTCTCACTGGAACAAGAGATCGAGGACAGTTACAAGGACTGCGATGTCTCACAGTTGACCGGCGTCGCCATGTTACAGACGGGCGTCGCCGGCGAGGACGTGGGGCGTCGTCGCTGATACTCCTTCACTACATTCTCACTGGAACAAGAGATCGAGGACAGTTACAAGGTCTGCGATGTCTCACAGTTGACCGGCGTCCCCATGTTACAGACGGGCGTCGCCGGCGAGGACGTGGGGCGTCGTCGCTGATACTCCTTCACTACATTCTCACTGGAACAAGAGATCGAGGACAGTTACAAGGACTGCGATGTCTCACAGTTGACCGACGTCCCCATGTTACAGACGGGCGTCGCCGGTGAGGACGTGGAGCGTCGTCGCTGATACTCCTTCACTACATTCTCACTGGAACAAGAGATCGAGGACAGTTACAAGGACTGCGATGTCACGTGGAGTTGACCGGCGTCGCCATGTTACAGACGGGCGTCGCCGGCGAGGACGTGGGGCGTCGTCGCTGATACTCCTTCACTACATTCTCACTGGAACAAGAGATCGAGGACAGTTACAAGGACTGCGATGTCTCACAGTTGACCGGCGTCGCCATGTCACAGACGGGCGTCGCCGGCGAGGACGTGGGGCGTCGTCGCTGATACTCCTTCACTACATTCTCACTGGAACAAGAGATCGAGGACAGTTACAAGGACTGCGATGTCTCACAGTTGACCGGCGTCGCCATGTTACAGACGGGCGTCGCCGGCGAGGACGTGGGGCGTCGTCGCTGATACTCCTTCACTACATTCTCACTGGAACAAGAGATCGAGGACAGTTACAAGGACTGCGATGTCTCACAGTTGACCGGCGTCGCCATGTTACAGACGGGCGTCGCCGGCGAGGACGTGGGGCGTCGTCGCTGATACTCCTTCACTACATTCTCACTGGAACAAGAGATCGAGGACAGTTACAAGGACTGCGATGTCTCACAGTTGACCGGCGTCGCCATGTTACAGACGGGCGTCGCCGGCGAGGACGTGGGGCGTCGTCGCTGATACTCCTTCACTACATTCTCACTGGAACAAGAGATCGAGGACAGTTACAAGGACTGCGATGTATCATGGAGTTGACCGGCGTCCCCATGTTACAGACGGGCGTCGCCGGCGAGGACGTGGGGCGTCGTCGCTGATACTCCTTCACTACATTCTCACTGGAACAAGAGATCGAGGACAGTTACAAGGACTGCGATGTCTCACAGTTGACCGGCGTCGCCATGTTACAGACGGGCGTCGCCGGCGAGGACGTGGGGCGTCGTCGCTGATACTCCTTCACTACATTCTAACTGGAACAAGAGATCGAGGACAGTTACAAGGACTGCGATGTCTCACAGTTGACCGGCGTCGCCATGTTACAGACGGGCGTCGCCGGCGAGGACGTGGGGCGTCGTCGCTGATACTCCTTCACTACATTCTCACTGGAACAAGAGATCGAGGACAGTTACAAGGACTGCGATGTCACTCAGTTGACCGGCGTCCCCATGTTACTGACGGGCGTCGCCGGCGAGGACGTGGGGCGTCGTCGCTGATACTCCTTCACTACATTCTCACTGGAACAAGAGATCGAGGACAGTTACAAGGACTGCGATGTCTCACAGTTGACCGGCGTCCCCATGTTACTGACGGGCGTCGCCGGCGAGGACGTGGGGCGTCGTCGCTGATACTCCTTCACTACATTCACACTGGAACAAGAGATCGAGGACAGTTACAAGGACTGCGATGTCTCACAGTTGACCGGCGTCGCCATGTTACAGACGGGCGTCGCCGGCGAGGACGTGGGGCGTCGTCGCTGATACTCCTTCACTACATTCTCACTGGAACAAGAGATCGAGGACAGTTACAAGGACTGCGATGTCTCACAGTTGACCGGCGTCGCCATGTCACAGACGGGCGTCGCCGGCGAGGACGTGGGGCGTCGTCGCTGATACTCCTTCACTACATTCTCACTGGAACAAGAGATCGAGGACAGTTACAAGGACTGCGATGTCTCACAGTTGACCGGCGTCGCCATGTTACAGACGGGCGTCGCCGGCGAGGACGTGGGGCGTCGTCGCTGATACTCCTTCACTACATTCTCACTGGAACAAGAGATCGAGGACAGTTACAAGGACTGCGATGTCTCACAGTTGACCGGCGTCGCCATGTTACAGACGGGCGTCGCCGGCGAGGACGTGGGGCGTCGTCGCTGATACTCCTTCACTACATTCTCACTGGAACAAGAGATCGAGGACAGTTACAAGGACTGCGATGTCTCACAGTTGACCGGCGTCCCCATGTTACAGACGGGCGTCGCCGGCGAGGACGTGGGGCGTCGTCGCTGATACTCCTTCACTACATTCTCACTGGAACAAGAGATCGAGGACAGTTACAAGGACTGCGATGTCTCACAGTTGACCGGCGTCCCCATGTTACAGACGGGCGTCGCCGGCGAGGACGTGGGGCGTCGTCGCTGATACTCCTTCACTACATTCTCACTGGAACAAGAGATCGAGGACAGTTACAAGGACTGCGATGTCTCACAGTTGACCGGCGTCGCCATGTTACAGACGGGCGTCGCCGGCGAGGACGTGGGGCGTCGTCGCTGATACTCCTTCACTACATTCTCACTGGAACAAGAGATCGAGGACAGTTACAAGGACTGCGATGTCACTCAGTTGACCGGCGTCCCCATGTTACTGACGGGCGTCGCCGGCGAGGACGTGGGGCGTCGTCGCTGATACTCCTTCACTACATTCTCACTGGAACAAGAGATCGAGGACAGTTACAAGGACTGCGATGTCTCACAGTTGACCGGCGTCCCCATGTTACTGACGGGCGTCGCCGGCGAGGACGTGGGGCGTCGTCGCTGATACTCCTTCACTACATTCTCACTGGAACAAGAGATCGAGGACAGTTACAAGGACTGCGATGTCTCACAGTTGACCGGCGTCGCCATGTTACAGACGGGCGTCGCCGGCGAGGACGTGGGGCGTCGTCGCTGATACTCCTTCACTACATTCTCACTGGAACAAGAGATCGAGGACAGTTACAAGGACTGCGATGTCTCACAGTTGACCGGCGTCGCCAAGTCACAGACGGGCGTCGCCGGCGAGGACGTGGGGCGTCGTCGCTGATACTCCTTCACTACATTCTCACTGGAACAAGAGATCGAGGACAGTTACAAGGACTGCGATGTCTCACAGTTGACCGGCGTCCCCATGTTACTGACGGGCGTCGCCGGCGAGGACGTGGGGCGTCGTCGCTGATACTCCTTCACTACATTCTCACTGGAACAAGAGATCGAGGACAGTTACAAGGACTGCGATGTCTCACAGTTGACCGGCGTCGCCATGTTACAGACGGGCGTCGCCGGCGAGGACGTGGGGCGTCGTCGCTGATACTCCTTCACTACATTCTCACTGGAACAAGAGATCGAGGACAGTTACAAGGACTGCGATGTCTCACAGTTGACCGGCGTCGCCATGTCACAGACGGGCGTCGCCGGCGAGGACGTGGGGCGTCGTCGCTGATACTCCTTCACTACATTCTCACTGGAACAAGAGATCGAGGACAGTTACAAGGACTGCGATGTCTCACAGTTGACCGGCGTCGCCATGTTACAGACGGGCGTCGCCGGTGAGGACGTGGGGCGTCGTCGCTGATACTCCTTCACTACATTCTCACTGGAACAAGAGATCGAGGACAGTTACAAGGACTGCGATGTCTCACAGTTGACCGGCGTCGCCATGTTACAGACGGGCGTCGCCGGCGAGGACGTGGGGCGTCGTCGCTGATACTCCTTCACTACATTCTCACTGGAACAAGAGATCGAGGACAGTTACAAGGACTGCGATGTCTCACAGTTGACCGGCGTCGCCATGTTACAGACGGGCGTCGCCGGCGAGGACGTGGGGCGTCGTCGCTGATACTCCTTCACTACATTCTCACTGGAACAAGAGATCGAGGACAGTTACAAGGACTGCGATGTCTCATGGAGTTGACCGGCGTCGCCATGTAACAGACGGGCGTCGCCGGCGAGGCTGATAATCCTTCACTACATTCTCACTGGAACAAGAGATCGAGGACATGGTTTGCAAAGACATATCCAAATTTTCACTCCTAACACGGTTTGTGAGAATATAATAATATATCAGCCGAACTATTTAAAAACCATTTAACTCTTTGAATACCTGGTTTGTTTACTCTTTTTGTTCATTGAGATTTACACAATTAAAAACAACTTAAAACAATATTTCGATGAACCTTCGATCATCTTCATCAGGCAACTGACGATTTTTGCCAGCTTCCCCCTTCCATCAAAATCCGCTATCACTCCAGATATCATGACTCACCTATGTCAAACCTAAAAGCACACACAGTCCTAATAAATATAAATAACGGTAAATGAGCCAGGTGCATAATATCACAGACAGATTACCTACGCAGCAGTTTATTGATGTCAGAAGTCAAGAAAGATCTGATTAATCGAACATGAAACTACGCATGCAGGTAACAGCAGCCTCAACATGAGATTATAGGTACTCTCCTTGTTCATTACATTTCCGTGTTTATTCTGTCAGCGGAATAAATTGAACTACCTACCTACACTAGGAATACGTAACGGAATCTAGAATGTGTTCATATTATGTAATAATGTATGTTTAGTAGTTTAGTACTAGATAATTGTATCAAAACATAATTACATTATTGTAAACATGTATTTTAATACAGAATTTACTCACTCGAACTAAATTTCTCAAGTCAACCTACATCCAATTCTACCGCTTTGTGATTTACAACAGTAATTATATGAGTCTTGCTGTTGCTGTCAATCCTTCCATTAACAGTACAAATTGTTTCATCGAGCAAATGTATTGCAATGTGTATACAAATCATCAGTAGGTAATGAAGCAAATGCCATGGTTTTCAATTTAGCTAGTACAAATGTCTAATATCACTGATTACATTGTTTAACATCCCAAAGGGGGTGAAAGTGATGCTCTCTTATGACTCTGTCATGCTCTGTCTGTACCTCAGAATAGCCCGATGTCCATTTTCTAGATTTTGCATTGTACATTTTTAGAATCTATTATAATATACCTAATCAAGTCCTATCATGCAATTTGACTGAAGCCAACAAATAGTTATAGGGAAGTATTTCCTCTCACAAAATGACTTGTTTCACCAATATAACTGTGATTGGGTGAACGCAGAATAACTGGTTTTTGTGCTCGCCTCAAGAATAATTAATTGGACATTGGCCCTTCTACCTCTGAGGTAGGTACAGAATAATTGTAAGCCGTTGCGTATGATGATCAACTTACAGTTTTGCGTTCCTCTCTCTCAAAGATTGTATTTCTCCACCCATTTTCTTCATATCTTCTTTGGCTGCTTGATATTTTGCTTCCTGAAATATACGCATGGAATTGAGGAACAAATTATACTTTGAGAAATATGATACGTCCGAAATAAATTAAGTTACCACTTGGCGTGAGTGAGCTATAAGTCTGAGGCGATGACCATTCTGAAAGCGCATGATTTGTACCAATCTTTGTAAAGATTCTGCTGGGTCCTGGAAGTACTCTTGTACATCAGGTCTCATCTAAAGAGTAAAGAGGTAATAAAATAAAGATGATTAATATGTTCCTAGAATGTTATGAGCAGAATAACTACCTAGGAATCACAATTTGGGTCCAATCATGATTGACATCAGCGTTTGTAGGTACACTTGGCCAAACAAAATTTGAACGTTCAATAAATCTGATAGGCTGATAAATGTAAGATCGCACCATCAGAAGTCAGTCTAAGCGATCTCATTGTCTCACTCTAGTAGGTGACCTCACATTTCAATGATAATAACAAGCTTTGATTGGTTATGGGACATGACTAGCAGTCATTCAAATTTAGTCAACGTTCAAGTTTTGTTAGGCCGAGTATACCTAGGTAGTCTAAAAGTAAATGAAGTAATATTGCTTTGTTATCATGTTCATTATTCGTATGAAACAATTCGATCTCTGTTTATGATTAATCATCTAATGTGCATGTGTTTGCAGTTTTGGTTGCCACTTGCCTGGTCTGACAGTTCTGTCAAAGTAAATTTGGTGCCGCATATTTTACATTTTTCTTCTGCTACTGAAATGTTTACAAAACAAGTAGGATGTAATAACAGTTTGATGTTCCTAGTTTTTAAATTACGTTATATGTATATTGATTATTTCAGTATTTACTTACTTAGTTTTAAGCACGCATTACAGTAGAAATGACCGCAACTAGTGATTGCAAATTGCGGTGGCTCCTTTTGACTGGGTTGCTTATAACAAATATTGCAGTGAATCCAATCCATTTGGACTTGCAGTAGTTTCGATTCACGTTCAAAATATGTACACAAAATAAAGTATATTTTATATTTGTTCACCAATGCTAATTACTTACAGAATTACACTTTAAATAGCATCCGAATTCAAAACAGAACACCTTTCAAATAGCGAAAGAAAATGGCGCTTAAATCACTGCCTTTGATAAATGAGATTCCGATCGCAAACTTTGAAATTATGGATCGAGCCACCGGAGCAGGCTCGATTCCGTGCCGTGCCGTTGCTGGCACACAGCCAAGGGTGAATCAGACGGCGTGGTGTCATGGCTGACATTGTGTGACAAACAGACGTCAAGTGAGGTTGTGAGCCGTCACTGTGGGTGCTGTGTTTTTTTAAATGAAAATTAGTGTCTATAAATTAGTGTTTGACTTTTAACTAAGAACTTAATCAATATGTCGGAGCGTTTTAAAGTAACAAGATCCGAAGAACCTCCTGTGTTTCCAAATTATGGCGCGACTGCAGGCATGGAAGGGGATGACAAACATGGTAAGTAGGCGTATTATGAAAAACCACTAGTTGCCATAACCAAGAAATAATATGTCAGATAGAAATATACTTCTGTAAATTATGTTGCCAAACTGATTGTGGACCGGTGTCATATATATTTTTTTTTTAGTTTATTAAATTACGTTTACAATTAATAATATCAGACTTGTAACCTAAATTTAAGTGGTAGGCAATAAAATGACAGTACCTACCTAGTACCTAGACAGTCAACAGAAAAAAATCAATTTATTATGTCAGTAATCTAGCTTTGTAACATGTGACATGCCGCCGAAATCACGTGTGCCGCTTCCACGCCGGAAATAATCACCTTCCGTGTTTATTATCAGCTCGAGAGCTAGCCACACAGCTAAACTGTATCCTTATCATTGCGGAATGTATGCAGTCAATTTACGCCTCGCCTTATCAAATGAAACTCGACAACACAGGATGGGTATAATGTCGCCTCTTTAGTGTTAACAGGTGGTGCCATAGATTAAATGTCATTGTTTATTTACTCGACATAATTACACTTCTTGGACTCCGCTTTCTAAAGCGTTGATAGATACATAATTAATTATTATCTTCTACTACATGTATTGATTATTTCAAACAGTAGGTCTATTGTTAGTCGAGTTGCAAAAAAAACTAGTGCCACCTCAGGAAAGTATAGAAACGAAGAGTTGTATTGTGTAGCGATCAAACCTCCACCCTCTCTATTCTACCCCTGGCGATCGTATCGAAGGGGGATCTAAAGTTTATAAAGGTCTTTTGTTTGCACGTTGGTTTGATAGATCGCTGCTTCTCTCTTTACTGATGGCTGGGTTTATTTAGGTGTCTTTTCCTTCCTTCGCACAGATTTCGCTATCAGAACACGCGAAGCTTAAAGGAAGTGAACGAACAGGTTTCGTCTTTAGGGCGTCGACGAAGTAGTAGGAAATAATCGACAGTGTATCTTATTACTTTTTTAAGGGATGTTTCCTAGTAAAAGGAAATTTCGTGACTCGGTTATAGCGTCTTTGCGATAAATTGAACGTCGGGTTTTGTGGATCCTTTGATTAAAGTATCCGTTCTCAAATATCCTGTTATATTACTATTCCCTTCCTTGTTTTGATTAGAAATCCCGCCCCCACCCTTCCTTGTAATAGTATGTTTTGATTAATTTTATAATTATATACTGCTAATCATACTGTACATATCCTTCCTTCCTTTTTTCGTGTTTTTTCCCGTAGTCGAAGCACTGTCCAAGTTTTCCCTATTACTTGACCACGACCGCCTCCTTCCCATCTTTTATCGTATTCTTCACCATCTCCCATTCATCATCATGATCAGTGTTGTGTCAGATAACCTATTTACCTTACGTTATGTAGGTAAAGATAAAATATAATGACCAAAATTTATCTAAATAAGATAATAGATAAATGTTTAAAAAAGTATCCAGATAAAGATATTATCTTCATAGGTCATTGAGCTTAGATAAAGATACAAAAAATAATGTTGAGACAGGCTGAAAAAATATATTCCGTTTTTGAAATGAAACCAATTTGTTCATTGGAAATTATAATTATATTCACGCATATTTTAAAGGGTCGATGCATAAATGCAGGTAGATTCACAAAAATATTTCAAAGGTAGATATTCTCATCTATTTTCTTGAGAACATGGAAAAAATCAATGATTTTTCCTATTCGTTATCTAGATAACACAAATCTTAGATGTCTAAAAGGTTTATATCTAGACTAGGAAAACGCTCGGTGTAACGCGTTGATGAGCGAGCACCGACATTATTTACATTATTTATTATACATTATTTATACATTACTATACATTATTTATTACCAATTTTCCTTGCAACTTTTCATAAACACTCTGGATCAATTAAATAACAGATTATTGTACTGATATTTTTCCATCAATCTCTTTGGACAGATATTCAAACACTTAAAACAGCAATAAGTCTGTAAATTCTTGACCGATTGGGCTGGAAATGTGTAAAATATGATGCTATCTAGTCAAAACGTTGTTTTCATAACTGTGAAACACAATCCATATCGTAGGTAAAATAAATTATTTTAGATAAGGTATACCTATACCTATGTATATGAAATACCTACATTACATTTTGACTACATTATGTATTGCAATATGATCCACTAATAAAAGAATCTGTCTTACATTGATATTGAGAATAGCCATCTATAAACTTTGCTTTGCTTCATAGAGCAACCCAGAATGCAGTGGAATTTCTGTTTTGAAATGTCATTTCTGACAGTTATTAAAACTGTCAATAAGTGCATCTATGTTCTTGACTGGTAGGGCTGAAAATTTGTAAAATAAGAGACAATGTTGGTCTGAACGACCATGCAAAATATGAGTTTGATTGATCAGATTAATCAAAGACCATTTGACATGACCTTGCAAAATTTGGTGATGATCGGTCAAACTATTGCAGTTATATACACAGAGTTTCCTTCATCCCCATTGCCAAGCTAACTATAACTACACATCAAGTTTCCGATGCAACCAATGGAGCGAACTTGCTGAAAATCATTTTGACCATAACCAGAATAGTAATTTAAGTTGTGTGAAAAAATTGGCCTGATCCATTACTTCGTTTGGCAGGAGACGCCAAATGCACAAATACACACAAAAAAAAACAGAGATTCGAGCCATAAGTTTCAAGTGGAGACGCTCGCTACGCTCGCTTGATAAGATAATTAATCACTGAAAAATATTTGTATAAGATAATAGATAACACATCATTATCTAGATAAAGTCACAACACTGATGATGATAATCATTCATCCGTCGCCATAGACAGAGCCTAGCTGCAGAGCAGTGCGACGTTACGTCAAAACACTAACAAAAATAAAGATAATACCAATTGTATTTTAAACTCGTCAAATCGACGGTAGACAACTAATTGCTAAATAACGACTCTCAACTACATAATAAACATTCTAAGAGTCATTAAAATCGAATAAATCAGTCGAAGTTTGAGTTTTGCATCGAGACGACGGAGAATCGCTTTCCGTTATGTTTATTGTTACGTCAATCTTATTTATGTCATTCATTTTTTTCATTTTTTTATGATACGTCTAAAGTTTATTTATATATTATGCCTCGCATGCTTTCTCCAGAGCTCAAGTGTATGATAAATAGTGTTGGTTGGGTTGGGGGTCTGTTTTGACAAAAAGTTTGATTTTTTTCTGTGTTCTTGAGTCGCAAGATTGGAAAGTCCTATTTTTTCATGGATCAGGAAATCTACTCGCCACAAGGCAGTGCCAGCTACGGTGCAAGCTATTCCAACTCGGTCATTTCATATTCCGAGCGGTTCATTTTTGAAACGAGCTTCGGCTCTTGACCCCTTTGGCTCAGGTCTCTGGATTTTCGGCTGTTGGTGTCACACCGTTTTTTACTGATCGAGCTGAAATTTAACAAGGACCACTTGTCGGTATGGCTTTCCCCTGATTGGTCGAAGGGTGAAAATGTTCCGATCAAATTGGAAATTTGCTATCAAGACCAATGATTGAAATAACATTTTGTTCATTGTATTTTAAAAATGTTCAACGATGACGTTCAAGAAATATTTGGATCACTATTTTTATACTTATCAAGAAAGTAAATGCACTGCCACATGATAAATTGCAAATCTTTCTTTACATCCCATCCCAATGTCACTCTCAGACAGCAGAATATTTATTTATTTAAATAGTCGAATTTGCTCGAATTTAATTTCCAAGCCTCGCTTATCAAAGCGTTACACAAGCGTTTTCCTAGTTCATTCCCGAGACTGCAACCCCAATACCACCCATCACATTACTTCAAATCCAATTACCCCAGTGAAATTGAAAGTAGGTAGTGGGAATAGCCAAGGAAAGACAAGGAAGTGAAGGAAAGTTCTTGTTTGAAACTAGAATTACTAATCAGAAACTCACTTTGTGTCTCAATCAATATGGTATTTGTGGGAAGACAAGAAGACAAGAGATGGGGGAAGACAAAATCTGTGAATATAGCACAATGGTCGGAGAAAGTATTTGATTTTTGTACTGACTAACTTACGTCTGATAAGTCCTACGTCTAGCATTTCGCTCTAGCTAGATCATTAATTTTAAGTCGGCTCGATTGTGTAGGTACCCATAGGGGTAAATTCTAGACATCATTTCCTAAATATATCGTCGTTGCTGTTGGTACAATGTGAACAACAGTTGACGAACATTTCGTTCCGCATTGTGCCCAAACTCGACGCAATAGTGAAAAATTGTCACATCTTACCTTTGTGGCGAGTTTGTGAACAAATTGTATAGAAGCTCAACTTTCAAGAAATACATAGGCAAACTATTTTTCAATTGCGGATCATTTGAATTCAGAGTTAAGACGACATTTAAAAGATACCTAGGTACTACACCAAATATTAATCATGACATATTCTTGTTATTTGTTTTGAACTAACACGATCTTTTTAAACCTGCATCAAAACAGAGATTGTACCTACCTATTGCAAAATTGTAACTGTGGTATTTTGCTGAAACAGCCTCTAAAATGTGAGCCAAAACGGCTTCAATGTAAATAATCGTTATTTTGGCTCCCATTTTATGCCGTTTCAGGCAAAATGAATACAACGTTTTTGATGCGCGCTGTTTGGCTAGGTATAGCCGGTATACTTCCTGTTTTTAGAGTGGAGAGGTTATAGTTAAAACAAGGTGGGATTATGATATAAAAACCTTGACAAAATTTATGATTTGTTCCTTTTCTTTACACAGGTAATCAAACATTTTATTTTTTCAAAATTGTCAATATCTATGTGTATTCAGATTATTGGTGTTCTGTCAGGAAATCTGCGGTTCGATTCTACTAAAGCCATTCTTGACCCGGATTTTGTCTGTCGCACTTTGACCTTTATTGAGTGACTAAAAGATCTTTCGGCGACAGAAAAGCCTCCTCTTGTCGGTGTCTTGGGTTCGAGGCTCGATCAAAGTGATGCGAGCGAGAGCGCTGAGTGCTCGAGATGGTATCATTAGATGAAGAGAGATGCAGAAAAGCTGTCAACAGAAGTGGCAGAATACACATTCTCTCTTTTACGCAGGCTTCTCATGTATCGGCACGTTTCCCTTTTGTGGAAATGGCGGTGGAAAACGCTTCTTTTTTTATTGAATTCTCTTCTTTTTGATTGGTTATTCAAATTAGTTTTAACAAACTCTGAAAAAGTTTAGAACACGGTTCTATTTATAAGACTCTATAGCGAAGCTCTTACAATAAGATTGTTTCTCCTCTTTTACAACTCTTGACGTCTTTTGAATTCCAATCAAAAGTCTAGCAAGTCACCATCAAATCAAAAGATTCGGTAAGGGCCTTATTCTGTAATGAAACAAAATAATTTTGGTCTGAAATAATTTCACTACCAAGAATTATTTCGTTTTGGTTAAGAGTCCCTGGCCAGTTTTGCGAATGTCATACCAAAGAAAAGGTCATAAATAAGTTTTTGGTAAGTATGTTAGCCAATTTGAGAGCTGGAATGTCGTATTTGTTGTATTTGTGTATTCTTTTTAATTGTCGGCTACACTCCGAGGTAATTTCTTGTGATAATATCTCTTAAATATCACCATAACTTTTGAAATGTGAAAAATAGTTACTATGTAGGTAGTATCCATAGTGGAACTATCACTGGTTAGAGTAATATTCTTCTACCATGGGTAGTATCTGTTTTTTTCGACTAAGTACTAAGAAATCTGACTTAGAAATAAATACCATTATTGAGCCCCAACTGTACCGGTAAAATATCAACACTTTTTCACCTTTGAGTCTGGGAATAAACGTATAGGTTGGTTGGAGGTATTTTTTCTAAGAAGGTCACCTTAAGAAATATACTACACAAACTCTCACATTTTATTAAATTGAAGGGTTCTAATGTTTTGACGAGCGTGGACAATTACCTACAGAACGTTCTACAAGGAATTTGCAACAGCGAAAAATCTATTTCCCATTTAGAATTCCTAGTTTCCACACTAATTTTGGCTAGTTTTCTGACACAAAAACCTCTTCCTCACCTCATAACAATAGATGACCAAAGAAAATCCACATTTCTGAGGTGTATACAGTATTTTATTGGCGTTTGTATTTTGGCATTTGCCCTCAGGCGCTGAAAGGTCCTTGTAGAACTAACTGTAGACACTGTAAATAATAAATATCTAAAACTAACATAATTACACGAATACGAATAACTAAATTACTTTTAGACCTACAGTCAATGAATAAAATGTGTCGAGTTGGAAATGTGTTGATGGTATCGCCAGGTGTTACGTGTCTAAGCGCATACTGTTGAGTGTAACCCGACCACTATGCATTATTACAATGTCAACTCTGCAATCCAGATGTGACGGTATTTTATACGTTTATCCAGGCATTCTTGCCGAGGCAATCTCTCGCAGTCCAGCCATTCATCATCCGATTATAGCATATTGATTGATTGATCGCCGCGCCATTGATTTTTAAAACTTATCACATTTTATTGGCGTTTGATTTAGCGTGAAAAAAGCATGAAGTTCGGGTTTTATGTAATCTTTGTTGGCACTCGCCCATCTTCTTTTTATAGTTGTCTTTCTTTCATTGACGTGCAAACAAATTAGGTTGAAATTACGGCCCTGTTTGTCATCATCTTTTTCAACTAAAATTGCGTCTCAATGTTGACTCGGGGTGTGTACTTGTTTTATGATGTGGCTATAAAATTCAATGAACCAACACAACGGTATTGTATTATAGCTCCTAGTTATCAAAGTTGACTTACGTTTTACGTTAGAGTTGCTGTTGACAATTAGTTGCTTTTCGGCAACAATTTGTTTTCAGCGAAGTTCTAATTAATTAATCCCTGATTAGCTATTGAAATGCGTGCGTTACTTCGTTTCCATGGCTACGGTAAAGACGTCTTGCTAAACATCCAATTAGGATCCACAATGTTCTCGTTTGAAGATAATGAGTGTCGTCAACCTACACACACGCTTGTGTCAAAGATTTACCTATTCAAATATTAGCGAGGGAACGCATACGTTGGGAAATTCGTCAACAACAAACGTTTACAATTTGACATTTCCAGTGGTGGCGTGAACTGATTTCATCAGTGATGATCCCCTACTGCGAATCACATCTTAACACGAATGCTTGTCACTCATCTTCAATAAACAAGCCGGGGTTTTAAATAAACTTACAAAAACATACGTTTTATGTTCACTGTGAAGCAATCTGGCTCAGGCTTCACGCCGAAGGTCCTGGGTTCGTTCTTCCCATGAATGTTGCGTAAATGTTACTTTAAAACCATTGGTCCTTCCTGACTGAGCTTTTTCGTAATTGTATCTCCCTCAGTCAGTAGTGGCAAATGCTGGTACGTTTCCCTACTAATAGGTCACGACCGCCTCCTTTCCGTCCCCTGGAAGTATCTAATTTTTTATTTACTTTGTTTGAGAACTCTTTCCGACCGAGAATTCATTTAACTGGTTTGACCTATCGGATACTGAAAGGAAAGTTTCTAAAGATTTCCGACTGAGTAAACCTTGTTTCTCCTGTTCATCAGAGATGAAATAATCGATTCTAGTGTTCTTCAGGAAAGGTTCACGTGTTAAATCAATATTTTTCACGTGCATCTGAGCATGCAAGGTGTAACAGCCGGCATCGATGAGTCAGCTGGAAGATATTTACATATTCATAAACGTCGACTGCAATAATCTCTCGCAAATCCGACGCCGAGCGAATATAATTACTCGCCTACGTCGGGGATGTGATTTAGTTCCCATTTCCTCTTTAACACACGGTTCTATATTTAACCGGTGTTCAATAATAACCGGCGACTTCGGGCGAAATTGCAGCGCTGCAAGGTGATTGAACAGTCGGACATTTCAGCGCCTGGCGCCGGAAATGAGGCAGAGCGTCGCTACATGACCTCTTTCACGGCGTCGGCGTCGTTTTGCGACGATTAGGGATCAAGTAGCCTTTCAGCGTGCAGATAAAACTGGATGTTGTTAAAATAAAAATAAACTGATTTGATTTTTATTTGCATTCAATGAAGCCTGATGGATCTAAGATTGGTTTTGGCACGAATTCCCACGCAGTTTGCTAGCTAAGCGTCATCGTTTCACGTTATTTGTAAATGTATTCTCTTGATCAATGGTCGCATGCTTAAAGTCGACTATTAATTGACCTTTATTATGTCGTGGTTATAGAAAAGCATTCGAGATAAACGGGTTCATTCTTATTTCTTAATATTATGACGAAACAGAATTCGGTTAGCTTTGATTTTATACTAATATCACATGATTTATTAGATCGTTTGTTTGTCGAGGTCTGATCAACAAACCGATTGGTAAGTCAGTGGAGTGGGTGCATTGTCGAACGACAATGAATTAAGTCGTTCATTGTTGTGATGTTTGTTGAGGATACAGGTTTCGCTATTCGAGTTTTATTGGCTTCTTGGTTTAAATTGCTTGTCCTTGAACGTTGACCACAAACTTGTCAACACTCTAAATGATCTAATGTTTATGTAACCAATGCTTAATGATGCGTGTAAGGTCTTTATTGATCAACGCTTTGAATATTAGGTAAACGCAATGGTTTTTTTCTTGGTGTTATTTTTAGTTTCGCAACTAAACTAAGTGTCGGTATTAATATTTTAATATTTTATTAATGACACTCTATACCATGAGAGAAGGATAACAGAACAGAATACACACAAAAAGCTCAATTTTATTGTAATTTTTATGCGTTTTTGCTGCAGCTTGTTACTAAAAGGCAAATAAACGTAATCAACAATGTTGTCTCTTTAGTTGTAAAAACTCATATTTTGTCAAAGAAATGGAACCTTTTTGTGTGTATTCTATTCCCCTCCTCCCATGGCACATTTATAGTATTGACGCGATGAAACACGTACATTTATTTTATTTGTGTCCTTATCACCTCTATACACCATCCCTCCAAAATAGCACGCTATCTGTCCCAGGTGTTCACAAACACAAAACCAATCGCACGAATCGGCTGTCTAACTTGATGTCTCCTCAAGAAACACCGGCGCGTTCCATTCCGAGATAAGTCGGTGGTGTCAATGTCACTCCCATCAGTAGCAAAACACGCCTTGAGCGCACTCGCCAGTGATAGGTAGCGGCCGAGTGAGTGCCAGGGATGGAGAAGCCTCACATTGTGTTTTCATCGACTAGTCTCTCTAATCGGATCACTATCAGCCCTCTACGAAACCTCCAGCAATGCCCCCGGAGAAGAAGGAACCTTGCCGACCTATTTATACGATTCTCAATTCGCACGCCATCCCGGGAATTGGATAACGGAGTCGATCCTTGATGTGATTGATTAAAAGTTCCCTTTGGAAATGTAATCGGGGGTAAAGAAAACGCACAGTGTAATTGACGTTTTTATAAAGTATGCTTGTTTGTTAACTTTAAAAGGCAGCTGCTTCTCATCTAATTGTGACCATATTATAAAATTAACTGATGAATATACGACATACAAAAGAAGTTTGGAATGTGACTAGTTTAAAGTTGCAAACAAACTAATTACTACTTGAACTCAGTAATGAGGCTAATTGGTATTAATCTAGTATTAATTGCTTGCGCTTAACTCGCTTAAGGACCAATTATCCTACATAATCAGACGCATCAGTATAAGCATTACATAGTATATTGATTTTTAAATATTAGATGCATGTATTCACTATTGTATAAAATGTTTTATTATGTAACTCGAAAGTCGCCGTATAAATAGGTACATCATTTTTGTGCATTCAAATCTGCCGCCATTTAACCTTACCGTCTGAGCCAGCGAGAAGGGTTTTACGTATTTTGTACGTGCCGTGCCGTTGTGCGCTGCGAAATAATGTGATTGAGAACTGAGAAGTGCAAGTTGTGGCCGTGGGTTTTTGTATGAGTGCAAGAAATGACGTCAAAATCAAGTTCTGTTTTGTGATACCTTTTTCTTATTTACACTGTGTGATAAGCCACTGCTATAAAACTCTGTATCTTCACCTTCAATTTCATTTTGCATTATTTCAAGTACTACCGGAAGGTTATTCTACCTACAATAGACTTGAACTCCCTTATCAAACATAACCTATATTGAAGTGCTGTCAGTCAACAGTCCGCAAACAGCAGTCAAGTTAATTCGATACAAATAGGGGTGTAATACCTACCTACGTAATTATAAATGACTGAAGTAATGTCACGCCAGGAAGATGAAATTAGTGTGTTGGAGAGTATTTTTAACGATGAAGAAATTCTGCGAACGAAAGAACATGGTGCATCAGCTGGTCAGTTTTGTGCCCAGATCGAACTACCAGCGAACTTTCGTATTGTATACAAATCAAATGAAAGTGGATTGATAACCCTTCCGACATTGACCTATCTACCTCCGATAGTTTTACACTACAATCTGCCTGACGACTACCCGCTTAATCCGAATTCACCGCCGACATTTACGCTTACCTGTCAATGGTTGACGAGAGAGCAACTGAGCAAACTTTGTAAACATCTCGACAAGTTGTGGAAAGACAGTCAAGTGGACGACGCGCAAGGTACCGAAATTCTTTACATTTGGGCACAGTTTCTTAAAGATGAATCCTTGTCTTTCCTAGAATTTTCGAAGAATAATACACTCGATATTACCCTAATTGAACGAGCGTACATATGTAATAGAGTTCAACCAACTCCTGCAACCGAGAAGACGTCTGCATCTACGGCCCATCAGAGTGTGACGGCAAAAAGCAAGAATCTGGAGACCTCAAACAAAGCTGCAATAATATCTAGGCAACGGTCTTGTGAGCTTGATTGCCGTGCTGTGACTGATCCAATCAATAATCTCTCTCTAACCGATTGTTTGATCGAATACAACGATAAGAAGTCTACAAATGTGTTCCGAAAACAGTTTCACATGTGTAATATTTGTTGCTTGAGTCGACAAGGTTCTCACTGTTCGAGATTCGTGCCATGTAATCACGTATTCTGCGAAGAATGCACGAGATCGTACTTCACTGTAAACATCGCCGATGGAAAAGTACTGAACATTTCCTGTCCCGAGAGTAAATGTAACTCGGAAGCCACATTCAATCAAATCAAAGCGCTCATCAGCCCGGAATTATTTGCGAAATATGACGCTATGCTCCTTGAAGCTACTCTTACTTCATTAGGCGATATTGTTATTTGTCCCCGACCTGGTTGTCAGTACACCGTCACTCGGGAAGGGGAAGAGAAGTTAGCCACCTGCTTCCAATGTCGGTACACGTTCTGCATCGACTGTCGAATGGTCTTTCACGGAATCGAGCCTTGTCGTTTCAAGTCGGGCGAGGAACAGCGTCTAATCAAAGAGTACAGCGAAGGTACCGAAGAAGAACGCCTGATTTTGGAGAAACGCTACAGCAAGAAACGTCTGGAGACGTTAATCCAGACGTCGTTGACCAACTCGTGGCTTACGGACAACAGCAAGCCGTGCCCGCACTGCAACGTTGCTATTCAGAAGTCGCACGGATGTAACAAGATTACTTGCTGGAAGTGCGGGACTCACTTCTGTTGGATATGCGCGAACCGACTCGACGCCAACTTTCCGTATCTTCATTTCAGTCAAACCACGTCTCCATGTTATCAACTGCTCTTCCATGGTGTCGAGGAGGGAGATTCTGATGAGGAGGGGGTTGGGGCAGAAGAGGAGGAGGAGGAGGAGGAGGAATTCGTTGAATTTGTTTAAGTTCCCTCCTTATCTTTATTGTGATTAAAAATACCTATAAACTGTAAATTCTTACATGTTATCATCAGAAACAATTATTTATAAATTAGTACGTAGGTAGATTAATTGGCAAGGTAGTAATAATGATTTTGTATACACCATTTGATTTAGGAGTTTGGATACCAATTAATTTCGAAGCCAAGGTCCAATCAATTCGATATTGAGCATATTTGAAAGGTGAAATACATGTGTTTACTCCTGTTTGTTCAATTAGAGACAAAAAGTAATTGGGGTTTTTGTTATTGTTCTGTGATAGCATTATCACAATATTTTAATTTCTAATCTTGTCTTTTTTCTAGTCACTACTCCCTCTACCATGGCAGAAGGGTAAAGAATCTAATTAATCGGGTACTCTTGGGGTATTTGTACCTACTTTTTAAGTTGTCAAAGGTTGACTTTTAAGCAAACTCACTCAAGAAATGGATCCCATTTCTGTAGATCCTATTCCCCTTCTCTCATGGTACGTTAGGTCTTTGTTTCAAACTGATGAGACCTGCCAATCGGGGTGTTAATAATTTACATCTCTGATTGGTTTTTGAGTCATGTTAGTAACGAAGATTGGGATAAAGTTGTCAGCGACTTCCTATATGATGAGGACTAATTTGATATCTCCATCACTACTTACTCAAAATGTGTGATTTTTATCTTCACTTGGAAGTTCTTTATACGGAATACTATTAGGGATCTATGCTCAACATAAAAAAACCACTTTTACCTGGCTCTAGGTATTAGTAAATATTATTGCCTTAATGTAAATAGACAGGTATTGTGTGTATGTAGTGATAGCATTATAATTAACATATTTAATAACTCTGGTGTATAGTTGTGAACAGCCTTGAAGATGCAGATTTGCAGAATTTTAAATAATTATTGGCAATAATGTAATAAGCAAAAAATAAATTATTTTGGATAAATGCTGGGTTGTTTATTAATAATTAAAACTTTGTTTCCACTTTTGATGGTGTTGAACATTGAACTGTTGTGCGACTAGCTTGAATGACGATGGACAAAATATAATGAAGGCAGTCCTATGCTCATTAGTAGGTTAAGGTGCTGCAAGGGATAACCCTAATTTTGTCTTTCATCTAATCATGATTAAAATTTGAGATCAATTGGTTTACGGGTTTGGTCTCCAATCGTATCGCAAATTTCATCGTTTTACGCGGTTTTGTTGAATAACCGGCGCCTAATTAACGATGCAATAAGCAAAAATTAAAAAGGGCTACTAATATACAATCAGACTGATCATGTGAACATACTGTAAAAGTTACACTCACTTATGAAACATTTTTTCTCTCAATTTTCTAAAACGGCCGAGCGCTAGTATCACCTTAACGACACAAATCTTCACGGTTTTCAACAAAGCTATTTTTAAGTTTTATTTACTTAATAATTTTTAAAAATCAAGGGCTTGCGTACAGTTCAAATTTGGTAATGGAACAAATGCGACTGATAAAATCGTACTTAAACGTCTTAATGACTAACCAGTAAAGTGAAATTGCAAGCACTCGTCTCTTTAGATTTTTTAAAATGTGAAAACAAAACAAGAAAGAATGCTTTTTAAATCCGTGGACGATCTCAGTTTTTTAGGGATGATATTGTTTCAGAAAATGTTTTTAAAATTTGGTTTTTGAAATATTTGTATTATGCAGAGTTTTGTCATTTTGACTTCTAGCAACTTATAACTACATGAATAGGTAATATTTCCAAGATTTTGTAATATCTTTGATATTTTTCTTTGGTGGGTCAACCAAAAATATATGATCTTTTACGACGTTCTTTATCTCTGACAAAGCTACACGGAACGCCACACAGATGGCGTGAATTGCAGTAATCGTCGCCGCCGTCGCGAGATGGCAGCACCTACTCCTCCGCCGACGCCACTCCAGAGATCCTGGGTCGAGCTCGGTTCCGGGGCATTTCGCACAGATGTCCCCATCCCTACTTTCCACCATCACGTTTTACCTTCACTCCAGTCCCCGGGAAAATACTTAAATTAAATTTGCAACCTATGTCACTGTCTCATTCGTGCAAAACCCTTGCAGCACAATTCTGTGCCTTGCTCACATCTACCCACTACACTGCCAGCCTCAATTTCAGAAAACATTATGTGAAACTGCTTTTTCATCACACTTCAAACTAAAGAGCGAAAACGTACGGCTTCATCATGTGTATGCCTGACTTTTGTCATATTTGAGACTCTATGCGATGGGCGATTTAAAACATTTGGACATCTTCCATGCCTCACCCCAGATAAATCGATAGGTCACCTATACTATACTGTCTCCACCAAATAATAGCTGGCAAGAAGTGCATTCCATTTCTTCTCTTTATGCTTCACATTTTTGACTTATTGCAGACTGAAAGTCTAGCGCACAATGGACACTGGGGGAAAGTCGATCGACTTAGATAAAACTTTTGCTTCCGCATGGGTAATGGCGTATTGGCGAACCGAATGGAAATAAATTTCGAATGGTGGAAATCGCGAGTTCGAATTTCAGGGAATCGGTAAATGGTTCGAAACCCGCTTCGATGAAGAGATACGACTTTATCTTTGTGTTATTAATTTATTTCTTATGCTGAATGGAGGGAGATATAGTGTGTTTCCTTACTCGCTTGCTATTCAAATAGAAACGGGTCTATACCCTAAAGCTCGCTTTAATTTTCCCGTCGGTGGATTCAGAAGAAATAGTAATTGTAAACGCCGTGTACACCTACTTCAATGTCTTCATTTACAGCTAAAACAACAGTGTTAATAATGTTCCTGGCATTAATTCGTCTGAAATTTAAGTGCGCGAAAGAAGATTCTATCCAGGAGATCGGAAGGAACTGTGGATTCTGCAGCATTTGTTTTTTTTATTTATGTGTCTTACAGAGCGCTGTAATGGTATTACAGCTGAAATTTTATACAGTGGACACTTAGCTCATCCCATCCTTTTTTAGTGTTATTGGTCTGGTCCGTGGAGAGAGAATAATGTTTCTAGATCCTGTAATAATGTCCGTCTGGCTATATAATGGAGGTATTGATGGGCATAAAATCATCTGCATAGGCTGTGAGATTTACTACATTTATTTCTCAAATCATTCTGGGATTATGCCCGAGAAAGTTCAACCTTGATGAGAGTTGTGGTCTAACGAAAAGTTAAAATGAAAGATGAAAACCAATTCCACCAAATACAACATTAAGAGAGGAGACGCTTTTGTAACGCATTGATAAGCGAGTCTTCGTGTTGCATTGCATGTGAATTAAAATGCGTGTGCAAGTTGCTGTTCTATACGGACATTGGAAAGCCGGAAGACAGTCTCTAGACGACAACATTCGTTAAAGGGGCAGGGACAATTTATTTCTTTGAATATATTTGAGATGATCGATGGCAATTGTCAAACTCCCAATGACGATGCAAAACTTGAAGCTGTCAGTCAGTTTAAATTTTCAACTACAAGATCTTATTCACGAGATCGTTCTTATAATATTTAGTATGTGCGCAAAATTTCAGATCAATTGGTTGTGCAGTTTGACCTGGGAAGTACAGGCAAACACACAAAAAAAAAACACAGAGAGAAGGTGCCATGAGAGTACCGTAATAACGCTTGCTTAACACAATATAATCCCATTTTGAAAGTATTCAACACCTTACAGCCTCGCTTAAAAACTATTTTTGCAACTATTTTGTATTTATTCTGAGAATTATCAGAATTTAACTACCAACACCATTTCCAAATGTATATTGAGGTACCATAACTCACCTTATTGCAATAATGTGACAACCTATGACCTTCTAAGAGCCATCCATAAAGACACCTCATCTCCTCGACGTCTTTTTCAACCACCGTCGCTTCCGCACATGACGATGATGATGACAGCGACGCCTAGCGCCATTCTCAGCGACGCCTCACTTCACTAAATTAACTCAGCCCGTTTCTTATGTCCACAAACGAGGGCTCTCTCCATGGTTGAAGTTGAGCTACTATTTGTGAGCTACACACATTTTTGTTTGCATTTGAAGAGGCGAGGCACCCCCTGCAGTTTCGGACTCTCTCTGGGCACTAATACTTGTACAGTGGCACGTAAACTTTGGACGTCTGTTAAACAGTGTTTCTAAGCTAGTTGGAAAGTTTCTGCCCGCAAAATGTTCCACTCTGGAGATAAATTTAGCATCCTCAAAATATAGAACTTGGGTTTAAGTGAGCTAAACCAAGAATGATTGTTTGCACACCCGTAAATGGTTAAACATTTACAAAGGTTCAGAGTTGGAAACTATTTTCGAATTGTAATTGCTCCAAACGCGAAGTTGACTGAAATTGCTTTTGCGACTGAAAACATAAACGAATTGTTTTCTTAGCTCTGAGTTGCTTACCTTCATTGGCGAATCATGTTTCCTAATTAGTGGAAATTGAGCACACCAATTGTAATTAGATTTTCGCGTCTGTTGTTTGTTTTCAGCTACCGAAATAAATATCTAGTGGAGCGGTCGCTCCACCCAGCCAAGTCGTACTATACACTCACAGTCACTCAACATACCGTAAATGCCTAATAAACTGAGGAGCAGACCAAACACTTTTACTGTAAGCAACAACATGGCATTTTCGGCCTACTGGATCTCAAAATTGGTAAATCTCACATTGTTGCGAAATATCTTAATTTCGAGCTATGGCCCACCCCACTACATATACCAAATTTGGGAACAATAGGTTATGCCATTTGCGCGCTAGAGGACCGAGAAAACAGTGAAATTACACCACTTTCTGATTCTGAAGATGATGATGATTCTGATGATATCACGAAACGTCGCTATCACCGCCACAGCCTAAACGGCTGAACCGATCGACCTGAAATTTTTACCACATGTGCACTTTTGGCGTCTGAGGTGCCTTTTTATAAAACCAACCGGAAGCCGCCATTTTGAAACCGGAAGTGACGTCATAACTCAAAAACGTCTGGACCGATTAGAACGAAATTAGCGCCATTCGATTTAGATGGTCATCTATATGAAGTATCAATAAAAAAAATATTATTTTCTTATTTTCTAAACCGGAAGTGACGTCATAAATACGCAATATTTAACTTATTTCAACAAATTATACTTAAAATACGTACATAATTAACTTACATTGTAACATAGACAATACAATTTATATATTCAAGGTAGCAGTGTTCTCGGCCGCCATTCCTGAAACCGGAAGTGACGTCATATATCTAAAACGCCTGTACCGATTGCAACTGAACTAGCTCCTGCGTATTCATTCTGCTATTTATTTGAAAAATCAATTGTGAAAAATGAATAAATAAATTAATGGTACCGGAAATGGCGGCAGGAACCACTAAATGAAACCGGAAGTGACGTCATATATTACAAACGGCATGACCGATTTTACGGAAATATAGGGATTAGGAATTCAGATGGTCGTTCATGAAGGTATCAACTAGATAAAACTAGATTGTTTTCTTATTACCTATACCGGAATTCGGCCGCTATTTCAAAACCGGAAGTGACGTCATGTATCGAAAACGGCTGGATCGATTATAACGAAACTTAAGCTATTCTTCTTGGATAATCATTTTCATCTTATACCAAACGCAACTTTTCATAGTAACCAAATCGGTTGAGGCGTATTTTTTTAAAGAAATTAGTCCCTGCTCGGACATGTGCTACAAGCTGTATGAATAAACTAACAAAAGAAGTGATATCCCAGAAAAAACACTCCGTGTAAAAATACCAGCCAAGTCTCTTTAACTATAAAAAAAATAGAAGAAATCTAAAAATTCAGCACTGAAAAGGAGTGATATCAAAAAAGGAGCCAAGTCAACGAATTTTCCAAATTTTAATCGTACCATTGAAATAAAAATATCAACCCCCGAGAAATACTTAAAAAAAGGACTTGGCGCATCGTTTTTTTAAAGACATTTTTCTATTCTTAAGCTTATGCCACTCACATACTACGTAGTTCAGAAATGCCTAGAAAAATTGGGACAAAACTTTCAAATTAAATATTGAACATTCTGTAAAATATTTTAAATTTAAATATAAGTACGCAAAGAAACATAGCATTGTCTTACAAGCAATAAATACAGAACAGTTGTGTTTGTGATTGGTAGGTACCTATAGTTTTGTGGGTACATCAACATACCTACTACAGCATTATACTTTGAACCTTCTCGCCGTGTAATTAATTGCTAATAATTAACATTTTATACCAAAAAAATTCATAAATTACATAACGTATTACTTTAGATAAAAATCTAGTCAGTAATTATTTGAGCAGCATGGCTCAGTGCACTAGTCACTTATACAAATCTCATTGACGGCCTTCTTGTAATGAGCGCTTTCCCTATTTCCCTCAGTCACGATATTGAGAAGTATGATTGATTAATATGACCCTAGAAATAGTGGCAATAACGAATAGACTAGGCCGCTTCCGTTTATTCGTTATTCGTTTATCCGTTTATTTCCTCTGAATATTGACAAAATACCAAAACTGCCAGTAGGTAAGAGTACTAGTTATATTAAAACGTAGTATGATTCGTCGATAATGAATGTGATATACTCAGGAAAATATACTTGTAGAGTTCTTCCTATACTTTTAGGATAGAAAAGTGTCTTTAAAAAAACGATGCGCCAAGTCCTTTTTTTAAGTATTTCTCGGGGGTTGATATTTTTATTTCAATGGTACGATTAAAATTTGGAAAATTCGTTGACTTGGCTCCTTTTTTGATATCACTCCTTTTCAGTGCTGAATTTTTAGATTTCTTCTATTTTTTTTTATAGTTAAAGAGACTTGGCTGGTATTTTTACACGGAGTGTTTTTTCTGGGATACCTACTACTAAAACATATGCTTAGGAACAGCAGCTTCATAATTTTACTTTAGTACTGACTAACAATTCATAGTTTGCACGTGATGTCATCTCATTGTTGCCTGCCACCATCTTGATGGCACGCAGAATAGCTGTGATTCTCGACTGTTTTGACGATATTTTATAGTAAATGTGTAGCTGGGAAATAATTGTAGGCTCCGGAGAAATCTTTAGTACGAAGAGGAATCACTCACATTACAAATATTCATCGATTTACCTCAATAAAGTTATAATCTGACCCGTCAACGTTCCAACAAAATGTCCGTCCTCCGTGCATTGCTGACATAAAACAAAAGAAGTTCGTGCTAGTTAAGCTAGCTATGAATAGGATTCATTAAATTAGTTATAATTCAACAAGTTTAAAGTCACACTAATGATGCAAACTAAAATTCGTGACGTTTTGTGCCACCATACCAAATCAACTGGCTATAACGAATCCGTCATGTATCTCAATTATTTGCGCGCAATTTGGAATAGCATATTATGTAAATTCATGATAATTAATCGGCGGCAATAATTTAATGGCAATATGTTTACAATTTACATAATGAAAATATATGTGTTAATTAAAGTTCTACATAGGAAGTTATTAATTAAGTTTGCCGCGCAATTCACGTGGAGCTGAAATAATCACGCGTGGGTCAACCCTTCTCAACACACAGGACCTCGCCGGCTCGGCAATCTTCGCCGGACATTTTTTATTTACACTTTAACAACGCCACGGTAATTAAAAAAAAAACGTGTGCCAATTCGAGAGGCCGGGCGAGCACGCATGATTTAGTGAACATATGTACGTGTGTGTATGTGAACACTTGGACATTTGTTTTTGTGAGTTTTTAAGTTAATTGGGAGGATTAGATTGATCACCATGTTATTAATAGCTATATCACATTTTTATCGTCGCATATGGTTGAAATTGAAATGAAATGCAATTACGTGAATGTTAGTTTATTAGTAGATATTTCACATTGTTACAGTTTCATATTCAGCTGCAATTTCATCGTTATCAAGCCGTGTGAAGTTCAAAATGGTGATTAAGTAATTTATCTATCCCACCGCTGCCACCATTTGTAAAACGAATTGTATTTTCGCTGGACGCAAACGTGTTTTAAAGCGCGTTTTTAACATTAAGAAATACAAATACAATCGGTAGGTTCTTGTTACTAAACGTTATTGTAAACATTTCTCATACGATATTTGAGTTTCGAATGATTACGTTCGATTTCGTCTGTCGAATAACTAGCTGGAAATAAGAAGGCGACACGGGAGAGTCTGTCCTTTCCTATGGGAGCGAGCTGGACCACGGATTCTGGCCAGCATTGATTCGAATACGAAGTCTGGTTGGGCGATCGAAAGCTAATATAGTTGAGTGTGGCTATTCCGAGTGAATGACTGTGGTACAGACGTTGCTACACGTACTCAGCTGCCCAAACAGGAAGTTGCCTTGTACCGGACCCGATTTAGTGGACGGATTTCCTAAGCCGAGAGGCAAATGTAGGGATGGTTCCACACTAATAGAACCACGATCGCCTCCTTCTTAACTTTATCATAATCATTTGTCGCCGTTTGTATAGTTGCAGAACAATGCGACGTTCAAGACGAAGTACATGTTAAGATTGAGTGAAATACGTGAAGTTTTGGGCATCTTTGCGCGTCATATCTCTGGATACGGAGAAGAAGAATATAGAACTAATAAAGATAGATAGCATATTATTTCCAACATTTCGCACCACATTTATTATTTAGCATGTTTAAAAATAATATCCACCCGCACAGAATGGGACGGCAGTTCAGTATTACGAGAGCTCCACTCAGTCATATCTTCATGTTTTCAGAGTCTTTTTCACCACACCTCTGACACACTCAACACATGCAAACAAACAGTTTGTTCCTCGGCAAAAACCAACCCGTCCATCTCGCGCATTATCATCTCGGCGGCATTAATCACATTCACATCGGAGATTCGAGTGAACTCCATCGTCTTCACACGCGCAGCATCAGCGAGTTTGTTTGTCTGCATCAATGAACAGCGATCCAACTCTCCACACAGCGGATCTGCATTACAGTGAACATTTGCTCGCGGCGCTTTCACTCGGTTTGTCCGTCTCGGAGTCAGAATTGAAAGTCAAACAAACTTAGTTGGAAAAAAAACAGAGAAATGTGGCCATTTGAGTCGGGGGAATGGATTATTTGGCTTGATGGATTTGGTTTAAAGAGCGCAAACATGCTCGGATGGGGATGGAGCTACTTTTGCGGGGAGTTGCGACGAGATTAGTCACGTGATGGATGTTCGCGAGCATGAAACAGAAAACCGTCACATTTTCTTCTCAAATTATGACTAACTATCATAACTTATAATAAATGAAGATTGTGAAGAAGGAGCAGATGAAATATCATGCCGCTTTCTTGAAGAAAATGCAGTTCCGGGTGTTAAGTTTCTGCAAAGATAATTAAAATCTTCGGTTGGTGGTGGAAAATGAACATTACTTATTTAATTATGAAAAAGTATCCGTTAGTTTTGTTGTAGGGAGGTGAAATGAAGTCTTACATTTTTAAATTGTTAAAGAATAAAGGGGCGTTATTTTATAAGAGTATGTATATTAATGACTCATTTCAATGAATCTCAAGTTCAATGCATAATTTAATGAATGAAAAACGGAAACAGGGCAACTAATTGTAACAAATAATTGGATATAAATTGACTTGGAGAAAACATAATCATGTAAAACATGATAAAACATGTTTTCCATTATTTAAAAGTTGAATGCAAGACGTGATCTTCAGGCTTGATTCATCAAATCTTGTATGAAAAAAGTAACGATAATTGAACATTGATCCGTGTTAGGAATGAAGGCTAGAAAATCGCGCAAGAAGTGACAAGTGGCGTGTCTCATCCCATTTCATTTGGGATGCGGTTAACTTGAACACTGTTTACTTTGATCAGGTGGTTTCAAATTATATTCCGATCATCTTGTCGTTCCTACGAGCCTGTCATCATGTTCATTACCGTCGTCTCTGCAGAGATGCGTCAGATTCATCGCAACCGAATCAGCCACGTTCCCCTCCTCAATCTAATTACATCACAGGTATCCGCTGACGCCACGCGCCCCCCATGTCTGTGCGGGATCTCTGGGCACGCCGTGGGAGCACAGGTATCCGCTGACGCCACGCGCCCCCCATGTCTGTGCGGGATCTCTGGGCACGCCGTGGGAGCACAGGTATCCGCTGACGCCACGCGCCCCCCATGTCTGTGCGGGAATCGCGCGGGATCTCTGGGCACGCCGTGGGAGCGCAGGTATCCGCTGACGCCACGCGCTCCGCATGTCTGTGCGGGAATCGCGCGGGATCTCTGGGCACGCCGTGGGAGCACAGGTATCCGCTGACGCCACGCGCTCCGCATGTCTGTGCGGGAATCGCGCGGGATCTCTGGGCACGCCGTGGGAGCACAGGTATCCGCTGACGCCACGCGCCCCCCATGTCTGTGCGGGAATCGCGCGGGATCTCTGGGCACGCCGTGGGAGCACAGGTATCCGCTGACGCCACGCGCCCCATGTCTGTGCGGGAATCGCGCGGGATCTCTGGGCACGCCGTGGGAGCACAGGTATCCGCTGACGCCACGAGCCCCCCATGTCTGTGCGGGAATCGCGCGGGATCTCTGGGCACGCCGTGGGAGCACAGGTATCCGCTGACGCCACGCGCCCCCCATGTCTGTGCGGGATCTCTGGGCACGCCGTGGGAGCACAGGTATCCGCTGACGCCACGCGTCCCCCATGTCTGTGCGGGATCTCTGGGCACGCCGTGGGAGCACAGGTATCCGCTGACGCCACGCGCCCCCCATGTCTGTGCGGGAATCGCGCGGGATCTCTGGGCACGCCGTGGGAGCACAGGTATCCGCTGACGCCACGCGCCCCCCGTGTCTGTGCGGGAATCGCGCGGGATCTCTGGGCACGCCGTGGGAGCACAGGTATTCGCTGACGCCACGCGCCCCCCGTGTCTGTGCGGGAATCGCGCGGGTTCTCTGGGCACGCCGTGGGAGCACAGGTATCCGCTGACGCCACGAGCCCCCCATGTCTGTGCGGGATTCGCGCGGGATCTCTGGGCACGCCGTGGGAGCACAGGTGTCCGCTGACGCCACGCGCCCCCCGTGTCTGTGCGGGAATCGCGCGGGATCTCTGGGCACGCCGTGGGAGCACAGGTATCCGCTGACGACACGCGCCTCCCATGTCTGTGCGGGATCTCTGGGCACGCCGTGGGAGCACAGGTATCCGCTGACGCCACGCGCCCCCCATGTCTGTGCGGGAATCGCGCGGGATCTCTGGGCACGCCGTGGAGCACAGGTATCCGCTGACGCCACGCGCCCCCCATGTCTGTGCGGGATCTCTGGACACGCCGTGGAGCACAGGTATCCGCTGACGTCACGCGCCCCCCATGTCTGTGCGGGAATCGCGCGGGATCTCTGGGCACGCCGTGGGAGCACAGGTATCCGCTGACGTCACGCGCCCCCCATGTCTGTGCGGGAATCGCGCGGGATCTCTGGGCACGCCGTGGGAGCACAGGTATCCGCTGACGCCACGCGCCCCCCATGTCTGTGCGGGAAACGCGCGGGATCTCTGGGCACGCCGTGGGAGCACAGGTATCCGCTGACGCCACGCGCCCCCCTTCCCCCCCCCCCCCCCCCCGTGTCTGTGCGGGAATCGCGCGGGATCTCTGGGCACGCCGTGAGAGCACAGGTATCCGCTGACGCCACGCGCCCCCCTTCCCCCCCCCCCCGTGTCTGTGCGGGAATCGCGCGGGATCTCTGGGCACGCCGTGGGAGCGACATCGGCTAAGCCGCCGGGGCTTACACTAAGCCGCGGGTTCGCGAAGAATCGCACGTCTCGCCGATGACGAGATCGACTGAGGTGCGCGCGGCCTCCAGCGAGTGTTATGTCAACCGTATAGAGGCGAGGAAACTGGCGTTATTGCATGTATCGGGGCCTCGGGGCGGCGAAGATATGTGAGACGGAGAGGGATATAACTCTAGAATGTGAACGTAAAATACGAACTTGGGTTGAAGACGGTGTATATTGATATTCAAGTTCTCGAAGGAAAAGGGCACGAATTTTATTAGAATAAAATTTTATGATTGTTCTAAATTTATTGTTACTTCTGTTACACTTGGCGGATGGCGATAGTTTTAAGCTATTTTCTTGAATAGTGTCTATATATACATACACACCGCCATTTTGCTTTCAGTAATTTCCCACTGCTTTGTTACTTGATATTGTCAGTCATTTCTCTCCGACTTCCGTGCATGGTACATAATTACTCATCCAGCAGACGCTTCATTCTCCGAGAGCAATGTCTGAAGAAGTGACGATTTCTCCCCCCAGAGTTTCTCACCAACAACAACGTGCCACCTCTCCCACGGAATGTGGAAACCTCTACGAGAAGCAATTATTCGGTGATTACAGACATTATGGTTCAAAGGGTTGTTTGCTCTGCATGTAATTTTATATTGTAATATCAAACTCTTGACATTTTGACAATGCTCTGCTTTTACAGTATTAGCTTCTCTAGTGGTTTGTGCGATCTAAATTGGCTTTGATGGCCCTCAAAGAGAAGGTCTCGTTGCTATGGTTTAGTCTGACGTCAAGCAATATTCCATATTGACTTTGCTCCTTTGCTGTGTGAAGATCACTGGCGGCTGATGCGAGACAAACTGGATTCCCGTATCCCATCTTATACATTGGAAATAAAATCTTCCTTTTGACCTACATCGGAAGATTGGAGACAATTTGCAGATGTTTGTCACCAGTGATTGACTTGGGGAAGAGCCGATGGAATGAGTTTGTCCGGATCCGGTACGTTCCGTTCCGTCCACTTCTCTCAGCGACAGAATCGCGTGTACGTATCTTGACAGACCAACAAGTCGACTGTCGTACAGCTTTTAGCCGAGCTTAAGGCTCGGGAACGAAAATAGAAATCAATTTTATTTCTTGTCAAGGAAACTGCACGCCCTCAATCAAATAATTACTCAATGATGGATGGAGCGGTTCCCCAGAGTTTAATGTGAAAGTTCACTTCTGACTGGATGGGTACAGTCACAACTTTTCGAGGAGATCGTTACTTTTATAGGAGACGGTTTTGATGAGAGGTCGAAACGGTGGTAAAAAACAAACGGTAAAAGAGTTCAGATGTCCATATGAGAGGACAGATTGGATATTTTACTCCTCTAACTTTGTGAGTGGCAAGGTTATACAGCCTTGGAATTGGACTCTGAATTTAGACTTTTTCTTTTAGTTTTTGTTGTTCGGCGATATTGTCCCTGAATACTAAAATAAACTTGTTTCAAATTGACGACTTTACTTTTTATTGCACGTATGAAATGTCAATAGTCGTCACTTTTATGACATCAGTCTAGAGTAATCAATCCCGGCACCTCCACCGAAGCTGACAGCAGAACTTTTCTGTTTTATCATTAAAATAAACTAAACAAATAACAAAATGTAATTTGCATTTTGATTATTATTGCAGCGATGCATTAACTATAGCTGAGGAGCAGTTTGCTTAACGAGATAAATAGTAGCTCGTAAAATGTTCGAGTATATTGTCTGAACATTCGTGTAGTAATGAACTTGTAAGCTGTTGTTCAACTTAGCGATGTAATATGTGATCGTCGAGAATAACTAGAAGGATTGAGTTTAATTTATTCACAGCAAAGAGCTCTCATCCGGCTTTAATTTCTATGTAGGAACTATTTTATTATCCATGTTCTATTACTTAATGTATCTCAATTCTAAAACAGATCGAATGAGAAATAGGAGGGAACAGTGAAAATTTTGAACTGAAAAGTTAATCAGTTCTAACTTGTTGCTTCCAAATTTTAAATTATTAAAACTTTAGTTAAAACAAGTTTGAAAGATGGAGTGTCAAAGAGAGATCATTAGTCTCTCGACTATAAAGTTCCACCAGCGAGCACATTTAAGTTTTAAGAAAAACCAATCTAGCAACTTCACAGTAAATTGTGGTGTGTGGATTTTCCCCGTGAAAAGTCGTCCTGAGATTCGAACAATGCGTCGAGATCGCCACCAGGGTGCGTGCATGCAGATGTGTCGACCACATAATCCCGCCAGGACGCACATTAGCGCTAGTGAGCCGATGTGGCTGGAAACCGCACGCGAGCTCGGCTGTTATTCCTGAGCATTAGGCCAGTCAGTCAGGATGAGCGACGAAAAGAAGGGATCGAACGAGATGAGAACTTGAAGAAGATTAAAGTGAAGTCGTCCAGAAAGTTCCAGCTCTTAGAATGTGATCAATAGCGAAGTATGTTTGGACCTACGCGAGGACGAGCCAATGACTAGATGAAGTTAATTTTGTTTCTTGGCTTTTGAGAGAATGGGCTTGGCAAATGAATGTCAGATTAAGTAAGATGGAGAATTTTATGAAATTAAGCTCGAGATTTCTCGTAAAACCCTGCAAAAGAACATTCTTTCTTCTTCTAAGGTCCGAGATGCCGACAAACTTTTCTAATAAAGGTAGAATTAGACTTTTTCTTGCTAAATTACGGCAAATGAGTATCGCTCCTTCTTCCAGCCACATTATGTACCTTCTACACTGTTTATATTTTTCAACAATGTGATTCTTGTTTGATATTGTATTAAATAATCACAATTTGCAAATATTACGGAACAGCATCCTCTCCCAAAAGCTGACGGCGAGGAGTCAACGCTGATAGGTGATGTAATTTCATGACACAACATCGTAGGTTCAACAATATTATCATTAGTGGAGCAATTTCATGCATAACATCTCCGCTAATACTAATTTTAATTGATATGTTATACTGGCGAGTTGTGTTCGGTTGAGAGGCCCCAGGTTCGATCCCGGCTCATTAGCAAGTAACACGGCAGTGGAGGGACAGTCTTGTCACTACAATACATCGTAAACTAACGGGTTAGGTGATTGCACGTGAAGCTCTTGCTTGAATATGATTAACATAATCTGGGTTGAAATTCATATAGTAATAGACTTGAGGACAACGTGGTATTAGATAGAATACCCCATGAGCCGTTTCTGTCCATCATTTCTGTACGTCGGAGGTAGAAGGCCCAAAGTCCATTGTCTCGGTTTTGCGTGACATTTTTGGAATTTTGTGGTCAACGTCAATTGTCGCTTGACGGATGTCAAGAATAGGGAGGTTTCACGTAATTTTGTTATAGTAAATTTATAATTATCAACCCAATTAATAATAACAAAAACACTTATCACCTGTGAAATCTAAAATTTTCATTCATAAAAATCAAATTCAAATATCATGGGATATTTTGGCGGGAAAAACGGCACGTGACAAGAATCAGAACTGTGATGTCATTTCCAAGTCTTCAACAATGTGTTGCCACGGTGATTACTTTGTTGCCATTACAATGTAGCAAATTGTGATGTCATTTTCAAATATGATTGATGAAGGCAGAATTACTGGTTTTGTGAACTCAACTCAAGAATCATTACAATTGACTTCAGGCATTCTTCCTTTGAGGTACATAATTTCAACAGTACTTCCCATTGATTATGTAACAAAAGTTTTCGAGGGTTTCGATTTTTTCGGTTTAGAAAAACATTTTGTATTATCAACCAACAATTCAATAAACTCCAGAAAAATAATCTGAAAGAAACAATGAACGTGTTGGTGAACGATTTTTCTATGTGATTGGGACAATGGAGGATTGAACTCTCGCCAAATGACAATGCATTTCCAACAGAGATTCAGATACATGCTGCATGGATTAATATGTGTTCCTGCTTTGCATGAAACATGCAGCGTTCGCGTTTTTCATTCCACAATAAATAATCATGATTAATGAAAAGGGTTTGTTCGTACATGGAGACAACAAATCAAAATGCGAATTGGTTCATTGGAAAGGTGTAAAAATACTGAACAAATTGCTTTATGATGATTTGAATAACTGAAGCGAATTGTGACACACTACTTCCGAATTTGTTTGTATAGGTATATGATATAGGTATTTCATATTCATCTCTATAGCTTGTCTGTGATATACAGTTGAAATGTGTTTTGTACGATTACATTACAGCATTATAATTGTGCCGGCTTATTTTCATTGAAATTACTTTCATAATACATAACCTGGCACTTCAATCTAGAATGGGATGTCTGCCATTGATACCATTTAAACAATTATTCAATTATGACGGGAAAAAATGTGGAGTGCATAATGTAATTTCATATTCAATTTGTTACGGCTTAGAAGACATTTAATTACACTAAAAATGCTTATTTCTGGAGGCACAGATATCAATCTTAATTCATAATGCTTGATCTGTTACTGAAGAATTGCCATTTCTATATTCTAACGGTTGAAAGGAGCTTTTACAAGTGGCCAACATCACCACAAGGAAACTCCACCGATCTTCTGACGTCTCGCAATTAGTGTGAATGAGACGTTTCTTACTTGAACAATTTTTATTTCGTGAATTTCGAGTATGAATCGAGGCAATTTCTCTGAGTGTGCCTCTTGACTCTCAAGTTTTATTTTTTTCTGCCTGAAGAAACGCGACGTTCACCAGTGATTAAAAAGGTTTCCACGGAGCACGACAATTTCTAGAATTCTGTAATTGTTCGCGGTCCACTTGGTAAAATACTCTTATATTCCCTAATCAAAACATTCTCTTCGGGGGCAATTAAATTAAAACATAATTTTATTCTTTGAACAATTTGAATACCCCACCATGAGATGACCGAAATTGAAGATAATTTTATGTCGCGGTCCTTTTACGTTTTACGTGACGATATAAAATTCAGTAGAAATTGATAGTAAACTTTACGCTGCACGAGGAAAGCTCTGGTTCTTGCTCCAAGTTGGCGCTGCGGTCAAAAGCTCTCACGTCCGCCATCACTAGAGACGAGTAAGCACTTAGAATTCAAATGATTTCTCGCCGTTATAGCTGTCTATAGCGCCAAGAATAGAATTAAATTGACTGTCCCCTGCATTATCATGTTGACAGTTATCCTCCAAATGCCACCATTTGTGACGTGCATTGACAAACCTGGCATAGTTTAGTGACAATGCGATGCGCTGTTTGCGACAGCGATTAGCGGCATTGACAGCGTGGCAGAAGACAATGAGCGTGGCAGAAGACAATGCAGGTATTAACGATGGAGTGTGGGATAAGTTGTCCTCAGCTGTATTGTCGTCTAGGATCGTGATTAACTGCATTACAAGCGATATGGAGATTATGCAGTTTATGCTTCAAAGACAGGGGGAGTGAATTGCATTGTTGTTTGGTATCGGGAATGTGTATGTGCAGGTAGCAGGTGATTCAAGTGACATCTTTATCTCCGTGGAGTGATTGTCTGGGGTCTTTATCATAACTACCCGTATGTGATGCAACCTGGAAATAATCTTCGAATGGTGGGTTGGATGCTTTTTTATTTTGTTTTCAGAAGAACTTCGTAAGTTGACACTCTCTAAAGTACACAATTTGCCTTTTTCCGTGTATATGTCAAATGCTGATCTTTTATTGAGTTTTTCATTCAAATATAATGTCTGGAGTGTTTGTTACACCGGTTCTGATGAGAACACCGAGGTACATCGAGTTGTTCTTGTACGTTGTACTAGAGAGCCTGGACTGTTTGTCAGTTACTGTGACGACCTCTCTCCACCTGATATCAATCTCTCGACGGTGCGACTTGTGGGGAATACTGTCCTTAGGAGGACGTAAAGTCCCTCTTAGTGTCTTTCAACAGCAGTAGGCCTCTTCTACCTTCTATATTTTATTCTTACTATTGAATCCAGACTCGGTTGAGGATATAGAATTAATAATAGATTGCAAGGATAAAGGACCTGAACGATGTCTAGTCTGGATAATCTAGGGCTCCCTTCTAGAATTAAAGGAACCAAGACTTTATAAACTTTCAACTGTCCTTCGTTGTAATAAAAAAGTCACACAGAGAGAAAAAAACACATGCAAATTGTAAATAAATGCGCCATCTGAATTGAAACTAATGTGAAGTGAGGAGCATAATCAAGGATTATGTTGTTATCAGCAAGGATTTGAGCTTAACGCCCGTCTTGAAAAGGCGGCCGGCTACATAATCTTAGTTAAACTATTCATGAAGGCAGCTTCCATATCAGGCAGAAGCTTTATTACTGGATTTACACAATGGAACGTACGCTGCATGGTAATGCTGTATACAATGCCCGGGGTAAATATCACCCGCCCGGGGCTTAAAGCCGAGCCTTCTGGACGAGACGAGACACTAGCTGGACCCGTTAGAGATGCTGCGAGGCGATCACATCGAGTTTTCTTCGCTGGATTGTTGATTTTCTTTCGATCTTCAATTTTTGCTTCGGAAAGAAAAAAACTTGGTGGGTTATATTCGGCGGAGGTTGAATTGAATGTTATATCAGTTGGAGCGGTGTTTTTATTTTTTCGGTCGAGTGACCTGGGAACCGTTTTGTAAGATCCTAGTAAAATGTTTTGAAATAATATTCATGTAGCAACGTTTCGCCAGTGTTTTTCCAGATAACAAAAAAACTTATCTAGATAAAGATAAGATAACTCAGTTTTTTTGTTATCTAGATAAGATAATAGATAATTTTTTAAGACCTTATCTAGATAAGATAATAGATAACTCTCAGTTATCTAGATAATAGATAAGATAATTTAAATATAGGAGTTTTAGGAAACTAATTTTGCGAGACGATATTGAGTTCACTAATCAACATGTTTATTTCAATTAGTTAAAACTGCACATACAAAATATAAGATTAAGGGCTAGCCTGTATTGCGCTTTGAAACAGAGTCTAATTAATAACTCGAGCTAAGGCAGAATTCATTACATAATTATTTTAATTACTCAATTAAGTTGTAATCCTTAGATTCAAGACTTCGAAAAAAACATGTTCTTGTAATGTTACATGCCACAGTTAAAAAAAAGCTAGATATTTCATACCGAACGAACACAGAACAGAAGCCAATTTTCAAACAGGGCAATCTTAAAGCAAGTAAAATCATAACACTCTTGACGGGCGGGTACCTCATTCACTATAATAAAAAGCTTAAAGCTTAGGTTAGTAAGATCATGAAACTCTTCACAGGCACGTCAATACAATCAGAACAAGCTCAGAACATCAGTAAAATCATAACACTCTTGACGGGCGGGTACCTCATTCACTACAATCAAAAGCTTAAAGCCTAGGTCAGTAAGATCATGAAACTCTTCACAGGCACGTCAATACAATCAGAACAAGCTCAGAACATCAGTAAAATCATAACACTCTTGACGGGCGGGTACCTCATTCACTACAATCAAAAGCTTAAAGCCTAGGTCAGTAAGATCATGAAACTCTTCACAGGCACGTCAATACAATCAGAACAAGCTCAGGACATCAGTAAAATCATAACACTCTTGACGGGCGGGTACCTCATTCACTACAATCAAAAGCTTAAAGCCTAGGTCAGTAAGATCATGAAACTCTTCACAGGCACGTCAATACAATCAGAACAAGCTCAGAACATCAGTAAAATCATAACACTCTTGACGGGCGGGTACCTCATTCACTACAATCAAAAGCTTAAAGCCTAGGTCAGTAAGATCATGAAACTCTTCACAGGCACGTCAATACAATCAGAACAAGCTCAGAACATCAGTAAAATCATAACACTCTTGACGGGCGGGTACCTCATTCACTACAATCAAAAGCTTAAAGCCTAGGTCAGTAAGATCATGAAACTCTTCACAGGCACGTCAATACAATCAGAACAAGCTCAGAACATTAGTAAAATCATAACACTCTTGACGGGCGGGTACCTCATTCACTACAATCAAAAGCTTAAAGCCTAGGTCAGTAAAATCACAAAACTCTTTACGGGCACGTCAATACACTCAGAACAAGCTCAGAACATTAGTAAAATCATAACACTCTTGATAACACGTGGCAGGTATCTCATTTGCAGTCTCATCACAAACTCTACGTGTGCTTAGGACTAGTTTAAAAGGTGTTTGTTGCCTCGCAGGAGAATTAACATTTCAAAGTTTTTGTCGCCTAGTCGACACCGTCGAGGGACAAGAATCTGAGATCCCATACTAAACATGCGTTCGACTGGGGCAGATGAAGGCATTGTTGTATTGTATTTTAAAAATATGGTTTTCACTATGGGGTATGTGTGGAGTGTTTCAAGAGATTTGCATTTATTGTTCAAAAACCCAATAGCCTGGGTAGTGCCAGATGATACCCCGCCCCCAGACACAGAGCTTTCTCCACTGTTCTTGCTTAGGATTCCGTAAAAGTCATCTTCGGATGTGTCTGAATTCTCCTCATCACCCACGTTATCTTGATCACTTCTAATGTTATGCGACTGTTCGCATTCAAGCATGAACAAATCACGGGAAATAGTAGAAAACTCCTCTGGAATACCAGTCAATTTAAATCTTGGATGACTTACGGTAGCCAGAATGTAAGGTTTGCTTGCAGTATCATTTAGATTCATAATAGATCCAAATCTCTTCTTAATATTCTCAATCAGTGTGACCCGAAGAGGATTGCAGTAAATCAGGTGCGTAATGTTTTCTAATTTTGCCTTGAGAGCAAACAATGTAGGTAGCACTATTCCCAAGAAGCACTTCGATTCCCCTTGCAAAATATCCAGCGATACTGCAACTGGTCCCATAACAAGACAGTATTCCTTTAGAAAAGCAACATCAGAAACTTTCAGCTTTACAACTTTTAACTTGTCAAAAATGTTGTCGAGAATATTTGAGGGTACGCTTAACAGGGACTTGATCGCATCGTAATATGAATTCCACCTCGTTTCGTTCGGTATTGTGAGCATGTGTCCACAAACTTCCACGCAATTGTCTGTTGCTAATGTACTTCGACTCAGAGCATTCCACAATGCCCGAGTTTTGGCAAAACTGCTGTTGTGAGTCCGTTTGTAACCACGATCTACATCAACAGCTTTTGATGCATCTGTTGTAGCAAGCAAGTTCATTGTATGTGAAAAGCATCTCATTTGTGGTGGCAATGTGACACGATTTTCATCATCATCGTCATCCGAGTCTAGAGTTCCGTCACATTCTAGATTGAGACTGACAATATCAATGTCACTATTTGCATGCGTTTCATCTGCAGTGTCAGCAGAACTTGAAGCGGAATTTTCAGTCTGGGTAAAGGTGTTCATTTCTTCCAGTAGGGGCGGAAAGCATCGGAATGCTTTTCCGAAGTTTGATGCATTATCTGTTACACAGTGAGTTAACTTTTCTATACTTAGCCCAAACTCAGAGTGAATCTCCCATATAGCGTGAGCTACTTTGTCATAAGTATGTTGGAATTTTAATCGTTTGCATGCCAATGCTAGTGACTTACGTTCGAAAGTGTTTTCATCAATATAATGTGCCGTCATGCCTAAAAAACTCCGATGATGAGATGACCATAGATCAGCTGTTGTGCAGACATAATTGCATTTCGAAAATGTAGTCTTCATGTCGAAAATTAATGCTTTTTCCCTTGATTTTAAATTTGATAGAAATCCTTTCTTCTTTGGGATAACAATGTTACTTCCTCGGCTAAGTGTGAGGGCCATGTCACGAAAAGGCTGCTTG
This sequence comes from Leuctra nigra, assembly GCA_934045905.1. NCBI lineage: Eukaryota > Metazoa > Arthropoda > Insecta > Plecoptera > Leuctridae > Leuctra > Leuctra nigra. The sequence goes on from OW203762.1 coordinate 22,544,877, forward strand.
TCCACAGTACTGATTGGCCTCATTTCCTGAATGATGTAATTTTCTATTACTGCTTCCGCCTCCTCTTGTGTACAGGGTTTCCCTTTATTGTTTGATTCGAACAAGTTGGGACGTTTCTTTCCTTGGACTTGGGAGATTCCAGATTTCGACACAGAAGCGGCACGCGATTTGGTGCTTATATGCTTCCGCAGTTTCGACATCAATGAACTGTGAATGTGCTTGACATGACTGATAAAATTACCAGTTGATGTGGACGAACCAAGGATCTCTTTCTTTGGACAATTTAAGCAAGCTGCTGTTATTTTTCCCGTTTTCTTGTCGAATTTTGTCACTCGAAAATAAGTTCCATCAAGAACTGCTGGCACTGGCAGTGAATCCTCCCGTAGCTCTATGGAACTGGGTTCTGCATCAGCAGAGGTTGGAGTCGTAGATGATGTAGTGGCACTGGTGGTATAACGAGTCCCGGTTTTTTTGGCAAATGGATTTATTCGCGTTCGGTGTTGACTTGGCTCAATTGGGCTGTTGGGTGGTTGCAAGCATGCTTCCATTTCCAATTCGTTGTCAACATCTTCCTCGCGCTCACTATCCATCGTATTGTGACCTGAATCCTGTGGACAGGAAAGTGAAACAGGTAAAATACTAATCTGTAGGTTAATGAGATAAGTCTGATATTTGATTATTTGATGAGTAAATAAATGTTTGTTTGTTGATTAAGTAAGTACACCTACTCTAGCTACCTATTACATTCACAAGTGTGAGTGGTGGTACTGGTGGGGGGGGGGGGGGGGGGGGGTGGTAATGTAGGTGTAATATTACACTAGGTACACTCCTGAACACTGAATTTGGTCAGCGGTCAATGTTTCAGCGACTCTACAGCCGGTATTTATTATTTATTTTAATGTAATTTACATTTAAAATTAATAGTTAAAAATAACAAATATTTGAAATGTAGGTAGGTATAACATTAAAACAAATAATAAATACCAGCTGTAGAGTCGCTGAAACATTGAGCACGGACAAAATTCAGTGTCCAGGAGTGTACCTACCTTATATTCCTACTTAAAAAAACTATATAAAAAATGTACCTATACCCCCACGGACTCATAGATTGCTTGCCAAAAAGTCATTTTTTAAACTTGATTATTCAGACGTAAACACAGATTTCGAGCACCTGGGATTGGAGGGTTTGACTATAAGAACCAACCAACCACCTCATACATAATAATTATTTCTCCATTCAACAAAATATTGACGGTAATTCGAGTACAGACTATACTGTTCATCGTATTCGTCAATTAGGTATCACGTCTTGGGGTGTAGGTAGGTACCTACCTACCCTACCTCTATAGGCGTGTTGTTCACTTATGCTTGAAATAGCCAGGCCAAGGTCACCAAGAGAGTAAATAAAAGATAATATCGTAGACTCGACGCTAGTGGCCGATTACAAATAATAACTACCTCAAATAAAATGGTTAACCGATTACTATAGTCTATACCATTGATTAAAGAACAGTTCTTTAATCAATGTCTATACCTAGGTACGCAGTAGGTAGGTACTTTACTTTTCTTACCTCTACTAGCGTACTGACATGGTCAGACAACATATCTTTAATGTTACGTAATATTGATAGTACTTACCAACCGTGACAAATCCTGAAGATCGACGGGATCAAAGATATTGTGGGTGTACGATTTATATGATATTATTTACACACGTGAAACACACAAAACATAAACATACAATGGCTGCCTGACGACACGACACGACACGACATGAGACGAGCCGGCCGACTTCTTCTCGCGCAAGAGTAGGCGGTGGAGGGGGTGGAGCTAGCTTTAGTGGCGGTAAGAAGGCAGTGAGCGACGACATCGTTAGATTTGAATAGATCGCGGGATAATATTTAATATAAAATACATTTTTTTAGACACTGTGTAATTAATTTGGCTGAAAAGCAATATAAAATTATTGTTATCTATTATCTGGGATTTAGATAATAGATAACAGATTTATTTATCTAGATAAGATAATAGATAAATGATGAAATATTTATCTAGATAAGATAATAGATAACAGAAAGTTATCTAGATGAGTTATCTAGATAATTTTATCTAGATAAGGAAAAACACTGCGTTTCGCTGTAGAGTTTCAGTGACTGTGTTATAAAATACTATTGGAATAGTATTGATTACATGTATACACGATTTACCAAAGCATTGAAATTATAATTCAATCGTATACAACTGTTTTGAAATGATTATCCCAAAACCTCATTAAAATTCATTCTCATTGATAGCAATCGAGTCATCATATCATCAGGAAATGATTCAAAATCACACTCAATATTAATATCGCATTTGTATATTAATGAGTGATTAGTATTGATGTTAGTGAGTAATTAGTATAGTATTATAATGAATTATAACCCCTGGTAATGGAAATGGAATCATATCTGAGCAAGAATTTAATCATGATGTCATTTGATGTCTGACCTATATACTTGGGCGCCACCAAGATCTTGACGGGGGTGGGGTGGGGAGGGGGAGGGGAGATAATCTAAAATATAATTAGTTTTAGAACAATGCTGAGGCGGAAATTCCATAATAAGGGAGAAAACACGATCTGTATTCGTAAGGGATCTGTGTTTTTACCCTGCAGGTTGTTTTTTATGTCTTACACAAAATAAACGATTTTGGACACTGAAATGACACCTCTTTCAGTGAACATAGGGGCAGGAAAAATTGTCGTCGTTTGAAAACGTGACCCAATTTAAGGGTTGAAATGTGAATATAAATGTTACTGTCTTCAGTTTAAATTGTAGTAAAATGTAGAAGATATAGAAATCTGGGTTTTTGAAAGAAATCGCAGCATCCAATCTTATTTGTAATGGTGACATGAGCAATATAACCGTATTTGTTGACATGAGTCAAATGGTAATTGATTGTACTTGATTACATTATTCCAAAAACGTCAAATCGAACGAATGGACGTCAGTCTTTCTACCTCTGAGATACAGATAAGGTAAAACAACTCTGTCGGCATAAAATACTAATGCAATTTTGAAACTTGTTAATTCATTACATTAAAATTGTAATGTATTAAAATTCCATTCATTATTAATTGCTGATGAAAAACTTGCAGGATTTAATATGAATTGAGAGGTACTTGACTGTTCGCAGTTGAGCTAATCTAACACGAAATTTATCTCGTTAGCTCTTCATCAAGGAATCACAAAGTCTTGTTACGTGTTTCATCTCGCCTGTCCATCATACATTTTATTTTACATCTTTACTCGTTTCATCACACGGTTTCCTTTGGCGAACTAACGCCGTTGCACTTGAGATAAAAAAAATGTAATTTATTTTCTACGGCAGATTTTCACGGGTCATACCTCTTAACGTAACTTAAACCTGCTGGACGACAAAATGTCGTTGCGTCTTTTTGCCTCTCAAATGCACCAGAATTGTACTTGGTTGGCCCACGGTGACGAGTATTAAGACTTGTGAAAATCGACCACTCACGAATGTCTTCCGTGACCTCGGACGATTCTTTTTATAAAGAAAATATTATTACAGATTTTGAACAAGATTTTTTTATTTAATCTAATCCTGTTTACAATTATATTCATCGTGTCAGATGGTACACATCATAATCTAGGACCTTCTTCTTCGCAACCGACTGGCCAAGTCCATCACGCCATCTTCTTCTTCTTCCCCCAACTCTTCTTGCTGTTCTTCCCCCTCCGGTCTTCCAGTAAACTCTCGATAATGCAGGAAAATCTTGTTTCCTCTAGAACGTTTATTTAATATGAAAAACCAATTTACTTTTTATTTTTTATCAAACGTGCATAGGATCAACGTAATTCTGATGTACTCGCAACTATGGCTTGACGATCTTAACGTAACGAAAACAAAACCGCTACATTTTCCCCCCGTATATTATTAAAATCATTCGCTCCTTTGCTCAGACATCTTGAACTACCTCGTCTTTTCCATTACGGATTAATTTAAATGTGGTAAGAAAATGTCTGGAGCTGGCTCGCATAATCTTATACATATTTTAATTGCGCGTCTAGGAAATCTCATCTCTCTCCGGAAACCACGACTTCGAGTTGTAAACCAACTCTAATAAAAATTTCACTCCGAAAATCTCCGTGAGGCTCCGCTGCAATTACAGCGCTACTAGCAGTAATAAGTTGAACTACGTGGCTACGCAGTAGCTAGTAGTCGAGCATAACATATTAATGTATACTGAGTTACTAAAATACTAAATTCTGGGCCGGAAGAACCATGAAACCAACAATTTCAATATTTTGATAATTAGCCAAAAACTATTTCAAGGCCATATTATCACAATTACTTAGTTGGTGTTAATATATAGGTTTCATTCAATAAATGGGTACCTGAACAATAATTTATTACAAAAACTTATTTATTTGGAGAGGGTAATTTCAGTACCCTTTCGATTTGTAACTTTTCCTCCGAGTTCCTCAAATACTTTCGTTGATTATCCATCCACCAGTTTTGTTTTCTTGCTTTTATTTAAATGAATTAACAGTTTTGGTGACATAATGCAGTCCGCACCGTCGACTACAAAGAATCACATTCATGGTTCTCCCATGGCAGCCAACATTCATGTTCAATTTATATAAAACCAGCATTTAAAAAATCAACATTTTAAGGTGGCAGTGGATAAACCTTGACAAATACACGGTTATTTCACCCAAAAAAATATTTCGAAAAAAGTGTTGGCTACATGGTTCTTCCGGCCCAGCATTCAACTGGCAAATGACAGGTAAATTATTTAATTAACTGTTAAAATATTACACAGAAAGCATTTATTAGTGATATAAAACAATCACGCAAACCAAATTCAATACAGGATCGCTCGCGTAGAGTGCTTTTGTGTTCTGCGGTTTTTTCAATTTAAATCTCGCCACTTTGCTGTTCACATTCATGCGGCGCATTTATTGTACGTTTTATTTCACCGTGCTTCACTTCCCAGTAACCTGGACGTATGTGATGAAAAGTAGGAGGCCGTATCAAATTATTATTTTCATCGGTCACAATTTGCGAGTAATCAGATATTGTAAACTGGCATGCATGTAATTATAGAATAATCTGGCTCCGGTGTAGTCGGGGCAGTTATCAAACGCGTGACGCATTGGCGCGTGATTGGTTCTTAATTACGTGATTTGCGCCGAGCTGTATTTAAAATTCTTGGATGAACTTGACGAGTTGCGCGAAAATAAAAGCTTCGCGCCGCTGACTTGTGATTGATATATAAAAAGGCTTATCAACATAAATAAATATGCTTCTGTGTGCACGTCGCTTTACCCAATCTCAACCCTTCCAATTCCACTGACCCGTGGACAAGTTTTTTAATACTCTGCTTCAACCAGAAGTTAAGTTTAAACAGTAATTTATGGAATGTCATTGGTTGTTGCCGTGGTTAAAGCCATAATCAACTGTTATATATTTAGCAGAGTATTGAAAAACTGGACCTTAAAGCTGGCTTTCCATGATCCGTCATCTTCCGTCAACGTCCGACAGCGTCCGATGAAAACGACCACGTGACCCGTCTCGACCAATCCCTCGCCGTCCGAGATTTTTGAGGATGGCTCTGATTGGTCGAGACGGGTCACGTGGTCGTTTTCGTCGGACGGTGTCGGACGTTGACGGAAGATAACGGAGCATGGAAAGCCAGCATAAGCCTGAATTACATGGTTCAAGTTCCTTGAAGGGGTTGATTTCAACCCTTGATTTCAAGGAAACTTGAAGGAGAATTTAGACGATTTTATGTTTATTGTTGATTGAAGTTGCGGTGAAATTAACAATTTGTTGAATATTTCAAGACTTGAAGGAAAATAGGACATGTTCTAATTGAAATGGCTGAAGAGATGTCTTGAATTCAAGACTTGGAATGCTTTAATGTTTTCATTTAGACGATCCAAGTCTTAAATTCAACCCCCTTGAAAGGGTTGAATTCAAGGAAACTTGAAACGTGTAATTCAGCCTTTAGTCTTCTGTTTAGCTAAATTATTAATGTCACTGTCAATAAAAAGTGTTTCATAGGTATTTTTCGCTCAGCGGTGTACAAAAGAATACTGAAAAATCATGTAAAATTAGATTCCAATATGACTTACAAAATAATTGAAACATACAAAAAAATTAACCTCTGAAGATGGCAAAAGTCCGATCCCTTGAATAGTTTGAATTCAATTCAACTTTTGTGCAAGTAACCCGAATCCAAACCAAAGAAAGTCACGATAGGTTATATGATATTATTGATTCCTAACTGTATTTCTCAACCCCGGGGTATGTTGTGTATAAATTACACAAACAGCTGTCTGCAGTGTTATCTTCATGGAATCAGCGGCGCTGCAGCGACGCTCGCCGGGGCGTCGCGCATCACGCGAGCAGCGTCGACTTTTCCAGCGTCGATGTTCGGAAAAGCGTCGATTATGTGAACTCGATCGACAGCGTTCGGGTCCGCAGCTTTTCGAGAGGCCACTTGCGATGAAATTAACAGCCGATGTGAGACGGAATCGAGTAGATTCCGATCCATTTCATCCAACCCCCTGTGGTATAGAGGTGCCGTTAAATTTCAATTTCAAATGTAATTCTCACTTTAATACTTTTTTTTAACGGAATTAATGTTTCACTCACTCGGCAATTAGGTGGAATGACTTCTTTTAAACTATAAATTTCTTTGAACATGTGGAAAGTGACAAGAAAATTGGCGTTGACTTTTCTTTTGTTCGGGCGACCAACTGCAATATACAATTATTAAATGTCATGTTATTTTGACAGTGGTCTGTCAGACGAAAGTGAAATTTACCAAAGGTCAGTGTTTAGCATTTTACGTGATAGATTTGTCCCTTCTTCGTATACAAACCGTGTCTATTGCGTAACTACTAGACCGACTGAACTTTTTCATTACCTTTAGTCGTTAAATTCGAAGGAAAACATCAATAAATCATCTTTAGATTGATAATAACATGGCATCGAAGCTAGCCAACCTGTTTAATAATATAACAGTTAGTTGTTTACACGCAATAACCCACGTCGAGGCGCACATCTTCGCTTCGCTGACATTTATTTCCCTAGAAGAGCTTAGAGAAGCCATTGATGCCACGTTATTAACAATCGCGGTCAAAGCACTCGAACTTCAAGACCAGAAAGATATCTCACTCCATAGCCAGTCGTCGTCGCAATCAGATCGGTGTCAACTGTCAATTGAGAATACGTCATCGATTCCACTGCCCCGTTCTATTATTATTAAAAGGCTCAGTAGACTCAACGAAGGTCAGTGGAATCTATATTGATTGCCATGTTCGGATAGGAATTATCACCGGTCGATCTGTATCGCATGCACTCTCGATGCGATCATGTCGATGGGACGTCGTTATTGAGGCCCCGCCGTCGTGACGCCTTACGACGGCGTCGGTTTAGAAATTACAGTCTGTGATCTGGTTGTGCTGTTTTAATTGCGTCACTTTCCGCGGTCGGAATGACAACGTAATTAGTGGACTATCGAGACGTGGAAAAGTTATTGGAAGGTGTTTTACATAGTTTACCATATCCTAAGTAATAGGTTCTGGACGATTTGCATCACATATTCGCGTGATTTCGTGCTGTAAACCGAAGGAAAAATGAAATTCGAATTTAGACCGGTCGACATTGGAAGTGGTGGTTAGGAGTCTAGACTGAGGTGTTATAGTGTTTCCAGTTGGCTTGTTTTTGAGCTTTAGTTAAGGAGTGTTGAAATGCCTGCCATATTGGCCAATGGGGCGGCCGGATCTGTCCCACTCATGACGTCACTCGAAACACGTGGTAAGTTCGACAACAAGTTGCTAATTAAAGTTTTATTACCTCGTCAAACACTTGAGCTGTTCTTTGAGACGGGCTGGAGATGAGTTGAAGATCTGAGTGTGATTTTGTTTCGTGGGAATTCGTCTCGCGGTGTTATTTATCCATATGGCAGCGAGAAGAAATCACAATCAAAATTCAGTGTGTGATCTGACAATTTGATATTTTTTTGTGAAATTGGTAAATCTTTGAACAAGTGAGCGTTAATTCATCTTGTAAGAAATGACATCTAGCCTTTATCTAGAAAGACACTACGAGAAAAGGGGGATAGAATCTACACAAATGGCTAAATTTTTTCCAAAAAGTTCACATTGTTAACTTGAACGCCGTTATGTTCACAGAGTTCTAGAAACTTAAAATTGTTAAATTTGACAAATGAACGTTAAATGATAGCAAAGTTCTAAGCTCTGTTACATATTTTCAGATCACGTGTCCAATGCATTAAGCAGAGGTTTTAAGACGTCTAACTTTTGTATTGTTCACGTTTTAGTGTCTATGTTGTGGTGTAAGTTAAGAGTTTGTTTTAAGTTGAAAAAGTACTATTTAAAGTTGAATAAAACCAAATTATGTGAGTTTTTTTTGTCTTTAGTGGACTTTCGACAAGTTCAAAGCTCTAAAAAGAATAAATTGTAGTCTTTGTGTTTGAATTCTATTACCATTAAGTTGTGGTAATGATAGTGCATCTGAAAAATGTTAACGGTATAGATTTGGGGAGTCAACTATTGTTTCTTGTAGGTGACATAAAGTAGTACCAAATGCCTATTAGCCTATTAGAATCTCGTAGCAAACATAGCAATAACAACTCAGCTGCTGATAAAACTGTCATCTGGTCAACTTTCTTTTATAAACTCAATGGAGAAACAAAACGAACACGTTTAACAAAGTTAAAGCCAATCAAGTAACCGGAAACGTTTTTAAAACAGCTGATTTTTCTTAACATTAGTTGAAAACATGAATAAGAGTTGGCATCAGGAGTTCTCACTTGATATTTCCTAGATATCGTCTTAACTTTTGAACCATAAAATTGTTAGAATTGTGTAAAATAGTTTGCGTAGCTATTTCATGATTCGGCATACCGAAAAGAAACGCGTTATAAAAATACAATATTTGTTTACCGCTCGACGGGAACGTAATTAAGTCAATCTTCTGATTGACTCAAGAAAGCACTGCACGAACTGATTTTCACATTTTTAATATTCGAATTGATAAAAAAAAATTAGGACGGTTCTTATCGCAAGAATTCTGAAGAAAGACGCATTAGCGCTAGAACTTGGCATAATATAGGGAATATGCACCTTATATGAGCTTTGAGCATTGAACTGTTTGTTTGATGACCCTGATTGAGCGCGTCACTACTTGAGCTTCAGTCATAATCTAGCCGCTAAGACCAGCATTACTCCTCTAATCAATACCAAGTCATTAAGTCCTCTGCTACAGTCGAGATGGAATCTCAACTATTCACTGAAGACAATCGCGAGAAACAGGACCGCGATAAGTAGTGTGGGTCTTATTGATTATTGGGATGTACCCTGGCTTCCCCGGGGCTCATTAGAGTCGGGGGGGGGGGGGCACCGCGTGGTTTTTGGCAAACGCTCATGTGTGACTGGGCGAGAGTACCGGGCTCGCATCCAGGCGCAGGACATCTTGTTTTTAATTAGGTTTTCCTCGAGTGACACAACAAACTCTCTGTTAACATTGTGCTAAATTGACACATGTTAACTGTTTCGCTCGGCAAAGATAAATTGCTATTCTAAACGAGATATTTTGCATGTTAAAGGTCGGCTAGAATATAGAGTTCTAACTTTGACATTCGGTGAACCGTTACGGGTTCGTTTGACGCTGTTTTAGAACGCTACCGATATTTTTTTCCTGTTTATAATTTAAATTCAATGTCGTCATTGGATGTATCAAAGGATGCCCATTTGTTTTTGTAATAGCCAATTTTTATTTCACTTTAACGGAAGGTGTTTTTTTTGTATAAGGAGTCAAAAGACTCGCTCTTTTGAACTATCTAATATACGCTTCATGTGATCTACAATCGAACATCATTATTACGTACGTTGATGGACCGTAATGGCTCAATGTTTTAACGAGCTACTGCTTTTTAAGGGTTGTTTTTCCCAAGAACCAATCTAACTTTTGCCTTGTCAGGTGAAAACAACTCGACGTTTAAAAGTCTCATGACAGCTTGACTGCTGACTTCTGTTTCTAGATCCGCGCAAACATTCTGTCGTGGAGGCAATTATAATCAATAAGTTAGCGCTGACCAAGAATGAATTTATTATATCATCGACATCGCTATTTGCGTGAATGAACGCGCGATCGAAATAGAAGCCAACTCATAACATTGTTATTAAGGCATCTCATATTCATTACGATATTTACTTTTCATTAATTTAAATTCTCTAGTTTGAATAGTGTTTTCCTTTATAGTGGAGTCAAGATGTCCTATATAATGGCAAATTAGTGCGTTTGCGATACTATTCGTGAAAACTGGTACCATCACTAATTCAAGTATGAGGAATCCAAAAATCGATGGCACCAACCTGAGTAATTAATACTTTCTGCGTAATTAGCATAATTAGCATAATTAATAAACATGGATAAAATAATATATAATTTTATAATATGGTCTATATGGGTATCCATCAAAAGCTCGTCATGTCTACAATCCATATAAATCATAAAAAGTTAAATTTTTTCATTCACATAATAATAAAACGTATAATTAATTATTTTATAAAAATCGCCATTCAACAAAAAGCTTAAAATGACCCCTCAGATTTTGATAAAACTTGGTAGGATTGGTCACAAGCCCAAAGTAAAACAAACGTATTTTTTGGTTTGTCCATTTATTGAGTACTTTTGGATTTCCAGACCCTCAAAAATCGAAAAATCGAATTTTGATCAAAATTTTGTGTTTAGTTCCTAATTAGCATAATTAATTATTAATTGATTGGTCACAAGCCCAAATTAAAACATACGTATTTTTTGGTTTGTCCATTTATTGAGTACTATTGGATTTCCAGGCCTTCAAAAATCGAAAAATCGAATTTTGATCAAAACTTTGTTTTTAGTTCCTAATTAGCATAATTAATTATAATTAATTATGCTAATTAGTTATAGATAGATAATTAATTATAATTTATTATGCTAATTAGGAACTAAACACAAAATTCGATCACAATTCGATTTTTCGATTTTTTAGGGCCTGGAAATCCAAAAGTACTCATAAATGGACAAACCAAAAAATACGTATGTTTTACTTTGGGCTTGTGACCAATCCTACCAAGTTTTATCAAAATCTGAGGGGGTCATTTTAAGTTTTTTGTTGAATGGCGATTTTTATAAAATAATTAATTATACGGTTAATTATTATGTGAATGAAAAAATTTAACTTTTTATAATTTATATGGATTTTTGACATGACGAGCTTTCGATAGATACCCATAAAGACCATATTATAAAATTATATATTATTTTATCCATGTTTATTAATTATGCTAATTATGCTAATTACGCAGAAAGTATTAATTACTCAGGTTGGTGCCATCGATTTTTGGATTCCTCATACTCGAATTAGTAATGGTACCAATTTTCACGAATAGTATCACAAACGCACTAATTTTAGACATCTTTACTCCACTATTGGAGGAAAATTGTGGAAACTTTATTATTTTCTAGCTTTTAAAAGGTTTTAAATAGTAAGTAGTCTGTGGGAAAGCATTTGTTTGAACAAACATAGTTTCTTGTTGATGAATGCGATACTCTTATTCAGAAAGTGTTTTTCATTTTGAATTGCAAGAAGACCTACATCTTTTATGAAATTGGAAATGGTTGACACACAATAGAGATAATAATGTAAAGAAATCAATTTGATACAATTTCAATTCAACAGGTTGTGTCGATACACAAGGACTTGTTCCATTCAGATATGTTCTGAGAATGACAGAAATTGTTGCGCTACAAACTAAGAGCACACGAATACTTTGCTCCTTTTGAAATTAGAAATTGGGTCGAAAAGGCTTTCAAGGGAGCCGAAAGATCCGCATCGAGGCAGAACACATTATTGAAGAACCTGAAGAACAATTATTAATTCTACAACCATGTTTCATGCAGTTCAGAAGATCACCTCGAAATTAACGGACGTGTTTATCTATACCATAAACCCGTGTTATTCCTTCACTCCGTCTCGCTCGTAAAAGCTTATTTTGTTGTCAAAGTATCATAATATGGAGATTAAATACATATTTCAAGTTTTCGAGATAATTAGCTTATATATAAAAGCTATTTACGAGCGCACATTCCATTTTCGGAAGATTTTCTTGGTTAATTTGATCCATTTTCCGGGCACAAGATTGTTAGATTTACAGAGATTATCTCCAAGAAAAGCGTAATACCTGTCGTCGTGGGTCAACCAAGTAAACTTCTAGTGTACTTGACAGGCAAAAGACCCAACGACATTTCGTTTAAATTGCTTTCCGTCCACCCTGGTTTATTAATCAGTCTCTTAGAATTAAGTTACGTTCTGATTTATGACCTGTGAAAATCTGCCTTGGAAATAAATTGGATTTCTTAACACTAGAGGTCATACCTCAAGTGCAGTTCGCTACAGGAAACCATAGAAATGTAAAGCGGGGATTTTTAATCAACATACAAATATGAAGCTCAAGAGAAGGTCTAAATAGAACTAAACACCATAGGTCAGTTCGTATCTCATATTTTGTTTTGGCTTTAGCCTCATCGCATCCTGTATAATTATGAGAACCAAATATAGTGTTACGAGTCCTGCGGACTGCTATGAAAAATGAGGGTTGCGTCAAATTTTCCCAAAATACCAAAGTTTCCCCAAGGCTCATTATTTACTCCACTGTTATGCAACTTTGGGAGGTAGTTTTGATACCCATTTTCTCGCAATATTATTGAGAAAATTTAAGAAATATTTAAAGAAAAAAAAAGTTATATTTTTCACATATTTCATGAAATAATTATGGAAAAAACTCTTTTGTTTCAAGAATTTCTAAAAATCTCTCAAAAGCATTGCGACAAAATGGGTATAAAACTACGTCCCAAAGCTGCATAACAGTGGGGATATCATATCAGCCTTGGGGAGACTTTGGTATTTTTGAAAATTTGACGCAACCTTCAGTTTCCATAGCGGCCCCCAGGACTCATAAAATTGTCAAGGGTCTTTAGAACCACTCCTCAGTGTTCATTTCTCTCCTCGAGGAATTACCCTCAATTTGCGTTCTCGCTCCAGTGTGTCGTGAGTCGCATGGAGGTTTTACGCCTTCTAATATACTCCGGCACCGTCTTACATGGGCGCAGATTAGCGGGCGCCATCTTTATTACCTGCTCGCCGGCGCGAATTCGCCGGGGACGCGCTGCTCACGACGTCGTTACGCGAACCAACTTCAGATATTTAAATGGTTTAGCTGCGGCTCTTTGAGATGCTAAATTCAGCTACGTGGATTACCATGGAATTACTTTTGTGTATTATGGAAGATATAATAGACTAGGTAAAACAATTATTCTGTTATATCTTCAAACGCTAGTTTTCTACTGGTTTCTAAATTGAACTTTTTTCTTAACTCTATTGCATAAAAAGAAGAATCACAAATAAACTAAGAAAACTTCAAAATACCTACCCCATTTTAGCCGCTGAAGTTTTTTTATACTTATAGAATCGTGTTGTGAAAAACCCAAATCAAAATCATCTCGATCTATGACATCTGTACCTCAAAGGTAAATTTTTCGTTCCACACTTTTGGAATCATGTAAACAAGTCTCAATTGCAATTTGCTTATAAAGCCAACAGATACAGTAATATGGTAATATTAAGTGTTCTCTTAGAATGAGATTCGTCTCACTATTACAATTATGAATGAAGGCAGAATTAGAGGTATTTGAGCTGACCTCAAGAATTGAAATGGACATCAGCCTTCTACCTCTAGTAAGCATTCAGACAGCGCGTAAGCTTTTCTAATCCGAAAAGAGTCGTATCGTCGGACTTAGCAAGGTAAGAAGACGCATTGCCTAGTGTTCAGGACGATACAGTGATATGCAGTACCGTGGAGCTCTTTATTCCGAGATCTGCGCGAACTTCGCACAAGATTTGTGAGTTCGCATTAAAGAATTCACTTGCAGATCTCGCGAGGAGAATTCCATCTTCTTCACTAAATCAATCCACGCGTCGAGTTGACGTCTTTACCTTGCGACGTTTCGGCGAAACACACGAGGATGCTGTTCGGGATTCAAGTGTGGAGCTGACAGATGGCGGATTGGCTCTCGTGGAAGATTCGATGCTGCTGACCGATGGTCCACTCGTGACTTCGTGAAAATATCAACCAATTGAACATTATTAAAACGAGAGCTTTTTTAACAAGATTCTATACCTATTATATAAAAACACTAACTATAAGATCCCTTGTATTACAATTAAAACCACATTAAACAATATTTTGACGATCATATCGTCTTCATATCGTCTTCAGACGATAGAATCATCGTCGAAATAATGTGTTTTAAATTATGATACCAGGGGTCCAATAGTTGGTGGTTTTTAAATACATATGAACATTATGCATACTTTGATTCGAAAGCAGGATGTATCGAAGTCGTTGTTATTGTTGTTGGTCCTATGCTTTAACAAGTTTTAATGAAGCACGAACATCCTCATGCTTAAAAGAATCTCCGGATTTATCGACGCAAGTGCCCAGCGTCTACTGGATTCGGTCCATAAGAATATTAGCTCACGCTCTTGTGGTGTTGAGGACTAACATCCTCAAATATCTACTTGCGGACGCAACTCTTTTGAGCATGAGGCTGGAAATGAGTAAAAATAAAATAAAATAATTTTTTCTACGCCACAATTGATTACACACAATAGAAAATTTTCCATTGTTTACCTTCTTCTATGGGGCAATTACAAATCAGTCCCATTGTTTTGTTTTCACGTGCCACTTTTACATGGATGACAGTTAAGTCGTATTTGTGCAGAACGGAGAGATCCACATTTTTGCAGCTTTCAAAATATCGACGCGGGTTTTGTTACTTACATTATATAGTCGAGTCACTCGAGTATGTGGTGCTTTTTTATTTACAGATATGCTCGAGCCTTTCAGCTATCTCGCGAAGAATCCATACGTTTGATACACGTCAGTAGGCATTTATGTGAAAAACCCAAGTCTGTGAAATTTTGTAAAAAGACAGGTCTCACATATCTTTAATGTTGTCCCTTATATTCGACATTTCGGTTAGTATATTTCACGTAGCTTCATGACGAGCAGTCTGTTGATACTTGAAGCGAAACACTTTCACATTTATTTTAATTCATTAATTTTATATTCGAAATGAACGAAAACATATCAAAAATGTTAAACAGGAACTGTCAATAATTGATGAAACTAATTGCTGATGGTATTAAGTAACTACTAAGACACGTAAGCACATATGGACAACATGTAGACTAGGTAGATGTGTGCTCTTAAATGTAAACACCTTTTAATGTATGCCCTTTAACAAACTCAGTGGCCTATTCAGCCAGATAGTCACATTTTTCATATCTTCTGCGAAATATTGTCGGCCAATTATAGTAATATAATGCGACTGGAGTGCGAATTACGTTCTAAAAATAGCAGAATTAATTAATTTTACTTGATATCCTTTTTGTTCGTCGTGGCGAACGTTCACGGCGTGTCAAATTTCGCGCTAGTTTATTACGCCGGGCGGGCGCGAATGTGCGAGAGAGTAGCGCGAACACCTGTGCTCTATCATTATGAAAAGAACAATTTCCTCGAGTGATTTCTTGCTCTATATTTCATATGTGTGGTCGCAGATGTGGCCGCGCCACATGCGTAGATCTCTCGGCAAACAATGGGACGGTTTTATATCTCCATAGGAAAGAGTCTAGTTTCACGCGGTAGTTCCGTATTGATTTAGTGTTCGTGACAATTATGTGGAACGGTTAAATGCTCGATAAACTTTGGTCAATAACAAAGTCAATCGTAAAATATTTATTGGGTTAATGATGCTTTAATAATAAATTCTTTCTGTTACTTTGTGGAACCGTTAGTATTGAATATTGTGGTTGAATAATACATTTTCAAATGGAATAGTAATACCAAGAATGATATTGATGTATAATTAGGCTTTGTGAAGATGAAAGTCAAAGATATACAAAAGGGTATACCCTGACTGACCACATGTTCATAGCTATATTTACCACGAGAGAATGGAAATACAATGAACACAGGGCTGCCACTGGTCACCAGCTTCCACTGTTTGTACACTTTTTTATGCCAGACCATTATTTGCTCACTTTTTCAGCATACATTTTTTTACTGTTTATCTACCCTGTCCACACGAAAGGCTAAATTTATTAGAGTATTCATTCATTCTAACCACTTTCAGTTGTCAAAAGTCCAGTTAAAAGCAAAAAAGCTCGACCATTCAGGGTTTACCAGACTTCTGAGTGGACTTTGTCAACTTAAAAGCTTCAACCTAGTTGCTATTCCTCTTCTTTCTCGTTGTACGTAGTCGTAGATGTGAAGCAAGGTACTTAGATTTAGCATAAATTCACCGCCTGCTAGGAACGTTTCTAGTTGCGAGTCTCTGAGATCGACGAAACTAACCACTCTCTCGACGTGGTTGATGTGGATGTATTGACGTGTATTCGCGCTTCGAGGCATTGTGTGAATCCTGTGGTCTTGCCATGACTACATGTGAAGAAATCGAAGTCGAACATTTTTCAATATTATATCAATGCATTATTAGATGAATATTACAGAGTAGTTTTTCCTCTGATTAAAAATATAGAATTAAATGTAAGCGAACTTATTTTTAGAAGAGTGTTTTCCTTTGGAAGCACATATTGGGGCTAAAAATCGAAATTTCAATAATTCCCATCCCACATCTGCCACCATTTGTAAAATTAATATAACTGTTTCTCATTATCCTACCATTTATTTAAAATATCTTACCAATTCTCAAATGGTGACAGATGTGGGATACTTGATTCAAAAATATCATATCCTACATCTGCCACCATTTGTAAAATTTTATAAAATCTTATTTTTTGTCTTTTTTTGCTTGTTATTGTAAGTAAAAAATAATTTAATGCATCATCGAATGTAATCACTTTCCCTGATGCATCGTCCAAGTTAATGCGTCACTGCACGTTCTTGTACTTGACCCCGACATTTGCGCTGACCTCTCTCCAATGTAAAGTTAGCAGGGCTCACACAGATGTAAAGTTAGCTGAATATATATCCACGTCTTATGAGAGGATTGGTGTGAAAAGTCTATTCATCCCATCTTGATTTTACTAAAAGGGTGCACGGGTCAGAAGTTTATGTGTTAGCCTAAAGGAAAGGGACCGGAGAAGGGGAGTAAATCGCATTCCACTGGCTGTGAGCGGGAATGAAACGACGATAGATCTACAAAAGAAAGTTGTCGAGGAGAATGTTGTACCTCGGCAGGACGTCACTGGGGTTCGTTTCCCGACTCTTGCACAATCTCTTCTCTCTGACGACACTAGAAATAAAAGAGCAAATCCACTTATACAGGGCCCCTTTCTTCGCGCTTTCGTCGAGACTCGACCTCAGAGAGGAATGAGCTGAATACTGGATGAATTTCAAACAAAAGGAAAGAATCAAAGAATTATGTAAGAAGCGGTTTGCTATTTGGATGGTATTTGTCACGTGGAACCGCAAGACGATCTACAATATTTCACGTCTTGCGCTGGTTTCTTTGCAACCTTTATAAAATGTCGCCGTGCTTAACAACGGGAGAATTTCCTCACGACGATAAAGATAGAATTTACAAAAGGTATATACAAATATACTTTCTTAGCAGACTATCTTATTTGTATTTCTCGTTTTGACAGTCTTTCGGCTTGCAATAAACACGTTTCCGGTAGTTCCTGTAACCTGTTCACGTCAAGAACTCACAATCAATCATAGGAACAATCTCGCGAGTATAATCTTCGCTTTGGGGAGGAATCCACCCGCGAGAACAGCTCAACCAATAAAATCTCTCGAATATCTGTCATATTCTCTTCCACGTGTGGTTTAATCATTTCCATTCTCCACTCCGCCTTTTGGGGTTATTTCCTCACCATTCTCTTTCAGTCTACCTTTGAATTTCTCAGCCACGCATTCCTGATCTTGTGTTTCTACCTCCATGTCGCCAATAACTCTCGACTCTTGTGTTCTATTTGTCATGTTCGCAAACCGATACGTCGTGTAAGTGACAAATTAAACTGCAGATACATTGTGTGTAGGTCTCGAACTCTGGGGCTAAATTAGCCTTTAAACCACGTTTGAAATTAGAATGTCGGTATCATCTGTGTAGCCGATATCAGCCGCCACGCTGTGAGGTCATAACTCATGGCTATCATCATTTATCACGCCCCGTCAGTCGCTCGTCTAAGATACTCTCCCGCATTTACATGCAAATAATAGCGACACATAGAGTAAAATACGGCGGTTCTGGGTGACAATATTTAAAGAGGCACGCGGGAATTTGAACTCGGTTTAACGAGATGTTTTGTCGAGGTATTGATGGAATGTAATGCATTTTTAATTCAATCGTCAGCCCGATCGATAGACTGATTGATTTGAAATGTTCTGGAAATGTCACCAATACATGCTTGTTTTTGGTATTGATATTTTCGATGTACAAAATACATCTCCGAAAATAGACAAAATATTAGCGTTTTATTAATTTTCCAGGCGATTTTTCAGTGAAATCTGCGGCATTGCAAATGGTAAATACCCAAGCCATACCTGCGTGCCTATTCTCGAGTTTGTTGTAAATGTTCAATATTCTAAATTGAGCCACTGCACAATGGATTCAGCTAAATTAACATTGAAAAATCATAAGATTTTACTGGATTTCGCAAAGGCGATCATTTCTGCATGCGGTTTCGGTTCGAGAATTGTGCATTTTGCCATTCGTGTCTATAGACAACACACAACACATATTGTTTAGCTCAAGTACTCAGTGACGTGCTCCGAGTTTGATTTGATTGAGTGAATTCAATTGATGCAGCTGGTTGTGGCTTGTTGCGCAGCTTCACTGGAATTATTAAACTTGCCAGGTTTTGTTGGCTGATTCATAATTAATTTATGCAGTTTCCAATCAGCATCGAGGGTTTTATTTACTCTGATTTGTTTTTCGTGTGTTACTAAAATACTAACAAGTTTGTCATCAATATTAACCGAACGCGAAAGAAAATGAAACTCGTTGAATGATCAGTGTCAGAGTAATGTCATCATGTTCAATATTTGATGAATTCTATCGTTAAAAGTGACAAGTGACAGAGCGTGGACTATAGGCCACCCGCATTACACAACCTGGCACCTCCACCGCTTATCTGTAATCAAACAAACAACTTATGAAAACATGAACTACATTTCAACTCTGACATTTCTATAGGTCAGCAGTTACAATTCGTGACCCAATTGTATTCGCAAATATTGTTGAAGTCTGAAATAGACTTACGTTATGACACTTACTCTGTCATCTTTGTGAGTCCACCTGTGTCTTATTTGTCAGTTTCCCCGCGCATTGTCTGTTTTCCGAACGCATCATTGAGGACATTGAGCACACCTGCCCCTGCCATGGCTGCCTATGTTATCGCATGTTTACACGTGGCGCAACCCGCAACTCATCTATTATGCGAGAGGCGTTGTGTTTTGCGCGAACGTCTTCTGTCAAAGCAGCGATACACAAGTTGGGGATGGGAAATGGCAAACTTGCTAATATAACGGAATCGATGGGCGAAATTACGAAACTCGGCCGAGCGTTAGGCGTTATTAAAATTGGGGTCGCATATTTTCATTGCTTCTCTTTCTCTTAGATGATTTTTTTTTAACGATTTTGAAGTCCCGTCAGACTAAGTTTTATTTTAATAATTTTCTAGGTAATGGTTGTAAAATTGTATCGTGTTCTTCAGACTTTTAGGCGTACTTAAAATATTATTTTTTTACGTTTTTTATAGTCGGGATTATGAGTTTTATAGTATCGAAAAACGAAGTATACCTACAGCATTACCATTGCTTATACTGAAATGTCATACTGATTGCACAACTGAATTTGTGGCGTAACTCCAAAGCTGTAATCATAAATCAGTTGCAAGGGAAGTTTTTCTGCTTTATGGCTGTTTTATGAAGTTATGGAGTAATTGTGTTAGTGTGTTGCATTAAGCCAACTACACGGTTTTGACTCAAAGGTCATCTACAGGACATCAAGTGAAAATAACAATTGTTTAAAAAATATAAGGTGTGACAGCAACATTATACCTGATAAATCTAGGTTAATACTTTTTAAAAAATATTAAAAGTTTGACTCAACAATTTATTTTAGATCTTAATCATGAAATTGATCCATATTTTTCCGGCTATTGTGTCCGATAGAAATCGTTTGAGCATTTTCTATTATTAAAACCTCTTAATCTGATGTGTACTAAAACCTGGAATAGATTCTCCCTTTATTTACTTTCAAGATGGATAAATATACGTCCACATCTCTTTCTTATGCCGTTTTCTCTGAGTTTTTTTTGTTGAAATATCAATAAAATTGCAACTAAACATACTTATTTGTGACTAGATTGTGACTTAAGATTGTCAACAACCAACGCCACTACAATGCCGATTATTCCAAGTCAAGAGTATTGTTTTCTGAGCTGTTTGCTTTTCTTACATCTCTATATACGCGGCTTATATCTTCGAGATCTTTGAATTGTAAATAAGCAATGCTCAAAGTGTAATCGGATTAATTTCGAGTTAGTTACTGCGGCGGATTCCTCTATACACGAGGCACCACAGCCACGGTTGCGGTGTTGAGCTTATTCATTTATTCACTTGCGGCTTCCTACTTCCACTTGGAGCTGTCTAGAGGAGAAATGTAAATCATAGCTGGCTATGCACACGGCCAAATAAATTGACTCGTTCGCTGCGAACATCTTCTGCTGTATAGGAGATACGCCCAGAAGTAACATTATGATTGTAAAATCAAGATTGTTTATGTATTCCATTAGTGGAGTGGTAGCTGACAGCTCGAACAACAACTATATGCTGGAGAGATATAGATATAGATCAAAGAGAATTTAATATTTTTTGATCAAACGTTTTAATATGAAATATCGGGAATAAAGGACTTTAAATTCAATTGTTTGACAATGGTGCTGTGTAATAGAACCAATTACTTATCGCCATAGCTGTTTTAAGCTGAATGTTTTCTACGTTTCATTTTACTTTATTTATGGGATATCAACATATTTGTTTTCCGTGGATTTAATCTTCGAACGTATTACACATAGCTTTTCACCATGGCTATTATTTGTCGCAGATTATTCACCGATATCATGTCACGACTCGTAACTTATGGGCGAAGATGTAAATCGCTTTGGCAAACATTTTGTTTCTCCGTGTTCTTTTCTCGATTTAGGAGGAACAGCCGTGTTTCGCTGAAATTAATATCCCCTGCTGTACCAGATGCCAGCTGATACTGGGACATAAGCGTAATAGTCCCAATATCTCAGAAACATTGACAGTGTGCGTGTTCTTTTTTGTATCATCTTACGTAGACGACTTTTTTTCCTTCCAGCGTCCGCTCATTCAATAATGATGATGATAATAAAGTTCTGTATAAAAATAGACGAAAAAAGTTAGATCAATACTTTTTGATGGAATGACCAATGAAAATTGTCGAGAATCTAAGCGAGAGGAAAGGACGCAGAAGATTGGAGTGATCTGATGTTTCTTTTGAAATATTACAGGAGTAGTTTTTATTGGTCGACCGATGCGTGGACGTGTCTGGAATGTGAAGTAGACATCATAACAGCAAGATGGCCGCCCACGCTTTACCGGCCACGTCCCGCCCGAACGGCCGTTGTCTTACAACTAGCGACAATGGATTAGGGACGCTCGATTTACCTTGTAGTCAACAAATTACACCGTCACTGTGTCAGAAGAAAAGACGGAATATGAGCAGAGTTTTGCATGTCGTTTTTCTTTTCGTAAATTAAAACCCGAACGTTGTTGTTATGTAAACAATTCACGAAAACTAAAATGTTTTACATTATTTTATGTTTCCGTTCTTGAAAATCGATTAGCAAATAATTAAACCATTCTTAAAGAGTTTTATACTGATATTCTAGTTTTATATCTTAGCGGTTCCGCGCAAGATTTCATATCTGAACAAGTTGAAAAGATAAATTAGCGATTGAATTAGGTAGCTCCTTGAGAAAATGCAAATTGTACAAATTACAATGTCGAGATTTCTTCCCTCGCGAGACAGTTTTGATAAATTACAATCCATTTGAAACTCAATTGAGAGCTCAATTAACACCTGAAATGTGAGCATTTCTTCGTTGATTGTGACGTCAGCAGAAGCTGTCGAGCACTTTTGAACCGCCGCAATGATCTATGGGAAGAATAGAGAAGTTTTCTACATGATGAATGGTCCAATCATTGGTCATTACTTTATACATTTAAACTGAAATGTGAAAAAAAGCAATAAGAAAATCAAATTAATTCGTTTCTTTATTTTTAACACTGCCAAAGTTTACAATTGGATTAAAATTATGATAGTCCAGTCAGTTAAATAAAAAATATGAGTTTGAGGGTAGAGTTGTAAAACTTTCACCATATACCTACTCAGCAAAACTAGCTTATCAACATAGGCTATACGGTGCATATCAAATTTGTACATATTTTGGGGGGTAGGGAGGGGGGGGGGGTTAAATTTTGATTGTCAATACGAGTATAAAAATGGCGGAGTTAATGATAGGAATTCAAAACGTTCTCAAAATGCTATTTAAAATCATTTTAGGCCTTTGTGCAAGATCTAACTGACTGTACTATGGTGTAGTATAGCTATTTAAAAAAAAATTGCTTCGACCTCTTTTGACTGTACTGTGCTGTGGTGTATAATGTGGGGAAGTTCTAGTGACGAAGAATACGGAAAACTGTCGAAAGCATCGAGCTAGTTGGCATGACAGGTGTGAAGCAAGCTCCGGACTGACAGATCGCCTCCGCCGTGTCTGCAATGGAACACACTCACTTGCACCTCATCTTGAGTTACGGCCGCAATGTTTCTACCCGTCAGTCCACGGCGTTCGCATACGATGCAATCTGGCTGATCCATGCCGGCCTCGAGCTTCATTAGTTGCATCCGCATTCGTTATTCATATTCATATTTCCTCGTCTTATTATTCGCTTTGTGTTTTATAACATCTGCTGGATGCTTGACGTCAGATGACATGATCACATTTCTATTTCACTGCTCTTTGGCTTTTTCAAATAAAAACATGTTTTATTAGAACTTAGCTGTTTTACATTTTGTGTGTTCAGATTGTTAATTATAAAGGTCAGAAGTTATTGACAAATCACCTAAATGTAAAAATAACTGTACAAGTTCTCTCGTTATTTACCTCATACATAATAGTTTATTGGGAAAAATAACACATTGTACATCGTTTTAATATTCTGGATACGTTTTTATTGACTTGAATATTTTCTTTATTCACAAACATTATTTTTTCTCCTTTTCTTTACAACAGCTCACTTCATAATTCAATGGCATTTAAATACAAACAAAATATTCTACAGCAAATAAAAAATATCGTAGCTCACAGAACTGCAAAACTGACATAAAAGTCAGTTTGACTGGAAGTTAACTGATGAGCAGTTCTTGTATTAAAAGAAAACAAAAGGATTTATTTTCATCAACGGAAGCGCGGGATAACGATCAGATTTTCGTCATAAGCAACTTCATTTCCTTGTGTACTCAAGCACAATAAAATACAGAAAACTGATTCAAATCCAGTATAGATTGATCTTAAAGCTCTGACGTCGATGGAGGTGCCGGCTTATGGAACTTTCACTTCGTTTACAGACGAATGGCGACTCTGTCGGATAAAATGCTTTTCTTTTATCAACGCTTTTCCCTTGAACTTAATCTTAGTTCTTAGAGTGTGATTTCTGTTTAACTTCTCGACTTCTCGACGGAGTAAGAGAAAGTAATTCAGTTATAAATCTGTGTTATCGGACCACGCAGCCCGCTTTGAGCGTCTCGTCAGTTTTCTTGATGTTTCTTTTGTCGGCTCGTTGGGTTCCCCGAGCGCGCGGCTTCTATCAAATAGAACTCCTTTGACAGGCGATCTTCCAAATTCACATTTGAATGTGTAAAATGTCATAATATCTGTGGACGATCCGAGGAATCACGACAGACATAAATCTCGTCGACCGGCCTCGCTAGCTCGGTGGGTGGAACAGCTCTCTCTATTCTACATCCGCTGTCGTCTGTCTTTACTTCCAGTCGAACGGCTGACGGACGATGGCGTCTTCGATCAAGTTTCTCCGCCAACACGGGTGAAAATCATCCCCCACGGTGTTCGACTTCTCTTCTTTCGTTTTTCTTTGACACCATGGGAATGGCAGTGACGTGTTTGTTGTAGAGTTCTCACGTGTCACATGCAGGCGTTTGCTAATGATACGTGAAGCCAATACTTGGGTCCGAACCAGGGACATGACAAGACGAAATAAAGTAGTATACAACTTTTCCAATATAAACACGTATACGAGCTTTATATGGAAAATAGTTCATATGATGGTTTTGATTATCTTTTTATTTTAAACAAGACGTCTGTTTTGTGACATGTGCCAAATTAACCTTTTCAAAGTCGTAGCTTTCGTTTGACAAGTTTAGATTGCTCCTGCTGTTTAGCTTTTGAAAAAGTTTCACTCTATAAGGAATCATGTCGCGACGTACGTACTTCCTTCTCCGAGGAAACTTCTTTGTATCTGACAAAAGGCGCGGATCGAAGAAGCAATTTGCTACTTTGGTTGATGGCGATACGTAATCCGATCGTTAGCGGCTTCAAAACAATTTAAGAATAGTTTCGTTATCATTACTTCCACATCAGTTTGATCCGAGTTGTAGAAACAACTTGATGTAGTATAAACTGTGAACTTATAAATTATTTTCATAAACTTCTGGATTTTTCCACATTTATATGTAAATTTTTTGTCCGTCTTGCCACCGCGTCTGCTCTCGGCAGCCTCTTCGCCGTGTCAAGATCTGCTCTCCGGCATGATAAAGTGGAGCATGAGGATGAGGTGGCTGCGGACGTGCCTCGTATCATTCCGCCGGCCCTTCAGGCATCTTGTTTTCCATTTCCACGACAATCCGCAACAAAATATCCGCAGCGTAAATTCGATTTGCTTTTCAGTTTTCATCTTTGATGTTTTCCAAAAGAGTCGTTATGTCTCCCTTAAATCCAATTAGATATCTTGCGGTATGAGCGCGCTCTACGGTTTGAAGCTCGGAAAAGTTGTTTTCCTGCACAGAGAAATTTCGTGATAACTCAAAGTATTCATTTGGGATCCGAGACGCCTGGCATGGTATGAAATTCTGCGGCTTGGTTGGGTTAAAGGTGAACTTTGCCCTCAAATCACAGCACCTTATCTGGCGTTGAAGGGCAGGGCTTTGGCTTTCGCGTGGTGAAATGAGGATTTTTCCTCCAATCTCTATTCTGTTCTGACAGAATTTCACAGCGCTGAAAACGACGTAGGTGAAAAGAATGGAAAAGTAAAATAATATTTCAGACTACATATTTATTTATTAAACATTGTGTTACCTCTAAATTTGTTTTAATGTTATTAGTCATCCGATTTGGCACGAAGCGGCACACGAATTATTATTTATAGAATGTCTTCGTGCGCGCGATATTCTAGCAAATCTTCGTTCATCAATTACATGAATTCTGAACCGGACTGGATTCTTATGATCGATTTGTCTTAAGCCCTTCGAGGGATGAGACTAGGAGAGAGGTAGAGGGAGAGAGAGAGGGAAAGGATTCATGTTTTACAGCTGGTAATGATGCCTGGGATTTACTGCTGTTGAGAAACTCGGCTCTCTGCACGGGAATACTCCCAACTCCTGCAAGACAGAAACTTATCGAAGAGAGACGCTCCAGAAATATGATCGATATTTCCTTCTGGATTTACATTTAGAAAGTTCGCGAAAAAATATATTCCAGTTTCTACTTTAAAAAGAAGAGACATCTACTATCTCTATGGTTTACCTTCAGCATCGTAAAACCGGATTACAAGATTCGAAATACGCAGGAAAATGGTCGTTTGTTTCTGATGTCAGTTGAAATAGTCCTTGTCTCGCGATATTCCAACTTCATTCCCAACGCTACTTGATCATGTGTATTAATCAAAATAAAAAACTACACTGTTATAAATATCTACTGAATTTATGTTATGCCCGTGTTTGATTTATTGAATACTGATTATGTAATCACATTTTATCCGTGACACCTTCATTTGATTTCATTAACCAACTGTGTTGATATAATCATATTAGCAATTCAAACATAGCACGTCCGCGAATACTTTATTAATCTCTGAAACATGTATAAATGGTGTTTGTACTGGAAGTAGGCCACCCGCAACGCACACTCGGCACCTCCACCTGTAATCCGAATGACTGCTCGTAGTCTATTAATAGATGATTCGGAGGTGATGCGCCCAGGTGATGCCATCTCATCGGATGCTGCAGATCGATCCAGAGGTCGAGACAAATCAGAAACAAGTACGCTGATCCTTGCTGGAGAGTAATCCTTTTTTAAAGCTCTTTACAACAGAGTCCGTCATGCATGGAAATAATTGTTCAAGTTCCATCAATACTCTATAGAGTTCGAATTGTGGGATTTTCTATTCTATCTAAATGAGAATCCGGCCTCGTGGGAATAGAACTTCGAGAGACGAGGCTCGTTACTCGGCACTCCGATCGTCCGTGAGGAACTAGGCGACGAGCGGGAATGCGGACTCTTGAACCTCCGCGCGACACCAATATGTCGAGTATGATATTATTTCAAGCGTATTGAAATGACGATGTTTTCTATGGATTTCCTCTGGGACTTGAGAAATAGGTCGAATCTTCGCGACGCCATATTTGTTTCTCGACCAATGACGTCAATCACTGTTTCTCGTTTTTAGTTTCAAAAAAAATTGTCGCGAAATCTGGACGTTGGATCAACATGATCTCTGATTGAACTGTGGGTATTTATATTCGGGACGGGAACTGAGCGCGGTGATGAGGAAATCTCGGATCAACAGCTGAGAATTTGCCGCGCTGCGCGCCAACAGAATCTGGGTGCAAATTATGATTTACGACGACCGAGGTGCGCCGGAGATTGAAAATTACTCTAAAAAACACAACACATCAATTACCTTGGACTTTCATTCGATTAATAACCTGGGGAAGATACGTGATGCTGTGAGGGGTCAGCAGCTATAAAAAATCTGTGTACGTATGTATACACTTTCCAGAAAATTACATAAAAACAGAAAAGTCCTATATAAATTTAACAAACTTAAAATAATAATAAAAAAAACATAACAGAACAGTTTTAATTTCTAATAAAAGCAACAAAATAACAGAAGACAATTTTTAATTAGTGATATAAAAATATCTAAAAACTAAAAATACAAAAATCACACAAATTAAAGATCAAAATTAAATGAATCCGAAATCGAAAGTATAACATGGAAATCGAAAATCCACAAATCACAAATCACAATATTCAATGCATCTAAAATCAAATAAACACCATACACGACGAGTTTTAAACCCCTCGTAATATCTGTCCGGATGTATTGATTTACAAAATTAGCAAACTGAAGTGCAAACACGCAAATCACATTCAAACCTAAATCCGATAGTCTTTTTTTTCAGTTTAAAATTACCCCATGTGATGGCCTCTTTTATCTCCTGTACACTTCAACCCCCACCCCTCACCCCCACCTAGCATTTCAAGTCCTGACAACAATTATTCCGACGAGACGAAAAGGTCATAGGTCGCGTGAGCTTTCTGAACATTCCTGTAGATAGCGTTGCCATCAGTCAGAGTGTCAGCACTGCTCGTCTCTGGGAGTGAGCACACGATTAATCCGGCAAATATTTGCTTCAATGTCAAGCTTTTAATGACTGCAGTTCGTGTGAGTGGTCGTCGTCAGGTTTTAGCACGCAGAAGAGACATGAGATAGACGTTATCAACGTCAGTTCACGTGCAGAATGTGTACGGTGTTTTAGGAGGGAGGCCCAAGTAGATTTTCCAAAAATATTTTTTGTTGAAATTTAAATTTTTTTTTTTTTTTTTTACATTTCAACTATATTTTATTGTCAAAGATTCATCAAAATGTCGTGTAACTTGCAACTCTCGACTTATATTGAGTTTTCAGAATGATGTCTTCAGAATATGATGAAATTTTAACACAGGAGGTATAGGAAGATTTTTAGATTTGGCGTCTAATTTTTAAAAACGTACGGGTAGGTGTATATATACAAATCTTAATAAATACCTCTATGTCTAATACACATAATATTAGTTTTTGTAAAAATTCTATCGGCGGAAAATAGTTTAAATCTAATATTTACTTTGAAAATTAAAATTACTGTGTTTTTTCGACTTGCCTTGTTAGAGATAGGGCCAACTCAAATGTATAAAGTGATATATCTTGGAAATTAGTTTATATACTACCCCACTTTCTTGCGTGTATATGGTGCACAAGGACATTATCTATTAAATAAGCATATTAATTCAGATATCTATCCGATCGGAGGAAAGGATGGAGCTGACAGAGGGGGCATACGTTTCTATTTTATTTTTGATAGCTTGACTAATGATTGTAATAATATTTGTCATTTTGGAAATGCAAATCAAATGTTCAATTGGCAGCCATACTCAGCGTCAATTGCGGTGTGTCTAAAATATACTAGGAAAACGCTTGTTATGAAGCGTTAATAAGCTACCATTCTATTTAAAAATAAGCTTAAAATGGCAATAACTTTTGAAGTTCTTGACATATTGGGCTGGAAATTGAAAAAGTTTAATAAAATGTTGATCACAATTACCATGCAAAATTTGAACTTGGTTGGACAAACGGGTCTTCCATACTTTTTAACGATAAAAGGTTTTTCCTAAAACCGAACTAAGGTCGGGGACAGGCTAAGTTGAACCCTGTTTAGCATTGCCAGGTATAGGCCGGCCCATGTTAGCGCGGGTTCAACTTAGCCTGTCACCGACCATAACTATACACATGACCGCGAATAATATGACATTTTTGGGTGCGCGAAATTTCAGATTGATTGGGTGATAGATGAGATCTGGGCAGTGCAGGAAGAGAAACCAGTACACATAAAATAAAAAATAAAAAGAAAGAAAGAATTAAGTAAGAAAGAAAGAAAGAAAGAAAGAAAGAAAGAAAGAAAGAAAGAAAGAAAGAAAGAAAGAAAGAAAGACATAAACAAACGGAGAAAGTGTCCGGTAGATATATGCAATCTGAAAAAGGTGTTCCTGAAATTTCATGAAATTTTCATTCTTATATCAATCTCAATATTTAAGTTCGCCCTCATAGAGATATAATGCTACTTTCCATGTCGTCGGCGCTGTGGAGTTCGTCATTCAGCCTCCAGCGTCGACTCGATCACCGCCGTTCCGAGTCTGAACGACACACCCAGGGATACCACTAGACCAGCGAGTCTGCGTGCATTGGAAGCCGTGCGCCCGCTGCGTTTGTTTATCTATCTGCACACTCTTGGCGGGCAGTAAATCAGGCGGTAAGACGCCCCCGCCGGAGGTCCCTGGGGCGAGATAGGTAACCATTCCGCCGGCGTCGGCCCAGGCGTCGGGGCGCCGCACACACGTAGCTTCATAAGAAATTCACTCGTAGGTGGTGATTATCTGCTACATAAACTATGTCGGACGCAAGGAGAATGTTCCACCCCATCGAATTCGATTAGTTTTTCCCGCATTTCGGCTTGGTTCTTCTTTTATCCGATGCCCGGAAGAATTGAAAAAAGAAAGTTCAGCTGGTTTTGATTTTATAGCGTCTAAAAAACGTTCGAATTTTCCATAAACTATCAGAAATTCATTAATCACGAGCTTTGCGAATTCGCCAACTAGCAAGTGTTACAAAGATCGTGGTTTGTTTTGGTGACCTAAATTCGTCGAGTGTTTTGGATGGAGGTGCCGATGATTAATACGTGAATACTTAATTAGCTGTCGTTCTGAACGCGTAAATTTGCAGAAAACGAGCATCGAAAAGCATTAAATAGGCATTAATAAAGATGCTGATAATGAATAGCATGCTAAAAGTGATTAAAATCGAGGGTGGCCGGGCGGCGAGGTTTACTTTGCATATCGTTGAGCACCTCGGTGCCGAGCAATTCATCTTCGTATAGCGAGCTTGAGACAGATACTCGGCTATCTCGGGGAAGGTCTTCAATATGCCACGAAACAGCCAAACCGTGGCAAAGTGAAATTATATTAGACTAGATTTCCAGTCTGCCGAGATCAAAACTCGTTTAAAATCCATTTCACATTATGTTTTAGAAACGTCACTTCGACGTAGACTTTGAGAGTATCTCAAAATTTCATTCGCCGTTTTGTGAGGGATTAAAATCGGAGAACAGAAGCGGTGAACATGGCTATGATAATATCAGCGTCTGAGAAGAAAGAGAAACGAAGATTGAGATAGCGCAGCGAGAAGGTAGCGAAGAAGGAGACGAACATATTTCTTTGTATTACATCCACTAATCCTTTTTGCCATCCGTGAAAAGAGGCCGCAGCGTATAATAAGGATTTCGAGCACGGTGCAATGAAATAATGGCGTCGATCCCGTGTTGCCAAGTCGCCTCGCAATTTGCATGAATTTGTTGAACTGCGTCTGAGGCGTCGGCGGCGATTACGACGCTGTGAATAGCAAATGCGACGCCTGCATTCGGTTGGTATTAACACGACGGGTGGGGGAGGGAAAAAAGATAATACTGCTACATTGCTTTTTTTCCAAGCGAGGTTTAATAATTTAGAAGCATTTTTTGTCGAGTTGCTACGACGTCAGTCAGACACAGCAATAAAATCACTTTGAATTTAAATCGCGTTGCTCGAGGCAACCGTGTATATATTTTCAATTAAAATTCTTTGACGAGATGAACATTTTTGATTGTGCTCGGAAATGTATGGCTGCGAATTACTTTCCACAATCTTTGACGAAAATTTGTAAACAAAGCCAACACAAAAATTGTTTTGATATAAAATGTTAATTTCATCTCCTCTAGCATCTGGGTAACGAAGTATAGCACCGCGTTTACTTTAGGCAAACAAGTAATTGCGGGGGACGACTTAATTTAGTCGAAGTAATTATCTAACAACACGCCAGCTATTCCTGTACAGTGGCTGATTGTTCGACGTATTTAATATTCTACATCATAGCCAGGGCTTGTTGATCGGTAAAAGTGGTATTATAGTGAGGCTGCTTGAGTGAAATGCCTATTCCCGGAGAGTGTTAATTAAGTTGGGAGAGTAAATTGTCTCTAGCTGAAAACTCATTTTCGCTCGACGCTGTTGACACCGCGGAATTAGCACTCCGATGGCTCTGTAATACACGCACACATGCACTCTGCTCATTAAAATACCTGATGTGCTCATCTAATTAGTATGTTGTGCTTCCAAATTGCAGGAATTTCAACTTGTGCTAGCGCAGTTTCTTGTAGCAAAGCTCGTTCTCCATATGATGGCTACTTGTATATAGATTGAATAGATTGCCAACAGTTCTCTCAGTCCACCTGTTCTCGACTGTTGAAATATGAAAGTACTGGGTGGCGCAAAAAGATCCCCCTGTTTGAGAGGTCACACCGACAGAAACTTTCACACATTATAGAAAAAATGAAAATGTATTGTGTGCAATTTTCAGAAATTTTTGATACAGACATTTGAATTAAGGCGTTGAAAAACAGTAACAAAAATGATGGATTCATGGCCACTAATTTCGGTTTGACAGATTCAGAAACCTATATTAGGTACAATGGAAACATCGTTTGCGCATAGTCCACAAGGAAAATAGTGACTGTGAACCAAATAACTTAAATTCAACCAATTCCCACGAAGTAGCTCCAAATCCATCTTCAAACACGTCAATGTGTCTGGTTTATTCTGTTTTTCCACTGTAACTTCAATCATGTTTAACTTTTTTCCTTTTCAATTCAACAAATTTATGTTTGAAGCTTGCAATACCAAAATACCAAAATTTAATACATATTAAATATTGGTATGCTTTCTAAAATAGGTAAATAATGTATAACCCTACCTTAAAATTTCGAAATAGTGGGTTACCTCAAACATGAAGATTTTTTTGGCCGTGACTGTATTTATGTTACTGGTTGTACAATATTCACAATTACAAGAAATATGAGAAGAGACTTACCTCCAGTAAGGCAACTGCTAATTACAGCTCTACTTGCAGCTCCACTCTTCATTCGAACAATCTAGCTTGAAATATACTTCGACATTGCAGAATTATCACGTTTCAAGAAACTTCTGAGCTTACATTATGGTTAGCGAGAATTTGATATTCTCTTTGTATTTATTTGTATTATTTTGAAAAGGTAAACGGTGCACTCTTCTGAAACTGGGCTACTAGCGACATCTGCATAATTATGACGATGGTTGGGAATTATTATGAAGAGAGGGTAAGAATGGAAGCTGCTAAAGAGGTAGTCGTGGCCTATTAATAGAGAACCTTCCCAATATTTTTCTCTCGCTGATGGAAAACACTAACAAATCTGAGTCAAGTCGAGTGGGGAATCGAACTCGGGCCTCAGCAGTGCAAATACATCCTGAGCTAACTTGCTCCGTTTTTTTAATCCAATTTGCATCATTGCATCCAATCTTGTTGTTGCATGTTTTTACAGTTTTGGGAAAAACTGAGCCAAAAACCGCTATGCAAATGAAATGAAATTGAATCATCTTGTGTATGTTCCCAGTGTGTGTGTGTGTTGCAATTAGTTATGCAACTGTGCATCTTGGAATAGGGCAATGAAATAAGGCAACGACCGCGCTATGATCAGCAATTACTTGATCGTGCAAGTGTTCTGAGTTTGACAGCTGGCAAACACGCTGCCAACATTGCCAGCGCGCGGTCCGCATGACTTGGGTAATCACCTCATCCGAGGAAATCATGGCGAGATCTCAACGGGATCAAAGTGGAATAATACTTCGTTAGTGACTTAATGTGTGTATTTGTAGACCTGTGTGAAAATAGCCTGTGAATAACCTTGTGTTGCTGTGCTCTGCTGACCATGGTCAAGAACTTATTTTTTGAACTTGGAAAACGCTATGTGTAACGCGTTTAGAAGCGAGCATGGACATGCTGTGTTAGAGTTGTTGATCTATTGACGTTGGAAAACAGCTGTAAAGAAAATGATGTTTTGTTAATCAAGGTGCGATGCAAAATACATTCTCGGTATAACGAATGTTATAATTTGTTTCGAAATGAAAAGGTGTAAAATGTTTTTCTTGATGACTTCGAAGAATTTCATCTTGATCAGAACATTTCGCCTTTTCAACCAAAGCGGAGAATTTTGATTAGAACCTATACAGAGTAAACCAGGCAAATGATCTTCACGTGTATGCTAAATGTCCGTGTGATTAGAGAAACTGTGTGTGAAATTGTTCATTAAACCGTAAAATTAAATGGTATATTTAATATAGTAAAATCAAGAAGATAGCTGAAAATCTCATTACTGTTATTACAGTTCTCGAAAATATGTAAGTCTTCTTCCAATTTGGTCCACGAGCAGACTTATGAAGATCATTTGAACTCTTACTGCTGATAAGACATCTTATTCTCTCGCCCCGAGAAGTTATCGGAGCGATTGCACTTTTTATGTATCGTGCTATCTCGACAACGATCTTGCCAGCTTCACACTTCCCTGTACCATTCAACCATCTCCATTCTCCGCGGACAATATGTATTGTGTCGGCCAACAGCTTCTTAGATCCACGAAGAACTCTTCATGAGATCTCTTTGAGAGATGCTTCTCTTCAAGACAATATTTCTGCTGAAAGGAGCTCTATTGTCGAGTAACTGAACTGATTTTAGATCGTCCGAATAGGTATTTGTTGTCCGGATCTTCGCTTGTGAATTGCTTCTTTGCTTTTCTTATTTTGGCAACTTCAACTTGTATACTGGACATTGTATCGAAATCATCGCGTATTGTTGAACCGATCCTCGCAAAGAATGTGGGAATATTCCTGTCAAGTGCAGAACCGATGGATAAGTATTTCAGCAGTGGTTGTCATCGTGCAATTTCGACTTTTTATAAATACATGATGTAGCTTTCAAAAGCTAAAATTGTACAAGGTCCACAAAAGTTGCTTTATATTGATTTTGAGAGCTTGAAGTTTCAAAGGTCACATGGCAAATATTTAAAGTAGCTTTCGGAAGCTCGTATTTTTCTGAAGAAGACGTCTCTATCCCAACCATGTATTTTATGATACGATCAGACGGAAGTTATTACCGTATCAAGTATTTATTAGTTTTTGATGTTCTTATAACAAAATATCCTCTCTATGACAATCTGTATTTTATTACATCCGTAATAAAGAGACGCTACGGTTGCCGGATGTTAAAATTAAATTATTATTTTATAAAGAGTCAAAGTGAGCAATACCAATATAAAATAAAAACAATATAAAATGTATACTTTTCTTGATATTTGTGTGATGTGGATTTATTACGTCATAATATCACGTGACCTGATGACTTGACTACAGTCTTTGAGTGATGGAGTAAAAACAAAGTGTACCTTTTCAGTTGAGGGCTGTCAGTGCCGTTCAAATAATGTATTCGGTCATACTTGAAAAGTTATCGTTCATGTGTTTTAGAGGTTAATTATCAATTTCACAGTTCGGAGGCAAAATTATAATCGTGAAATATTATAAATGCCGGTGCCAGCTGCATTGCCAGCAACTATCTAGGATTAACGAACGAACTAGCGCGCAGCTGGCAGTGGCTTTCCAAACTCTAATATCAAAACATGGGAATTACAGCAAACAGTAGACGATGAAAAAACTTGTGAGCTTTCGTTTTATAAACCAACCCTTAGTGATTTAAAAGTTCGTCGCGAGTTGCAGACAGGAATCGACGCGGATCGCAACAGGAAGTTTGACTTTCTGCTATGGGGGACAAGTTGTGACGTCGGTTTCGAAGCGTCGTGACGCTGGCCGTCGATGTCATGACCTTTAGGTAATGGATCTGTGGAACTCCCTTGACTAATTACTATACACACCTTGTTGAGTTGATGCTGAGCGGTAACTCGAGGTAATTCGCGACGACAGGTGAATTACGTGCTAATATTGGTTGCTAGCGCCACTCTCGACGAAATTATTAATTTTTACACTAAATATGTTGTCATTAATCAATGTGAATATTGTGATAATAAAGATTATGCCTTTTTTTAGCTTCGAATAAATCTGTTATGAACGTTATTCTTCATTCTGACACTCTTTCGTAATGATTCAATAAACTTGCTTTGAATCATGCTATTATCTTAATTTCATAATCCCGATTCGGGAATTTTAAAGTTAAAGAATAGTGCCCCAGCTGAGTTCCCATTTTAATTCTTGTATACGAGTCAGTCCGCTAGAAATATAAAATATTCTAAATTCAAAGAGTACGTTTAACTGTTATAAAGTTGGTTTTATAGTATTTGATTCAAAGACGTAACATTCCACTCTACAGTCCTTAAGGGCCAGCTCATTCCCATTTGTCATTATTTTAAATTATCATTTTGTGAAGAAAATGTATCTGAGCCATTAAATTCCCCGAACGTGAGGCAACTAGCTGTCACGGAGCATTTTTGTTACCAAAAGTAGCTTGAATATTCAGGTTTACGAACGTAATATAAGATGATAATACAGTATTTTGATATCTCCACCCCCGAGGATAGAGTGCCTGTATGCCGCATGATAATCTTACTCGTGTATTTGGCAACGCTGTGGTTCGAGAGGTTCAAGCAAGATGGCGACTGATAAGTTCCCAAGAGGGAAGCTCGTAAATCGGAAGACTTACTCTGCACATCACTTTGCTTTATGTTTACGACTATACTAGAGTCTCAACTTGTACATACAAATTTCAGACCTTGTCCCTCTATCGTGCAACCCCGAGTATGTGGCGCGGAATTTGAAAGGGAGCTTGAAATTGAATGAAATGGAATTACTTGCGTAAGCGTTTGGGAATGACTATTTTGTATTAAAGTGTCGGCGGAAATGTTCAATTTTACACAAATGATGTGAAAGTTTCGTAGTTGAAATTGGGAATTCATTAAGCGTTTTAAGGTGATTCTACGGGGCGGAAAATTACTAATTGCCTATAGAATGTGACTGCAGTACTGGATATTAATATCTGAAGAGTTGGCAGTACCATGAAATTAATTCTTGGAATAATATCTCCTAAAGAGCATCTAGGCATTAACTTTTTAATTACTCATGTTTTATCTGTACGTTAGAGGTAGAAGGCACGATGCCATTTCTCGTTACGCACTTTTGGAATCATGTACTCAAGCTATCAATTGCATTTTGACTTTGACTGTAGTGTGACTGGTGTCACATACAAATATCTATGCTCGGATAAAGTCAGAATGACTGGTTTTTGAGCTCACCTCAAGAATCATTGAAATTGACATTGGGCCTTTTTTGATGTACAGATATATTTTGTGAAAAATAGTTCTCTAGTTATTTCTTGAGTAGACCAAAGAAATAAAAACACTACTTCTAAATACATTATGAAAAGTACTTACGTGAATAACGCTGGAAGTCAATTTGATGCAATCAAACCCAAAGGAAATTATATGAACATTCCCTGCGCATCGAGAGGATATTTTGAACTCATACAAACCACTACCAGATGATACATCTTTCTCATTTTCTCAAAAAATGGACTTGACACATTAGTGTACCCTTTATATTTGTGTCCAACTCGACTCAAGGCGACATTTTCCCTCGCCCAAATGTCAAGAAATAGTTGCGCAAAACTATTGTTCACTTTGTTAGTCATTTAAATCGTTGAAAAGTGATTTTCCCTCGCCCAAATGTCAAGAAATAGTTGCGCAAAACTATTGTTCACATTGTTAGTCATTTGAATCGTTGAAAAGTGATGCCTATATTTAGGAGAAGAATTCTGCAGAATTACCTCGGAGCTCAGCCGACTCAGAAATCCGTATAAAATAATCGGCTTATTTGTAATGTGGTCGCTACTAGTTTTTTATTCTCATGACGTGAATATCTTTTTTGTCTGTGAAACTCGTATTACCCCAGCTTTCCCGCAATGTTTTTCCAATATTTCAACTTTTTTCATCAACTCTAAATGATGTTTAGGAATTAACCTTAAAACTGTCTGAAGTTAATTCAAATACAGCTTTGAAATTCTTTTTGCAGCGAGCGAATGTGGTAGTGTGTAGATGGAAATGATAGAATACCTACTCGTATATAGATGTGATCGAGGAATGCGTGGAATGACTGAATCTCACAAACTCCAGACTGTGACATATCGTGTAGATAGAACGTAAGGGTATCAAGAAATCTGATGTCAAAGGGCACCATTTTTCATATCTTCGACTTTAACAAATTCGTCGTCTGTCATATATTTCGCTTTACAAGAGACACGCATATGGCGATATGTAACCGCTGTGGAGGGTGATTTTCATAAAACTTTCATCATCTTACAAGCTGCTCTTTGAGTCGTAGAAAGTCAAGATACTTTCATTTTGCTTTCATACAAAGTAACTTTTCTACTAAATGAAGGTATAGCTCTCCTGAAATTAGTTTTGTTTCATATGTTTTTATCACTGAGAAGGCGTGAATGGTGTTTTTGTAGTTGGCAGTGCCAATGATAAATTCCTATAAAACTAAGAGAAGAAATGTGCGCCTTACTTTCAATCAACAGAGATTACTCGCTCGATTAAAATTCACCGT
Source organism: Leuctra nigra (assembly GCA_934045905.1). Taxonomy (NCBI): domain Eukaryota; kingdom Metazoa; phylum Arthropoda; class Insecta; order Plecoptera; family Leuctridae; genus Leuctra; species Leuctra nigra. The sequence continues at coordinate 22,582,579 of OW203762.1, forward strand.
GGCACAGACAACGATTTTGTTTTAAATTATTAGTATTCGGATGCTCAAAATGTAATAGTTAAAGAAACTTAAAAATATATTTAATATATTGAAACACAACATATTTTTTTATAACTCATGTATAAACAAAATACAAAATAAACATACCTGCATTTTATCTACAGAGCTTCCAGTAGCTCATCTCGATTTAATTTACATAAAATAATAATGGTAAAGAGTAAGAAAACATGTTCACTGTATGAACAACTGAGAGATATACTTCGAACCGTTATCTGTACCATAAAATGCAGGGACGAGGGAGAGAAGGGAGATAAATATTATTTTAACAATTCTGCATTATGTATTTGTTTCAAGTTAACACATTCTTTTTCAACAACTCTGAGTTTTCACAATGTGTGATATTCACCTCGAGGTATTTACGATTTGTGCCGGACAGTTCCAAGCGATTTATGTACATTTCAGATTTTGCATTCAATGTGCGTCAAGTTGACTTTGTCACCGGTTGCGTTTATGTACTGTGCAATTTGTATGGCAGGAACAGGAAAGCGGGGCATGCTTTTGACAGTTATTTGCTCGAGTTGAACGCACATGCGCGCTGCGTGGCATTAAAGCGGCAAGGACACTCGGTGGAGGCGCCGGGTTTCGCGCTCACATCCAATCTCGACGTCTCCATTTGACACTTTTTTTGTATTTTTGAATTACGGAACAGTCTAATTACTCCCATAAGATTATTGAATGCTGGGCCGGAAGAACCATGAAACCAACACTTTTTTCGAAATAGTTTTTTTTTGTTGAATTAGCATGTGCATGTCTAAGTCTATCCACTGCCACCTTAAAATGACGATTTTTTTTAAATGTTGGCATTATATAAATTGATCATGTATGTTGGCTGCCATGGAAGAACCATGAATGTGAATCTAGATGGCCGACAATGCGGACTGCATTGTGTCTCCAAAACTGTTAATTCATTTAAATGAAAGGAAGAAATCAAAACTGGTGGATTACACATGATTACACTAACCGAAAGTGTACTGAAATATTACCCTTTCCAAATAAATTAGTTTTTGTAATACATTTTATGTTAAGGTACCCATTTATTGAATGAAACCTATGAATAACATCCATATATCTTCCAAACTAAGTAATTGTGATAATATGGCCTTGAAATAGTTTTTGGCTATTTACTCAGAAAAATGAAATTGTTGGTTTCATATAATACAGAGACGACAAGTCATTCAGGAATAATACTCGATGTGGTGGTCAGAACAACTGCAGAAGCCTACATAGTATAGAATTATAACATGTGTAAAGTATCTTACATACGTATCTGAAACCTGAGAAATAACGAAGAGGGATGAAGAGAGGTTGATGACGTTTGAGATGGATGCGCTAAGAAGAAGTTGTAGAGTGTCAAGAATTGAATATTAGGAATGAACAGATACTGAGGTTGATGAGGAAGGAGGAAACAGTGATAGAGGAGATAGAGCGAAGGAGATTGTGCTGGTATGGACACTTTAAAGAATGGATCCTCATAGATGGCCCCTGAAACTACGGCACTGGACCTCTCCAGAGAGGAGGAAAGGGGACGACCGCCGAGATAGTGGCAGGAGGATGTGATTGAAGCAATGGAAAGAAGAACAATGTAGAATGCGAGAAACAGCCTTTGCTGTACAATAGTCGAAATGTATACGATTAATTACGATCCTGTGCGTTTACCTATTGATTCCTAGCAAGATCGTTCTCGTGGTTTCACCGTAAAATTGATTTATAGCTTATGCTTCTATTTACTGATTGTGATAGATAATCTAAAAGAAAACCTCTGATCTAGGTATTACATTTCGAATGCTCGCTTATTAACGTGCTCACCGAAGGTTTTACTCGTTCTAACTTGTTATTTTGTCATTTTGCTTTCAGTTCCAAGCAAAGATGAGTAGTCTTTTCAATTGGACCGTGCAAGATGAATTGTACAATCGTATCTAGATTCTGATTCCGTACACTTTTTGCAGTCATATTTCAAGCATCCAAGCCATAAACTCGATCTAGACTTATTTACTTATGTCGAGAACGTCAAAACTTTATTCTATCGAAGAAACTTCGCTTCCATTTGTCTTTGGGTTTGCATCTCTTCTTCAAGTGGCATTTGCCGGGAGTTCGCCTTGCAATGCAAAGTCTTTTTACAAATAGTTATTTTTAACAATCGATGTTGACAATTTGATCAGAGGAAGAGATAAAAGTTGGTAGAGTTCTAAGTAAAGCATTTGAGATATGAAAATACCAAATCTCCTTACGAAATATACTATTTTATAGAAATATTAAAATACGTCTCGTGGCCCCATACTAGCCAAGTCGTTTAAATCTTTTGTATTACAAAAGTTAAGTTAAGTTATAATCCAATAAATAATTGGATGAAATTCGTATAGCACAGCGAATCAGATAATTCAAAATGATTAAAAGAGTTCAATTTAATCAATTGCCTAATTAATTCGCATTAGGGCCTGTCTTTCAATACTCTACTAACTTTAAACGGTTGATTAGGACTCTATTGTCTTGGCAACAACCAATGACAATCCTAGAATGATTGTGTTAACATAATTACTAATTAGGTACCTGTTGTAGCAGAGTATTGAAAAACTGGACCTAAACTTTTAGTTGGTAATACAAGCTCTAAATATATATTTTTTTTATATATATATATATACCTATGTATATTTATGTTATACACGATGAGCCATTTTTATTTTTGACCTCATTTTTGATATCACTACTTTCAGTGCTGATTTTAAAATTGCATTTGGATTGCATTTGGCTGTTTTTACGCGAGTGTTTGTTATGGATTATCATAACATTTTATTGAAATCACATGTATTGCAGTTTCAGTAACAATAAATTAACAATGAATAATAAATTTATTCATTATTCAAATTTATTGACAATAAATTCACACATACAAGGTTCTTTTTGAGGTTACTTGTTTTTATAAGAATTTCTTGCATTGTTTACATAAATAAATTATGCCATCTATTTAAGTAGCAATTGCGAGTGTACTGTTGGTGAAGGTGAGGGATGGAGCTTGCTCCAGGGAGGAGATCAAAAGCTCGGTTCCACGGCACCATGGAAGCAACGCCTCCGCTGACCTTTCAACCAGCCGTGGAGAGCCTTTGAACATGCCGACTGAGCCATCGGGCATTCGCAGACACGGAACCATTCCCAGATATTACGTCGTTTACTTTTACTTCTAACCACCTTTAGCAAATAATTCGAGAAACCGACAGTTAAAAGATATTGCACGAATAAAACATATATGACATTAATAAAGGTCTGAAAAATAACACTTTGTACTTCCAGGGACGCATAACACTTATTTTGTACAATAGGATACAAATTAAGGTGTTATGTTGCGAAGAGGGAATAAGCTACATGTAATATGTGCTACGGAAATGCTTGTAAAATGCGTTAATATTCGAGCCTTAATGATAGTGTTCACCGAATTAGATGGCATTGTAAAATGTAATGTTGAAGTATAAAACTACATAGCTACCATTTTACAATAGATTGGAATGCCTAATAATGCCAACATTTGACTTGTATGCGAGTTCAACTGGATAAAATCTTTCAGAAATGAAATGCTCTCTTTCCCGACTAGGACAGCGCAATGCACACATTATAGTAGCTGATAACCTATCTGCTTGATAGCACACACTTACATATTCCTCTTCTCGCCGTCTAATGCTATTGGGAAATTAAATTTGCCGATTATTGGCTCTGAGCCACGTTTCTTTTTGTTGTTCAGAATAAAGTAGTAATTTTTTCCCGGATCAGCTCTCTCTGCGAAACTCGGCGGGCTGCTGGGGAGTGTATGGATCGCCCCACCCTTGCAGTCAAACCGATAGGAAAAAACTTCAAAATAGAAACAAAAGACAAAAGACACTGACACAATAAAAGCTGAATTATCGCTCGTGCAGCATTAAAGTTGCGTAAAGCACGTGACAACTGAATTATGTTACCCCTAACCGTAGTTCTTGCACTGAGGTCATATGAAATTGTAATCTAATTTATTCCCGTGTTTTGCATGTACTGTTAATATTGTGATACGGACAGCGTGGAACCGCAAAAAGTTTCCAGCTCTACATATTATACGTGAACCTGAAAACCAAGTAGGATACACCGGCGACCACAGAGCATCCGACCAGCACGATAGAACGCCTGTTCCGTTCAAATTAATTCTATCAAACATTTAAACTGGGCCATGGAGTCAAATTGAAGCTCAGTGTTGTTTATATTTGTTGTCAAATGAAAACAAGGGAAATAAGTAGTTGGGCCATATACGTAAAGGAAATATTTCACTAAAAATAAATTTTTAATAAAGAGTATGTGTAATGATGTGCTTTGAGGCTATTTGGAATGAAGCTAGGATTAAAAATGAAATAAACATGGTGTCGGTTAAAATAGTTGGAAAGTAGTACGAGCTGTTTGAGTTGACGTACTTATCATTTTATCAAGTACATTCTTAAGTACTCGGCACAAACCAAGTTTCAAGTTCGATTAATTGTTACCAAAAATTACATAAACTCACTAGAAAGATGTGTGTTTATTATAATATGTACACAAATAAGATCATAATTAAGTTTTGACCTGGCAATATCTATCCTACTTCCTATCCTGTTTCATTATTAGACAAAAACAACATGGATTGCGTGCTGCTTTAAAGTTGAACGAGATATCAAAAACACGTTTTGTAACTTTCAACTCCAGCTGAAAATTGCAATAATTATGTGTTGATGGAACGCCCATCTTCTTTCCAAGCACTTAATTAATCACATCTGATGTTTTCACCCTGGGTTAATGTAATGAACACTTATTGCATCTGATTAAAGTTTCTAAAACTTCCCCCGACGGCTGGGAAATGAAGTTTGCCAACAACTTGACCCCTATTCATCTCCACGTCGAATTTACCTTGCCTGCCTGCTAAATCATTCGGAGTGTAATAGTTGTAATGGTGTTCGGGGAAGGCGTCTATACGCAGTGGGCTCAATGTGCGGGGTTTGCATTTTGGTTCGGGCGACGCCGGCGCTCCCCAGGAGCTTAGGGCGGACGTCCGCTCGAGAATTTGCTAGGTTGGAAACGAGACGACACCAAAGTGGACACAAAACTCGCGCGAACGGCAATTTCCGCGGATGCGAGAAATAAATAATGGATATAAAGTTATACTTGTTTCTTTTATGAAACTAACTTTCTGAATAACTTTCAAAAACTAAACTGGATTGTAATTGCAAATAGCTTTTATACGATTTAATATTTAATAACAATTTCATAAAGGTTATATATTAAATTGGTTAAAGGTCATAATATTTCAAACCTGAAAGATTTTATCAATGTGGACCGTTAAAATTAAACTGTTTTCTCATTGAATTAGTTATTAATTTTTCCTTGGATCGCACTGATTAAAATACGCCAGTGTTTGAGTTACCCTAGTTAATTAAGTTTGCATGAAGTTGTCGATTGTCCCTTGGCGTGATCTTGATAAAACTATCACTGGGTGGGGGTGGATGTCCCTCGAACGGGTTGTACTCTGTTCTATCGATCCCGCCCTGGATGCTGCTAGGTGCTCCTGTGAGGCCTCAGGGTGGGCAACATAACGCTGCCACGGCTGCCAACCTAGCGCTCATGTGACATGCCGCAGGCTGGGAAACCTGACTCTTTCAAAAGCTGGGTGCCAACCGTGAAAATATAACACCGTGGGAGGTGGGAGATTGAAATACTTTTGGAACGGCGCCTCCACCACATGATATGAGAGAGATGTTTTAGTGGTTACGATCTACGTAGGATGGTTCAAGAGGTCATGGTGGTTTACATTTTAACTCGGCGTGTCAACAAAGAGGGCGTAAGGGACTAGGAAATAAACGTTCACTTTTAAGATTATAAACGAATTCTCATTTCAGGAGAAAAGCATTTTCTTATAATAGCAGCGGCTAGATTTTAGGGATTTGTGTTGCTTAATGCAAAAACATTCTTGGCACTTCCACGTTCGAAATTTCTTCATGAGTAATTAAAGTCTGAATGCACCTACATCTGCAGTTGCTCCAGTTTGTTACGGATTTAATTGCTTTATATTTAGGTAAACTACGAATACATTACGTAGTGTTGTGATAATTTAATATTCATTTATTTATTAAAACACTATAAAAACACTATGAATAAAATGTTTTCAATTTAAAGTGTATTTTCGCGCTGTGAAGCACTGTTCTAATATTCAGATGCTGGGGCACGGCACCTCCACCAACTATAAGGAAAGTTAATTTGTTTTCAAAGAATGGGTTATTCGACACCGAAACTTTCCACATATGAAAATATTATCCACAAAGTTTTCGTTGTTTTAGCCCCGCCATTCATCTCCGTTATCGTTCTCGGGAACAATGTAGGGAGACATGAGTATTAGGTATTTGCAGAAAGTAAGCAGCGTTATTGTATCTACAAAACGAAAATTAATTCATTTTTGTATGATTTCATAGGCGTCCACAGAAAGGGGCAAGGGGGCTCTTGCCCCCCCCCCCCCCCCCTGGATGTCAGGAAAACAAACGTTTTCTGGGGTTTTACGTATAGTTCATTTTGTAACCAAAAAAACTAAAGAAAATTGATTTCAAAGTGTCAAAAAAACAAAAATGCCCTGCGGGGCAGGTTTGAACTCTCCCACCACCCCAAAGTGATATTTACAAAATATTGAATATTTCAACAAAATACATCTCATAACGTCTCAAAATTGATTTCAAAGTGTCCGAAAACGAAAAAACGCCCTGCGGGGCAGGTTGGGTGGCGCGCCAGCCCTCTTAACCCGTAAAATATTGTTTTCCTTGCCCTGCCCCCACCTGGCAGAGATCTTGCGGCCGCCCTTGTATGATTTCATTATTTATACATTCTTCATTGTGAAACCTGTTAACATGAAATAAACAAATTTTCTTTTAACGTTTCAACCAACTTTAATAGTAATAGATTAAAAATACGATATTTCGCTATAGTTACACTAGACTTCAAAGTTCAAAGAAATGTTGTTTATTTTCTTTAGTTATAAGTAACTCATAACATCTATCACACTTTCTTTAAATTGATGCTGGTTGTTCGATTCACGTTTTCGTTTTATATGTAATGCTCCTTGAACTTTCAAATTCTCTTTCATGCTCAACGCATCACTCGTAGCTTTGTGGCCGCTTGTTTCCGTGCAATGCTCGGTCGATGGAAGCGATGCTCTGCGTTACCGGCCGCCTGGAGGTGGTTTGAAACACGGCCTGTTTGATGATGAAGACAGGTGCACGGTCAGCGACGGCATGTGATAAATGACTACACTCATGACAGTAATGGCGACAAGATGGACATGAACGTGGGCTCTATGACAAGTAGAACACGGTTACGCAGGACGATGCAAATTACACTCATTTGTGGGTAGTGTGTACAGTGGGGAAAATACATATTTTGCAATGTTTAAAACTTCGTTGTGGAGTATGTGGTTGGAATTTTTTGAATAATTTTCAATATATTGAATATATGTATGTTTCTAAAATACATGACAAAAATATCAAAAAGTTATGGAAATAGTCATTATAAAATTGGTGTCTTAATTTTTCTGCATTTAGAAGAAGAGAGAAAAACTTTATTTATTTTTATTGTTGATATCTTTTAACATTTTGTGCGTATTTTGAAATCACGAAGTTCAATAATCCCCCTATACTGATATGTTTCTCTACATTGTTTACTCGGTATGCACTGAATAATGTACGAAAATGATGGAACAGTTAAAATGTGAACGCAGTAGACATGTGCTTATACTTTTATTATGCAAATAATTTCGGATTATAATTGGCAATCAGATCGAACTGTGTCGCATTTGTAATTGTCAATATTAACAATAAAAAAACACTAGCAACTAGCTGAAAACTAATTAAAATTCTCGCATCAACGGTTCAATTAGCAGTCGCAATTTCAAAAGTCGAGATTCTGATTGAACAGGAATATCGGCACATGCATATTATGTAGATGTGCTTGCTAACTGCATCACGAGAATAGGGGAATAGAATCTAAATAAAGTGGCTTCATCTTGGATTCGTACTTGTAAAATGTAAACCGATTTCAGGCTCAAAATCTCAACAAGACAAGTTTACCGACTCAAAGTGACAACTTAAAATCTGTTTAAATCATGTAAATACCGCAAGAATTGTAGCCTTTTGGTGGGTTTTTATATTTTTCAAAAAGTTCACTGAAAAGCACAAAAGCTTAAGTGGACCTTGATAGCTGAAAAGATGCTAAAGCCGATAATACCGCAAGAATTGTCTTTTAGGTTGTTTAAAGTAAAAAAAGTATATTTAAAAGCTCAAAAGGGGACCTTGATAGCTTAAAAGATGTTAAAAATTATAATACCGCAAGAATTTTCTTTTACATTGTTTCTATTCAAAAAGTAAATTTATAAAGCTCAAAAGCTAAAGTGGACCTTGATAGCTTAAAAGCTGTTGAAATACTATGTTCCCAACAATATAGAGTCCATTTATGTATATTATTCGATTCCCCCTTCCATTGTGTTACAAAATGATAGTCAATTTGAATTTCGCCTGATATTAGTTCCATCCAATCGCCATTTTAACCCTGGAACGCGCTCGCGATCTGATTGGTCTGTTATTGTCATCGGCCATTACACAGGCCGACGTCAGTGTGACATCGAAATAGTCAATTGAATTGCCCGGTCGGCGTCATGCAGTCTAATGACCGGACGTCGACCGGGCGACCTCCTAGTGTCCACGGTGACCGCGCCGCGCAGCGGACACGTGACGGACAAGTTCCTGACCGGCGGACACGTGACGGACACGATCCTGACCGGCGGACACGTGACGGACAAGTTCCTGACCGGCGGACACGTGACGGACACGATCCTGAGCGGCGGACACGTGACGGACACGATCCTGAGCGGCGGACACGTGACGGACACGATCCTGACCGGCGGACACGTGACGAACATGAACCTGACCGGCGGGCACGTGACGGACACGATCCTGACCGGCGGACACGTGACGGACACGATCCTGACCGGCGGACACGTGACGGACACGATACTGACCGGCGGACACGTGACGGACACGATACTGACCGGCGGACACGTGACGGACTCGATCCTGACCGGTGGACACGTGACTGACACGATCCTGACCGGCGGGCACGTGACGGACAGGATCCTGACCGGTGGACACGTGACGTACATGATCCTGACCGGCGGACTCGTGACGAACACGATCCTGACCGGCGGACACGTGACGGACAAGATCCTGACCGGCGGACTCGTGACGGACAAGATCCTGACCGGTGGACACGTGACGGACAAGATCCTGACCGGCGGACACGTGACGGACATGAACCTGACCGGCGGACACGTGACGGACAAGATCCTGACCGGTGGACACGTGACGGACACGATCCTGACCGGCAGACACGTGATTGACATGAACCTGACCGGCGGACACGTGACGGACATGAACCTGACCGGCGGACGGGAAATTTCACTGCGTCGGCGAAAAATGGCTGCCTTTGGCCAGTCGCGTTCCGGATCGTTGACTTCCGATCGTTTATTTTGCGAAAACCCGAGCGCTCCGAGCAGGCGAACGCAATTTCTACGGAAAGCTCGGTTAAGTTTTTTTTCCTGGGTGCATTCTTTACGGGAAATTCACTTTTAAACTTGGCCGGATTCGTGCTGTGATTCGAGGAACTTCGATAGCGGCGTGCCGCTGGAAAAGAACAGTTTTATGTAAATGCTCGATGTTTGCTAACGTGTTTTGCAGAATAAATATTATAAAAAGGACCATTTAAACTTTGCTTTCGCATTCCACATGGATACATAACCATAAAATGATATCAAGTTTGATTTATCACTTTCGAAAAGCTCTGCCTATGCGAGCTTTATATGTCCTATATTCTACCCATGTTTCCCATACAGCTGTATCGATTTGGATCTGGGCTTTGTTAAAGAAATTTACATTATAATTAACAACGCTTGCTGTAAGCCCGGCTTCGGCACAATTACGTACTGGGACGGACGGATTACGCTGATTGCACTTCAAAGCTCGTCGCATGGAATTACGCTCTCAGAAAACTCGGAGGAAACTATTACATTCGATTTTTGTTGTCTTTTTTAAAAACTAATTTGACAATCAAGTCCAGTACTATTTTGTCAATTGCGTTCGTTTTCCTTTGTAAGCTTTTGAATGAAATGATGAAACCATATTAAAATTTAGAACTTTTTAATAATTATGAGTTTTTTAAAAGTTTTTAGAGGTAGCGGTTTTTAAAAGTTGTTTGATATTTATTGAAATTTCTGAATGGTAGGTATGAGCTTGTGGGGAAAGGACATATAAATAATGAATTAGGTATGTGAATGTTAAACAAAACAACACATTCATATTTTATTTGTTTATAAAATAGCTGTGAATATGTACATGCGATATCAAATTAAACCGTTTCATTTGTTTCTGTCTCTATTTTTTGAGGTTATTTTAATATTTTAATATTTTGATGTCATTAGGTAAATGCTTTTCAAATTGCATATTTACCAGGAAATGATATATATTTCGCAAGTTTGTAAAATATCAAATATTAAATCTTCCATTCTATGTGCTGGAATACTAAAGCATTTCAAAACGAGAAAATAATTCGGAAATTTAAAGAAACTCCCCAATAGAATGATTACCTACCCCACTTACTTAAACTAACCAGCAACATAATGTCAAAGTCAAACATGGTTATAAAACTTTGATTTGTTCCTCCTCAGTTTTTTCCTCTTTATTCGATTTTTGTATTTTTGGTACCTTCAGGAAGGTTTATAGATCCTTAACATTCTTCCACTATATTTATACAATATATCAAGTTAGCTGAATGGTAATAAAGAGGTCATGGTTCATAAATATCTCCCGCTGTTGTCAACTTCTTCTCCGCGAACTTATCGAAGCGTTAACTTGATTTCCATCGTGAATCCTCGTCGACTTGTTCAAGTATGAATGAAGTGTAATCACAATGCATTATTGGCAACATCGGGAGTGCATTGAGTTGTAACTCTGATGGACTTGACTGCGGGATGCAATGCTAAGATCTAGGTCAGCTGCCCGACGCCTGTTATACAGCTTGCTCGTAAACACCAGAGATATTTTATTACGTATAGAATTTCAATTAGCTTTACGTTCGAAATTATGATCAATTATAGTTTGAATTACAGCATCACATGATCTAGTGGACAGGTAGTTAATTTATGACGTTTTGGTTTTATATCTGCATGTGAGGGTGTTTCAGTAATAAAAGGACACGTTCCGATGGAGTTGACCAATGAACGTCCTCCATTAGGTTGTAATTGGCTAGGTGGGGCTCGACGACCCCCATCGCCCTCCCATGAGGGTCTCCACTTGCCCTTTAGAGCTGCTGTATTAAATCCTCCGAATGACAAACCTATAGACTCGACGTCGTTGTTCTTCCATTAAAAGCAGTTTGTTTTTCTCCCGACGTCTTCAGTTTCAAGGAATTGTAATTGGATTTAGAGATCGTGGAGTGTCTTCGGGTTTGTTCAGTCTTTGCTGGTGCATCGGCGGTCACGCAGGATAACATCCTGTTGAAGGATCAGGGGCCCTATTCTAGAACTGTTAATCTCCCGATTCTGATGGAATTCGATTCCATGCAATGTTAATCTATATGGCCGTATCGGATTCCAGCAGAATTGGGAATTTAAACGTTCTGGAATAGGGTTTCAGGCATTTTCATCGGGGATCACCCAAATTCCACTACTGCAATAAAAAATAATAGTTAATTAATTCCTCCGCTATTGTGTAAAATTATTAGAGTAGAGCGGTAGACATGCTGGAACCCGGAAATTGTGGAAAACTTACATAAATTATTTTGATCTTTTAAATTTATGTTTGTTTTTAAGCATTCATGATGATTAGTACAATTATTTACAAATGTCATGGGATATTTCATCCTGTTTTTATAATAAAGTAATGATGTCAAAAGTTTTAATGCACAAATTTTAATCTTCTCCGCGACAAAAAGGGCACTCACAACTTTTACATGAAATAAAAATGTTTTTAATGCAAAAGTTTTATGTAAATTTTGTCCTGAAGAAGATTCAAATATATGGATGGCAACTGTTGACAATGCTATTGTATTATGAAAACAGGATGTTGACATTCAAGAAAAAAATCTGAAGTGACCCGCACTGCCCCACTATTTGCTCACACAAAGCGCAATAATGTTCGCCGTTTACACCCCCGAAATCTAGTTTTTCAGACGCCACCGTAGAGGGCAATCAATAGCTCTCTTGTTTTTTTAAAACTAAAATTGCAGGCGACCGTCCTTTACCCTTTACAACTCACTAATATCACCGCTAATGTCACCCTTTTAATCACACTCCGTTAACCCCCCATCAAACCCATCATCCATATTAGCCATAGAGAAAAATCAACTTTAATTGCATTATCCTCTTTTATGTGAGCGCAGAATCAAATCGCTAAAATAGCAAAATGAAACTTTGAGTTGTGGAGCGTGTCCCGCGTTTCATTTCGACTAATTCGTCGCGTTTGAGCGTTGCATTTTGCAGAGTGCATCCCATTGACAGTGCATCATTGATTACAAGCCTCGTTGCACTGTAATGTGGTCGAATTTGACTCGGCGGTTTTGCGCTACAGTGACAGTTACACACGGTCCAACTGTCAATTCGCATCGATGTTGAGTACGTGACTTACTCGCTTGTCTGTTGGAAGACCTTCTTTTGATGATGATGATAATTATTATTATTCAATGTAATTAATAATCTGTCAAACGCAGACGAGTATTGATTTTGGGTGGAGGTGCCGGTTTTGCTTGAGAAATATTTCATATTTAGTTCACCATATTGTAGACATGGAAATGTATACAAAAATTATATAAATACATGACTATACGTGACTTTATTTGTAGGTGGAGGTGCCAGGTCGCTTGAGAAATATTCTACGTAGTGCCAATTTTGTTTGAGAATATTCAACGAAAAAGACCAAGACAAAAATGTATGCCTACAAAAAGTATAGAAATGGAGTCATGACTTTATTTTCAGGTGGAGGTGCCAGGTTGCTTGACGTTCTTTCATCATAATGTAGACCGGGAAATGTATAATGTATACACGATTTGGTGGAAGTGCCAGGTTTGCGTGAGAATATTAAACGGAAAGGACCAAGACCCTTGACGTGACGGCGACGTAACGTAAACATAACGGTGACGTAAGACCAAGTTACAAGTTCATAACATTCTACGTTCCGTCATTGTTGCGTCAATTGTGGACAGACTAAGTGAACTTTCTCATATTAAACATCCCTGTTTCGTCCCTTAAGTCGCCGTTAAGTCAGTTGTAGGTAGGCGTTAATTCATCATTTAGTAATCCTGGAAATGTATACAAAAGAAAGAGGCATGTAAGAAAAACATTATTTTGTGTGGAGGTGCCGTGTTTGCGGGAGAAATAATTCCACGTTTAGTTCAACATAACGTAGACCCGGAATTGAACACAAAAAGTACTTTTCTAACCTCATTCTTGTCTCCATTTTCATTCGAAGTGCTCGACGCAATCGTGTTATTTCGATTTTTCTTTTGAAGTGAATTCCTGGCTCACTCGTGCGGCTGGGCTGCTTGAATGTGCCCCATCGGTCGCATCAACGTACTCCCTGCCACATTTCCACCCGAGCTCGCTCGCAGTTCTCGTTTTTCTTGCGCTGCACAGCCGGAATGATGTTTTTATCTCGCGATTTATACACACAAAGTTGTTGAAGTGAAGGATTATTATGTGCGCTGTGTTTAATTAGGGGTTGGGGAGGGGGGAGGGTTTGACGCAAACTTATACAGAGATGTTAGACGACTTAAATAAATACACTAAACTTGGGTCTTATCGCCTTGAATTCCGCTCGCTTATGATCAAAGTAATAAATTTTACTCCCCCGTTCGGTAGAATAAGTTGAAGTTTCATGTTATAATTTGTGTCAACACTCGTTAATGTTAATTAGTTAAAAACAAGTTAATCATCATTATAGAGTGAGAGAACCTATCAATATAAACTGATTGTACAATTAAACTGGATTAAACGAATTAAACGAAAACGGAATGTCAACATTGGCGCTGATCTCTGTTTTTCCTTGTCTGTACTTTTCTATTTGTTGGTACTGATCAGTCCATACACTCACATTTCCGAAACGAAACCCTTTCATAAGTTGAAACATTAAAGTGGAATGAAGGCTTTAGAGTGTGAATTGTTATTGAGCCATCATAACAGGCTTCTTTCAATGTCCCATATTGTTAAGCTATGGTAAATCCATAGCAAAGCAAACCATTGATACCAACTGGATGGAAAAACAAATCTGACAGGGCAACATTGTCATTTGTTTAGAGCGCTTATTTGTGCAAGAAAGATGTTGATATATGAACGATGATGATAATAAGCAATATTGATCCAACATTTTTCAATTAATGGTCATTTAGGAAAATTATTTGCCTATTATTTAGAGCCTGCCCTTCAGTACAGATTTTGACGACAGATGAATTTCTCTATGGTTTTAACTTTCATATCGACAAAATACCCGCACTCTCTTTGGGATCGCTTCCACCTGATATCACTCTCTGCTCATCTCTGACACTTAGGCCGCGTTGTGTTATTTGCGTTCACGTCGAGGCTCGCTTATCATCACGACTCTGAAAGCAGTTTCCTGTAGTGAAAATCAAAGCGCTTTTGCATTCAGTTTAGATTTTCTATGACAGTTTTTCCCCCATCGCCTTTTTCTCATTCGATGATTTTTCACATGGCCACGTAGAATATCAATTTGCCGTTTGAATTTACGTGCCTTCCAATAAATTCCATTTGAAATGACGGCTCCATAAAGGATTTATTCAATACATTGTCTGGCTGATGTCAATCTACCTTACGTTTGAAATTATTCATGTTGCATTCGGCTCTGCTGATGGATTGAATGGAGGGCAGAGGTGTATTATTCGTGTTTATCTTTAATCATCATGATCAAATCCTTCTCAATACCAAGTTTCAGGACGCAGCACGTTCACTCAGACATTCCCTTCCCTTCAGCTCGCTTTCGGACGTCAATTCATGAGTTTCTTTCGGGATTTCTCTCATTCCAGAGGCAAATTCTGGACCTCATCATCGTCTCCCTTTCATCGTCATCGTCATCGTCAATATCGCCATCGTCATAAATCATTCATCGCCATAGGCCTAGCTGCAGAAATGAGGCCAATCCTGAATATTAGGTTTCCACGTTTTTAATCCATTTTCATTTTTAAATTAAACCTTACACATTTTTAATGCTAAGTCTTGTTGTCAACTTTTTTACGTTTAAATGAACGGAAATGTACATAGTTTTAAAGTGTACATAGTTATTACACGAATACACGTTTTGAAACCGTTTGCGTTTACCTTGTATAAAACTTAAAAAGTTGAAGGCCTAGTTGTCAACTTTTTCAAGTTTTGTACAATGGAAACGTAAACGGTGAAAGCTCAAGAATTTCCCTCCAGTGTAACGTTAAGCGTCACTAAAATAAAATACGTCAGAGGGCAACACGTGACGAACTTAGAGCTCCATTTTATTTTTACTTCACATCTTGTTGTTCTTTAGTTCGAAATAAACGGTAAATGAATGAAGATTGTCAATATTTGTACACACTTTATTAGTAATCTTGTTCTTCCCCTCGACATTCGTCAAACTTGACGTTAGTGTAGCGCAAGATTGCTCGCTGTAAGTCGAGCGTTTGTCTTTCTTTGCCGAGCTGATCGGAAGTCGTGTGCGATTTCCAGGAAGAGCGATCACTTCGAGCGGAGCGCTCACTTGCTCCTGGAGCGCTCCGAGAAGGCTGGCTTTAGACGTTTAGTGGACATTCCGAACCGATTGCTTCGACAACTTCGTTACTGTGTTGCGGAGAGATCGCTTTTTATATACTTTGTTGTAACAAGACATTTGATTAAAACGAGCGAGTTTAAAAGTTTCTATGTCGTTTATTTTGTCGACTTATACCGGAGTATAACATTTTGATTATAGAATGTTCATTGCAGATGCAATTGAAATTCAAATTCAGAAGCTTGACACAGAAAGTACTTGCCAATTTTCAGGAAGCCATTCAACTTTACCCTGCTTTATATATTTGTTATGAAACTCAAGATTGAAGTTTCTTTTTAAAGCGGCGAATAAAACAAACATTTTGATTCTCACAACAGATCCAATGTTTTGTCAATCTTCCGGCGATGTCACTTTAGAACAAGCGACCTGTATCGGACGTAAGATAAACGATGTCGACGAATTGGTAGAGTTTATCTAAGCTTAGTCTTTCAGTGATTGCCCTGATCGATTTCCTTCCAATTCATTACAAATCGATTTGGCCCTTCCGTCTCCATCATTGTATCTCGTCACTCCACTCTGACGCTCCGCACATTTCAATCTTGCGCTATGAAATCTTGTTGTCGAGTATAATAGCATCCGCCTCGCCGTGATGAGTGTGCACATGGGGACCGTGGTGGAATCAATAAGTCGAGGGAATCGCTAAGTAAGGTCAACCCTGTCAGACGCGAGGATGAAGAATGTTGCCGGCCCGAGCTCGAGCCGCCGTATATTTCCCCCAGTGGACCAAGAGTTCATCCATATTTCTTTCGAATCACGTTTCCATATACATTTCCTAAACCATCCAATGCGCGCACTTACTCAAACTGAAAGCAAAATGTAAAGTGAATTTCTTTGGGGGATGCTATATATATTATTCAGCGTAAACTTCGGCAAGGCAGGAGGTTGTTTGACGTCACATTTCCTGAAAAGAGTTAGTTACTCCCGAATCCTGTCAGTGGATTAGTTTCCCTGCCAAATCACAGCACCTCTAACCTTTCCTTTTCCATTTCCAGCGATTGGTTCCTTCTGAAGCCGACTTTGTTCGCTGGACCGATGCCACGTCTCAGCTCAGCATCCTTCCATCTGAGAGTTGGTAGGTGTCTTTTCCTCTCCACGCTCCCTACATTTCCAATTATACATCAATCCTCATCCTTCTTCCGATTAACTCCCGTCCATTCTTCTTACTTTACTCTCTCTAACTTATTCCGTCGAACGCGTTCGGTTTACAAACACATTCTCGAGATTTGATCTCGATGTCGTCGGGACGCCTCCTCGTGGTCGCAGAAAGCGTCGCAAAGTCGCCGTTTCTTTTGCCCGCTTGTAAGTGGTGCTATTTATAGTGATCCTGGTCTCGGGGTCAGTTGAACAGCGACCGGAGGTTGTAATTGGATTCTTCAACGCCTCCGCCTCTGAGGTGATGCGATTATATAAAGCCAACTCGTTACGTCGCCGTCAACTCCTTGTGTGATATTCTCATGAGGGGAGAAGTTCGCCGCTCGGTGTAAGTGGGCATGAAGTTGTAGTGAATGTTCGCGCCGTCCGGGCCTCGAAACGGCGGACAGAGAGTGTGATGGCGCGTTCTCTCAAGTTAATTGCGTCGAAATGGCGTCGCGACGAACGCGAGAAAGAGACGTCGCCGTCGTCACATCAACAGCGCGAGTTAATTGTCATGAAATTGAATGTCAACTCCGAGATGTCACAGAGCGGCCGTGATTCTCGGCCGCGAGCTATGCGGTCAAACTCGCCGTGATGTCGGTTGAACCGTTTAACTCTAGTAAATGAAGTGGTTTGCGTAACTGGTGACGCCCACCGCAGTACACGCGGATAACGGAACATGCATGTAATGTGTGTGTGTGAGCGAATATTCCGCATACCGACGTCGCGGCGTCTTTATTACCCGGCGTCGGTAGCCGCGACGGTGAGCCAGATTTCCTGTCAACGGCTCTGGAACAGAGTCCCTCTAACCCTTTGCCCTCAGCCACAGGGAATCGATAACAGGCGGCGGCGAGGCGGAGAGAAAACACCACCAAGAGAATAAAATATTATTTATTGCTCGTTTAGGTTAACGTTTACTTTCAGAGTTACAGTTAATGGAGCGATTATTTCACACTGGTATTGTATAGATTTCTGATTCCCTTTCCATGTTTGTCTAAGGAGAGCTGTGACAGCACTTTACGCCGATGCGTTTTATCGATATACACACTTGGCTCGGCGTTGGACTCCGCTCTATACGCAATACGAAGCGGCTTTCCGCTCTTCGTCATTCTCTTTATTTGAATACTGTTATAAATATTTCAATTCTATTTTGTGACGTCGCTTTGTCGAGTGTTTACTCTAGCCGTCGCGGCGCCAGTGCATGGAAATACGAGAATGGAAGCAATAATTGCCTCTTCTGTTCGTATCTCTGCGTGAGATGGGATAATCTATAAGTCCGTGCCGGGCTTTCCGAGTGCTCTTGCATTAATATTCCGGCAGTGAGGTGCTCGTTTCGTTTCTCCGCATTTCAATTGAATTGCACCCCAATTTACATAATTTCATTCGACTTCTCCGATGAGTTGGATCCAGCCAATCAAATCTCTCGCTCAAGTATTGCGACGCTCACCGCGACGCCACGAGCACCGAGAGCGTCGCGACGCAATTGCCGGACGCGATGCAGTGCGTAGTTTCCGGCACGCCTGCGCCCGCCGCGACGCGTGTGCGTGCGACGACGCCAGTGAGATAACGACGTCGACAATCTATTCCCCATCAATACCCGGTGTCCTAATCCCTTGGCAGATGAATGAACTATCAAGTCGATGAGGTCACATCAATGAGATCGGCTCTCACACACACACACGCGGGTTTCCAGACGACATCTCTTGAATATCGGGAAACGATTGCGGGGCGGGAGAGCGCGCGCGCTCAGCGAGTCGATGTTTGTGGAACGGCTGGCACTTTGGGATGCTGTGCAGTGCGATCTCGCTACGCTGTTGATCTCTCGCGGCTGACGGTGAAGCTGAGCCCATGGCAGTCGCTCCATGGAGTAGGGCTGCGGCGGTCGAGTCTGCCCGAACAGCCCCCGAAGCTGCTGCTTCCTGAAACGACGACATCGTTGTCGGGGTCAGGAGAGAGAGTGTGATCGACGTGGTTTAGTTTTACCTGACAAGATGTCGAACAGTGGCTCTGTGGACGGCACGAGGTTTGTGACGGAGAAGGTGACGGAGGGCGGCGGGGGCGGAAGTCCAGCGTCGAAACACAGCGGCGGCGGTGGTGCAGCGGTCAAGGGGGGCGCGCCCGATGGCAATATTTCGGGGGATCCAGAAAAAGGTACATTCTTTATTTGACCTACATTCAAATACTATTCGCAAAATACAATTATCGATTTTCCTATAATCAATTCAAAATACCAAAATATAAAACTTATTGTTTAGCAGACTCAAAATTTTGACCCTCCCCTTTGTTTTGTTATTAAAGCTGTGAACATGTGTGGCAATGTCCGGATAATTTGTAGTAGTTAGTGTTGATGTAAATGCGCTTCTTGTGCGCTAAGAGTCGCTCACGGTGTTGTCGATCTCCGTGGATGTCAACGCAGGAATAGGAGAGGATCGCAGGGGCGTTGTGTGTTTCATTCGCGGCCGCGACGGTCAATTACAACACGTCATCAACGCTCACAGTGACTTTTCTTTTCGTACACAACTTCGCGATAAATACTCCGTTTTTTAGCAATGCAGACGATGTTAGTTTGGTGAGAGTATAGATTATCTGTCTATCGCTTCCCCTCATGAATCTTTTGTTTTCTCCGCCTCCGAGTCTCTTGGAAATGCGGCGCCGCGTGAAGGCGACTACTTCAACCGACGTGTACTCCACGGCGTCGCTTCCTTTAGGATTTGGCACCTTTCTTCCAACTTTGTTCAGCTATCGATCGATTGCCGTCTTTCCGGAGACAGGACAAGTATCCTCTTCTCTACCATAAATCCCAGATCACACAGTTCACCCCAACAAGCAAGTCATCAGTTTCGGTTCGATGTTATGAGTTGCCACGCTGATTCTGTATACAGAGTCTACATTGATTGAGGGGAATCTTTTTTACCGTGGTTTTATCCCCGCTTATTTCAATTATCCTTTACTTTTCGTCTCCACGATCGCTTCTTCAGCGAATTCACTTGTCGCAGAATTTATCAATCCCCCGCACGAACTCGTTTTGCCGCAACTCCTGTGGGGGGGCATCGCCCCAAAAACACCCACGCAGCGGACCGTTCCCATTCGTCCGCCGGGCCGACGGGCATGGGGTTGGGTGAGGACTCTTCGGGCCGCAAGAAAGGTCTGACTTTGGTCCACATCCAGCCGCGCTGCACGACGCGTGGCGAGGGCATCCCCGGGTATGGTATCGATCCAGCAGGCGGTGGGCGCGAGTCTGGAGCCGCGGTGATTTCGGCGTCGAGTCGTGCCCTCGGCCTGAGCCCGGGCGGACATGCCCGTGCCCGTGACCATGCCCGCGTGCCCAATCCGACTCAAAGACACGGCTCTAAGGCACTCGGAGGGATTCATTAACATGCAGTACTTGCTGGTTAATGAGTTTCTCTGTGGTGTGGATGTAAGCTGGTGGATGATCGACACGAGATGGTTGTCAGACTTCCATCATCCCCTAATCCGGACAGTCTAGGGAGCGCTCGGCCGAGACGTAACTCACAATTAGAACTGATTAGTTCGCAGACGAGACTGGTTTCAACTGCTTTCGAAATGGCTAAGCGCTTGAATTTCGCGCCCCATTTTAACTCGCTTAATTTATTTTTAATAACGATGGTTGTACGTATTTTGCATCGCCTTCCCTCTGATTTTCATCACAGCTCGCGAAAGAGGAGAAGGCTTATTCGTATAAGTTGACACCGTAGATCTACTCTCGTACAGTCTCGCATATGTGTGTGATTAAGGTATTATGTCACTCGCACATTAATCTGTTTTCGTTCTGGATCTTGGCGAATTATCGGGATGATAAATCAAATCTCGCGAGCAATCCTCTTCACTCCCGCTGATGTTCCGGCGTCGAGAGAAAGAAGATAGCCGAGGTTGGATTGGAGGATAAAATAAGGAATCAAACTTCACGAGAGCACCGGTTTTACTTTGAACCTGCAGGGATAAAAGTATTTTTATTACGCTGGAACTTTGACGAAAGAACTTTCAGGAGAATTATTCTCGGTTGAAAGTTAAGTCCTAAAGTCAATTAAAGATACAAACTTCATTTTAACTTTATTTTTTATATGCTATAGTGATGAAATTCAGTGGAAGCCTATGAAATTTATATTTCAATTAGCGATCTTACATGAAAGCTTCATGACCGCGATAAAGGCGCCGGCAAGTGCTAACTTTACACCTGTGTTCGCAGGAGAGGAGGCCCAGAACTTAGTTTTGAAATATTACCGTTTTTCGTGCCTATTTTGTTTTGTGTGTTATGCCGTAACAAAACATACTTTTTACTTTAGTTCCTAATCTGGGCTGAAAGGTAATTTTTTGTCTTGAAACTCTCATATTATAGACAATTTGGACTCCTATGAAAGAGTCGAGCTTAAATATTTTTAAAATTATGTGAAATACACGCAGTTTTTATATTTAGTGTTATATTTTACCAATTATTCATACAATTTGGTATACATTTGATTACGTCATGATAATTTCATTACTTCACTTGTTTTCTTCTTCTAGAATGTTGGATAAAACGTTCGTTACATTAACATATTCATCGTCCATGTTCAATCTCTCTTGTGCCAATATTTATCCCCATGGACAGAGAAAATGAATATTTTACCAAAAAAATTAAAAGCAAATATTAATCCTTTAATGGGTCCACAGATATAATACATAATCATAGAGAACACTTGATTCAGGTCTTTCAACATTCCACTTCTCTCATCTTCTTTTATTTCTGGCTAACTGTGTTGTATTTGAGCGCGGGTTCGATCCTCGTCCAACAGATGCGACGAGCAAAGTTTCCGATTCCGCCGCAGTGTTTGGAGGCTGCAGCTGCGTTATTGCCAAACCATCGGAGACGGACAATAGAGGGCAACTCGCGGCCGGGGTCAGACTCGGGTCACACACATTCGCAGCAATCCTGGCCAACATCCGACCAAAACGAAAATCATTTGTGAAAATTGCCGTTTCTTTTCAATGTCTCGTGACGTTAAGCTGGCCCAAGTCATTCCCATGCAATTGCCAGTTTACATAATAATATAAATCGGGTTGTGAACCCATAGCAGCTGTTTATGACGTTGCAAGACGCTTAGCCAAGAGCCGAAGGACCAATCCTTGGCATCGGTCGCCGTTTTCAAATGTTGTGTTAAAAGCTCTGCGGATATTAGTTATGTAATGAAAATATAACAGGTGTTGATGTTTCTTCATTCATCTCTGTGATCTTATCGAGTCGAGTCAATGAAACTAGGACAACGCGTGGCGGAAGGGCGTTGATGAGCGAGCAAGAACGACGTCGCAATATTTGTCGTTCATGGACGCATTGTATTAAATTAAATTTATTTCTTTGGCGTAGGAGCTGAGTATTAACAACGTCAAGTCAGTGAATTGCTCTTTCAAGTAAAGCGAAAGATGTCCGAATCGTTATGTCATGGCTTTTGGCACAGTAATTCTCTCAAGTATCTGTTACATATTTTATCACACGACGTTTGCATTCGAGTGAATTAAAATAATTTAACTAACCCGACATTTAGCTAACTGATTATTTTTCACAATTAATTATAGAACTTTATTTTGAAATGAAATTCAATGTATAATTATCTACCTTCATTTTCATTCTATTTGTCCAACACTTTGCTTTCATGTCTTCACGAAATGGACCCATTTCAATATACATTCAGTCTCTTGACCATCGCGAAATTTAATCACCTGCTCCTGATATCTGGCGGTCAGGGTCTTCTTTTTATCTGGAATTCAGACGAGACAGAAATCCTTCCAGAGCAAATCGTTCGACATTCCAGAGAGTTCCAAAGAGTACCAGAGACGGACGGAATACATGCGATTATTGGAACTTCGTGATCAAATAATTTGACCCAAAGAATTCAATGTTCACTAATTGCAATTAAAATTCCGAAGTCAATCAAAATGCACCACTCAGTTCACTGAGTAAATTTCTCAATAAAAATTAAGAACGTATTTCGACGTATTATTTTAATTATTCCGAGTAGCGCGGATTTTATTTATGCATCACAAATTCATTGTAATTCTTACTAATGAATATAATTAGTGAATATTTTTAACCATTGAATAACACTACGATAAAACGTGTGTTGGCAAGCCGTTGGCAATTATTACTTTCTCAATTGAACAATGTAAACGAGTATTAAGATTTTAATAACTTGCGAGCTTCGTCCTTAGATTTTGTTTTGTAATATTCGATTTAAAACTCTATGCATTGTACTGAACTATAATATAACTTATGGACATTTTCTTCAGAACGAATTGACACTTTTAAAATGATGTAATAAAACTCTATATTTTGCAATTTGAATGAAGTCAACAAATGCAGTTATATTCCAAGTATTCTCTTGCACAATGAATGGTAACAAATATGATTGGATCATAGATATAGAATCATCTCTATGATATAGAATCATAGAGATAAAATGTAATAGCTAATATGGAAAGCTAATATGCAATATGAAAAGATTTTCCTCGAATTGGACTCGAACCCACGACCTTCCGATATCCAGTCAGATGCTCTACCAACTGATCTACCGAGGCAGTTCATATTGCAACGGCTCCCTTTTTATGCTCATCTGAAGAATAATTGAAATGGACTTCGGGCCTTCTCCCTCTGAGGTACAGAATTAGTTTCGTAGTTTCAATGCCGAGAGTCCTGTACTTGACAAAGAGCATCAACGTGTGACAAAAATGACATTTAAATCTCACTCTCTAACGCCGATTGAAAGAAAGATTAATTAATGATGCAATTCCCTGCCTCGCAAATGTGAAGCTCACATATTTGTATCGCTCATTAAATAAATCCCCCGCTTTTGAGAATCGGAGATAAGAAGTTTTCAATTATCGGCCATTTCTCGACTTGTTTTCGCACCGTTGCGATTCCGCTGTTCGGAAACAACTGGATGCCGACAACAATAGGTGAGCGGACCGCTTTTGTGCGGCACGGAATCGTCACTTGCGTGTTACGCACTGACAAAGTTTCACTCGCCTTTGACGCATCGATCGGGAGGCAATTAAACTTCTCGCATTTCGTCGTTTGTGTTCACATTTAAATTGTCTAAATACAATGTTTTTACAATACTTCTCTCAGATATATTTTATGTAGACGAAACTTGGAAGAATGAAGGGAAAGTGACGTCGAAATTGAAAATATGAGTGAAGACGAAGAAATGTAAATGTGTGATATAGATGAAGAGGATGATTCGGGATGATTATTAAATTGTTGTTTATTTTAAGAAAGAGTGCGACTGGCTTGGCCAGCTGGATTGGTACCTATATAAACAGCGTAGCGAGCTTTTCACACTCTTGTGTCACTTTCCTTTGTTTTGTTGTGTGTTTTTGTAGGCAATGCCCAGGCAAAACCATTCAACCGATCGATCTCAAATTTTGTACACACACTAATATCATACGAATCGTCTCGTGTATAGGTTTTGAACGAGATCCTGTGATTGTTTTGATTGTTTTGAGAATAGAGATGGGACCGTTTGAACTATATTAACTTAAAAGTTGCATGAACATTGAGACCAACATTCTATGTATTTTTAACCACTTTCAGACTAATCTGACGTTAAATTCAAAAGTTATTGACATTTAACTGACATTTTATGCGTCCTGGAAATATTTCTAGCCTGAAGGAAATAACAGATATTTTATCACTGCTATACTTCGATGCAAATCCTTTCCAAGGTCTGTAGAGCAGAAACGTCCAAACCAAACCCATATGAATTCGCATGCAATACGAAGGCTCGCTTATCAACGCGTTACACAGAGAGTACTAACTAAATAATTTTCATTTCATTCATTTCATTTCATTTCATTTATTTTTGTTAGATTATATTACATTACATATTTTGATGATGCACACTCCCGTAAGCCACGCTTGTTTGGGAGTGCGTTAACCAGTATTATAATATAGTTACAAAACAGTAATTATTAAAACAGTAAAACAGTAATACAGCATGAAAATAATCGGTTACCGACACAATTATAGAATTCAAAAATACAAAACATGGCATTCACTTGTAAGTTAGTATTGATAGTTCATCATTAGTTCAACAACAACAACAACAACAACAACAACAACAACAACAACAACAACAACAACAACAATAGAAGCTATAGACATGTAATTATAATTTTTGAAAGGTCTGTAAATATCGGAAACTTCGATACCAAAAATGTTATAATGAACGTCACTTCTTTCAAAGATTGTATTTAACCCAAGTAGTCACATCCTTCACAGTTCTCAAAATAACTGCAAAAAGTACTTATGTATAATGTAGCTTGACATTTTTTCTGAATATATTTTCGTCGCCGTTATCTCTGTACATAACCTTCATATCGCTGGCAGGAACACAGAAATAACACCGCACGCCGTCGCTTTTTCATTTCGCCATCGAAACTTGTAAATAATTAACGCGGCGTGCCGGCTGTACCTCGTATGATGGGAATTCTATATGAACGTGCACTTGATCCTCTCAGATGATGGCCGCTGAATTATTCACTCGAGCTGTTGCTAAAACTTCGGCGATCAGCCGCGGGTTGGCGATACACTCACAGCAATTACAGACTCAACTCGCCGTGGACTTTCCGGCGAGTAAACGCTGATTTCATCGTGGAGAGGAATGGACAATAGTGATAGTGGAGGACAACAAACTGTCCTCGGGCGATTCAGACATTTGTGAGTTGTCGCTGGGTTACTGAAGAAGGACAATTTGTTGAAGCGACAAAGCGGAAGAGAATGCATTACTCTTTGAAAAGTGTGGAGCACTTTATAAAAATACACTAGAATTTGTTATCTGCTAATATATTTGAATAAAAGTCGTACAACTCACTGAAGTTCAATTCCTCTCTTAGAACTCTTAGGTGATGAAATTTGTGCGAAAGAGTGTACTTCTTCAACAAACTTCGTCAAAATTAAATTTGCATTTTCCTCAACCGAATTTCCGTAAAATTGTAAGTGTGTGTAGACGAGTAGTCTAAGTAAAATTATTTGTCAACTTCTCTTCTTGAGTAACTCGTCGCGCGAGCCAAAAGTATGTTATTTTCAACACCTATTCATGTTATGATTCATTCTGGACATGTCTTTTAAATGGGTTCTAAATCAAGAGGACATGCTTTTTAATGCGTTTTTTCCTTTTGTTCTCTGCTGACAAATGAATCATTATCCACGGAAGCGTGCTTGATTAATAAGGGCACATTATACACATTTCTGATTGCTCGTCATATAGCTCGTCGTGCTCGCTTGCCAGGGAGTTGGCAACCATCTTGAAACCCGGCACCTCCACCACATGTCTGATTGCTCGTCATATAACTCGTCGGGCTCGCCTGCCAGGGAGTTGGCAACCATCTTGAAACCCGGCACCTCCACCACATGTCTGATTGCTCGCCAATAACTCGTCGTGCTCGCTTGCCAGAGAATTAGCAACTATCTTGAAACACGGCACCTCCACCACATGTCTGATTGCTCGTCAATAACTCGTAGCGCTCGCTTGCTAGAGAATTGGTAACCATCTTGAAACACGGCACCTCCACCACATGTCTGATTGCTCGTCAATAACTCGTCGCACTCGCTTGCCAGAGAGTTGGCAACCATCTTGAAACCCGGCACCTCCACCACATGTCTGATTGCTCGCCAATAACTCGTCGTGCTCGCTTGCCAGAGAATTAGCAACTATCTTGAAACACGGCACCTCCACCACATGTCTGATTGCTCGTCAATAACTCGTAGCGCTCGCTTGCTAGGGAATTGGTA
This sequence comes from Leuctra nigra, assembly GCA_934045905.1. Taxonomy (NCBI): domain Eukaryota; kingdom Metazoa; phylum Arthropoda; class Insecta; order Plecoptera; family Leuctridae; genus Leuctra; species Leuctra nigra. Next base: position 22,609,429 of record OW203762.1, read on the forward strand.
ACCATCTTGAAACCCGGCACCTCCACCACATGTCTGATTGCTCGCCAATAACTCGTAGCGCTCGCTTGCTAGGGAATGGTAACCATCTTGAAACCCGGCACCTCCACCACATGTCTGATTGCTCGCCAATAACTCGTCGCACTCGCTTGCTAGAGAATTGGTAACCATCTTGAAACCCGGCACCTCCACCACAGGTCTGATTGCTCGTCAATAACTCGTCGCGCTCGCTTGCCAGAGAATTAGCAACCATCTTGAAACCCGGCACCTCCACCACAGGTCTGATTGCTCGACAATAACTCGTCGCGCTCGCTTGCCAGAGAATTGGTAACCATCTTGAAACCCGGCACCTCCACCACAGGTCTGATTGCTCGTCATATAACTCGTCGCACTCGCTTGCCAGAGTGTTGGCAACTATCTTGAAACCCGGCACCTCCACCACATGTCTGATTGCTCGTCAATAACTCGTCGTGCTCGCTTGCCAGAGAGCTATCTTGAAACCCGGCACCTCCACCACATGTCTGATTGCTCGTCAATAACTCGTCGCGCTCGCTTGCTAGATAATTGGCAACCATCTTGAAACCCGGCACCTCCACCACATGTCTGATTGCTCGCCAATAACTCGTCGCACTCGCTTGCCAGAGAATTGGCTACCATCTTGAAACCCGGCACCTCCACCACATGTCTGATTGCTCGTCAATAACTCGTCGCACTCGCTTACTAGAGAGTTGGCAACTATCTTGAAACCCGGCTCCTCCACCGCAATTTGTCCATGCGTCATAAGTGCATTATCCGATGCACTCTATCCCGATGCACCTATTGTGTTCACTTGCTTACACATGAAAAGTTTGCACATACTCTCTATAGTGGCCTGGATCTGGTTTTGCTGTACTATATCGAAGCCATTTTTATTTTATATCGAAGCTGTTTAAAGAATACGTGTCTTAATTTTCAGTATTATTCCAGAATGCCAGAATTAAATTTCGATACCAAAAAAACATATCATGTCCTTCTTTCTTACGAACAAGATATATAACACTTCAATTTCATAGTTGAGACCTTACTTACCAACATCAGATACTTACATAGAATAGTCAAGTAGAGAATATAAATAAATTATAACAAGAGCATTGTTTCACTTGTGTATACATTTACCTGACGTGTAACAATGGAGTTTATATACAAAATAGTTGCAAATGAAATCCATGAATTATTTGAGATCCTGCAAGAATAAACGTGGCTCCAAGGAAGCGTAAATGTATTTGGTCTCGCTAACGAGGGGAAGCTGACTCCAAAGTGTCACGTGACCCGGAGTGGTCTGGAGCTGGGAGAAATATGTCCATCGACCGTCATGATCGACATGCCACTCGGGACACAACAACTCTCCCTCGGGACCATGCGACAGGATCGGGAACCCATGTTTATGTGCATTCCGAGGAAGCATTCGGGAGGAAGGTTTCAATTTATAATGATCAGTGTCGTGCAGGGAGCTTTACCGAATGGACGATTGTGGTTGGATCGATTCGCTCCACGCTCGTTGCTTTGTTTCGTATACAACTTATTGTCGTTTCCTTTGTGGAGGGAAACACCAGCTAAATTTGTCAACGATATTAATTGCGCATCTGTATTTGACTTCCAAGAAGCACTTCTTACAATGCTCGATTGTTCTTTCCAATTTCGCCGCTCTGACATATTCGTCATTCATCTGAGAATAGCTCTCTGTGTTCTCTTTCCTCTTTATACCTTTGAATCCAAACGTTTTCTTACAAGTTCTTTCTCCAATCAGTTCCCTCTTCTCTTTGCCCGACTTCCAGATTCCTCTCGGCGAGTATTTCAATTATCTTTCTTATCACATGTACTGATTACCCCTTCCTCTTGCTCACAATTGACCTCATTAGCGCCTGCTCCCTCTCCTACTTCACAAACCACCTCTTCCAGACCTCGAGAATGTGCCCCGTGACGTCACGATCGATTCCAACTCGTACGTGAGGGAAGAGGACATTCTGATGTGCCCAGGTTAATGGCAAGGATGTGCTTAGATATTGAAGACGAAGGAAAATTAAACGGCTTTCGACGCCACGCCGCCGATAGTGGCGCTCCCGTGGCAACTTGCGGCAAGTAGGTCCTAAATCTACGCCATTAAAATGTATGACGACACTTTTACGTTAAAAACTTGTGCGTGCTGTGAACCAAGGAGGGTAGAGGGGGGATGCACTTACGATTACTGAAACCAAAAAGGAAAGTTTTAGTTCTCGCGGAGTGAAAATGCGCATCGTTTCGGAAGATAAAACAACCCCTTTTGTGCTAAAATCCTAACTACCTTCTTTAAAACTCGACCTCTCCATAACTCTGTAGAATTGCTCCCTGACACGCCGATGGCAGCTGTATTGTTTCTACTGTCTGTTGACTTCTAAACCTACACAATAGATATTTTATCGCCCGTGCTTCACAATAGACACTGGCGCAATGTCCGTTTCACACTCCAAACATTATTACCAATATTGATCTTCCGATAAGAGTTGACTTTAATTATCCCGATAACAGAACAATTATCGCCTAGTTCATTAATCTCCAATGTGCATCATAATGATAACTATTTGACGTCAAGCCCGAGCACTTGGGCTGTACTTGAGTTATCTGCAATGCCGGTGTTGCAACCTCCATTGACTTGCTGAGCAAATCACTCTGCTGTCGCTGGCTATTTGCTGTGCAGGCGCTCAGCGGCCGTTCATTAGTCGCCGACGAGGTATAGTCGAAACTCAACCAGAAACAAATGTGGCTACTCGATGTTAATGGCCGGCGGTGGTTATTGGAACTACACGGTGTGGGAATAGACGTCTATTAGTGTAATCTATCCTGGTATATCGACAGGGAAACAGGATCCGGGATGCAGAGTGAGTTATACGGGATAGCTACGGGATATGGGGAAAAACTTGATGTATTTTCCTGGACGAGAAAAAATTATTTCGCTTTAGCGTACGACATTATATGATGGCAGAGGATGGGTGACTTGATTTATTATTACTGTTTGTTCGATGTAAAAGAAAATAATTTAAAATCTAGGATGATTTTAAAAGTTGCGACACTTAATATCTCACTCGGCTAGATTTTTTACCTCCACCAAGAGAACATGTTTCTTTACTTTACATACGTCGTAATCCCTATCGGTTGCATTTGTAACTTATGATTCCTAATTCGCTTCGTATTTTCTACAGTTTAACTGAATATTTGTGTAGTAGATTCAAAACGTTGATTCATTATGATCCGTAATTTTGCTATTATGCGTATTGCTAGATTTTAGCTGGTACCTCAACGAGAACACTGTTACTTTTTCATAATTCCCCATTATTGGTTACATTTTTAACTATTCAATCCCAACGCTTTGTATATTCTACAGTTTAACATAGTTGAGCGAGCGTAGCGAGCGTCACCACGGTACTCTAATGGCACTTTCTCTGTGTGTTTTTTTTTGTGGTCACAGCCCAGGTCTAACCGCTCAAGCAATCGATCTGAAATTTTGTACACATACTAACGTACTCTATGCGGTCCCTGGGATCGTTTTTGAACGGGCTCCCGTGATAGGTTCAAATTTTTAAAAAAATATCTTTCGATTGGTTGCTTTGATCAATTTGAAATTTAGCAAAAACATTGCAACCAACATTGTACCCAATCATAAAAAGTTTCAGCCAGATAATCCTATTGGTTCAAATTTAAAACCATTTTTCATGTGATTTTTGACATTTAAACTAGAACAGATTGACCGATCAACTTGAAACTTCGCGTGGTCATTGGTACTAACATTTTAGATATTTTTGCCAATTTTCAGTCTAATCTGTCGTTATTTTCAAAAGTTTTGTCATTTTAAGGTCATTTTATTCCATAATCTTGAAAAATGTATACTAAATTGTCATCCCTGCCTTCTTTAAGCTTCTGTTCCAAGGCAAGGCCTGTAGAGCAGCCAAGCTATCCACAATGTACAGTAAAATGAAAGCATTTTTGAGCTAGCGCATAAAATCGGTTGCAGTACGAAGGCCAAATCCTCTAATTGGTTTAAGTTTAAACTAGGAAAACGCTCGGTGTAACGCGTTGATGAGCGAGCACCGACACGCACGACATCGCCAATCATAGCACGATCCATTCAATCAAAGATAACTAACTATACATTATTTATTACCAATTTTCCCTGCAACTTTTCATAAACACTCTGGATCAATTAAATAACATATTATTGTACTGATATTTTTCCATCAATCTCTTTGGACAGATATTCAAACACTTAAAACAGCAATAAGTCTGTAAATTCTTGACCGATTGGGCTGGAAATGTGTAAAATATGATGAAATCTAGTCAAAACGTCGTTTTCATAACTGTGAAACACAATCCATATCGTAAAATAAATTATTTTAGATAAGGTATACCTATACCTATGTATATGAAATACATACATTACATTTTGACTACATTATGTTTTGCAATATGATCAACTAAGAAAAGAATCTGTCTTACTTGATATTGAGAATAGCCATCTATAAACTTTGCTTTGCTACATAGAGCAACCCAGAATGCAGTGGAATTTCTGTTTTGAAATGTCATTTCTGACAGTTATTAAAACTGTCAATAAGTGCATCTATGTTCTTGACTGGTAGGGCTGAAAATTTGTAAAATAAGAGACAATGTTGGTCTGAACGACCATGCAAAATATGAGTTTGATTGATCAGATTTATCGAAGACCATTTGATAGGTCAAATGGTGGTGTGGCTATAGGCCGTTTTAAATTAAGTATACAAATGAAAAATATTGGTGCCAATCCTTGCTAAGTTTTAAGTTGCCAATCCTTGCTAAGTTTTAAGTTGATCGATTAAACCTTTATGCTTGAACGGTTCTTTGTTAATTTTCAAAAATCACAGGATCTCGTTCAAAAAATATACCTGGGACCACCCATATGATATGATATGTAGTGTGTGTACACAATATCAGATCAATCTGTTGAACGGTCATTATTAGTTTCATATCGTTTAAAACTTTCTGCTCTAACTACCTTGCCTTGTAGATTCGAAGTCGCCGTGAATTTGACAGCCAACACGCAAAAAGTCCCTAAAATGACAAAAACTTTTGAAAATAACGACAGATTAGAGTGAAAATTGGCAAAAATACCTTAAATGTTGGTACCAATGACTATGCGAAGTTTTTAGTTAGTCGGTCAATCGGTTCCAGTTTAAATTTCAAAAATCACAGGAAAAATGGTTTCAAATTTGAACCAATTGGAGGATTTGGCTGAAATTTTTTTTGATTGGGTACAATGTTGGTTGCAATGACTTTGCTAAATTTCAAATTGATCGAACCAACCAATCGAAAGATAATTTTTATAAAATTTGAACCAATCACAGGATATCGTTCAGAAAAGATCCCAGGGATCGCATAGAATACGTTAGTATGTGTACAAAATTTCAGATCGATTGGTTGTGCGGTTTGACCTGGGCAGTGCAGGCAAAAAAACAAACAAAAAAAAACAAAAAAAAAAAAACACACAGAGAAAGTGCCATAAGAGTACCGTGGTGACGCTCGCTACGCTCGCTCAATAATGTCTTCTGATTGGTCGACAATAAAAATGTTCACATTAAGTTCAAATTTTGCATGGTGATCAAGACCAACTTAATATTAAATTTTACATATTGTAAGCCCAATCAGTCAAGTATTAATTGTAATTTTACGAGTTTAGTATGGGATGTCACAAGAGATTTCTGGAGAAGGTATGTAGGTAAGACTTCACGACACAATGGATCTGTTATTCATTCAGAGTATTATAGAGATTGAAAAATTGCAGAGAAAATCGTCTTGTGCCGTGTCGTGCATCGTTACTATAGGGATGTTGCATGTTCTGTGCTCGCTCATCAACGCGTTACACTGAGCGTTTTCCTAGTAATTGTATAGTAGATTCAAAACGTTGATTCATAATGAATCGTATACGTTTGCTATTATTCTTTTTGCTGGATCTAGCCTAGCACCTCCACCAAGATGCCAATGTCCCAAGGGGCCAAGGGGTACCAAGGGGCATTTTTTTTCATAAGTCCCCACGGTTGCATTTTTAACTAATCTATTCCCATCGCTTCGTATTTTCTACGGTTTAACTGAATGATTGTCGAGCTCCATTCATAATGAATCGTGATTTCGCTGCCATTAGAGTGGTTTGCAATCTGATTGGTGTCGGCATACATGATGTTCTGTGTGGTTTGGCTCGGCGTGTGACCGCAGGCTCGCTGCATATTGGGGAACTTCGCGTTGCATTATTCACTAGCAGTGTTTCAGGTAAATTCCATCAGTTTGTTACTATTATGTTCAATCTGGGATTAATTCGGTCTCCGCCAATGTGAAGTCGCATCGCGTGGGAGAGAAAGCCAACTCCGTTATTATCAGCCTTAAGCGACAAGAGATTCTTTATGAATTTACCACATTTTTATTCTGTGTAAACAACGAGTGGCTCGGCCACGCGGAACGAATGGATCGATTTGTTTTAAACCAATACGAAGTTTTTATGGAATAATTTGTGAAATGGACGGCGTTGATTCGACACGTAATGAATATTTGCTTGTGTTTTAACTCTCTATTGTTGATCTACCTCAAGTTGGCTCCAGGGAATAAAAACTGACCTGATAAACTTGATATTCCGAGTGAGTAATACGTTATTCAAAGTAGTATCCCACTGCATATCCTTAGTTACATATTCAGAATTGTACGACAAGTACTACATATTCAGGGGCTTTATTCACAAAAAAAACAATATCTGACATTACGTCTTCTAATATTATTTCAATGAACACTGCTAGCTTTTTAATTTGTATTAATTTTAATTTAATTTATTTTTCATTCTTTTTGGGGGAATTCAGTTTGAGAATAATATCCTAATATTCGGTATAGCATCATTCCTACTACATATTCAGTAATGTTTTTAGGAAAGGGATGTGGTGTTTTTTTGTTACAATTTCTTACATTTTAAATCTCACGGTCGGAAGGAGCCTATCTCTAGAGATAATAAAAACACACGTCGTGTTTCTGTCTCACTGCTCGTTTTACAATGTTTTATGCAGAGCGCTTATTCTATTCCGAAACCAGCTTGCATAAAATATTTTTGATTTTCATTTCGACGCTTTCGTGTAAAATTGCTTCTTATAAAATACTATTTCACACAACATTGCTCGCAAGTCTCAATCTAGTACCTTATAAAACGTCGAATTTGACGCGAGCCATGAAGCATGTGTCAGTAAATAACAATCCAACTGCATCTTGCGCATTGCGTTGAAAACTGTGCGCGCAATAAACAGTACGATGCCTCCAGAAGTCATTTCATTCTCGAGCTCTCCCGCGACTTTCCTTCAATCGACAAACTTTCCCGCTGTTATTTATTTGCCGATATCAGTCGCTTCACCTGCAGGCATTAGAGCCAAGCGGGAGCAGAGCTTTTCATCTTATCGCCAAATTTACGAGATGGGTTGTATTGCTTTGCTGCCTCAATGGTCTTATTTTTTAAAAGGTTGTCTTTAAATGCCTTCTCGATATTTCATCGCTTCAATAGAGTGTTCGGCATCCGCTATTTTTACTTCTAGTTGATACCAATGAATGTCGCTCTCGTGAATTTCACTTTAAAAATAATTTCATTCATGCTTTCTGGCAAGTAGTTTTGTAGATATAAATATAAATGAAATGAACTGTTCAAAGAACAAATATAGATTTCAAATAGGTACTTTTTTATTTTTTTTTAAACTTGGCTACATTGATTTATTCTGCTGATATTTGTAACCTTTGCGTAGCAATGAAATGAAAATGGATGCATCAATTAATGCGAACAGCGTTTCTCTCTCTCTCTTTGGTCCACCCAGCATCGCTTATGGATGTTCGATACGTATCATAGATCAACGCAAAACATCGCACAGATCTCTGAGTTATTCTAATGTTACGACGTTATCGCGAACACAGAGAAAGTAAATCATTGCTCCGCCGCTCGCTATCTTCCTCCAGCCTCCGGAACCAAAAAATGTCGCTAATCTCTTCGCCTACGACGACGTCCCTCGACCGACGCCGACCGACGCCCCGAAGAATAACGATCCGTCGTTTTGCCTACATTCAAGGCGAATTCAAAGAGCATAGCATATCCGTACACGGCGAAAAGAAAAGAGTCGGGAAAAGGACGCCCAAAGTTCCGCAAGCGATTAACTTCGTTTTTCATGTTGACATGCCGTGCCTAGTGTCCTATGGTTACCCTACACTGTTCCTATATCTACAGCCTCTATATCCTGCGCCTTTTCATCTGATTTGCAACGCAAATTCGAGCCACTGTTTGAATGGAAGGAAAAACCGTGGAGAAACTTTTTAGTTTTTTTTCTCTCCCGCTTCTCTGCGCACGAGAGTTCGCGCATAGTGTTGCGACAATCATAGTCTATTGTCTAAATCTGTGCAGCGTTGCTTGATTTGCATATTTCTTGGCTAGATCACGGCTTTTCTGATGAGAAAAGAAGAGAGAAAAGGGAACATGTTTGAGTGGAATCGAGACCTCTCGTTAGCATGCGGAGATTGATTGAAGCTTCTTTAAAGAAGTTGATTCTGTTTTCAATTGAATGGAATGCAGAGGAAACATAATTGACTTCGCGTTACTGAATGATTCATGATTGCTATTGATCAATTTTATTAACGTCGATTATCAATCTATACATTGTTATTCTCTGCAAATCATGTCTGAACTACACTGTATGTCTGAAGTCTATACTTGGCACCACGCAAAGACAATAATTACCTGGATCTTTCATTGATCTGATTTATCGGAGCCGTGTAGTTTTAACTGAGTGGTTATTAATAGAACTACAGGAGCGTGATGGTTTGCATTGTTTTATTGTTGACAAGTGTAGCGAGTAGATAATGGCGCAGTGGGAAGGATCAGGAATCGACCCCAATAGGGATTCGAAGATAAGACTAAAGGTGGGATTCTATAACTCCATTGTGACCGCTTAGCAATTTCTTCCATAAGGATTAACATTGAAATAATTGCTAAGCGGTCGCAATGGAGTTATAGAATCAGGGCCCAAGAGTGTGATGAGAAGTGGACGAAAGGTTTATGTGTACTTTGGAAGATTTCAACGATAACCAGTCTTATGCATCCATTTATATATTCTTATTAGTAAAATATATTTCATCTCACCATCTTTTGCACATTTCATTAGTTATTACTACAACTTTTCTAATACTTAATGAAATACTTCTGAACATATTCTGTCATTTTAGTTGTTAGATTTCACTGACTGTAAATCTTGTGTCCAGTTCATCAAGATTGGTAAACACAATTAGGCGTATTCTTGTCATAGCTGATCTGGGGCCCTATTCTATAAATGTAAACTTCCTGTTTCCGATTCGGTGTAATGCTAATCCAATGTCCGTGAATCGGATCCCAGTAGAATCGGGAATTATGGAATCGGGTTAATTAGTGCTGGTTGACTTGTGAATGTGTACTGACTGTGTGTTTGCATCCAGGCGATGTGAATGTGTACTGAGTGTGTGTTTGCTTCCAGGCGATGTGAATGTGTACTGACTGTGTGTTTGCCTTGTGAATGTGTACTGACTGTGTGTTTTTTCCAGGCGATGTGAATGTGTACTGACTGTGTGTTTGCTTCCAGGCGATGTGAATGTGTACTGACTGTGTGTTTCCCTTGTGAATGTGTACTGACTGTGTGTTTGCATCCACGCGATGTGAATGTGTACTGACTGTGTGTTTCCCTTGTGAATGTGTACTGTCTGTGTGTTTGCATCCACGCGATGTGAATGTGTACTGACTGTGTGTTTGCCTTGTGAATGTGTACTGACTGTGTGTTTGCTTCCAGGCGATGTGAATGTGTACTGACTGTGTGTTTGCCTTGTGAATGTGTACTGACTGTGTGTTTGTTCCAGGCGATGTGAATGTGTACTGACTGTGTGTTTGCTTCCAGGCGATGTGAATGTGTACTGACTGTGTGTTTTCCTTGTGAATGTGTACTGACTGTGTGTTTGCTTCCAGGCGATGTGAATGTGTACTGACTGTGTGTTTGCCTTGTGAATGTGTACTGACTGTGTGTTTGTTCCAGGCGATGTGAATGTGTACTGACTGTGTGTTTGCTTCCAGGCGATGTGAATGTGTACTGACTGTGTGTTTGCCTTGTGAATGTGTACTGACTGTGTGTTTGCTTCCAGGCGATGTGAATGTGTACTGACTGTGTGTTTGCTTCCAGGCGATGTGAATGTGTACTGACTGTGTGTTTGCTTCCAGGCGATGTGAATGTGTACTGACTGTGTGTTTGCCTTGTGAATGTGTACTGACTGTGTGTTTGTTCCATGCGATGTGAATGTGTACTGACTGTGTGTTTGCTTCCAGGCGATGTGAATGTGTACTGACTGTGTGTTTGCCTTGTGAATGTGTACTGACTGTGTGTTTGCATCCACGCGATGTGAATGTGTACTGACTGTGTGTTTGCCTTGTGAATGTGTACTGACTGTGTGTTTGCTTCCAGGCGATGTGAATGTGTACTGACTGTGTGTTTGCCTTGTGAATGTGTACTGACTGTGTGTTTGTTCCAGGCGATGTGAATGTGTACTGACTGTGTGTTTGCTTCCAGGCGATGTGAATGTGTACTGACTGTGTGTTTTCCTTGTGAATGTGTACTGACTGTGTGTTTGCTTCCAGGCGATGTGAATGTGTACTGACTGTGTGTTTGCCTTGTGAATGTGTACTGACTGTGTATTTGTTCTAAGCGATGTGATTGTGTACTGACTGTGTATTTGTTCCAGGCGATGTGAATGTGTACTGACTGTGTGTTTGCCTTGTGAATGTGTACTGACTGTGTATTTGTTCCAGGCGATGTGAATGTGTACTGACTGTGTGTTTGCCTTGTGAATGTGTACTGACTGTGTATTTGTTCCAGGCGATGTGAATGTGTACTGACTGTGTGTTTGCCTTGTGAATGTGTACTGACTGTGTATTTGTTCCAGGCGATGGCACCGATGACACGCCATTCGTCACCGACGCCGAACGGGAGAAGTCCGGCTACGAGACAAACCTCTACCTCTACTCGGTCAGTTCCAAACTCTTTATTCAATCAGAACTTTTGGAGCGTACGGCTTCAGATCACACATTTAGCTAAAAGAGACAGCAATTAGTTTTACTGGTCGACAGTAAGAAACTACTGTAGGATGCGATGCGTCATTCTCTACCAACCCTCAATAAATGAAAAAAAACCGCACACATGCCATGTTGTAAAATTAACCTTCAAATTATGCGAGCGGAGCGAGCGTCTCCACTTGAAACTTATGGCTCGAATCTCTGTTCTTGTGTCTGTTGTTTTTTATTTATTATATATATAATTCGCCGAATGATATTTAGCAAAATCGGTTCTTTGGTATCATCGGAAAACTCTCAATGCAAAAAGCTTTTACGCACACATGTTTGTAAAATGAACTTTCAAGACCCGTGGGTTAATTATGAAAAACGAATGTAATCGAAAGCGAAACTTTATATAATTTAAAACGAAGGCATTCTACTTACGTAATAATATTTTGGCCACCTGTCTTAAATGTTAAATCCTCATTGTGAACATTTTGATGTGTTGGTTTAGAGTGTTTGGCTTTCGATCTAATTAAGTGCTTCAGGCATTATCACGAAAAGAGCAAACTAATAAATTGTACCGCGATAGCACTTCATGATTCATTACATCTCTGCCCCCAATTAAATTCAAAACTTCGTTCGCGATTTAATAAGAGCACTAGGGCTCAACGTGTCTTTTCGCGGATTTCCGCTCTAGCGCCTGTTTCTCTCGTTCCCCTGCATAATGCCTCATTATCCATCTCGTTATAGACTCTTCGGAGGGCGCGGCGCTCGCAGAAACTCTAATAATCGCAATTATGACGGGAAAACAAACGACTAGTTCAAATAATTCGAACTTTGAGAATATCCTTCGCGAAAATGTTGCCGTCCTTCATAGATAATGAGAAAACCGAACTCAAATAATATTTCTGAAACTAGTTCGTTTTGAACAATTATAACCAGAACCTATTATGCTAGTTAACTTTTCCAAACATTTCCTATTCAATTTGGAAATGAGTATTAAAGTTTTCTGTCGTCCTAAAACGTAGATCCACAATGTAAACTACTGGCCGATGATGACTGTTTAAATTAATCTGAATGAAATGTTTCAGTTTTGTTTTGATTTGTTGTCGTTTTTCTTTCGGAGAAAAGTCGTGAAATTGGATTTTTCAGCTTGTAGAAATGTCAATCATTGGTAGTCGTATTTGGAAAGTTTCGTGTCAATTATATATTTCATGAAAATTATTATACTATGACAGTTGAGATGTGACTGAACTCGGAGATTGTTTTGTTTTGTTCTTTTGTTGTTTTCAAGAAATCGATTAACAAAGATTGACAGATTTTCTTCTAATTATGAAACAGTAAAAGTGCCACTGACATCTAATACGTTGATGACAAAAGCCTTCATTATGATTCAATACGTCACACGCGGTTTTTCCCACCACCTACTATGTACACCTGCGGTCACATAAATTGCTTGCGAAATTCTAATTCCTTTCTCAAAACTTAGGCAGACGAAAGCACAGTGGTAAACGCAGATTTCGAGCATGTGGGGTTGGGGGATTGTAAGAACCAAAAAACCACCCCAGTAATTATTCCTTCATTCAACAAATACTGACGGTAAAATGTACGGTGAACGGCTAACATTTTTCGGAGGGATGTCTCGTGAAATGTTATTATAGTTAATTCGTAAATATCAACATAAATAACAATGATAAACACACTTATCATCAGCAAAATGTATAATTTTCATTCATACAATTCAACTTCAAATGTCATTGCATATTTTGGCGGGAAAAACGGAGGGCAACGAGAATCAGGATTGTGATGTAATTGCCAAGTCTCCAATAATGTGTAACCATGATGATTCCTTTGTTGCTATGGCAATATAGAGGATTGTGATGTCATTGTCAATTTTCCTGTTTTAAAATTGTAAGAATTAATATATCAATCTTTGTAAATTAATTACTTGAAAACTATTCATCTCACAACAAATATAATACCATATCTGTGTTCAGCAACATCTCAACATTCATCAAACAAATATTATTCTGAAATCTAATTTTAAGGAAACTTCCCTATTGACGTGATTTTTATTAATGGGATTTGACTTTTTTCGAGTGATTCTGACATCTGCTAAACATTTCAAAACGTAAAATGTATAATACCTCGTTGGCCAAGGCAGTTAAATGCATCTGTCAATAAAGTTCATAAAGTAATATAATCATCATCATCATCAACATAGAATTGTTAACTAGGAAGTTAGGAACTAAAATTCTCTTCGAACAACAACAGATCGCAGCTTCCTCTCAAACTTCCCGCCGATATGAGTAGTAATTAAACTCGGCCAATTTCCCTCGATCAAAGTTCGAGAGAAACTTGGGTGAAATATCGCGTCGGCGGTATTAGAAGCCGGATGTGTGTAGTAGAGCGAACTAGAGTGGATCGAGAGGCTCCACACAATGCAGCGTCGGTTAGCATTGTGCGCAGCGTAGCTCAATTCAATATCATGTTTGCGGAGTTGAGGACTAAACTTGATAACAGGGGCCAATTAATAACCGTAAACATCTGAATTGGCAGATTATGAAATGAGTTATCAATGTTTCATTGATAATTGAGAATAGGGAAGTCTCATCTAAATTAGATTTCAGAATGGTTGTTGTCAAATGGTTGTTGAGGTCTGTCTGAATTCAGAGATCCTATTATATTTGTTGTGGGGTGAAAAGTTTTTATATAATTGAGTTAGAAAGATTGATAGAAAACTCCGAATTTTAACATATTATATAAGCCTTGTTTTACCAATACTAATGTCATACTAATGGCACCAAAGCTTGCACCATGGTAACATATTATTGTGGACGTATTACACATCGTTTTTCCCGCTACGGTGTCACTTGACATTTAAAATTGATTTTTATTGTTGAAAATTTTAATGGATAATTAATGTGTTTTCGTTATTATTTGTGATTCATAAATTGACAATACAAAAATTAAGAAGACTTCCGTATTAGATGAAGACATTGTTTAGAAATAGGTAATTGATATCCATTTGTCCTCAGAAGAAAGATTTTCATCTTGATAAGTAGATGAATAAGTAAGTATAAACGTCACTCATATCCCATAGAGGCCGGCCATCAGGATTCATCTCATAACTCTGACGTGATAGGTGGAAAGAATCGAAACATTTTTTTTATAAAATCCTTGTAATTTCACATATTTTGTCGTTCAATTTAGTTTAGTTTGTCATTTGTTTGAATGACATTTTGAAACAAAAAGTTTACCAGAAACGAAAAGCTTTCGTTTTTGACCCGTCAAAAGATTTACGTGCAATCCGTATTGATGATGGGTATAATTCATTTTAATGAAAGGAAATCCTCCCACAGCATTCTGTTAAATGAAAAGCAAGAGCGAATCACATTGAACTCTTTACAAAGTTCAGCAGCCAATGATTCCATCGCATTTCCTCGAAGAGATGCAATTACGCTCAATGATTGTACCTGCATCATGTAGCCACTGCCTCCGGGGAGAGAATGGAATCAATCTGTGATGATTGATCATTATCTCGGCTATCAGCGCAAACTGATGGACACTCGACTCAACACAACACCAGCTTTGCGTCCCAGATTAGACGACACACCTCCAACTTTCGGCCACGCCAGTCTCTGAATAATAGATCGCATCAAACAAGTTGGCTCAATTTACACGCAGAAGTTCGCTCTGCAACTCTGACGTTCCTGAAATGCAAATCAGGACGCAATGCTCCGGGGCCTCGTCAAATGCCCCATATTCTAATATGGAAACTGCTCGGGCGTTACTTTTGCACTACAAGTCCCTCGATGTGCAACCAAGTATTTCAATAGTCTATGTACAGTTACGTAATTAGTAACTCGTAGACGAATAATTCATGTTTCTTGATTAATAACCTGGTTTTACATTTACATTTGTACAAACAAAGTCAACAACTGACAACAAACGTATTGATTGACGTGATTACAAATGGTAGCAGCGGTGGGATGCAACCAAGTATTTTAATAGTCTCTGTACAATTACGTAATTAGTAACTCGAAGACGAATAATTGATGATTCTTGATTAATAAGCCGGTTTTACATTTGTACAAACAAAGTGAACAACCCACAACAAACGTATTGATTCACGGTATTACAAATGGTGACAGCGGTGGGATACTACCAAGTATTTCAATAGTCTCTGTACAGTTACGTAATTAGTAACTCGAAGACGAATAATTCATGTTTCTTGATTAATGACCTGGTTTTACATTTACATTTGTACAAACAAAGTGAACAACCCACAACAAACGTATTGATTCACGGCATTACAAATGGTGGCAGCGGTGGGATACTACCAAGTATTTTAATAGTGTCTGTACAATTACGTAATTAGTAACTCGAAGACGAATAATTCATGTTTCTTGATTAATGACCTGGTTTTACATTTACATTTGTACAAACAAAGTGAACAACCCACAACAAACGTATTGATTCACGGTATTACAAATGGTGACAGCGGTGGGATACTACCAAGTATTTCAATAGTCTCTGTACAGTTACGTAATTAGTAACTCGAAGACGAATAATTCATGTTTCTTGATTAATGACCTGGTTTTACATTTACATTTGTACAAACAAAGTGAACAACCCACAACAAACGTATTGATTCACGGTATTACAAATGGTGGCAGCGGTGGGATACTACCAAGTATTTTAATAGTGTCTGTACAATTACGTAATTAGTAACTCGAAGACGAATAATTCATGTTTCTTGATTAATGACCTGGTTTTACATTTACATTTGTACAAACAAAGTGAACAACCCACAACAAACGTATTGATTCACGGTATTACAAATGGTGACAGCGGTGGGATGCAACCAAGTATTTCAATAGTCTCTGTACAATTACGTAATTAGTAACTCGAAGACGAATAATTCATGATTCTTGATTAATAAGCCGGTTTTACATTTACATTTGTACAAACAAAGTCAACAACTGACAACAAACGTATTGATTGACGTGATTACAAATGGTAGCAGCGGTGGGATGCAACCAAGTATTTTAATAGTCTCTGTACAATTACGTAATTAGTAACTCGAAGACGAATAATTCATGTTTCTTGATTAATAACCTGGTTTTACATTTACATTTGTACAAACAAAGTCAACAACTGACAACAAACGTATTGATTGACGTGATTACAAATGGTGGCAGCGGTGGGATACCACCAAGTATTTCAATAGTCTCTGTACAATTACGTAATTAGTAACTCGAAGACGAATAATTGATGATTCTTGATTAATAAGCCGGTTTTACATTTGTACAAATAAAGTCAACAACTCACAACAAACGTATTGATTTACGTTATTACAAATGGTGGAAGCGGTGGGATGCCACCAAGTATTTTAATAGTGTCTGTACAATTACGTAATTAGTAACTCGAAGACGAATAATTGATGATTCTTGATTAATAAGCCGGTTTTACATTTGTACAAACAAAGTCAACAACTCACAACAAACGTATTGATTTACGTTATTACAAATGGTGGAAGCGGTGGGATGCCACCAAGTATTTCAATAGTCTCTGTACAATTACGTAATTAGTAACTCGAAGACGAATAATTGATGATTCTTGATTAATAAGCCGGTTTTACATTTGTACAAACAAAGTCAACAACTCACAACAAACGTATTGATTTACGTTATTACAAATGGTGGAAGCGGTGGGATGCCACCAAGTATTTTAATAGTGTCTGTACAATTACGTAATTAGTAACTCGAAGACGAATAATTCATGTTTCTTATTAATACGCTGGTTTTACATTTGTACAAACAAAATCAACAACTAACAACAAACGTATTGATTGACGGCATTACAAATGGTGGCAGCGGTGGGATGCAGCTAGACAAGGTCATATCGATGAGCGGTGGATTCGTCGATGTGAAATGATGAATTCAAGGTATTGTTGGCGCCGTTAGCAACCGGTAGCCGTTAATTAACACGACGTTAAGCTTCGGCTTAAATCATGACGTTTAACGTCAACGCACTTCCATAATTACACCACTGTAGCGCTAGTGTAGCCAGTTGGGGCGGTAGTAAAAATAACATTATTGTTTTTAATTTGTTTTTGATGTCTTGCAGGCTGGAGGAGGAAACGTAATTATGTTGTTTTTTTTTACTTTTTTTACGTTTGTGAAGAAAAATATGGAATTGTGATAATTTTAAGAACTGAGGTCAATGCGTTTTCATTCACTAATGATTCTGCTCCAGATTACCTTGCTCTATACTTCCTCGCAGGTCATGTACCGCATAGAATTGCAATTCATTTTGCTATTGCCGTTCTAGAATAATGAACAAACTAGTAATAATATGCATGCCATATATGCTTCCATCTATAAACTCGTATAAATCATTTAAATCGATGTCGCACTTCAATCCACTATTCCTTCCAAAATAATACAATAAATTTAAAATAAATATAGAAACCAATATTATGTTTAATCTATTTTGATCCAAAATGTGCTGAAAATATTGGATGAGAATCGAACTTGATTATTAAACTTATTTACTCTATACTCTATGTGATCGAATGTGATTGTGCCCATCGATACGAATATTAAATATAAAAATATGAATATTGCTTATCTATGAGTATTTAGATACTATTATTTGGGAAAAAAACAATATGTGAACACTAAAGTATACAGACGATATGGTCATTAATAACATCTAAAAAAAAACATTAAATGTCTTCAAACAATTAATTGGAGATAGGTATGAGCCCGTCTGTTCTTCTGTGTAAACCGTCTTTATGAGGACTGCATGTTCGTATGAGAAGTTTGTACGTGTTCCTGGCTGGTTGTCGGTGGCAATGATTGTAGAATGTCGTGAAAGTGGATGTCATTAGTTTGGACGCTTCTTGACAGAGAATTCATGCGTATTGGCGACGTTAAATCACATGAGACGTGACTCAATTATCCTGGCGCCTCCATCACGTCGCATCTTGACACTCTCCAGGCATTACTAGTTGACATGATGGCGCTAAACACGTGGACATCGTCAGGAAAATGTCGGAAAGATACAATGTGAAAACTACAGCGTTTAAATAGTATAACATTCATTTTAAAACATCTAATGGTCATTGTTTCAATACTCTATTAAAACCAGTAGTTAGGTTTAAACGGTAATTCGAGGAATGTCAATGGTTGTTGCCATGGCAATAAGGTCCTAATCAACTGTTTAAAATTTACCCGAGAATTGAAAAAGTGACCCTTTAAAGGTGTAAGTCCAGTACAAAAATTGTTTTGTATTGGGTAGTGTCAGTGTTTTTTTTACAGTGACTCCCTCTCCTACAATGGATATTCTCTGCTTTTTATAAAATTGTACATGTAGTTCTATTATCCTAATATCTAATTGAGGCACTAAACAATAGATGAAAACACAATAGATATCTGGAATATCAAACTGCATAAAACACGCAGCTACTAACTGGATAATTTTAATGTGTAATACTGCATACTGCATTGTGTGTGCATTGTTTTAATGCATGTATTGAACCGATCACGGCACGTTACCTCATCGGATGTGTCTGTGATTTCAGATATCTCATCTTCAATTAGCTTTATGAAATATTTCAATTACGAATAACGTTTTGACTACTGATATTTCTGACATCGCTCGTTTCCAGGTCGTAAAATTCAAATAGCTATGCTGTATAAACTATAATTTGGAATGTTTGACACGGCACCTCCACCACGACTTGTCAGCATATATACATGGCTAAATGCATATTTACTTAACACATCCCCTATAATCTGTAGCTTATTCGCTCGATTGATGTACTACATTACAATAGCACAACCCGGCGCCTCTATCATGATTTACGAGCGTAATATTATTCGCGAACATGGCTGCCTTGCACAGAAGTGTCAATGTAATAACTTGCGAAGGGGTTGCGTACATATTATTCACGGCCGTAGTAAATAACGTCGTGTCGACTCGGGTCCGGGTAACATGTGCCTCAGTTGTTATTGATATCTGTACCTGCTCGTATGATACTTCTGGGAGTCAAGAGCTGAGCCACACGCAGCCGCGAATAAAAGATACGAACATTTCACATTCTCTCGACGACAATACGCCATCGAATAACGATGCTACACGATCCGATTGGTTGTTGCTGAAATGTCAGAGGTAGTATCCTTTTCAATTCAAGCAATTTCGTTCATTTAACGAGACCCCACGAGTCTGGAATGGAAATGGTATATATATTTTAGACGAGGCGGATGTATTTCATTTCAATAATCAACGTTTCAGTTATACGAAATGAGCTGCGGTCGTCGTCGAGGTTTTAAATTAAATCGTCGCGATGAAGTTGAAAGTTCGTGTAACTCGAATTGCGCGGAATGAAGCTGAACTCCGCGGGTTCTCGTGGAAATATCTCCTCCGCGTTTTTCTCTGGCTTGGCATAGCGAACGAAGGCTTAGAGAGACTGTAATCCCCCCCCCCCCCCCCCCCCCCGACCATGCGACTCGTTCACACACAAAGAAAGCTGGGAAAAAGCTAGCAATGCATTGCAGGACGGCTTAGATGGAGCTCTTTGCAAATATAGGATGGGGCTGTTTTCTTGTATCTATGATAAATAATGCCGGGATTTTCAGCTCTGACCTAAATATGGTAGAGCACTATCCTTGCTACTTCTTTTTTAACTTTTTTATTCGTCGGATAAAAGTAGTGACACTACATCTTAACCTCTTTCAAAATAATAGCCGTACTTGGATAATCTTGGCATAGAATTGCGATTACAACTTTAACCTCGGTTAACAAACTGAGCGTCTAATGCTCCAGGCTTCAAGCAGGTTTTATATCATCCCTTGAATGTATTCTGATGGCGGGATATGAGCTAAGTAAGTCATTATGCATATCGTATTCTGATGGCGGGATATGAGCTTAGTAAGTCACTATGCATTATCGTATTCTGATGGCGGGATATGAGCTAAGTAAGTCATTATGCATATCGTATTTTGATGGCGGGATATGAGCTAAGTAGGTCATTATGCATCATTGAAGTATGTCATCGGCGTGCTTGTTGCTTAGATTGTCTCCTAGAAACCGCGTGCTCATTTGCTGCGGTAAACAAGTCAGAAAATCATCAAACGTCTTTATAAACGGCTCGTTTATGTGACATTTATTGCGCCGTTTGGGCGAAATTATTATAGCTTATTTTTCTGAACCTTGACTTAATCAAGTTTATACGCTCTTTTATCTGGTTTTATCTTCATACGGATTTACAACTTCTTTAAGTTATCAAACGATACAGTTTCCGTAGTTTATAAATGTCGCATGTTATCTAAGTTTCTGTCTAAATATACTTTTCTCAATAGCATTACATTGTCTTGCTCTCTGTCGTAAGATTTTAAACCACTCCTGTCAATATATTTCTGTTAGGTAAGGACACATCTATATTTGCTCTTTGTTCATCTCGAGAATGGAATGTTCTTTGAGGGCGAATCAAAGATGAATTCGAATCGATACTGGCTTTGAGAGTTTATAGTCTCAAATGTCGCAGAACTTCGAGAATGCTCCTTGCACGACAATCTGTACGGAATCATCCAATTGCGAATCCTGCATCCTTAAACATATGTTACTCCTGTAATCGAGTTAGTTTGTAGTTTCTCATCTTCTCATCAACGACGTGTCACTGTCTCTGATATGCCGTGATGACAATGACAGCTGAATTATACAGGTAACATCGCATCTCACGTGCTTCGTTATTATCTTCGTCGCCTTCTAGTCGTGACGTGAGCTTCAGTTTGTTGCGCCGTCAGTTTCGCTGTCTGTCTCGACTCTCGGAATGAAATCCGTCTTTCAAATCTCTCTGACACGCGCTGTCTCGAAGTCTGGCACTCTTTTGTCTTCCCGCCGATCCGAACTTACAAGGGGAAATCTTCATTCGGCTCCATCCGTTTCCCTTATACTCACTTTTTCGTTTTCGTGTTATCGTTTGCATTTTATTTCAATAACGCCCTCAACCCCCTTATTTGGATTCTATTTCGCTCCGTTTATTTGCGTAATGGGCGCACGTGCTACTGTAATACAGTTTAGACTTCTCACGTTTTATAGGTCAGACCTTTTTTATCTCGACCTTTTTTTGTATGAAGCCTCTAGTTTTTCCGTACCATGATTTAATAATTTAGTTTCCATCAACTACAGTTATAGTTTTCAGTGGAGTGCAGAGTAATGTTCTTATTACCCTTTATTATATTACAGCACCACTGAACATAAAACAAAATTATGGTTTCTAACTCTACTGTACACAACAGTATGTAATTGTTTTACAAAGCTATTTGTCTACATTATGCAGTTTTACACATTCTGATGTTTGACGTTCTTGTTGCTAGCGAAAGGGTCAGGAATACCTTCAGAAAGGTCGTATTCACGACATGCATTAAGAAATAATGGGGGTTCACTCGTGTATTTTGCCTCAAATTACTTGATTCCGAAAATAATTTCGGTACGCCTTCCATTTAACTTCTGTTTAGATTGAAATAAATGAAACCATTGGGACGACATTTGGAAATCCCACATCTGTCACCATTTGTAGATCCGCGACTAACTTTAGGATGGAATACCGCATCAGTCTGTCTCAAGCTTGTGTTGCGTTGCGAGTCAATTCTCTGTCAAATTGACTGTGGCAGTTTAGACGGAACTTTAGACTCGCTTTCTCAAATAGTCTCGTTGACTGAGTGTTTGTGAGGCACATGGTGACGTATTCAGTGCTCACTAGGACTTGGCGTTGCTCTGGTTGCGACGTGAACCTGCGAGCGGAAGACCTGCACGAGTTGAGGTGTAAAGTACATGGAACGTCAGAGCGCACCTGCTACTTGATACAGAAACTAGCAATATTCACGGAGTGCTTCCCCGTACTGTTTCGTGAATATTTAACAGATATTTTATGTGTCGTTTGAGAATCGCAGCTTTCAGAGGGGTTCTTGTTTTTAAAGTTCATGGTTGATTTTTAAATAAAATATGATACCTCAAATATTTTTGCCGAACTTCGATGTTTTTTAAATATATAAAAAATAGAGAGGGGTTGCACAATCACTGACAGCTTAAGTGTGCACTAACACAAAGGAATACGTTGATTTGTTTTTAATCATGAAAGACAATGGGTAATTGTGTAATTTCGAGGTACCTAGTCGACACGTTTTAAATCATGACATGATTTTATTACTTTTAGGTACTTCCGTAACGTGACCTGGCGTTACTTAATTAACTTGACTCTTTTAAAAAGTATCTACGCTTCGGATTAAGAAGTGAATGATATCACTTCACAAAATGTTCGTAACACTGGAAACGTTACCGTTTTATGGAAAACTATAACTGAAAAAGCATATTGTCATATTTCATTATTCTTTATATGGAACCATGCGGATAAGGAAATTGACATAATAATTGATTAGAGATGCATTCCAATAACGAAGAGAGAATGAGATGTGTTGTTCCAATTGCAGGAGGAGATGGAAGATCGACCTCGGATCTCGACTCTGCTCAACTCCTTGGCCAACTACAGCAACACCATCCCCGCCGCCACCGACCCCGACGCCCCGAAGCCGCAAGTGAGCGCGCGCATGGGGACGCTGATCGGCGTCTACCTGCCCTGCATCCAGAACATCTTCGGCGTGATCCTCTTCATCCGGCTGACGTGGGTGGTCGGCACGGCGGGCGCACTTGCTGGGTTCATGATCGTGCTCACTTGCTGCTGCGTGGTGAGTCCTCACAAGTCACAATGCTCACTTGCTGCTGCGTGGTGAGTCCTCACAAGTCACAATGCTCACTTGCTGCTGCGTGGTGAGTCATCACAAGTCACAATGCTCACTTGCTGCTGCGTGGTGAGTCATCACAAGTCACAATGCTCACTTGCTGCTGCGTGGTAGTCCTCACAAGTCACAATGCTCACTTGCTGCTGCGTGGTGAGTCCTCACAAGTCACAATGCTCACTTGCTGCTGCGTGGTGAGTCCTCACAAGTCACAATGCTCACTTGCTGCTGCGTGGTGAGTCCTCACAAGTCACAATGCTCACTTGCTGCTGCGTGGTGAGTCCTCACAAGTCACAATGCTCACTTGCTGCTGCGTGGTGAGTCCTCACAAGTCACAATGCTCACTTGCTGCTGCGTGGTGAGTCATCACAAGTCACAATGCTCATTTGCTGCTGCGTGGTGAGTCCTCACAAGTCACAATGCTCACTTGCTGCTGCGTGGTGAGTCTTACAGCCTCCCAACAGACATCATCTTCTCTTCGCAGCGGAGGGAACTACTTCTAGCACATGACGACATCAGGAGGAGGAAAATATGTCCAGGCTATAAATAATAAACACACATATTTTCTCAGATGAACTGGACATAAGTAATTAATCTAAACATGAGATTAGATGAAAGTTGTGATGCTGCTGTCAGATTTGTTTATTCCCTATACCTTTTAGGTTACTATGGCAACATTTTCTTATGCACGATGCCTATTGTCTCGGGACTCCGAAATACTTCCTGTCTATGGTTTCTTGTAGGTTACCCGAGTGAGGCTGAGATAAATGCTTCGAAAGTTCCTTACTAACACGCCACAGCTCTGAATTCCTCCTCCTTTTCTCATCCTCTCCTTTCTTCTAAATCATTCTCAAACGCGAATTGACAAACTGTCTATAAACAAACATCGTGATCTTGTATATGCTTACGATGATTGATGAGTTAACGATTAGTTTCGATACATTTTCAATATATCTGTGTAATTGGTTAGCACGGGACGTGTCAATAATGCTGAACTGGAATCGACGGTGGGTATATTGCAATTGCAAAATTGTTGAGCTCATTCGTTATTCGTTATTTAATTATCCATATAGTGCACGAGCATTTATTTGTGTACCTGTTTATTCATTTAAATGGTGTAATTACTAAATAGGTCCCTAGAGGAGTCGTGCCAATTATTGTTCAAACTTTCAACACGTGTTTGCTGTGGACTACATTTAGCTCTGAGACGGATTATACTCAAAACCGCTCTGAACGTTCGACGTAATCAGTATGAGAAATCAACTCGCATTCGAGTCGCTGTCGAAATGTCTGTACACGCGACTGGCGAATGAGCCGCTATTAATCACCGATCCACTCGGGAGAGGTGGCTAATTCACTTAGCATTATCAGCTGTCGACGGCTCGCGGATTGCTCATTAATAAATCCCGAAACCCCGCTCGGCCCGAGAGTTCGCCAGGTGAACAGCACGCGAACATGCGATCGTTCTTCCTTCTTCTGATCATCGCGTCATGTTTTGCGAGAATAATTCACGCGACAGAATCGCTTTGTGTTGTGGAGTGTTAAATTGTGTCGCTACGTTGGGCGCCACATTGTAACGGGCTGTCACTTGAATGGCGCGCGACCGTCTCCGGCGATTTGTTGCAAAGAGAGGTCGATGTTTCGCACGGGGGCATTGTTTCTGCTTTGTACGTTGTGTTTATATATAGCTGGTATATCTCTGTTGGTACCTGGCGCTGGGAGATAATGTCAGCGCCGTCAGAGGCATAGAATTCTCGGGGTTTGAGTAGAGGCGGCGCATTTGCATGAAACTTGTTACAACTGTGGGTACGTTTTAGAAATGATATAGGATGTTCATTGTTTTGAGAATATGTTTCTCTTGATTCTGTACAACATTTGTTTGAATATTAGTTCTGAAAACCCTGATATTGTCACCTCAAAAAAATACATGTTTCTTTAAGGTGCTGCAAGCGCGAGCGATTTTGCTGCTTATTGTAGACACTTTTTGCGATACGATTGGAGACGAAATGGGTAGACCAAATTATTTGAAATTTTAATCGTGATTAGATAAAAGACAAACTTAGGGTTATCCCTTGGTACATTTTTAATTTTTTGTTTCGTTAATTAGTAATAATTAGTGGATTTTTTGTGTAAAATTAGCTATTTTTGTGTCTCCCTGGGCGCCGTATAAAATTAAATTTCAAAAATGTGCCAAGGGATAACCCTTAGTTTGTCTTTCATCTACTCATGATTAAAATTTGAGATCAATTGGTTTACGGGTTTGGTCTCCAATCGTATCGCAAATTTCATAGTTTTGCGCTGTTTTTTTGAATAACCGGCGCCTAATTAACGATGCAATAAGCAAAAATGAAAAAATGCTAATAATATGCAATCAGACTGATCATATGAACATCCTGTAAAAGTTACACTCACTTATGAAACAATTTTTCTCTCTCAATTTTCTAAAACGGCCGAGCGCTAGTATCACCTTAACGGGATTGCATACGCCAATAACGAACTATGCTTAAAGTGTTACGTGAAGAATGTATTCGATTAAGAAACGAAAATAAGACTGTCGAAGCCTAAAGCTGTATTTCCTGTAAGGTCCAACTGAGAAAGACTGACCAACCAATTAGATAGCTTGAAAATCAATTCATACATATGTTTTCCCTTTTCTTAAAAACTGTCTACTCTGAGCTAAGATCTGGTAATTGTGTATGAAATAATTATGTGGTTTTTAGCCGGTTAACTCGTCTTAAAAAGGGGCTTAATTCGCAGGCTATCTCAAGCGTCCAATCTGTTTATCACGCTTATGTGTGCAGCTGTAAATCCGTAAATATTTAACTCCGCCGTTTATTCTCCTCCCTAAAACCCTAATTACTCCATGTGAATGGACGTCAATTTAAATTGCATTACACCTAATGTAACAGTCCCTCAGTGGCCGGCTGTAACGCAATTGATGGTGTATAATTGGATTTTGCCTCATCAAAGTGTCCTCCTTGCTCTCTCGGTTGGCGCGCAGTTGTGTGGGAATACACTGATTAGAGCAGCAATCAAGTCAAGAGATTCTTCTCTTCGCGAAACCACGGGGAGAAAATCCATACGTGTCAGTCGGGTTCATTAGTGCCCGAGGAGCAGAGGCTGCGCTTCCGAAATATTTGAAAATTACTTCGAAACGGACGTGGATTTAGAGCCGTTTAGAGCTATCTGTTTTCTGGAGAGTTTCTTCCTTTAGTTTACGCAGTTATTGTTCCTTGGGGAGACATAAAATTTTGAGCCTCTGATTAAGAGAGGATCCCTTTTGCATTACATTATTTATAACGTGTATCGCTAATGATGTAAATATTCAGAAAGGGAGGAGTTTGTTCTGGTTTTGCATTGTTCTGAGCGCGCACAAAGGACCTGAATTGTTTATCAGAAACTACAGTGGTCTTCATGGACCTGTAATTTCCGACAGATATCGTTTGACTGCATTGTTATTCATACGGTTTCAAGTGAAACGACGATGAAAACGGGGCATGAAAGAGGTCCGAATGGAGAGCAAAATGTTGTTGTTTGTTTCATTTCTGTTGACGGCGTAGTTCAATTAGCGTGTTTCTTTGATCCCGAGCCCCCGATGTATTATGGTTTCCTCTTCAACGTAGAACTCGAGGGGAGAATATATAAAAGTAAAGCAGACCCCTGTTCTGGAACCTCAGATCAATGCAGCGCCTACTCAATATTTTGAAAGATGTGCCTACGTCATGTTTTTTTTCTATAATGGACAATGTTGCAACTTTATTTATTATTCTAACATTTGAAGCCTGGAGGCCAAGTCTTGAAACTTACGCTTTCAGGACGCAAACGCTCTCGGACGTCATAAAGTCCCATTTACTGTAAGAGTGATCGACATTGAAACATAAAGTCAAGCCACTTATTTAATTGTCATCCAGCAATCTATTGTTAGCAATTTATTAACATTATAATTATTATTACAGATATTATAAAGTCATAAAACCGTATTAAAAATGAAGCTAAACAGTTATCTGTAGATTTCAAGGTCGTCATTCTTACAGTAAATGGGACTTTATGACGTCCTAGAGCGTTTGCGTCCTGAAGGCGTAAGTTTCAAGACTTGGCCTCCTGTTGACAATTGTGTTCGCATTGGGAGCAGAAGGTTGGAGGTTAATTTTTCTCGATATTTAAATGTTAGTTGCCACAAACCACAAACACATTTATGGTGAAGTTTTCGCATCATTTTAAATTAAAGTTCATTTGAATTTTTACACTTGAAGAATCCTGTCCACATGCTATCACCGCCTCCTGTTCACAGACCATGCTGACGGCGATCTCGATGAGCGCGATCGCGACGAACGGCGTGGTGCCCGGCGAAGGGTCGTACTTCATGTATCATGTCCACGTGCTAGCACCGCCTCCTATTCACAGACCATGCTGACGGCGATCTCGATGAGCGCGATCGCGACGAAGTGCGTGGTGCCCGGCGGAGGGTCGTACTTCATGTATCATGTCCACATGCTATCACCGCCTCCTGTTCACAGACCATGCTGACGGCGATCTCGATGAGCGGCGTGGTGCCCGGCGGAGGGTCGTACTTCATGAATCCTGTCCACATGCTATCACCGCCTCCTGTTCACAGACCATGCTGACGGCGATCTCGATGAGCGCGATCGCGACGAACGGCGTGGTGCCCGGCGGAGGGTCGTACTTCATGATATCGCGGTCCCTCGGCCCGGAGTTCGGCGGCGCCGTCGGCATGTTGTTCTACACCGGGACGACGCTGGCGGCGGCGATGTACATCGTGGGCGCCGTCGAGATTGTGCTGGTAAGTGAACAAGTTCATTGACCTCTGAACCCGGACGAGGGTTGTCGTTAAGTGAAGTGACAACAGCCAATGAGAAGCCTTATATTATGGCGATATTTTGCCTGGTAATCTGTGTTGTGGTGATATGTCAATTAGCTATTATTGAGCGAGCGACTCATTTCGTACGGACCTTTTTTGGCTTTCTCTGTTTACATACAAAACGCACCGTTTCTCCGATCGGTTGAAAATTGGTTGAAAATTTATTAGTTGAAAATTTAAAATGGAATTGTTTGACTGAACAACACTTATAATTTTGCTTGGTTATTAGAACCAACATTTTAGGAGTTTTTGACAATTCAATTCTCAGACAAATTAATCAAGAATCAAGAAATATTGACATTTTACTGTCATTGTATGCTTTGTTTGAATTTGTCAAATTTCTGTAATTAAATTTGTTTGTCCCCACGGTCTGTAGAGCAGCAGCTACTATTCGTATGCAATAAGAAGGATCGCTCATCAACGCGTTATACTGAGCGTTTTCCAATAGTGTCAGACAATATTTTCTCAGTTGATATCATTTCTCGTCAGGATAATGAGTTTATCGGGTTATTGTATTAAAACTATCTCGTCGTCGGAGAAGACTAGCTCTTTGTTAATGGGCTCAATCCGATTCATTCTTGATAACTAACTATATTTTGGACATTGAATGACTTATGCAAATAATAAATTGCCTCGAATCGACTTAATGCTACCTATTCAAATACTCGAGGATAAATAATCACTCTTTTCTGTCCCTAAATTCCGTCTGTGCTGAGAAAGCCGCTTATAAATTATAAGTGCGAGAAATAATAGGCTTGTTGAGAGGAGCGAGAGCGAGAGAAAAGAAAGATTAATAGCTCTTTCACTTGTTTCGCCCGTAATTACGGCCGTAATGGTGGCCGTGATGAATTACGCCACAGGCAGATGTGATGATCATAATTTCGTTACCATTGAATAATTTCACGTTATCACCGCCAAATGTGATCTTTTCTCGTGCCACGATCGTGTGGTAACATCTTGCCACGCTCCTGGACAAGACACTAAGAGATTGCTTTTTACCATAAAGTAGGACGGTGAAAAATGGTCGAAAGTTTTAAAAGCTTACAACGAGGAGCAAATACTATAACTAAATCCCCAGACCATTCTAAAGTTACAAACTTTATATCTTATTTGGTGATAGACATTAAAATGTAAAAGTTGCGTGGGTTGGCTTCATTCTTTTTCCGTCTCCTGAATAAAAGAAGGCAACGGAAAGTTTCAGCATTATTTTCGTCGGCACTTCCAGTTCTGAATGATCTCTTTGTTATGCCGCAGACATGTTTGATGACATCAACTGTGTTCTGCACACACTTTTTTAGTAGTGTGTTGATGTGTTTTCTTTTACGTGTTGACTTGACACCTTTAACAGTAAACATTAGTCACCTTTTTGGGCTAAATCACCCAAAGAAGGACGGGTTTTCTTTACTTAACTTTTATTTTATAATGGCCAGTGTAACCAACTTAATTCGGATTATCTAACTTTTTGATTAAATTGGAATCTTTTATTTAGCTCGGCAGCTATTTATAATCACAGTATTATTTACAGAACAGATGAATGCATTAATGGAGTGCATAAATATTATCTTCTCTTTTATTTGTACTCACTGTAAATGTCCCGTGTGTTCATTCAAGCAAATGAAATCAGCAAAATCAGCAAAATGATTGAAACAGTAAATTGGAAAATCCGTCTAGTCTACAGTTGGTAATACCGATTTTATTAATGTAACAGTAGTTTCATTTTCACTCTATTTCGTATGAATAAGTCCAACAATGTAGGTACTATTTTGAATTTTCATATTCAGTTTGTAAATGTTTTCATCTCGGCAAAGGATAAAAAGGGAGGGGGGGGGGGGGGGGGAGCTACGATAAGCGATTAAATCTATTTTCTGCTGGCCAGGTTCCTTGACAATCAATCCTTGTTATTATTTATGAAATTAGAGCTCACCTACTAGAGCTAGATGACGCGTTATCATATAATTCGGATGGTGCGATCAAAACTTTTTCAGCCACGTTTCTGGCGAGGATTCTTTTTTCTTTTGTTGAGTTTACCTACATTTAAAATTTCCTTTCCATGACATTTTCTTCCGTTTATACAAATTGCAAACTATTTGTTGTGTAACGAGACTCCATTGTTCTGAAGATTTTTAATATGATTACGTTAGCACAATGCTCTGTTGTCTGAATGCAGTGGCGTGCCGAACCTATCTTGAGGACCGGTGCTTCGTCATTGGTTGCTATACCCACCCACCCCCAATGGTCAAGAACATAAAATGGGCAGCGTTCAATGGGGTCTGGGGGGAGGGCCCCCAAGCAAGTACATGCAGGTCCGGGGCGCATATACCTCGGAAAAAAATTCAATTTCAATACCAACTTTGAAGGTTTTTGGTGCATTTTAGACTATTTACTCTGTATTTTATAGACTTGAGAATATAATTTATCATTGTTAATGTTGGATGAAGTTAACACCTCTTAAAACTACCTACAATGAAACAAATAAAGCGAAGTGAATTATTTTAGTTTAAGCTACTTTAAGACTGATTTAAATTGATTATAGGTACACATTAATGGAAGAGAAAAACTGGGAAGAAATTAATTTAATTCTTTAACGCATTGCACCCACATGCCCTGCAGCGAAATTTTCGGATTTTGTCTACATTAGAACGAGTTTGAAATGATTTTAAAGGTAGGTAGGACGATTTTGAAAGAAAACAGAAAATTCATTCATGTATAAAAATCACAAATAAAAGTGCCGCGCAGCGAATTTTTTAGGTTTCAGCTACCTTAGGACGGGTTTAAAATGATATTACAGCAGCAATAAAATCACACATAAAATAGCCGCGCAGCGAAATTTTTTTTTGTTTCATTAGAACGGTTTTAAAATGATTTTACAGGTGCCTACTAAGTATAGGTAATGTTACTAAAATTAAAAAAAAAATTATAATAATAATCAAAATGCACACATAAAAATGCCGCGCAGCGAATTTCTTGCTTTTTGGCTACCTTAGGACGGGTTAAAAATGATATTACAGTAGCAATAAAATCACACATAAAATAGCCGCGCAGCGAAACATTTTGTTTTTGGTTACAAGAACGGGTTTAAAATGATTTTACAGCTACTGTTATTTTTTTAAATAAACCAAAAAGTGATTAATTTATAAAAAGAAAATCACACTTTATAATGCGTTGCAGGAAATTTTGGTTTTCGGCTACCTAGGACAGGTTAAAAATGATTTTATATTACTCTGTTTTTTAAGGAAAACAGAAAAATTCTTAATTTATATAAGTGATAAAATTATTCATAAAAGAGCCGCGCAGCGATATTTTTTGTTTTTGGCTTCATTAAAGCGGGTTAAGAATGATTTTACAGGTACTATATTTTTGAAAGTAAACAATACATTCTTTAATAATTAATCAAAAATATTCATACATAATTTTGCCGCGCAGCGAATTTTTTGTTTTTTTGGCTACTTTAGGACGGGTTAAAATTGATTTTACATTAGCAATAAAATTACACATAAAATAGCCGCGCAGCGAAACATTTTGTTTTTGACTATACATTAAAACGGGGTTAAAATGATTTTACAGGTACTGTATTTTTGATAGAAAACAGAAAAGTCATTCATATAAAAAAAACATAATTTAAAAATGCCGCGCTGCTATTTTTTGGTTTTCAATTACATTATAGCGCACGTTTAAAATGGTTTTACAGGTAGGTACAATAATTGTGAATGATCTTTCGTTTTAGGCTACCCAAGGACGGGTTTAAAATAATTTTGGTACTCAATGGATTCAATGGATTCATGTTCGTTAATTTACATCCATAAATTATACACAGACTATTTGCTGATAATAAATTACTATTTTCGATCCAGCATGCAGGAGCATGAAAGAAAATACAGAAGATGTTTTCTAACAGTTATCCTGTTTTTATGATTAATCAAATGCTTTCAATAAGTACTGAAAATAGGACAATTGAATATTGTTTCATAAATATTTTAGTATCCATCCACCCACCGAACCATCGACCAGTTTTTGCA
Source organism: Leuctra nigra (assembly GCA_934045905.1). NCBI lineage: Eukaryota > Metazoa > Arthropoda > Insecta > Plecoptera > Leuctridae > Leuctra > Leuctra nigra. Next base: position 22,641,244 of record OW203762.1, read on the forward strand.
ACCATCCACCCACCTAGTCATACTCAACCCTCAAAATGGATCAAGCATTAGCACAAATACATGTTCACTGCATACATTTCTTGATAGAAATCATTTGTTCCCTCTCCTTTATTGATTTACAATGTCGCTGTTTGCTGTGCAGCAATACGACGTATACACCCTCATCACCATGTTTGTGTGAATACATTAAGTTGTATGAGTGGTGAATGTATCACTGTTACATTATAAAATGTATCTCAAGGTCTCAAGGTGTATCTCACCCCCAAAAAATGACTGTGCTTGAGCACCAAATTTAGATAGGTCGGCACGCCACTGTCTGAATGTGAACAATTCGTCGTCAGGTTCTTAAATGTCAGCTGTGTCTTTTCTCCGCTAGTTTGTTTCTATAGTCTCTTTAGTGCAGGGTACAAGCAGCAATGGTACAGGAGAGTTACTCCAGAGAATAGGATTAAATTAGTAATTAGGTTTTCATCTCTGGTGGATTACCATTCATCTATTCTCGTCGCTTTCTGGGGAGATATTTAGTTTTTATGAACGACGAGGACTTTATATTCTTTATAACTTTTCCCTGGTAGCAACTGACTTTCAGAGAAGTAGAAACAAGCCATATTATTTCTACGTAAGCTGCAAAGTTTTACAACATTCCAGAAAAAGTAGAGAGATGAGAAGTAAAACAAAGTATTACAAAAAGTATTTAATAGGGGAAGAGGGGCTAATGGCGATCAGTGGGTAATGGTGAACAGTACGAATAAAGACACCTACTATACCGACATCCTTTTTGGATTGTATTTGTATTGTATTTTATTATCATCCCGTGGATCAGTACATTATACAGATATGGGTTTCGTCAGATTGTGCTGCCGTCTATTTAAACAGGGCCACACATGCTCTAAAGCATTCAATTTAATATGCTGTGTGAAAGTTGATAGGCATTATGATTAGAAGATCAAGGTGCGGTATACGAGTATGTTCTCAATAGGACGACAAATTTACAATTAGTTCAAAATTAACTTAAAATGTCATTAACTTACAGTTCTTGACCGATTTTGCTGAACAGTTGGTCTCAATGACTATGGAAAATTTTCATTTTTTTTTTTTAAATATTTTCATCTTTTCCACCAATCAGAGGATTGTGAATTTTGCTTTAACTAATCACGGTCTTTATATTATATATAGGCAAAATTTCAACTAGAGAAATGGTGTTACCTGTATTATACCAACTAGGAAAACGCTCAGTGTAACGCGTTGATGAGCGAGCACAGAACATGCAACAACCCCATAGTAACGATGCACGACACGGCACAAGACGATTTTCTCTGCAATTTTTCAATCTCCATAATACTCTGGATGAATAACAGATCCATTGTGTCGTGAAGTCTTACCTACATACCTTCTCCAGAAATCTCTTGTGACATCCCATACTAAACTCGTAAAATTACAATTAATACTTGACTGATTGGGCTTACAATATGTAAAATTTAATATTAAGTTGGTTTTGATCAGCATGCAAAATTTGAACTTAATGTGAACATTTTTATTGTCGACCAATCAGAAGACATTATTTAAAATTAAACCAATTAGAGGATTTGGCCTTCGTACTGCATCCGATTTTATGCGCTAGCTCAAAAATGCTTTCATTTTACTGTACATTGTGAATAGCTTGGCTGCTCTACAGGCCTTGCCTTGGAACAGAAGCTTAAAGAAGGCAGGGATGACAATTTAGTATACATTTTTCAAGATTATGGAATAAAATGACCTTAAAATGACAAAACTTTTGAAAATAACGACTGATTAGACTGAAAATTGGCAAAAATATCTAAAATGTTGGTACCAATGACCATGCAAAGTTTTTAGTTGGTCGGTCTTTCTGTTCTAGTTTAAATGACAAAAATCACATGAAAAATGGTTTTAAATTTGAACCAATAGGAGGATTTGGCTGAAACTTTTTATGATTGGGTACAATGTTGGTTGCAATGTTTTTGCTAAATTTCAAATTGATCGAAGCACCCAATCGAAAGATAATTTTTTTTAAATTTGAACCAATCACGGGAGCCCATTCAAAAACGATCCCAGGGACCGCATAGATTACGTTAGTATGTGTACAAAAATTCAGATCGATTGCTTGAGCGGTTTGACCTGGGCTGTGACCACAAAAAAAAACAAAAAAAACAACAAACAAACACACAGAGAAAGTGCCATAAGAGTACCGTGGTGACGCTCGCTACGCTCGCTCAACAACTATAAAATAAACAAAGACACAGTTCTTAGAAGATCTGATACATCCATCTTGTCTAATAAATGTTCTCTCTCCCACCTCCACATCTTCTGATTCACTTGCTCGTTGCAGACGTACATGGCTCCCAGTTTGTCGATCTTCGGTGACTTCACCAAGGACGCGAACATCATGTACAACAACTTCCGAGTGTACGGCACGGGCCTGCTGCTGGTGATGGGTACCATCGTCTACGTCGGGGTCAAGTTCGTCAACAAGTTCGCCACGGTGGCGCTGGCGTGCGTCCTGCTCTCCATCGTCGCTGTCTACACGGGCATCTTTGTCAATATCAACGGCAATGACAATCTCTTGTGAGCATCTAACGACAACGTACTTTTTGTATATCATCTAGGAAATAACTCCAGACTTAAAAAAATAATAATTGAAACGAAAGTAAGGAAAATTTATAATTAGCTGTCAAACACAATTCACATAAAAATTCCCTTAACACTTCTCTAACTAAAAGTGCTTACTACTCTGTTGAAGAATTTCTTGATTAGAAGAACATTAATTAGCAGTAGAAATTAGTCTTATAGACATATTGCATAATGCATTTCTAATTCTAATTCTAATTAAAATTTTAAATTGTATTTTTTAATTTAATTTCCACAGGATTTTCTTGTAATATACCAATGTTTACTTTATACCCTACTTATAAGAAATGCTTTCCTAAATTTAAAATACCCTAAAATATGAGGGCGTCATATTACCCCGGGTCCTCAAGGGTCAATTCATTTTAAAGTGTATTTTTGTAAAATGAAAATGAAATAAAACTATGAAACTATAATAGTGAACACTCTAGTTGTATACATAAAAGAAGTAGTCAAGTTTATAATCTTGATACAAAAACCAGGAAGCTTTATTCCCGGAATCAATGAGTTAATTATCGAGATCGCTAGATTGACCCAAAGGGCTGCTAATGTCAAGGTCGGGTATAAACTGTAAACACACAATATTTAATCGTAATAGCTCTGGTTGCCGATAGCATTGCTGTAGGGTTGCCATTTTTCTCACCTGAATAGTAGTTGATTATTCAATACGACTGGCATTAAAAATTACCTACTTCAACGAAACATATGGGTTTCACGTCCTGATGCGACTTGTTTGTGTCTTGCAGCATGTGCGTACTTGGCAAGCGGCTGTTGAAGGACATCTCCAACATGGACTGTCACAAGGATGTCAACGGACCGCTCTACCACGTATTCTGCGGAAACTCATCGGACCCTGGTGGCTGTGATCCGTACTACGAGGCCAACAATGTCACTCTGGTGCGGGGCATCAAGGGACTTTCCAGCGGCGTCTTCTTCGGTATGTTGAATATCCGTGATGTCTTATCATCGTCATAGACATCCAACATGTATCATAATATTAATTAAAACATCTTAGTTTCTCTTTATGATATTATTTTTACATTACATGAAAATAAGATAACGTAGTTGTTTAAAAGCTAATGTGACAGAAATTATCTTTCTAATCTTCCACACTCTTTATTAATGAAACATAAGCTGCCATCATCTTGGCATATGATTTCCCTGTGCACTAAGATTAATTTCAATAATCTGTATTTCGGCTCACTTTCTCGTAGAATTCGTCTCACTCTGTTTCCATGTGTGTACAGATAATATTAAGGACGGCTTCCTGGAGCTCGGTCAGTTCATCGCCAAGTCCAGCGATCCCGATGAGGTTGAGCGTCTGGACAAGCCGGAGTACAATCAAGTTGTGGCTGACTTCACTACTTCCTTCACGATCCTCATCGGCATCTTCTTCCCTTCCGTCACCGGTAAGCGCATTTCAAACCAATAGCATCGCCTCTCCTAGAATTATCACATTAATGTACTTCAGTGCATTTATTCAAACACAAGAATCGATATAGAATGCATTTCCATTCATATAATTTTAACTAGGATAATCCCTATTTGGTTCCGACATGGGTACCACCATTTTTTAGTACCTACTTAGAACCTTTGATTGGGGACCCAGATGGCCTGATCTCTTCATCTCTTATTCCTCATCATCTTCTTATTTAGTGCCTTTAACTGCTACTAGTATCTCCATTTCCTTTTTCTTATATCTCTTATTCCACTCTCTCTTTCTCTACTGTCAATGTTTACTTTGCTTTCAATGACCGATACATAACTCTCTTTTGACTGACAGGGATCATGGCTGGTTCCAACCGATCCGGTGACTTGGCCGATGCTCAGAAGTCGATCCCGATCGGCACGATCTGTGCAATCTTGACAACATCAACCGTCTACTTGTCTTGCGTCCTGCTATTTGCTGGTACCGTGGACAACCTCTTACTGAGGGATAAGTGAGTACACCCGCTTGTGTGAAGTCATGAAACGAATCTTCTTACTTCGTGAAAACATACATATTTGAACTACATTTTATATATTTTTTGTATAAATGTATTATTACTTTATCAGTAGCAGTACCTAAGTACAAATTTAGTTCACTAAATGAACTTTGTTGCTCCCAAACGTTCACACAAGTGATACAATACAAGATGTTTTTGATGTTATGTTGTGTGTATAAAAACTAAAAGCTAATCTTTCTTTATTCTTTTTAAGGAAACTTTATGAAACGCATACATATGGTAAGCCACAAAATACAATTTGTAAACCGAGAATCTTTTCTCCAACAGGTATGGCCAGAGTATAGGTGGTAAATTGGTGGTGGCTAACATAGCATGGCCTAACGAATGGGTGATTCTTATCGGCTCATTCCTGTCCACTCTCGGCGCTGGCCTTCAGAGCTTGACCGGCGCGCCTCGCCTGCTCCAGGCGATCGCCAAGGACGGCATCGTGCCGTTCCTGGCGCCGTTCGCCGTGTCTTCCAGCCGCGGCGAGCCGACGCGAGCTCTCATTCTCACCATTCTCATCTGCCAGTGCGGCATCTTGCTCGGCAATGTTGACTATCTCGCACCCTTGCTATCGATGTTCTTCCTCATGTGCTATGGCTTTGTTAATCTGGCTTGTGCCGTGCAAACTCTGCTCTGCACGCCCAACTGGAGGCCGAGGTTCAAGTTCTATCACTGGTGCGTGGTTCACACAACTAATTTTCATGGTGAAACGTTCAATATAAGGATTCTGTTCATTTGGGAAATTGCACTATAGTAGTTGATTCAAGCATGAAGCTAATAAGTCATAAATAAGTAATAACTTAGTTACTTAATTAGGAATTTACTTTCGTAAGTACTTCTTACTATCTAACAACAGGAAACTAATAGTAGTAGTATTGGCAAATTGGTAAATATATATTACTATATTACTTCCTAATAGTACAGTTAATATTTTAGCAAGAACTAACTTTTTAAATATTTAATAGCAAACAATAATATTTGAGTAGGTACACTCGGCACAACAAAAAATAAAAATTGATCAGCGAACAAATTTGAATAACAGACTGCTGGTCATGTTCCATACCAATGAAAGTTTGTTATTTTCATTGAAATGAGAGGTCACCTACTATAGTGACACAAGGAGATCACTTGGACTGACTTCTGATGGTGCAATCTAACATTTTTAGTCAATCAGATTATCAATTTTAGTTGTGCCAAGTGTACCTATTTTATTATTTTACATTTATAAGAAAGGGGAAGGGGGGGGGGGGAAATAAGTTGTAAAAAATGCTAAATATAAAATTAATTTATTTTTAAACATGGGTAAACCTCTAGGTAGATTGAAATGCTTGAGAATTGTGCATCATTCTTCCTTGGTGTTGGTGATTTGTATTAATCCTCTTCCATCGCCAGGTCTCTCTCGCTGACGGGCCTTGTTCTCTGCATCGCAGTCATGTTCATGACAAGTTGGTACTACGCTCTCTTGGCCATGGGAATGGCCGGACTCATTTACAAGTACATCGAGTATCGAGGGTGAGAAATAACACTTCGCAATTCTATATTAATTAAACAATTGAGATTAGAATCGTCAGTAGGTATTTGTATTGTCTACAGTTTCTCGAAATTGTTGTAACTATATATTGTATATATTTAATCTATTGTAATTTCTATAAATCGTCGTATTTTCTCCGCAGAGCTGAGAAGGAGTGGGGTGATGGGATCCGAGGTCTGGCCCTGTCCGCTGCCCGCTTCAGTCTACTGCGTCTTGAAGAGGGACCGCCGCACACCAAGAACTGGCGACCGCAGATCCTCATCCTGTCCAAGATGACGGACGACCTTGTGCCAAAGTATCGCAAACTCTTCGCATTTGCCTGCCAACTGAAAGCTGGTTCGTGTATCATTCAATGAGCCTTGTGCCCAGTACACACTATACAACTTATTGAATGCACACATTGTCGGTGATGTGTAGTGCGTAATTGTTCAAGTACACATTCATTTAGATGCTATGCTAATGTTTAAAAATGGGTTCTAAAAACCATAGGCTGCATGTAATGTGTGAATTGTTGTATGCATCATGTATACTGGGCATTACATTTTTTTTAAATTGCCATTTCTTCTTTTATAAATAAAATTACATTAATGAGAGTTTTGTTGATAAAATCTCAAAATACTTTTAAAGTACCTACCTTTCTGAAACATTAAAAAATACAGAAACATATCTATGCACATTATTCCACTATTTATTTTTAAAAAAATAACTGTAAAGTGCAATTATTTGTTTTGGTACTCACAATCTCAATTTTCGAAAACCAATAGTTCAATACTACGGATGACGAAACAAAGGGACTCTCAAAGGAACAAAGGTGTGCTCTTCTTCAGGCAAAGGTCTGACGGTGTGCGTGTCGGTGATCAACGGAGACTACACCCGCAGCAGCGGTGAAGCTCTGGCCGCCAAGCAGAGTCTCCGTCGATGCATGGACGAGGAGCGAGTCAAGGGCTTCGTTGACGTCCTCGTGGCACAGAACGTTACTGACGGACTCAGCCATTTGTAAGTCCTGCACCGTATCAAAGATGCTTAGTAGCACAACGAGGAATAATCATTGTCAATTATTTTATTAAAACCTATGTGATATATTATATTTGATATGGTTGATCTCTGCAGGGTGCAAACAACGGGCTTAGGCGGCATGAAGCCCAACACCGTCATCCTTGGCTGGCCTTACGGCTGGCGGCAGTCGGAGGACGAGAAGACCTGGCATGTCTTCCTCAACACCGTGCGCAATGTTGCGGCCGCACGCATGGCTCTGCTCGTTCCAAAGGGAATTAACTTCTATCCAGACACGACAGAAAAGGTACCTAATAATAATATATTGATTCATTTTAGGTTTAACGTATAATAAATAAAAATCACTAATTCAGTGTGCTTGTATTGTATAGGATATAGATTAAAGAGTTGTATATTGTGGTTATTGCATTATCATTTAATATCAAGTAGTTATGCATTTTGTCAACAAATCATTATTTTCTTTATATTTTTGTGATGTGTGTTTGATTGTCTTCTTGTAACGTTTAGATGGCTGGCAACATCGACGTGTGGTGGATCGTTCACGACGGCGGTCTGCTCATGCTGCTGCCCTTCCTTCTGAAACAGCAGCGCACATGGAAGAACTGCAAGATGCGCATCTTCACCGTCGCGCAGATGGAGGACAACTCCATCCAGATGAAGAAAGATCTCAAGATGTTCCTCTACCACTTACGAATAGAGGCAGAAGTGGAGGTTGTGGAAATGGTGAGTGTGTTTACCATACATCTATGTAACTCCGATTTAATCGCACTCGAGATGCTACTTTCTCCGTCCATCGAGTCTCAATGATCTTTTCATCGTGTCCAGGAGTGGTAACTGTCTCTTTCAATCATCCTAGTCTTTCCAGCACCTTCTGCGGCTCAAACATACCTGAGTCAAGTCTCTTCGTTTCATCAGTATCCAAAATTTACTCATCATCTTTTTATCTCCCCATTCCTCACATGCTCTAATTTGGAGACTCCTCAGCTCCCAAAAATCCATCTCCACTGTCAGAAACTTGTTCAATTAAAATATGTGCAGACTGTTGAATTACCGACACATTTCCTGTGCAGATGGACAGCGACATCTCGGCATACACTTACGAGCGAACTCTGATGATGGAACAACGGAACCAGATGCTGCGCGAACTACGACTTAACAAGAAAGAAAGTCTCGGAGTGGTAAGTTCTTCACACTTCAGTTACTTCGAAAACAAGATACTAAAGTGTCACTTCAAAAGACTCTACATGATAATGATATGATATGATATTATTGTTTTTATAATGCATTTATGTTGATGGACAATTTAATGAATATACACTGTTTATTAATTTTAATGTACTCTATATAGACAATGAATTAATTCTGTGTTAATAATAACCAATAATCAATTGTGCTCTATCTCATCTCTACACTCTGTCTATTTTTCTCTCTTTGCACGCTACAAAGGTGCATTCCCTTGTAGATTTCAACGAAGAGCCAACAGAAGAGATGCTTCCACTGGTTCGTGGTATACGTGTGTTAAAATGTTTTACCCCGACTTGCTACTCGATTGTCCAGGCTATTTTACACTGAAAAACGCAATCAACGGAAGAAATATGACAAGACTATGTCACTATGCACTTTGGAATATTCCGACGTTGATTTGCTGTGCGGTGTAATGTATCTGGGCTGCTGCAATCCTTGGCTGTTTAATATATAATTCACATGACTGTTTTTAATTGTACATTCATAATCGTTTGAATGCTCTATCCCAGCATGTTTCTGCTAAAGGTGCAAAATCACATACTTAGATCTAGTTTAGTGATGACACCTGAGAAACATTAACTCTTTTAGTTCGTTTTCGTTTTCATTTTGAATGACCACAGCTTTGTGAAACCATAGAGCTAGACTACATGTTTCTCTTTCTGCATTTCTGGCTGTACATTAACTCCCGGATAGAGGTTACGCATAGCTGTAATGAAGTACTGTGGTTTTAGGTCCAGGCAATCGTCGACCACCATCACAACGTCGAAACAAAGACGGCGACAAAAGTTCGGTTCCAAGAGCCAGGAAAGGAGACGGCTGAGGAACCTACCGCAGATGAAACCCCTGCTGAAGGAGAGCACAAAGAGGTAAACTTGTTATGCATCACTTATCAGTATTGTTGTAGCAAAGAAATTACTATTAAAATTATCCTGCGAAGTTGCCATGCATATGATTTTGAGATGACTGACTTAAATAAAATAAACATAAAAAAAAGAAATGAAATTCAATTTCGTAATATACCTGTTTGTGTTCACTAACAGGCATATTTAATTTAAAAAAGGTTATCTTACATGTTGGAAAATACTAATTGGATTGTCCATAGGATGAGTTGCAAAATTTAAAATTATCCAAATTTTAATAAAATATTTTAAAATTAAATTATTTAAAAATAAAAATTGTTTTTTACGTGTATAAACTATTTTTGTTTTACTCACATGGGATGTCCTAAATTCTAATACACTGCAACATTGCAGCAGACCTCAGCAGAGCCCAGTGAGCCGAGCCCGAAGGAAGCGGAATCAGCGGCCGATGCAGCCAGTGGCGGCGACGCCAACAGTTCGACCCAAGCCGAGGCGTCGGACGAGAGCAAAGCTGTGGCCGTGTCGAGCAAGGAAGGAGAAGCCAAAGAAACACCAAATCATTGCAACGGAGAGAAAGTCCAGAAACAAGTGTCAATTACACCGTAAGTGTGATTCCGCGCAATTCTGGTACAAGGCTTTTGGAATTCTTGTCATGTGGAAAAATAATTATAGGATACAAATTTTTAAAAATTACGAAGATAATATACTGGGTATAATGATAATTAAAAACTCGAAAACAACTCTTGGAACTACACCAGTACTGCGTTAAAATAAATCAAACAAACTGCACAATATTTCGCGAGTGCTTCGACTCGCTTCGTCCGGTGCCTACTGAATAATGATGACCTCGGACACCCGCTCCCAGTCAACTCAACCGATGTTAACCAATGTTAACCGATGTCAACTCATGTTGTTTGGACGGTTGAGTTGACTGGGAGCGGGTGTCTGAGGTCATCATTATTCAGTAGGCACCGGACGAAGCGAGTCGAAGCACTCGCGAAATATTGTGCAGTTTGTTTGATTTATTTTAACACAGTACTGGTGTAGTTCCAAGAGTTGTTTTCGAGTTTTTAATTAATTATAGGATTAGTTTTTGTCTCCTTTTTTAGAATTTACTGAATACCTACTAGGTACTCTTCCTTTAAACGAAACGTTACGAAATTATTTACTCTAGATGTCTTATTGAGCGAGCGAAGCGAGCGTCACCTTTTGACTCTTTTGACACGGACCTCTGTTTTTTTTTTGTTTTTTTTGTTTTTTTTTGTTTTTGTTTTTGTCTGCTCAATGGAGCAATAGAAATCGCACAGTTTCACCGATCGACCTGAAATTTTGCACACATGTAGAGACAACCTTCTCTGTTTGCTGACCCCATTTTTTTTTGAAATTCATTGATTGGTTAAAATTTAAATAAACATCTCCTGATAGGCTGAAAAATGAAAATGGTCTTCGTCAAATGTGATCAACCTTTTATTTTGCATGGTCATTAAGACCAACATTGTCTCTTATTTTACAAATTTTCAGCCAAATCGTCCCATTGGTTAAAATTTAAAAAAATATTTCATGTGCTTTTTGAAATTTAAACCAGAACCGTTTGACCGATCAACTTAAAAATTTGAATGGTCATCGGGTCCAACATTATCTGTATTTTTGACAATTTTCAAACTAAACTGTGTTTAAATTCAACAGTTATTGACAGTTTACGGATATTTTGCGTGTTGGCTGTCATATTTCTCGAATATCACATTTCACGGCATCTTTGGATCTTCACTTCAAGGTTGTTAGAGCAGAAACTTTCAAACGTATATTAATATGAAACTGATATGACCGTTTAAATATTTTTTGAACGAGATCCTGTGATTTTTGTAAATTAACAAGGAATCGTTCAATCATAAAGGTTCAATCGATCAACTCAAAACTTTGCGTGGTTATTGGGACCAATATTTTAGGAATTGTTGGAGATTTTCATACAAGTCTATGACGAAATTCAAGAATTATTGGCTTTTAAGGACATTTTCGATAAACAGAATTTCGGTTCGAGGTATTGCGCGTATCAGTGCTCGCTCATCAACGCGTTACTCAGAGCGTTTTCCTAGTGATATGTGGAAGTGTGTACTTGGCTAACCGAGTGTTTGTGTCCCCTGCAGTGACGAAGGTAACGTGAGGCGGATGCACACAGCAATCAAGCTCAACGAGGTGATAGTGAACAAGTCTCACGACGCTCAGCTCGTGATTCTCAACCTTCCCGGACCTCCGCGGGACACCAAGATCGAGAGAGAATCAAACTGTATCCTTGGAGTATTATTCATAATCATTCATTTCACACAAGTGGCTGATTTTACAAACCTGTGGCATTCCCTCTCTCTGTGTGAAATCTCATACATTTGTCATTTATTTGGTTGTAAACGTTTGAACGCAATATGTTTGTACAGAAAATTCTGGTATAGTGAAAACACAATTAACTTTTTAAGGGTTTGAGTCCTGCGGCTGTATATTATTTGTTACGTACGACATCCATTCATTTTTTACATTTTTAATTTAAAAATGTTTTTTTAATTTAGATTTTTAATTTAACAAGTTTGCAAATTATGTCTCTGTTATTTACATCACTTTCAATTCAATCTATCGAGGTATGGTGCTCAACAGCTTCTTGACAAAATCAATAATGTCGTTAACTGTTATTCCTTGACTGTGACCATCAGACATGGAGTTCTTGGAAGTACTTACAGAAGGCCTGGAGCGAGTTCTAATGGTGCGAGGTGGCGGCCGCGAGGTCATCACCATCTACTCGTGAAGACTTTTCAAATCACCGCACCAAGCTCAATGCATACGTACAGTGGCAACTCAGATTTACCCATTCGCAAGACAACAATCCACAAACAGGCGCAAATACTTTACGTTCAAAACCTACAAACAAACACATCCCACACAGAAAATTATTGTCAATATCCTCGTATTTTTGGTGAGTTACTTAATAAATTGCAGGTCTGATCTCTCGTCTTTTATCATATACCTTCTCTATTAGATTCAAAGAGTCTCAGTCATCGGGATAGGGAATATAAATCGTAAACGGCCTGCTATACGTATTGTTAAGATATGCAATCTCCAATGATAAGGGAGCTAATCGTGTAAGTGCCTACTTCCCAGAGCTATCACTGCCGACATCTGGCGTCAGCGAGACGTCAACGCTCGGTCGAGTGTCCGCCAAGACTTAAGATAGTGTGTTTCTTAACTGCAATGATGTGTTGTATTGTCTCTAAAAGATATTCTAATTGTGACGTGAGGAGGGTAAAAGTAATCGCGATGTACCTGCGTGGTTTTAACGTTAATATAATACATCCCTTTGCGGGACGTTTGCTCCTAGTCTTATGGGCGAGTAAATTTGGTGTGCTCATCTTAAACCGACGTAATGATCTCCATCTTTCAAACCATGTTTCTCTCTCTTTCTCTTATCTATCTCTCATTACGAAACCGCTCACTTTTTCTACACTGTGTACATTCATCGTATACATCTCAACATGTTTATACATAGTAATCATCTTACATCTTTAGAGGTTTAGAGGAATATTTATGTATGTTATATTCGTGTAGACACGATACGCGTCCTAGGTAACTAAAACATAAATAGATTTAGAAATTAAAATAATAATCTAATTACGCTATTCAATTTGCGATTAAATGCGTTGTTGAAAACATACATTTAAAACGTTATCGTGAGGATTAATAATTATAAGCCTGTTATTAAGGTTGATTTGTGAACAATGTTGAGAGAGATAATAATGTATACTATTAAGTATGAGAATTGGAATCAAGGTCATGGTGCGTACAGCTACTAAAAGTAAAAATGTCATAATTCTGAATGTTAGACAAAGCTATTTAATTCATTCCTATTTAAGCAAGAAATGGATGTTAAATCTTTAAAAAAAGTATTGCAGCAGAAACATAGAAAGTATGCAATTAATACCTTTGTGACAAGAATTAGCTAGCAGTCAAAAATCAATTAATACTACCTAAATATTAAAAAAATCAGATCTTAGATAAATTATTGCCACTTACAGTGAAATACACTATAAATTATAAAATTACAGACATTATTAATGTGTTGTGTATGTATCGTTGGTGTATTCGTTATTTGGTGTTAGGCAATAGCAAACTCTTACGATAGTTTTGCTGTCCTAAGTTTCGTTTCAATTATCGGCCACGCGAATGGCACGTAGGTGTATCTACATCGTTGCAGATGTAACTTATTTTCTCTTATTCTTGTATATACCTTTATATGGCAGCAAATATTTTGAGTTATTTGATGTTTTGACACTTTAAATATTGTACCACTCACTTCGTGAATACTGATTAGCAACCGTTTGAAAGCCAATCATTCCAGCAATAGTTGACGTAGGCAAATCTATTATTGTTCGAGCTTACCTACATTTTTCGCTGTTAATTATTATAAAGGATATTTCCCTTGACGAGAAAGCAATACTAAACTGTGTGTTTCAGTACAATTAGTAATTAATTAATAATTTAATTCTCCTAATGTCCTATTTTACGAGAATGCGAGTCTTTTTTGTTCATAGAGCACTGGTTGCATTATTAAATGATACTATGAAATCTAATAAATATAATTAATATTTGTTAGCTATGTAGTCTACATACTCTTTAATGCATGTTGAGAATGACTATGAGGTAAGAACAATGCCCGACGTTGAATCTGTTACGGATGAGTTCTGAATCTGACTTGATTTTATTGTTATTATACTTCAGAGTGTCAATGAGAATTTCACTAGGTATGTAATGTACATTAATCTACATTGGAATGTGGTTAAAAAGTCAATTTATATGTTACTTATCGATGTTGTAGGACAGAATACGTTTTTATTTTGACATTACTTTGTCTAAACCGAGATTTGTCACTTAAATTTGACATCTAAATTGTATAAATGAATATACTGCGTATAGTTATAATCCGAAGATGTTCTTGTTTTGTCAGATACACATCGGTAGATTGTAGTAAACCTACGCTACTGATTGTTTTCAAAATTAATGTGTTTTGCTTTACGATTCACCAAAGACACACTCAACTTACCCTTATGACTTTTTTAATTATAATTTGTATACCTAATAATTAATAAATATAAACCTATTATAGTACGATTTTTATAATTTTGTGTTACCAATTGAAGGAAGATTCTTAGCTGTTGCCAAACAATTGTTCTGTGTTACTTTTTCTTAGAGATGATTTTTTATACCTACCATAATTACTATTTAAATGTTAATTCTATTGAAAAAAAGTATATCTGAATAACATCAAATTGTAAATTAAAATTTATTGATGTATGATTAATGCACCTTGACAGCATACAATCCCATTTCATCCAAAAATAAATAACCAAGCACTTTTGGCTTACTCGGATATTTTACATCACAAATCCTTTATTATTAACAAAATCTGACAAATTGTTATAAAATAAATTTCAATCCTTCCAATTAAACGCACCACTTTCAGTAGTATACTAGTGTTTGAAAAATATTACACGGTATTGTTTATAAAATGCTTATAACTGTATTGATTTTGTAATAATTTGAATTATGTAAACTTTTTGATGTTACATACTTAATTGAATAATTTACCACTCAGTATTTTTTAACAGCGCCACCTCCACACTTTTGTGACGCACCAATCGTTAACAAAATGTTCACTTTCCATGCCGTACATTTCTTTTAAAAATTCTCCAAATATTTGTGCACTTATAAAATCATTCTTTGTTTGCTTCGACGCATTGCTCATTCTCACACCTCACCCATATGTCTTGCATGAAAGTTGATTCATGCATCTTGTTACCTAATGGTCTTTTAAAACGTACCTAGCACTGATGTTGAGTTACATTTTGTTTAGTGTTCGTGGAACACTCTAATTAGCTCCTATTATACAAACATAGGCTGTGAGATGGTATGAGAAAACAAAACAGCAACTAGAATTTAAATGCACTGTTTCATCTATGATTTCGTTTAAGAGAAATGTTATCTTCTTCGCCATGCTATTAAAATCTATGAATGTTTTCTTGGTTGAAGAAATAAATTATTGAACTATCGAATAAATTTCGTGATTTACCCTTGCCAAGTATTTTAGTACCTATAGAGTTGAAACCAATGGGAATTGAAATAGCCATGGTATTAAATTTTGCCAAAGCAGTTACATGGTTACAGTGTATTTTTTTTAAATTTCATAAAATTGGATTAAAATTTCAGAAAAAGTAAACTAAATGTTTTTTTTGAGAATGGGTACAATTTTGGCATAAATTAATGTTCGTAGTTCATTCCATATCAATATCACTATCGTCATTATAAAGTAATCATATTTATTCTGATTTTCGATAATTTCAGATTTTTATTTACTTGGTAGAAGTTGGCAGCATGGGTGCACGTGCTATGTACAGTGGGGATGGGAGAGAACACTTGCTGTTTTGACAGTTAAGTTAATTTATCATAATTTTATTTTTATAGGGGAGGGAATTGTGCCGAATTGTATAATAGATTGGCTGACAATACAGTCACTTGCAGCGCATTTAACGCAATATTTCACAAAGCAATTTGATCCTTTTTTAATAATATTTTTAAAGTGAGGTTAGAATCGGCAGTCGTCGAAATGATCATGCAATCTCTTGGACGCTGTAAGAGATTTCTTGCGACAGCACTAAGATACTCAACTTATTACCATAATGTATATTTCTGTAAACAGTACTGCCCATCTCTATGTAGAATCCGTGCTATGCAATGTGACACATTAAGTTTTAGCAGTGTTCATACAACATACGAACGTCAACCTTCATTGCCATTCAAGTTATGTGCAGTACAACAGAATAGGTAAGCTGAACATTTTTATCATTTAACTAGAAACTCGATAGGAGTATCTCAAAACGACAAAACGTTCTTTTGCTATCACTACCTACTTTTTTATGGAGAATGTATCCGTGAAGGTGTACCTAGCAAGTCTGCGGGTTTGTGTATAGTAGTGATGAATGAAATGATTGCACATACTTACGTAACTAATGACTTACATAGACAGCAAGTAAAGATTGGAAATACCTAGTTGTTAAATGACTTTTACCCAAAATGAGTGACTGTCATCACGGTCCGTACCAGCTTGCCCCCATTGATGACGATGAAGTGACTGAATACCTCAAAGTTGTTATGAAATTATGGACAGTCATACGTTGTCCTCTGAGGATGGATCTATAGTCCATTCAAATGATTCTATACGTAGGTGGTACTGGAGTTGCTAGAGCTATTTAAATGTGCAGCAGGCTGAGAAAGGGACCTTTTTTGTTTTAGTGGGTAGTTAGTTACGAGTTCGCTATTCAAAGCCACTCATAACGCGTACAAACACATGTTTATTTCCGTTACTCTTTGTTATTGTAAACTTTTTACTTGTATTTGCAGCAGTCAGAACCGGTTAAGATCAATTTGCAAGTTAATACCTAGGTTTTTTAAACACTGTTTATCTAAAAATTATTGTTTTTCATATTTTCATCATATTCAATAATTTCTCATTTCATAAGGTTCTTTATCTCAGACCTCATCACTTTTTTTCCAAACCCTGGATCCAAAAATTATTTGGGTCAGGGGGTTAGACAATTTATTACATTACATTCACTGCCTAACCAGACATAGGTAGAGACATAGTGTCTCATTGCCTAGCCGGACCGGTTGATAATTTTCTTCATCTTCTTCCTCCTCACTTTCTTCCTCCTCCAGCTTCATAAATAAACCATTCCATATGTTGTTATTCTCCCCCCAATGTTCCTCCTCAACCATCTTCCAGTCTTCTCCTCTTGACCTCACATCTTCTTCAATCAAACTCTTCCACTATGCTCTAGGTCTTCCAACACCTCTTTCTTATAACATTCTGGCCATCCTTTCAATATCCATTCTCTTCATGTTACCATCACATCATCACAAAAAACTAATTTATTTTTATTTGTTAATGCACCTAATCAATTTATTTTCAGAATATCAACTTTACCGAATAATTTATACATAGAAAATAAAGTATTAGACACCAAATCAGGGATCAAGAAAGTTTTACAACATTTGGATTTGGACGTTAACAGAGGGAATCGCATATACAGCATCGAACTAGAAGTAACCCTACAAGATCTCACTGAAAATGGTATTTGTCTACACTATACTGATTAACTAGGGGAGAGTTTGGTACCCTCAGACAACAGGTAGTACGAGATGCCTTCATTGAGTTGTAAGTGACTGACCGGTAGTACTACCTACACATGTCCACGCATACCAAACTCTTCCCTGCGTATGCCTAGCATGTAATTTCTTTGCCTTGTGTAATCATATTTTTGTTCATTTCAGGACCATGTGACCACTTCGATGGGTTGGATCCGGGGATTGTTTTGTTAAAATGCTGCGGAGACCTCATGGCAGACGTAGTGCCATCGGACAGACTGCAACTTGCACGGAAAGTGTGGAGCACACTGCAACAGCTGGGTAATGTATCACTTGTCACATGTTCAGTTATTGTATTGGAAGTAAATAATGATTGTAAAATGTTACTATGTAGTTGACTTTCGAAATTTTTGCTGAGTTTGCACACGATGCTTGGCAAACGTCTCCCCCATTGTACCACATTGTTGGGGACATTATGACATTAGTAATCTTTTCATACTTACTTCACATACAGTTTTTCCCAACAAAATGTCCTAAATTATATTTACGTAAATTTACTATGAATGAAAATTTTACATTTTTCAGGTGATAACCGTGTTTTTATTATTTTTTGTGTTGATAAATTTCAAATTATGTAGCATAAAAAAAATAATCCTCTTACATAATGTACACTATTCGCGCATATCGCGTATGTCCGGGTGTCCTGTATGTCCTGTATGTCCGACAATGGAAATGAATCGAACTGTCATTTCAAAACGTCAAAATGTAAGCACGAATCTTTATATCCACTTTCAAGTAAGTTATAACAATAATTCGTTCAACTAATATACGAAATCACATTCTACATACCAGATCGATGAATAACTCCTTTTCACTAACGTTTGACAGTATTTTGAGAGAAATTACATGAGAACCCAAAGTGTAGCCAACTTGCCAAGACGTGTAGCCCATGGAAGAACAGACAAACTTCAAACTTTCAAATTGGCGCATGTAGGCCGTGATGTTTTTTTTTTACATTGAACGAAAATTGGAATTAACTCTTGGGACCTTGACTTAGTAGAACCACGGGTAAAGCAATATAATGTAAATAGATGATATTTTTGGGGTTGCAAAGGGTGAGGGGTTAGGGGGGGGGGGGGGGGGCGTAAGTGAACTTTTAAGCCCGAGTATACATACCTAACGTCGCAACTTCTCATTAGTATATTGACAGTTACGTTTTGGGAATCAAAATTGTACTAAAGCGATCGATCGTTGATGTTTCAATTTCAATTTCAATTATCTTTATTTGCATCTTTAAGTACAAAAAGGCGACATTCATTCAGCAATGTGGGAATCGACTGAGAAGCTCAGCGGCTCCCTGCTGATCTGCCATGTAACCTGATGAGAATTCCTGATGTTGATGTGAATTGTGCAGAGATGCAGACTTTTATTTCATCAGGAGGCAAGTAAGATCACTTGACAGATATTTCAGTCAATGAGAGAGCTGCTCTGGTTTTATCTAAATTTGATATGAATATTCCATGTTTTCTTAGAAACCTTTTTAAAATCTTTTTACCCAATTTTTAATTTCTTATGTACTCATTGGGCCGTTATTTTTTTAAGTTGCGTATAATTCACTAATTTATGATTTCAGATTTGTAACTTGGATTCGTTTAGAAATTTTAATCTGTAGTAGATTTGTAATTTCCATGTAGGTACCTATTTGTTTTAGTAGTGTATAACGTCGCACTGTTCTGCAGCTAACATATTATGATGATGGGAGATGATGGTGAATAGGAGGTAAAGATGGAAGGTGGGAAGGAGGCGGTCATGGCCTATTAGTTGGGTATACCTTCCCAGCATTTGCCTGTCGACTGAGGTAATACCACGAACAAAACCGTCAGGAAGGACGCTTTTTAACATTTCCCAAACTTTGGTACGTAGTTGGTGATAAATTAATCATAAATTCGAATCACACAACTTAGATGATGGTGAATAGTAGGTAAAGATGGAAGCAGGGAAGGAGGCGGTCGTGGCCTATTAGTTGGGTATACCTTCCCAGCATTTGCCTGTTCACTGAGGTAATACCACGAACAAAACCGTCAGGAAGGACGCTTTTTAACAATTCCCAAACTTTGGTAGTTGGTGATAAATTAATCATAAATGCGAATCACACAACTTACAATTTGTAAGCGGGTCCCTCTAGTAAGACCTTATAGTATTAAATTTTTTTTACTTTCATTGGTTGCACATTGCCAGATTAAAAACTGTATTAATTTTTAACAAAGAGATGATTGTTCTCGAATTGCGGCTGTCAGTAAAAAATTAATGTCAACAACTATTACTAGCATTTCAGTTTACCAACTCTATAACTGATTGCTTACAAACAGAATTTAACAGAAGAGTCTATAAATCACTAGCTCCTAATTTAATTCTATGCATGGATTTTTTCAGGTGTGTCTCTCACAGTTGACCATTACAATACGTTGCTAGCTTGTTATGCGGCCAACAAGCATCCCGTCTCACCTTCCGAGTTCTTAGCATCGATGGGCAAAGTGGAACCTAACGAGGAGACTTTCCATTGCTTACTGAAGTGCACATGTGAAGTTGGCAATCTGGAGCAAGCTACCGAGGTCATATCGTGCATGAAAAATAGAAGTTTCCCAGTTAGCGAGCCAGTGTTTAATACTCTAATATTTGGTCATGCTTTTTCAGGGTAAGTGTAAACTTATTAAAACAAATGTTGATGTATACTGTTTTTAGATCAAATCGTTGTTGAAATGAATAATATACCTAATTCTCCGAATGTGCCTCAGAGATGCCAACCGTGCTCGGGAAGTGTTGGAAACTATGAGAACCGCTCTCTTGGTTCCCACAGCAGAAACTTACACTGAGTTTCTGAGAGGATTGGCAAACGTTGGCGATATCAACAACATACGGAAGATCTACCAAGAAGCAATCTCTGCTAATTGTATAATATCGTCAAATCAACTCATTACCATTCTGAAGAGTTTGGCGACATCAGGAAATTCAGACCTAATACCAGCAGTGAGCTTTCTGCTTGAATATGTGAATTAAACAATCTCCGTTATCTTGTGCTTTGTGAATCTAATGATAATTGCATTGCAGGTATTACCCTGGCTCCCTGAGCTGTCTGCTGATAGGAGCAATCCGATGAGACATTTGCTCGTACAGTTGGTACACCTGAGCTTGGATCGACCAGTCACTCTGCTGCTGCCCACACTTCCTCTTGATGAGACTTCTCCGCACGGAAAGTTTCTTGTTAGAGAAACAGTCAAAGCCAACTGGGTAGGTACCCGTATAGTAGGTACCTACTACTAAAGATTATCGATCACAAAGATTTTCAATTTTTGTACCTATTAACTTCAACTATAAATCCAATCTATAAAAATTTAATAATACACTTATTAAGACCAAGTCAGTTTGACTTTGATAGCATTCATTGTAACATAAATGTTTATTTCAGTCTGCAGCAAGCATTGTTGCGTTCTGTTCTGCGTTGAGCGAACACAACTCGCTGGCCTTGACTCAAGCTACCGAAGCTGCACTTCAGTTGCGCAACATCGACCTAAGTCTTCAGCTTCTCGCTGCAGTCAAGCAGCAGGGGTTTCCGCTGCGACCGCACTACTTCTGGCCGCTGTTCTTGGAGGAAGCTCTGACATATGGTGAAGAAGGTCAGTCAGTACTATCATTTCATCAAGTTCAAGTGTGATCGTTTTTCATGCTAAACACGGTACACACTGTCAAGTAACTCACCAGAGCTGAGTGAAGAGCAGCTCTCTCATTGGCTGACTGCTCTCATGTGACCTTACTTGCCTACTGCTATTCGGTCATGATTGAAAAAGAGGAGAGGTACTTGAGAGTGTGTCCGGACTTTTAATCAAATGTAAATGTTCAAATGTTTAGAGGTCATCTGTACGATGACAATAAAAGTACATAAAGATTCTGATGTTTCCCAGTCATCTGTGCATATAGTACACATCAATAAACCCATGCACATTAGCTTTGAGGAGAATCTTAAACGATGTCGTGTCTCATCAGGTGTATTTGCGATCCTCCACCACATGAAAGAGTTAGGCATTGCTGTGAACGATAACACTCTTGCCAGCTATGTGCTGCCTGCTGTGTCGCTAGCTCTGCCTGGTGTCCTTGTACGGAAGCTGCAAGATCACGGCCTCAGTCTCGGTGCGGTGTTCGGTCCAGTCGTCTACGCTTTGCTCAAACATGGCCATGTGGACGACGCTCTCAAGCTTTGTAAGTTGTTGAGGAGAAATAAGACTTTAGTTTGATACTAAACTACTAAACTTTTGGCATGCCATATTTCAGTTCTGCAACTGTAGAAATGCAACATGTTATAAAGTGCTTTTTTGAACATTTGACATACTACCTAAGAACTGCCCCCACCAAAGCAAATTACAATGTTATATTAATGGCAGATATGATACTTGAAAGATCTCAAAAGACTCTCATTCTTTCAGGTGAGTCATATAATACTCCAATGAACTGTGTCCAACTAGTGTGGCCGCTAGTACAAGCGTACTCAAAAGGTGCAACCTTGGACTCGACCATTAGGTTTATCAAACTCATGGTGGTTCGTTCGGTGGAGAAAGACGATTGGCCGGGGCGATTCATGCTTGAGGTTTTGACCAACAAGAAGTTGAAAGCAAAGCCTCATCACATCGAAGAAATTATTAAGGTAATAATGTTTACAGATATTACAGAATAAACTGAAAATGTAAAATTGAGATCCCTGAGTGCGCTGGCCTTAAAAGATCGGCTTGACCCATGGGCCAGCTTTATAATCATTAGTATTGTAAATCAAGTTTTACATTTGTCTTATTCGTTATTGCAGGCTTTCAGTGAGGCTGGGCTGCAGTGCTCAACATTTGCTGCCGACATCATCTCTCAGAACGTATCCAAGTTACCAGCCTCCATTGAGTCCAAGGCCAAGCTGGAATCTCTTAGCAAAATGTCTGACTCGGATGTGTTCGTGTCCCCCACCGAGCTGTTCAGTCACCACATGCCTCATCCGGTAAGCCTCAGGAACATACTTTGTTCCGATAATGGAATAACTATGAGATATTCCTGGCTGGTTTTCCAATATCCTCAGTGCCAAGTGTTATGTGTCTAAAACTGTTTACCTGTGAATTGAACATCTATTTACTCCATCCTTGCCTTGTTTGTAGCGTGACATGACGTTGGAAGAACTGGAGGGACATCTGGTGGAGCTAACATCCAAGAATCTCAACACTCGTGGTGTGCTTCGACGTCTCTTACAACTTTACTGCCGCATTGGCAATGTGGAAAAAGCCATGACCACAAAACAGGTAAGTGTACTAATGTAAATGTAGTGTTTATTTCGGTGACTGATGAGGGGCTATTGTTTATTTTAAATTATTCTCCACAATATTGAAGTTCTAAAGCTTTGTTTCTTTTCAACATAGTCTCGAAAGTAATGAAATATTTCATGTAAATGCTATAAGACGAGAGTGACTTTTTAATTTGGTATTTCAATATTTTGTATAATCAAATTGCTGGCATAGTCATACTAATTACTAATTAGTCACTCATTACCTTTGTATTGATTGTATTGTATTTTAATTTAATTTAAATCTGTAGTAATGAAATGATAGATGTTAATGTAATTTATTAGGAATTTGAGGCTACGGGACAAAAGTTGACTGCTGGGATGACAGCAGCACTGTTCGACTTATTCGTTCGAACTGGGCAATTAGGCGAAGCAGAATCGTGCATCAATGAACTCTCCGAATCTACTGACGACTTTGCTCTCGATGAGCACAAGGTTGTTGATTTTGCAGCACTCCTGGTGGCCAGTGGAAAAAATAAAGGTACGTGTTTTAAATTATTAGAATGCATCTTTTGTGAACAATACCTACTCAAAGTCTAAATTGAATAATCAATCACATACAAATTTAAAAGTTTTCGTTTTAACAGCCAGTGACAAAAGGATATCAGATTGTTGAGCACCTACCTACGCATAGGTATGCAACGTAATTAATAATTATTAATTAATTACCTGTACATCTTATTTTTCCTTGCAGAAGCATTTAATTTAATTAAAAATCATGCATCAAAGAACAAGATTCGAGGTGGACCAGCACTTTCACAGAACTGTAGACGACTATTAAATGCCTTGGCAGAAAAGGGAATGCCCCTAGAAACCAAAGAAATGTTTGATATTATGGTCAAGTGTGGCTACTGCTCCGTATCAAACAAACTGCTAGGACCACTTGTTCGAGCATATATCAACTGGTACGTACTACTCAACTTACCTGGTAACTTACTAAAAACAACATGGCCCACTGTTAATGATGCGTGTTTGTCTGTCATCAGCGATGACTTGGAAGGGGCCGTGATCGAATACAAGAACTGCTGTTCGACACACAAGAACACACCACTTCAGCACGAACTCCTGTGCCGATTGGTGGAGGCCACAGACCTGCCGACCAATCCCGACACAGCGTTGCTCCAGCAAGTGATCGACGCTACAAGCAAAGTGCACGGCGCTGCCAGCACTCACATAGCGCTCGTTGTGGCGCTTGCAGAGACGGGGAAAACCAAACAACTGCAGAGATTGCTTAGGGTAATGTAACTACCTATTATTTAAATAATTTGTCATTTTAATTAGCGATTTAGTGACTAACGATGCAGTGATTTATAGGTACAAAACTCTATGGAATACTATATTTTGCCACATCTGAGTACCTCCCTATCATCTGTAAAAACTTTAAAAAATATTGTGAGATAATTTTACTCATTTAGAGCCAAATATAAGATTCCTGTCTGCAGAGATAAAAAAAATGCATCTCTACTCTCCACTTGCTCAACAAGGATTTGTATATTGTCATACATTTACTCAAGTACTTCTCACTGTCACTAGATGGTCAACTGTCACTAGATGGTCAACTGTTGTAGGTACTCTGAACATTTTTATAAATAGTTGATTTTTAGTGGTTGGCTCTGGAATTAATTTGTTATGATTGTCTTTAGAGTCCCAACAAGAAGCTGCGGAGTGTCCTACTGATGAATCGCTGCAGTCGTCTCGTCGATGAAAACAAGCTCGAAGCTCTGCAGAACCTCGTTGACGCCTCCCGAGGACTGACCGTGATCGATACGTCTCCGCTCTACACATTCATGCTACAGATTCACAGTGAGTCATCTCGCAGAATATTCAGCAGTGCTACTTACCTACTGCCGAATATTCATCTGTTTACGAAATGTTTTATATTCAAGGTCGTCGTGGAGATTGTAGCGGAGCTCTACTGCTCTGGACAAAGATGCAAGATCAAGATTGTCAACCGAGCTCTGAATTTCTAGTCGCCTTAGCCGAATTGCTCAAGAGCCACAAAAGAGAAGTTCCATTTGTCATTCCATCAAATGAACTGAAGCTTAAACAGATATCAACCAACCAATTTGTTACATAGAACTCAAGTAAGTACAGGTAGTTCACGTACCAACTTTGTACGCATAAGGGAGAGTTTATTACCCAAGGATAGCAGGTACCTACCGCCGGGCCGGATAGGTCAAATTTTAAGTATTTGACACAATGTGGGCACAACATGATGATGGCATTTTATACCTCTCGTAAACAAAACATCCACATTACCTTGTGCCTACATTGTGACAAATATTAAAATTCCGCTGGTATCAAGCTCTCCCCTAATAGATGATACAATGTCAAAGCCATGAATTTGTTGGTATAAAGAGATTGACATTGTCTTTAGGATGTATAATCATGATTATGACAATATTTTGATCTCATAAGTTTTGATTTTTAGTTTTTACTAAAGAATTTACTACCTATTTTTAAAGATCGATATGTTAGTAAATATCGAGTACTTTTTACTATTTTTCAGATGAGCAGTTTTTCTTACCCCTCTCTGAATGAAGTCTCCCGACCCAGAATGAGTTTTGCTAATTTATTTAGGATTGGCATCAAGTGCGTGTTGCCCAGCACAATATTTCCACACAATCTATCATGCCGTGCCGAAGAGCCAACTCATCATAAGCAGAAAGTTTTAATAAATATACTTATTACTTATTAAATTGTAAAATTATACATTATAATTTGTTCCCAATAACCGAAAGCAATAAAACCCATAATTTTTAATTATTTGTGTCTTTGATATGGATTTATGGATTCCATGGGTGTCTGGAGGGCTGGGGGGGGGGGGGGTCTAAAGCACCCACACATCCTAAATGGGTTCCAAATAGTTTTAAATAGGATTAAAATTATTCTTATTTCATACAATTGGCACCTAATTAAATATTTTTTATGATTTTTAAGTCCGATCCGATGTGATTATAAAGAAATATTAAGATAAATTATATTTTTTTAATTACCTGTCATTTTTTTGTTCATATTGTACGATGTAGGTACACTATCTTTAGCTGCTCTGGGCAATATCTTCTAGAGCATAATAATTAATAAAGCCTATCAATAACGTTCCATATTTTAAAATTGCCGCTCGAAAGTAAATGTTTTTGGAAAGTTTAATATAAACATTACCGTTCGTCAATGTTAAATTCTCCATAAGTCAGTTCGAACTGGTGTTCTCTGGTATACCAATCGTTTGATCCGTGCATTGACGCTCGGGTGTCTCGATTATCACCGCCTTCTGTATTGTTTTCACTACTGACTGTTCAGCATGGTTCAACAGCATGACATCTCAGTAGCCGTGCAAGATGGCGCCCGAAGTGAAAATATACAATCCTGTCAAAAGTGTTTCCAAATAACATTTTATCGTGCATTTTCGGTAAAACTTATGAACGTCAAATGTGAGGTAGTAAGTGTTATGTTGAAGATACTAAAACAATTGGAAATATGATAGATTTACCTGATTGAAATTTTAAATCGACTAGTTTTATGTAGAAAACTTTGTTTCGTAGGCAATCGAATTCATGTAATACTGCCAAACCATGCTAAAACTCCAAGGTTCCTTGGTTAGATATGAAACAGGTATTATGTCCTTCTCGAATGCAAAACACTAACTGAAGATACGACGAGCCACGCTATCAAGTTTAGATAAAAGCAGAGAGTGATTTAATGTTAATGCTTTCTCATTAGCTGCAGTTGACGTGACATTACTTGCTTCAATCGGTCGTGATAGTTGCAAAGTGGTCCCGTGTTTTAGTGAAAAGACGGGAGTACCAAACTCTATGGCTCTCGACATTGTCTCTCATACGGACCATAATCTATCCCCGATCTTATTCGTTCTCTAGATTCAGTACCGACATTATGAAGAAAAACATATGGTTGTATTTCACACAAGCATGTTGATATTTGTACCCATGACCTAACATTATTAAGGGCCAGTATTTAAATACTCTGCGACGAGCTAAGTTTAAACGGTCATTCAAGGATTTGTCATTGATTGTTGTCATGGCAATAGTCCTAATTAATCGTTTAAAATTTAGCAAAGTATTGAAAAACTGGCCCTACGGACTAGATTTTCAACGTTCTGTTAAAATTAAACAGTTGATTAGGACTCGATTGCCATGACAACCAAACTACCAATGACATTGTAGAATGACCAATACGTAGGTAACTGTTAAACTTGTGTTCGGCCAGGCCTCATGTGAATCACAAAGATATAGGCAATTAGACTTTTGTTTTTTTAGACAAAGTAGACCAAAATTAAAAATGTTATAGAGTGTTAAATAAAATGCTCCAGGATAAAGACCGCTGAAATTCGGTGAAGCCAAGTACTGTTGGCGAGGGTAGGGTGGGGACTTGACGGGGGGTACACTCTACATGCTGTAGAACATTGCACTAAGGGTTGAAGGCTGTTGTAATGTAATGATGGTCTTTCGATTATAACCTCTATAAGAGATTTGTAAAACCGTTGGACGTATATGGCGAATGCCTAGAAATTCTGTTTTTTTAGTGCCTTTTACATTAGGAAACTAAGTAACGAATTGGAACACATCTTTCAATAACATTGATCCGTTATTGATTTCTAGCAAGATCAGTCCTTTGGTTTGACCGGGAAATTATACATAGTTTATACTGTGTTCCACTGATGGAGCCTTTTTGCTTGTGGATAATCTCAAAGAAATGTTCTTACAATGATTGAACTTGAAAAAGGTTTTGCGATTTAAAATGTTTTTTTTATAGTTCTTGTATACGGCGGATTCATTTTTACCATAGTTATCACATTATGATTGATCATAAATTGGTCAATAGTGCATGAAAATGTCGACTGTTTTCTGTGCACACTAATTGTGTTTCCCAGACATGAAGAAAACAGGAATTCAGGCTTTCCCAGTTAATAGGTGATAAATCGAAAACAGAAAAAATCTTGAAATAGAGTTATTTATACGCATTGTAATTCAATGCATTTCCTTTCGCACGAATGTTCGTCACTTGCATGTAAATAAAATCTCCTTCGCCTACGCTTCTGAGAAGAATAAGTCCGATCCATCAGTCACTCTGTGATTCCTGTTCGTTGGCGACTGCAGATGAAGGTCAGTGGTCAGATAAATGCAGCTGACACTCGGAGATCAAGCATCCAGTCAGAGCCTAGCATCCCAGCAGACCACGTCGGTAAGTCCACACATTTCATTCATTTTACCTTCGAACATACAGACAGATTAGATGGACTTTTCTACTTGGGGGAAATATTACAGATGAGCTTTTGAGACAATAAAATTTAAAAAAAAATTGTTCACAAATACGTCAGTGGTTTTCAACCTTTTTTGCTCCATTCCCCTTTTTACCATTGTTTTTGTATTCCAAATATTATGTGCGCAAAATATTCTGAATCTTCTAATTTTCTATTCAAGTAGTCAGGGGAAATTAAGTTTGCGCACGAAACCATGTTAGGGAGAACTATGCGGATCCTGCAGCCCTACAGGCCCAGGATAATTTTGAAGTTTTTTTTAGTGAATTAGGACCGCTTTAATGCGTTTTGGACAATATATTGTGTCGACTTGATATTTGGTTAATTTAGAGCATTTCGTCACAATTATTAGATATTTGTTTACAAATATTCTTTTTGAATCATGGCAGAAATACGCCCCCCCCCCCCCCCCTCCCCCGTCTATGAGAACGACTGTCCTAACGACATAAAATTATGTATGTTTTACAAAAAGCGTGAATGAATTGTTTGATTTGAGTTGACAATTATTATAATTTCAAAGCGTCCTTGAATTGCTGTGAGTGCATTGCAAATCACTTGCATTTTACTTGACTTGGGTGCATAATAGCATCAATCAACATGCTATACCACATTGTATTTGATTGTTTTCTGCAAGAGTTGGTGCATAAAATAAAGCCTCTGTTAAATTATAGTTCTGGTAATAATCGTCTTGTTCTGATCATCAATGTAACTAAACATAGGTAATTAAAGTTGATTTGACCAGATACATGACACTTCTCTATGATTTGACTTTGGATGGCTCCACAAATAAGTCAGATCCTAGGTGTCAGTATTGAAACCTGTGAATCTATTATCTGTTATAAACATGGGAATATGTGCAATTTAAATAGATTGAATATGGAAATTTGAATGTAGTGTGTATGCACCGTAACGCGCACTTGGTTAACGTGGTTTTTTCCTGGTAAAGCGATTAACTTCTGTAAATCTCGAACTATGGATAATTATTAAATATAATTATTATAATGTAGGTAATGTAAACATCTATACAAAATTAGAAAATCAAGAAAGTATCTTATCGGTTTTTATAATATCTTCTTGGAACCCAATTCCAAAAAGATTCAAAATGTTAACTTTATTTCTGATTTTTTACTCTGTGTTTTGTTCTGTGTTTTACTTTTTACTGTGTATACATTGAACAGAATATTGTGAGTTCAAATTTTTTTCATGTACAGTTCCATACTTAGAATCAATCTGCATTATTATATGAAAACACATCCATGATCCATGTTATAAAACACTCTGCATTGGAATTTACTATATGCATTACATTAGATTAGAATATTTCCATATTCAATGCGTTTTAATCACAATCTACTCAAATATCATTAAAAACGCAAGTACATTTCCGTGTTTAAGTAAAGTGGGTGTATTTAGTCGATCCGGTTATATAAATAATGAACAATAATTACATAAATCTAATGATACACGATGACATTGACGACTCTAGTTCAACAAACATGAATCATGCTTAGGGACTTGAGGCATTAGTTCCGTCTGTCAAATCCCCATTACCCACACGTAATGTGACCCTCAATTAAACTTAATAATATCAACATTGTGTATGCAGATTTCAATTTTGTTTTTAATGTGATAGTTACATAGTCTTCGTTTCCTTGACTTACTTAAATGAAGGTGAATTGAGTTATGATTTGGGAAGTACCTAAATCTTATAGCTGTCATTGTCACTTGTTTTAGCTACTTACTTTATGGTTTTAGCTACTTACTTTATGGTTTTAGCTACTGAATAGGAAGGTTCAAGGGTAAGCAATGTAGGTAATAGAATGCAGTTTCTATACTGCATCGGAGATTGAAGAACCTTGTGAAGCTGATTGCATAAGACTTGCATTTAATGACTTATTCAATTGAGCACTTTATATTATACAGTAGTAATTAATATCCAATTAATAAGGAAAATAGTTAATGAGGAAAAGAAGGGAAAACAGTATTCGATGTCTCTAGCGGATAGTTTTACGAAAACTTAAAATCTCTCCGGACTATTGTTTTATACGTCACCTTGACCTTTGAAATCTGGTGACCTCTAGAGTGCATTGGCTGCATTCTTCTCGTCTTACGATGGGATTACCAGAATCCAACACCTTCGTAATATCAAGTTTATGTCCGGGGCATTGTGAAAGGACAAGAAGAAAACCCAAACAAAAAACTAACTTTAAAATACTGAAATATGTAGAAATATTTCACACGTTCTAAATCCAAAATGAATGAGTCAATTCAATCGTGAATACCAAATAGGTGTATGAAGCAACTGATTGGAAATCCCATATCGAACGGTGAATGGTAAATAAGAACAACTTTTAATTGAGAAACATTTGCGTGTCGCCGTTAACAGCTGCCATCTAATTCACGCCTCCAGTAACTAATCAAATGTTTCGTCCATCAGATCTGACATTGACAACATGATGATGTGGACCAGCGTCTTACTCTGCATTGCCGCCTTCAGTGCGGTGCAAGCAGAAACATTGCGCGACAAGAGACAAGGTAAGAATTTGAGAACATTTCATTACGAATTAATGGTACAAGTATGGTACAAGACATTGAGGTACAGAATATTGATAATCACCAGACTCTTCGTTCCAATTTCATCAGATAGCATGATATGAGCGATAAGCACGGTAGAACATTGTTATGTGATTGTTATGTGAGTATTGTTAGAACAAAATCGCAATCGCTGCTTTGTTAAATGAATGAATAGAAAATATAAAAAGCTACAAAAAAGCAAAAACTAGAAATTTGAGCAACTGGTCCACTGGTAGAAGAAAAAAATTGCATAGATTGGGAAATAGTGGTCAGTGGAAGCAATGAGAATTAACATGAAACTTGATAATTGAAAATCATGTTATTTGTAATTCTTATAACTGAGTGTACAAACTGCATAGCTTCAGTTCTTGCAAAAATGCCATAAAAGAAGTTGATCAATCAACTCGTGTACGTAATAATTGTAACAGCACGGGAAAGAAATGACGCCAATATGTCAATATGTCTTCCTATCTGACAGGAAATGGTGCTTATTGCGTATGACACTCATTTGCACCGGTACCACGGACTTGTCCCAGAGGCCACCCGCTGCGTGGCGGATTCCGATAATGAATTCATTTGGACAATTAACACCTTGTTTTCTATGGAATGTGGAATTCTGCGTAGGGGCGATCGGAACCACACTTAACAAACGTGGCCCTATCGAATCGAATTTCAAATGCTATTATTTATTTTGGAGGATCCGTTAAAATAAGGCTGAATGCCGAATGGTGATATTTCCCTTTGCACTGATTCTCGAAAGTATATTACGCGAGAAGAACTTTTGTGCGTGTCTAATGATAGCATTGGGTTAGACTTTTTTAATTTTCAGTGAATTCTCTTCTTCGGAATATTTGCATTATGAAATTTTAATGGTGCACACAAATATTGAACTTCAAATATCAAATAACGGTCTTGAATTATCGGAATGTGTAATGATGTCAATGCACTGATTCATTTCTTTCTGAACTCCCTTTTCAGAATGTTTGTTATTGTAGCGTCATAATACCGCTAACGATATGCACAAATATTGAACTTGTACTGAAATGACCGGAAAGGACGAATGCCTGGAAATCACCACACACTGTTATTTCAACATGAGAATGAGGGTCATGAACTTATACTTATCACTCAGTCAGAACACTCAACGAAAATAATAGAACATATAATTTTAATAAAATATTGAAAAGTCATTTCCGATTTGGTGCTAGAAAATTTTACCAAATCCTCCACTCCCTACAAAATAATCTAATAAACTCGTAAAAGAGTTTAAAAGAGAATAGGACCCGGATTCGAGTTCCGGTTCGGCTGGATATTTTTCGCTTTACACATCCCTTCCTATTCCTGACTTTACTGGACGTTTTCCAAATCCCCAGTTAATTCACACTTGCCGAACAATTTTCGACAGTTACAAAAAACACCCATTAATCATTTCGTCGATAAGAGCTCTCGAAAAAGATTACGTATTTTCCTGAGGAACTTATAAACTCTCTCCTTGTATTTCAGGTGTGGTGAGGTTTGTGGACAATGACCGTCCTTGTTCCAATCCGAACAAGTTAGCCGGTACATGCATCAACATCCGGCAATGTCCCGAGCTGATGTCAATCCTCCAGAACCAGCGCAATCAGCCGGGACAAACGCAGTTCCTGAGGGACTCTCTGTGCGGCTACCAGGGGAAGGACCCAGAGGTGTGCTGTCCTACCCGCACCGCCACGACTAACTCCCCCGTCGTCCTGCCGACCTCCGCTCCGCCCGCCCGGTCCGGACTCAACCTGTCCTCCTTGCCCCTAGCGCCGGACCAGTGCGGTTACTCCTACTCGAACTTCTCCAGGATCATAGGCGGCAAGCCCGCGGCGCTAGGTAAATATGCCAAGAGAATATCATTCCAATTGTGACTGAATGAGTACATCACTGACCTGTTAACAATTTGGTACAGTACAAGAAGAAGACCTCTTTATATTCTATGCGAGATAAAATTAAAAAAACTTGAGACAATATGTTGCTATAACTGAGGTTGCCTGACACTCATTATCAAAACATATTTAATTAGCAATTACATTTTAAGAGTACAGGAAAATAACACTACGAGTCCATTTTTAGAAAAAAAATGTGTGTTTACCTCCAGTGTTGTGACTTATCTAGATAAAATTATCTAGATAATTATCTAGATAATTATTTTTTATCTTTATCTTTATCTAGATCAATACTTTTCTTGTTATCTTTATCTTTATCTTGATAAAAAAAATCGTCATCTTTTGTCTTTTATCTAGATAAAAAATATTTATCTATTTTAATTTTAAAATACCATAATGTAAATTAGAATTCATAATACCGGGTGGCGCAAAAAAATCACCCTGATTGAGAAATAACTATATCGAAACTATTATAGATAGGATTCTGAAATTTGTACACATATTAGAAAACATACACAAATTTAATATTTGCAAGTTTCAAAAACATTTCTATAGTAGGAAAAAAGTTACATCTGTTCAAATTTGGTTGTCAAAAAATTGATTATACGGAGCTCAATTAGCGCACGTCCAGAAAACTTCCAATGGCCGGGACGCTGTTTCTTCAAAACACCGTAAGATATCAAGCTGAAAATTTCAAATTATATTCAAAATAGTTTCGATTCGATTGTGTAAAAATTTAAATCAATAACAATATATGTAATCTTGAAGTTGAGCTGGAAAACAGAATAGTGGGGAAAATATTCATTTTTTTAACGTTAGAAAATTAATCTACATATTCTGATTTTACGTTAAACTTCAAGATTTCATTCCATTCATTCAAATTGATTGACATTTTTACACACTTGATCTTATTTCAATATAATTTGAAATTTTCAGCTTTATATCGTACTACGCAGTTTTGAAGAAACATTGGAAGTTTTCCGGACGCGCGCTATTTGAGATCCGTATAATCCATTTTTTGACAACCAAATTTGAACAGCTGTAACTTTTTTCCTACAATTCGCGAAAACAAGGAACATCACTGACCTCTGGTGGATCCTTTGGTACTTGAGATAGGGTGCATAATGGAGGTTAAAAGGGGGTTATTTATATAAATAAATTATATTATATTTGCTTTAAGTTGTTTGTTATGGCTGAAAAAGTAAAATTGTAACTTATTGTACATTTCAATTGTTTCTCCTTTTCCACTGCCCTATGAAAGCAAGAACTTCTAAATAAAAAAGTGCATCTAAAAAGTTTCCTGTCAGAAGTGGCTCCATCACTTATGCGAATAGGAATGTTTTTGAAACCTGCACATATTAAATTTTGGTATGTTTTCTAATAAGTATGTGTACCAATTTCAGAATCCTACATAATAGTTTCGATATAGTGACTTCTCAATCAGGATGATTTTTTTTTGCGAAACCCGGTATATTAAGGATAGAAGCTATTATGTCTTACAATTTTATACTGACTTACATCATCGTTCCTACAAACATTCAGTATCCTATCCCCCAATACTTTTCAAAACATTTGTTAGAAAATAATGTTATATATAATGAAATCGGTGATTGACCTGTGACGTTTCCAAATTTACGCATTAGAAAATTAAAATTATAATCCCCTATAATAATAATAGTCCCTTCCCTTTCAGTAAATTTTAATCACAGGCAGTAGGAACATCAATAATCTGGTTAGATATGCCTATAAAGTAACTGTTTGTAGATATACCTAATAATAATACATGTAAAATTAAATTAGACAAGATTTTAGAAAATTATTTTTTTTCTTTTAATATTTATCTAGATAATTTTTTTTTATCTTTATCTATTATCTAGATAATTTTTCAAAATATTATCTATTATCTTATCTAGATAAATTTTTGGCAGTTATCTATTATCTTTATCTAGATAAAAATAAAATTATCTAGTCACAACACTGTTTACCTCCGGTTTTTAGAAAATATTGGCACAAAGTCTTGAAAAACGAAATTGAAATATCAATTTGTATGGAAGGTAGATACAAGTTTCAACATAAAACTTCGTTTATCTCAGTTTCATTCGAATGTGACTTATAGCGTTCTTTCCCTGGACCCTCCCTTCATTTTATTTATCCTTTTTGATAATTCTGTCGTTTATAGAATATAATGCACATTGCTTGACAGGTAACTGGCCATGGATGGCAGCACTGGGCTACACTCCGCGAGCAAGCAGCAAGAAGAAGGACACTCTGTACCTGTGCGGTGGCTCACTCATCACCCAGCAACACGTGCTCACCGCTGGTCATTGCGTACACAACAGAAATGATCTGTAAGTGACAATCTACAGCTGACATTCCTTGTCGAACCCTTCAGTGAATGATCTCATTGTCTGCTCTTTCAGTGTGTTGGTGAGACTTGGAGATTTAGACCTAGAGTCCGACGATGATGGAGCAAAGCCGATCAATGTGCGAATCTCCAAGAAGAAAGTTCACGAGAATTACAGCAGCACGACGTATATTAACGACATCGCGATCCTGACGCTTCAGACCAAAGTTCCATATTCCAGTAAGTTATGCAATACTTATGGAACAAGATCAAGTGGTCGAATTGGAAGTCGGTTCTGGGGGGCTTGTGTATTGTTAAAAAATGCTCCAAGTTAATGGGGGGGGGGGGGGGGGCTGGAAAGAGGGTCAAATTGAATACATGGTTTGCTATGCATTTAAGCTCCTTAGGAGGGCCTCCAGCACCATGCGGGTCCGGGGCGCACAGCCCCAGAAAAAAATTAATTTCATAAATTAATTTGGTGCATTTCTACGCGATTTTCACGTCTAGAGGCTATTGACGAATTCTCTGGAAATTGTATTATTTTAATTAATTCTTTCATGGGTGGATGGTGAAGTGGACAAATTAGCCATGGGGGGATCGACCTATCAATATATTCCCCATGGTGGGATTCCATCCCCCCGCACCCCCCCAATTCGACCACTGACAAGATCTAATCTAAATTAAAAAAATACATAACCCTTAATGAAAATTACTTCCATTACAGATTTGATTCACCCGATTTGCATTCCATTCACGCCAGAGACACGGTCAAGATCGTTGGTAGGTCGAGCGCCATTTGTCGCAGGCTGGGGCACTACTTCCTTCCGTAAGTGTTACTTACCGAGTACAATGATAATCGATAAGTTACACCTTTCCTCTTGATTGACGTTACGACACTCTTCTAGGAGGTCCTTCGAGTCCTAAACTCCAGGAGTTGCAAATCCCTGTGGTCGAAAACGCCGCGTGTCAGCGAGCATTTAGAACATTCACGAACACGAAGATCGACGACCGCATCATCTGCGCGGGCTATGCGCGGGGCGGTCAAGACGCGTGCCAAGGGGACTCCGGGGGCCCCCTCATGGACCCCGTGGGACCAACCACCTTCTACCAGGTCGGCGTGGTGTCGTTCGGGTTCAAGTGTGCAGAACCAGGCTATCCGGGAGTTTACACCCGAGTCACTTCCTTCCTTGACTGGATCCAGAAGAACACCCTGTAGAACACCCAGATGAACACCCAGATGATCTGACATTCTGGGTGCGTGAACCAGGTGGAGCGAGTTAACTGGTTCCTGTCTGAACATCGCACTAATGATGCACTGATACATAAATATTGCTAGAGTGCACTTAGTTATATTTTATGTTGTTAGTAGGATGTTTAATACATGCTTCTTTTGCGTTGTTGCGTTCTTTTTTCAAATGTGAAGGTAGAAAAACTGTAACCTGAAATATCTCAGAAATGTTTTATGTGGCGCCTCAATTTTAAATCCTCGTAGTGGATGAGAACTGTTTGAGAAATCACTTTAGAATTTATAAGAGTATTTATATTTATTAATTACTAGGTACTAAAGATGTTGATACAAGATATTTCTAAGTATTATATACGATATAGGTTATTACTATAGTGATAGGTACGTTTTGTATTGAGTATGATGACATTGTATTTCAACAAATCTATTAAAAATTGTGTTGATAACACAATCAACATTTCGTTTATTTAATTTCGTTCCCTCCCTGCAATGCCAATAACTTAGTTGAGATTGAGATGTTCATACATACATTTGCAGTCAAAACAATTTGAAATATGACATAGTTTGGCCTGGTTTGGCTTTCAACCGAGTAATTTTATTTGGTTCTAGTGGAGCGGTCGCTCCACGCCAGCCAAGTCGTACGGCGCGCGCACACACTCATTTAAAAAGGCTGGAGCAAACCCACTTTTACTGTAAGCATCAAAGTGGCATTTTCGGCCTACTGGATCTTAAAATTGGAAAATCTCACATTGTTGCGATATATCTTAATTTCGAGCTATGGCCCACCCTACAACATATACCAAATTTGGGAACAATAGGTTACGCCCTTTGCGCGCTAGAGGACCGTGAAAACAGTGTTTTAGGGCGGTTTTCATAATAATAATAATCTCAGTAGTAGTAGTAGTAGTAGTCTCCTGGAATTTAAATCCGGTAAACAGGCCACAGCCTAAACGGCTGAACCGATTGATCCCACATTTTTACCACGTGTGCACTTTTGGCGTCTGATTTAACCTTCACCCCATGAATTTTTTGTGCCGCCATTTTGAAACCGGAAGTGACGTCATATCTCGTCAACAGCTGGACTGATTGGAACGAAAATTGCGCCAAACGATCCAGACGGTCATCTATATGCATGATCAGTAGCAAAAAACTAAACATTATGTTAAAGAAACCGGAAATGACGTAATGAAATTTGAAATACATCGATTGGCTTTTTGGCAACAAAGGTTGATCCGATTATTTTGATATTTATGTAACGTATGTACTTTTGACGTCTAACGTGACTTGTTATAAAACCAACCGGAAGCCGCCATTTTGAAACCGGAAGTGACATCATATCTCAATAACGGCTAAATAGATTTCAACGAAACCAGCGCAATACAATTTAGACTGTCAACTTTATGTATTATCATCAATAATATTTGCAGTTTCCCATACCTAAACCGGAAATGACGTCACACATTTTAATAATCTTACAAATTTTTATTTTGATGCAATAAATATACTATTTGAGACAGCTTATAAAATTGTAATCATGTTTCAAATATACTTCAAGGGGTCAGAGATTTCAGCAGCCATTTTTAAACCGGAAGTAACGTCATATCTCAAAAACTGGTAGACAAATCGGTATGAAACTAGCGCCAAACGATTCGGAAGGATATCTCTATGGAATATGAACAGTACAAATAGAATTTTCCTATTTATGAGACCGGAAATGACGTCATTCAAATGTACTAGGAAAACGCTCAGTGTAACGCGTTGATGAGCGAGCACTGGTATACGTACGTGTAAATTCTTCAACAGGTATTCCGTACCAAACGCACAGAAACATATATACATCCACATTGAATAGGTCATTTAAGAAAGTCAGTGCGCATGATTAAAAAACTGACAGGTCCACAGCCGTCTAGTGTGTAGTGTCTATTTGGTGTGTATGTTAAAAATGAACGTGTTTTCGAGAATGCTGTGGGTGGAGTGACGTCACGACACCAAAAATAGGGATCTGCGCATGCGTTAACAACTTCTGTGCCACAAAAGTTCTGCACATGTGCAGAGTCACTTTTTCATCTCAAAAGTGACACTGCGCACGAGCAGAACCACTGTGGCACAGAAGTTGTTCAAGAAATTGCACCGTGTAAATGGGGCTTTAAATGGCCTATTGAAATATTGAAATATTGAAACTTTAGAACAGCAATCTATACACTTTGTTTCCTACATAAAGCAAATCAGATCCATTTGGCAGTGGAAACATTCATTTGATATGTCATTTCTGACAGTTATCAAAAATGTCAATAAGTGCATTGTGTTCTTGACTGATTGGGCTGAAAATTTGTAAAATAAGAGATAATGTTGGTCTTAATGATCATGCAAAATATGAGTTTAATCAGATTTACAGAAGACTATTTGTTTGGTCAAACGGTCGTGTATAGCTACAGGCAATTACAAATTAAGCATACAAATGTCAGTAAAATGTATATTACTCTTAAAGTTCATTAAAGGTTTGTCAAAATACACTTATAATGCTGGTGCCAATGGCATTGCAAAATTTGGTGATGATCGGTCAACCAATTCCAGTTTTATTGGCACACAGAGTTGACGTTTCTTTCATATTGCCAAGCCAAGTACTTACTACTAACTACAAATCAAGTTTCCGATGAAATTAATGGATCGATTTTGCTGAAAATCATTAGGTTTCTGCAGTGGATAGTAATGAATCTTTTGTGAAAAATATTGGCCAGATCCATGACTTCGTTTAAAATGTAATGCGAAATACACAGACAGACAGATAAAAAAAAAAACAGAGATTCGAGCCATAAGTTTCAAGTGGAGTCGCTCGCTACGCTCGCTTGATAAATTATTATAATTCCCTCCTATACAATAAATACATATTCAGAAAGCTTAAAATGATACACATCATTTATAGAAATAAATTCTATGTGGCATTGCAGAAAGTTCAGCAGCCATTTTGAAAACCGAAGTGTTTCCATATCTCGGAACTGGGTTGACTGATTGGAATGAAACCTTTGCTATTCTTCGTGAAAGATCATTTAAAGCAATTATTTAGGACCATACGCTGCTATTCATTAGTGGTAACGAAATTGTAAAGGGTGATGATTTTTTAAAAGAATTTAGTAATTGTTCATTTCATATGTGTCACAAGTTGTTAGAATAAACTAAAAAAAGGAGTGATATCCCCATAAAAAACACTTCGTGTAAAAATACCAGCCAAGTCTCTTCTACTAAAAAAAAATATATGAAATCTAAAAATTCTGCACTGAAAAGTAATAATATCAAAAAATTTGCCAAGTCAAAACTTTATTTGAAAATCAAAAAATACTTGGCGCATCGATTTTTTAGGGCATTTTAGGTATACTATATGTTTGTATATTTTATGTATATTTTAAATCTGGCCTATACTTCTAAGCTATTAATATACACGATGCGCCAAGTATTTTTTGATTTTCAAATAAAGTTTTGACTTGGCAAATTTTTTGATATTATTACTTTTCAGTGCAGAATTTTTAGATTTCATATATTTTTTTTTAGTAGAAGAGACTTGGCTGGTATTTTTACACGAAGTGTTTTTTATGGGGATCGGTTTTATTGGAAACACTATACGTAACGATAAAGGAAATGATTAGTGCCGGTTCTTGTCGATTACCAACATCTTATTTTGAGAAACTGGGTTTGATAAAAATATCCAGTACAGTCAGGATGATAAAAAGGGATGTTCGAAGTGAAATACTCGACCTGGGCTTGAGCCTGGGACCTCTCACTGCCCGGGCGAGAGCTCTACCAACTGAGCTAGCCGGCCAGACGGGCATCAGACACAACGCACTGATGTGGGCTAGATCTCCGAGGAGAATGGAATGAAGCCTGAGCACATACTTCATGTTGATGAATTGCCACGCATGTTGTGAAACATCACGGGTATGAAACGCTATGGCTCTCGACACTGATTATAATACAGGGAATAGAGCTTGCGTCCTGCTGAGCTCCCGACACCAGATGAAGGTCACGCGGCAGTGGACCTCCACTGGTGGGGGGGGGGGGGGGGGGGGTGTGCTCTCCTTTCCGACCAAGGACTTCGCGACTAATACGTAATGTAGATAAAAAATAATCAGTAATTTAAGTTTTGTTTTTCGTTGACTTTGAGTTTAAAAAATGTAAAAAAAATATTATTCGCCCGGACTCCCTGAGAGTCCCTCACCCACAGCCCCCCCCCCCCCCCCCCCCCCCCCCCACTGGATTGATTACAAAATGTCGCCTCAGCTCTTGGCACAAATCTGTGGACGCCTGTGGTCGGTGGTCAGATAAATGCAGCAGAGTGTTGGAGATAAAAGTGCAGCATTCCACCGGAGTACACCGGTAAGTGTCCACTCATTTATATTTTACATTTACATATACATTTTATTACGTTCAGAACATCATACTTATTGGTCTTAGGTATAGTTGTTCCCAAGACATCCAACCTGGCACCTGCACCAACCTTCAAACATACGTATAGATTAACAATATCCCAATAAAATACACTCTGTGTAAAGTTACCAGTATCTTAAACAAAAATTATAAATCCCGTTTTTTAGAATGGAAATCTTAAAATTCCGTACCGGAAAGATCAATGATATCCAGTAATCGATCGATCAAGTCATAATATCTTGCAATTTCTCCCGCATTGAACGTTTCTGTTCCTACTGTCATATTTATCTAACTAACGCCTCCAGAAACTAATCAAAATGTTTCGTCCATCAGATCTGACATTGGCACCATGATGATGTGGACAAGTGTCTTACTCTGCATTGCCGCCTTCAGTGCGGTGCAAGCAGAAACAATGCGCGACAAGAGACAAGGTAAGACATTTCAATACGTTCAGGGGCCCTATTCTAGAACTTTTAAATTCCCAATTCCACTAGAATTCAATTCCATACAATGTTAATCCTTTTAGCCATGACCGAATTCCATTAGAATGGAATAGGAAAGTCGTTCTAGAATAGACCTCCAGAACATCACTTATTGGTCTTAGGTATTGTTGTTCCCAAGACATTCGAACGCTTCATTACAATTTCTTCAGGCAGCATGGAATTACCCAATCATTGTGTTCATTGCGTTTATCATTGATTACATTTTGTAAGACACAGACAATTTTGTAACATAATTTTGTATGTAGGTATCTTCCGGAAAATAGTGGTCAAAGTGGATAAATTAGAGTTCAAAATATGCACGAACTGGTAAAAAGTCATGAGTGACCATCGAATTTTAATAATAAATCATTGTTGATAACAATGATTTGTTGAAGTAAATAGTTGCCTTCAAAAAAGAAGGCAAAACCTGTAATATAATATTATAATGTTACGAACTATGTAAAGAGACTAGACCTACACTTCCCCCGCCCCACCACACGGGGGAAGTGTAGGTCTAGTCTATTTAGTTATGTATAAAAAATAAAAGATATCAGAGTGACTTTTAAAAGCCATTTTGATAAATTGAAAAAATCGGGAGAGAAGAACCAACCGCCTTGTAGGTACATACCACCTTGAGATCAGTGGTACATACACGCAATA
This sequence comes from Leuctra nigra, assembly GCA_934045905.1. NCBI lineage: Eukaryota > Metazoa > Arthropoda > Insecta > Plecoptera > Leuctridae > Leuctra > Leuctra nigra. Next base: position 22,682,984 of record OW203762.1, read on the forward strand.
GTTGTAATTATTACAATCACATGCACTGGATAAGTGACCACAATCTGTCTGTATGGCACTGATATCTTCCTATATCACAGGAAGTGGGTAGGTACACACAATATGTTTTATTGCGACAATCAGTCAGTACTCGGTCTGGACTTTCAGACTCAGAGAGGTCACAGCTAATACTTATAAAGATAAGCAGTCTGAGAATGTAGGTTTCTGTGGACCGGGTAGCTCATTTGGTAGAGCTCTCGCCCTCAAGTGAGAGGTCCCGGGTTCGAGCTCCGGTTCGGTCTGATATTTTTCACAACGCACATCCCTTCCGATAAGAAGTTCTTCCGATGTTTTTGACATTTGCTGTCCAGAAATAAAACGAAATCATTTTTAAATTATATAAAATATTTGGCACATCGTGATAAAAATATGACATAAAATTATGTGTTCCCCATTCATACCTACCTACTTATTAAAAAAAAAAAGTTTACAAGTTTTCAACCTTCAAGTTTTATAACTCTGTTTTATAACATTTTAACTAAGATCTCAATTCAGTACCTATATTAATTATAGATTTTGGATTATTTAATGTTGAAATATTGAGCAAAAAATCTCTTAGGACAATCATAATCTCGCTGGGCTCCCTGGGTCCTCCCCAGGAAGTCAAGTACATGTTTATAACTTTATTTAAGAAATCAGTTCCTTTCAATGTGAACACTCTTATCAATGCATAGTTTGCATGAAATCCCTCATTGTTGACATCTTGATGACACTATTTAGAATAGTTGATTGGCAATATTTTGATAGTTTTAATGGTTACCTTCCTGGACAACTGCACTTACTTACTTCGGAGAAATCTTTAATAAAGAGGAATCACTCACTTTACAAAAATAAATCGATTTACAGCTCAAGTTAGAAGAAGTTAAATCTGATCTGTCAATGTGCCAACATAATGTCCGTTCTCAAAGAAAATTAAATTTTTTGCACAAGTTCGTGCAAGCTATGAATAATTACGTACAATAAAAAAGTTATTCAATCTTGTTGCTAAGAATCCCCCTATGTTTCAGCTGCAGTGAACTCTGTAGATGTAGACCGACCATGTTCCAATCCAAACAATGAATCTGGCACATGCATCAACATCCGGCAATGTGCCGAACTGATGGCAATCCTCCAGAACCAGCGCACTCAGCCCGGAAAAGCTCAGTTCCTGAGGGACTCGCTGTGTGGCTATCAGGGAAAGGACCCGGAGGTATGCTGTCCTACTCGCGTCTCAACAAACTCTCCCGTCGTCGTGCCTATAACTGCCTCATCCGCCCGATCCAGTCTCAAAGTTACGACTCTGCCAGTGCCTCCGGACCAGTGTGGATACTCCACTGCAGCTCCACGATTCATCTATGATGGCAGGATCGTTGGGGGCAAGCCTGCTGCTCTAGGTAAAATATACCTTAGTCACATAAAATCATTCAAATTGGAATCAAATGAAACTTGAATTATCCAGAGATTCATTTCAATAATTATACTCTAGCATTCGATTGATAGAGCACATCAACAATTATGTTGTAAATCAAAATGTGTACTAAATTTTACAAACTGGGAAGCAATTGATGCAGTGTTATTTGCGTATCCATAACGCAAATGTAGTTATTTACCAAGTTGCAGTTAAATGCGTTTAGTTTGTTTTCAAACATGGAAGCAAGACACTTTCCCAGTCACTTTCTCTAATGGAATTAATTATTAGTGAATGACTATGAGCTTGCTTGAACAGGTAACTGGCCATGGCTGGCAGCACTTGGCTACACTCCGAGAGCAAGCAGCGTGAATAAGGACACTCTGTACCTGTGCGGTGGCTCACTCATCACCCAGCAACACGTCCTCACCGCTGGTCATTGCGTACACAACAGAAAAGATCTGTGAGTGACACGTCTACAACCAACATTCCTTGTCGAACCCTTCAGTGAATGATCTCATTGTCTGCTCTTTCAGTGTCTTGGTGAGACTTGGAGATTTAGACTTACAGTCCGACGATGATGGAGCAAAGCCGATCAATGTGCGAATCTCCAAGAAGAAAGTCCACGAGAATTACAGCAGCAAGACGTATATTAACGACATCGCGATTTTGACGCTTCAGACCAAAGTTCCATATTCCAGTAAATACATATCTTAACACCACTTCGAGAGAAATGTTACAAACACAAATAAAAAATAGTACTTAATTAAGAGTAAGTAAAAGAAAAGTATTTCTATTTCAGATGCAATTCATCCGATTTGTCTTCCATTCACACAGGAGATAAGTTCAAGATCATTGGTAGGACGATCACCTTTCATTGCAGGATGGGGTTCTACTTCCTTCAGTAAGTGTTCTCATTTTGTGCAACAAATTACAACATCTCATTGTTTGACTAACATTACCGACTCTTTTCGTAGGAGGTGCTGCGAGCTCCAAACTTCTCGAGTTGCAAATCCCGGTTGTTGAAAACTCAGATTGTCAGCGAGCATATAGAACGTTCACAAACACAATTATTGACGACAAAATCATCTGCGCGGGGTATGCTCGGGGCGGTAAAGATTCCTGCCAAGGAGATTCCGGTGGACCTCTCATGGATCCTGTGGGACCAACTACCTTCTACCTTGTCGGTGTCGTTTCCTTTGGATTCAAATGTGCAGAACCAGGTTACCCGGGAGTTTACACCCGAATCACTTCGTTCCTCGACTGGATCCAAATGAATACTGTCTAGAGCTAAAATAATTTGACATTGAAGAAAATTTAATCCTTGAATGAGAAGGACTCTTTAAGAAAAAACTTCAGATTTAATAAGAGTACTCATGTTTATTAATTATTACTAAAGATGTTGATACAAGAGATTTCTAAGTATTTTACAATAGGTATATAGTTTACCTGGTATCATAATTTATTTTCTATGCTGAACATGTTATAGCTTCTTGTAGAATACAGCTCGAAGCACTTTGAAAATTGCATTGCCACTCTTGTTTCCTTTCTCTATGCACAATATCACAGCAGAAATGAATTGAAGAGAAAAGCATAGTTACTATAGTGATAGGTACGTTATGTATTGAGCATGACATGTATTTCAACAAATCTAATAAACACTCGACTCCCGAGGATGGACTGGTTGCGTTTCTTGACTGGATCCAGACGAACACTCTAGTTTACGCAATAAATGTTTTTTTACATACCAATCACAAATCCTCTTACTTACAATAATTCCAACCAAACAGACAATAACAAAATGTACACTATTAACTGTCATGGTTTCTTCGCTCATTGAACACATCACCCACTACAACGCATTTCATTTATGTATTTGGTATCCTCCCTGTAGTGGTAATGATCTTCAATTGAACATACATTATGCATTTTTGTTGCTGTTGATCAACTGCATAATGTTACTCTGATGTACTCAGTATACCTATAAGATCCACGGTGTTTTACATATTGATAACCATGAAAACTGTTTATTATTGAGACAAAAACAAGCATCAACATTTGTACTTAGCACTGCATTCAAGGTCAAGTTAAAGCTTGCACTGCCAACACTTCAGTTCAGTGTCCCTGAGAATGGCAAAGCTTCAAATCAAACTGACAACTACAGTACATTTGAATTCACTACGAGGCTCTGAACACCTGGCGCCCTTGAGTTACTCATCGAAATGATTAGATTAATTAGTAATTACAGACCAGCAATTCACATACGTATGCAGACACAGGCATTCAGAATGTGTTCGTCAATGATACACGATTACTTAATTTTTAAACAATTATTAATTTCGTCTTAGAAATTATAGGTAGGTATACTAGTTTACAGAAAATGAGTGGATGAAAACGTTTGACAGAATTCCTAAACACATACAAAATGAAGAAAACATTAAAACACAACACCAAACTTAATGGAATCAAAAAGAATCCCCCTTTAGATTTAAAACATAAGAGCTGACAAATCAACTGCAATAAAAACTATATCAAAATATTCCACATACCTAGAGTCAACTGGTACCATAGCTTATCTTGCTTTGAAAAAACAGTTCAAAAAGTACTACTGTTATTCAGTGGCGTGCACTCAATGGAAGCAAGGGAAGCATTGCTTCCCCTTCCTTTTCCATTCCAACAATATTAAAATATAATAATTATATGTATAATAATTTAATCTTTTTACAAAAATATTCATCACTTAATACTACTTATAGAATTCTTATTACGAACACAAATGTCACCACTTTCGCTCTGATTTCAAAGTAAACGCGGTTTCTAAGACGGGAGGTGGGCAAGGCGCGTGCGCACGCATACACTTGCCTCGGCTCGGCAGTCGGCCGGCTCCAAGGGATTCACTTTTCGAATTGCTTCCAATCCCTCGCTCTATGTACGGGAGTTACGCATGCATTAGGTGATTTGCCTACAATCAAATATGTTAATCTGCAGCCACCTGAAAGTATTGTCAATAATAAAAACTTATTTTGCCATGATAATAACATTATTTGCCGGTCTAAACACAAAGCATTTCTGTGTAAAATGCGTCTATTTCTGCAGGCGTATTCTAGCCAAGGGAAGCAAATCGGAGAGTTGCATCCACAGTCCGAACGCAGCCGAACTACTCCCGAGTTGACACGATTGGAACGAACATGTGATCGGTCGGTGACAGTGCTCAAGAGCGGTTGAATTTCTAAACTTGTAATACCTACAAAATATTGCAGTTTCGGATTCTCAGTTCAGTTTACGCATTTCTACAAAGTTTTTGTATATCTGTATTTGCCCTCGTATTTGCCTTCAAAAAACTAATGATTAAAATATAAAAAAATAGTCTGAAAATCCTCCTTTGACCATTTCTTAAATTCAAGTAATATTCCAAAAAGGTACTTTCAAAATCGTTTTTAACCATCTAAAATTAGTCAAATTTTAAAAAATTCCCTGCGGGGCTAAGCTGGGGGGCAAGCCCCCCAGACCCCCCTCTGGGTCTGGGCAAATTTCTTTCCTGGCAATTTGCTTCCCTCACTTCAAATGTCACGGCACGCCACTGCTGTTATTGCTACTAACTGAAGTGAAATGTATTTCTTCATGAATGTAGAATGTAGATTCATTAGTTGGTTACAAAGATAAAATCATAAAAAAAACTTTGAAAAGTGCCAACGTGAATAAACGACATGAGATTTAATTGTTAAAATGACTAAGTGAAAAAATAAATTTAAATAAACGATGTAATCAAATAGTTTTAAAAATGCTTAACCCACACTTGACCTTCTCAATCATAATTCACAAGCACAATCTCTCCGACAATCAAACACCAAGACATCATTCGGACACGACACACTTCATAAAATAATTCAAATATTTGCAACCACAACAAAATGAAAAGTTCATCTTAAAGGTTTATAAAAAATCATAGCATGTTAACGTTTGTTTACTATGATGTGGAAAAGCATAATAACCAATAGTTACAGTGGTCAGATGAAGTTCTGCTTTCCCAATTAATTTAAGGTAGGTACTGTATGAATATACGTCTAATTAGTTATTTCAATACGTAGTACGACAGGCTTTGGTATTTTTTCACGTTTTAAAATAAAAATGCTAATTAGTATTTACCTGCAGGCTGTGACTTGCAATATGATCAAAGCTCTGGTAACTTATTCCCGCTGTTGCTCGCGTCCGCAACCGACCGCACGGGGTAGCGTAAGAAACACCAAACATTCAGTTGGAGAAGAAAACTAAATCTCCTTTCCCTGTTTCGGACATTGTAAAAAAACTAAGTATCTCTTTCTTCTGGGCCTTCTCGAGGAGGCCCTCGTCTCTCACGCTGCCCCGCGCGCTCACATGGGCGTCGCCTTGTCGCAGGCCCGACACTGGAACGAGTGTCAGGTAGACGGGGCGTCTTTGTTGTGGTGGGTCTCGATGTCCACTCGGCAGATCGGGCAGCGCTTGTTGGTGGAGAGCCACTGGTCCACGCATTCGATGTGGAAGAGGTGCATGCACGGCAGACGTCTGGAAGACAATGATTCAATACATAATGCCGTGTGAAGGTTTCATTACTTGTCATTTGACACCTCTATTCTGTTAGAAAAAACTACTTGATACACTAGTGAGTAGTGACTGAATATGAATAATCTGAGGGAGACCAGCAGCGCGATTGTGCAGCGCACAATCGTTGATAGTTGAAGAGACTTGGCTGGTATTTTTACACGGAGTGTTTTTTATGGGAATCATCATTAGTTGACTCCGACTCTACCTCACTTTGCGAGTAGAAAAACAATTGTTGCCAGGAGAAACATAATCAATCAGTAATCACTTGTAACTTGTAAGTTGTAGGTAGGTACTTTTATGTTATATTTATGATTCTTATTGTTCTTATTGTATGATTCTTATTATTGATTGTTGTATTGTATATTTCTCTAATTTAAACCATGTGATTTGAACACATCTGAATGCAGTTGTGACTGTGAATGAGGAAGTATATTTTAATTCTATGGGTCAAGTAGGCATTTTGAATCCTGGACACAGTGTTGTAAAAGTAATCTTACCGAACATCTTCATTGTCTTCGAACTCCGAGAGACAGATGGTGCACTTCTCGACGTCGTCGTCCGCCTCGTCCGTCGACTTCCTCACTTGCTTGTACTTGTGCGGGAAGGTGAACTTCTCGATAGTGTCCTGCGTTGCGCCGCGGCACAGCTGCGCAAGGCGGCGCTGCTCCACAATGCGCATGTAGTCCTCGAGGCGCGCAGTCATGTGGCGGGCCAGGAAGGGGAACGGCATCAGTTCCGGTGGCAGCACCGGTGGGAAGACAATCTCTTGCGGCCGAGGACTCCCAGCGGCCTGGGGAAACGAGAAGTGAGGTTGCAATTTCCTCGTGCCTTTGTTATAATCTGATGATAATGTGCAGCGCAGTTATCATAAGACACATTTTAATTTTTAGCATTGATTAATGAAGATAGGTACTAACCTAATTCCAAAGGTTCAAGTTTAAATAACGCTGGGTTGACGAGACCCAAACCTTATTCTCTATCGTGTCATAGGTAAACCCCTAGGCAAAAGTAGGCAAAATGCTTGGAAAAAGTATGCAAATAGATAAGACTTGATTAGATAAATAGATTGTTTATATACTAAACTTATACAAATAAGTCACACAATCTAACTATGAGCTCTCACCCTCCAGATTGCGTCAATTGTTAGACATCCCCTTTTACGTTAAAATTCAATGAATAAATAAAAACTTAGATCCTGTTCTCTACTCTTTTGAATTGTAGTCTTACAATCCCGATTCTTCCAGAATAAAATGATACCAATTCTTGAAGGTTCAGAAACAATGCTCTGCCTGCAGAGATTGCTCCATACGTTGTTGTTCTATGAAACTACTCACCATGGTAGGTGCGATGCTGATGTGCACGTGATGCATGCGATGTCCCGGCTGATGATAATGATAGAGGTGATGATGCACGTGCTGATGCGTGCTCTCCATGCCCATGGCAGGCGGCGAGCTCTGCACCACGATCTCCGCCTGTATGTCGGCGGGATTGTGATGCACGAGGGTGGGACCCCTCGGCATCATCTGCGGCCCGTGCGTCTGCAGGTCCAGCGGCTGACCGCCTGCGCCGCCCACCTCCGGCCGACTGTAGACCGTGGGCTGCTGCGGCGTGGGCAGCGGAGGCTGATGATGGAGGTAGTGCGGGTGGTGCGGATGCATGACCGGCGGCGGGTACATCGGATGCTGGTCGATGTAGTCGAGCCGCCAGGAGTCGCTCGGGTCCTCGCGAGGGCGGTGCACGTTGACGACGCGAGGGTCGAGACGACGACGCTGCAACTCCTGCATGCGCTGCTGCGAGTACCACAAGCGCTCGTGCACCGGGTACATGCGCGGCTGCTGGGGCGGCTGAGGGCTGGAGAAGGGGTTGTAGGGGTAAACGGGGCTCTGAGTAATGTGGTATGGCACTCGCTCCGGATGCAGGTTGTAGTAGAGGTTGCCGGGGCAGTTGGAACGCTGCGGCGGCATCTGGTGGATGGGTCGGGGATGCGTCGTCTGGGACGCCATCGGAGGTGACGCCCAGCGATTGTTGTTGTTGTTCATCATGCAGCTGCTGTAGTACGCGGGACGACAGTGGTGGTCGGGCAAGGCGGACTCGTTCTCTGGGAACGGGTTGGAGGGGGGCTCGGCGGGAACTGCTTGCCGCCCATTTGCGTACCGACACGACGGGAGGCCGTAGCGGATGCCGGGCTGGTGGGGAGGAGGCAGGCGGGGGACCGTGTAGTAACTGTTGTTGTTGTATGGAGGCGTGGGAGTGAGACGAACACATGGCACGTGACGGTCTAAAGGTGCTGCTGAACTCGGCTGGCGTGGAGGACCGCTGGCGTGGAACATTTCTTCGTCAGACTCTTGCGTTAGGTCAACAACCGTCACAGGAGGCTAGAAATAAATAAATTGTTATTTAATAAGTTGTTAGGTATACAATACACAATTAAATAACCATGCAAATTGGGGTTGGGTCTTTACGCATAGAATATTAATTTTCTACATAGCACGTAGAAAATGTAGAATAATTATGTACAATATTATTGAAGAATATTTTCTTTTAAGTGCCAGTGGATTGACATTGGTAAAATTTGGAAATGTTGGCAATGACCAAAATATATTATTTTATGTAGGTACCTTATTAGTTGCCCTATTTCCAATACCTACTTCAAAACTTCATAACTTTCTTATAACAGATTAGAATTGACTAGATCTGACTCCGAGTCCATTGAATATCAATAACATCAACATAAATATAAATCCCGCAATTATCAATGTACCTATCAATAAAATAGCATGACTTCTGAAGTTCTGTTCTTATTAAACCTATTGTACGGTAAGGTTTTGAATGAATTCTTGAGACAGACACCAGAAACGAATTAAATGAATGGCCAAACTTAGCTTTAGAGCGGTCGAGTTCAAATCTTTTCTATTTATTCTACTCATATTCTATCTTGTATGAGACTATCACACCTTAATTTTGGCAAATTAGAGAGCAATCCTATCTCTTATATTAATAAGCCCATTATCACACTTCCCCTACAATGCTACAATAGGGAACACTCGATGATTTGAATATGAATTGCAGGAAAAGCCAATAATAAGCAAAGCAAGATTGTAAAAAATTGAAATTAAAACAACATTCAAATAATTTCTAATTGAAATTAGACATTTCATGGGAGAGACAGAGTACCTACAGACACACCGGAGCTAAATGCAGTGTTAATATCAGGGAGGGTTACCAAAATGTTATGTTACACAATACTTTCACAATATATTCAATACTCCTATAGGTACCGGTTTTCCATAGTAGGTACCAACATGGAGATTTGACTGGCTTCTTTTGAATGTGACCCTACTACCCCTTTTACACCCAGGTAGGTATAATTATTTGGGTAGATTTTTAGAAAGTTAGATTTTTTCCCCGCCAGAGGATTAAGATTTAAGAGTTTTGACCCACTGCCAACTTGAATGTGTATGTAATAGTACATCGATAATAGGTAATCAACAGTTGAGTTGGCAGTTTTTCTCCACTGAAGTCACTGGCACTAGGTACCTACTCAACTAACTACCAATGTGTGGCCAGGGTCGAAAAGGCTACCTAGGCTGATAACCCAACGTTAAACCAAATTACAAATTAATGTCGAGATTCGAGAGACAATTGTGAGACAAATGCTGATAAGTTTGTCCTAACAACTAGTACTAGAAGAGTGCCTACACAAACAAGTACCTTTTTGTTATCATCCATTCAATCATCATTTTAATCATTACCCTTCATCATCAGCCTAAGTGCAGTCTGCAGAACAGTGAATTTATATTTCCCATATAAAAATAGAGGACTTGCATACAAATTAATTTGCAATGTTAGGTTGTTATGTAATTTTTAAATGACCATCAACTTACCTCCTTCTTATTTTTGTACTGAACACTGACAATCTGAATGCCATTATCATCTTCCGAGTCGGTATCACTGCTCGACCAATCAAGCTGCAGGTCGGGAGCAGAGGGGCCATCTTCCGGTGATGCAAGTTCCACCTTCTGCAGCCCCGAGGGGCCGGGTCCAGCGTCCATCTCCGGCACAGCCTCTTGCTGATGCTCCACCTTCACAGGCTCCATCTTCGGAGCCAGCACAGGCCCTACACTATGACCCAAAGGGGCCTCTCGATGTTCAGAATTATACACTGGCATATTATGCCTTCTGGTCCGTATAGGGAGGGGTTGAGGAACTGTATTGGGGTTCACTTTCCTTCTCGCACCGGTCGGTGATATTGTGCCTCGCAGGAAGTGTTCAGGCGGGGGTTGCACGTCTTCGGGCGGGGGTGGGTTGTAGCTGCACGATGGGCCAGCACTGTCCATGACACGAGAATGGTAATCGAGTGGCTTCTTCGACTTGAGCTTGGTGCCTAAAGCCATGTCCACCTCCCGCAGGACTCGCTTACGTCGAGAGTCGTACGAATCACCCGAGGGACCGCTGACAGGCTCGTCACAATCCATGCGAGTCTCCGGAAAGAGACAGTACTGCCTGGCAGACTCGTGTACTTGCGGATGATGAGGCCGATACGATTGGTGGTACGCGGCGTAGTCTGCCATGCTCGGGTCGGGACTCTGAGGGTATGCGTTCACTTCGTAGGACACTACGTCGACGTCGTCGGGATCACTCTCAGCAAACAGTGGGTCGTATTCCATGTCAGTAGGTCTGTAATCTTCATTGATAAGAGGACGATCCACACTTGATGAGAATGCAGTGTCGAATATTTCAGCTAAGGAGGTCGGACTTCCAACGACGCCTTGCCCCGAGTAAGCCTTTCCGGCTTGAGCCGACTCCCAAGACCTGTGCTTGGAAGCATTGGGCTGACCACTCATTCTCTCTGCCATTGCTGTAAAAGATAAACCAATGACGTCAATAAATTATACATCTACGACTACTTAGAATATCGAAAGTAGTAGTGTGGAGGCTAAGCCTCAAGGCAAGAGACATCAATAAAGCAAATCCTGGGTGACTTGCCTAAAATGTCAAATTATACCATACCCTCGATCAACAGAAATACTACATTATCGAACGTTTTATAGCGTAAAGTCGTAACGAAATCATTAAAAAACAGCACTTGAGTAAATTGCACTACAAACTCATTGCATTTAATTTCTTTAATAAAGTCAAGTCCCAAGGTTAATCCATTTTCGTAGAAAAATGTTGCAGGAACATACGAAACCAAAATGGCGTCCGGGACTATATTTGCTACTGTCGGAACAACTAAATTTGACCTATTTATATCAACTCTGACAAGCCCTACAGTGTTACGCGTAAGTTACTAGACTGATAAAATATCATATAAACAATTTTCTAGTAAAATAAATGCCTTCTCTATGTGCACTCTCTACTTTAAAAAGATTTTTGTGGAGTTGGAAGACCCACCTTCTACTTGGCAAAAGTCACTTCTACAAACACTCTTTTCCACCTTATCAAACGCAAAGACAACATTTTAATCAGTGTGGTAAAAACGCTATATATTCACTAGAAACAGCGAAAGTTCTTAAGCTGCTGTGAAAACTAAATAAACATGAATATTTAATTTTTAATAATAACTTATCACTGTCTAAAACACAACACGGAATGGAAAACAATTTCCACCGCCTTCTATGCATAGACTTCTTCACTTTCTAGTTTCTCTTCCTCCTCAAATCGACCATGGAACCAAGGTTCTTATATATTGCATGCGCGCGCACAAATACACTTTACCGCCATTATTTCAAAAGATTCAAAATAATTTAACATGTTCATTGTTTCCAGCATATGGACATTTTATAAATTCATTGTTCTAAATTAACTTTTGTATTTTTGTTTCAGACAATAAAAGAAATCGGCTATAATAAACTGATAATCCAAATTGGGAATGGTACTCTCAAATCCATCCCAGATGTTGTCGAAGGAGTTCAGATTGAAATATTTCGCTTCAAAGACTCTATAATTCAAAACATCCAGGACGCTGATTTCGTGATAAGCCACGCAGGAGCTGGTAGTTGCCTGGAGGTTCTGGAAGCTGGAAAACCGCTGCTTGTCGTCATCAATGAAGAACTGATGGACAATCACCAAATCGAATTAGCCGAAAAACTTCACGCAGACGGACATGTTTTCTACTGTACTTGCAAAGATCTTAATACGACTCTGTGTAACATGAAACTCTCCACTCTGAAACCATTTACAAAAGGAAATCCAAATAAATTTGTAAATTTCTTAGAAACTTTATTTCAAATAAAATAATGAAGAATGTCGCCACGCAATGCGTTTTAATTATAATTCGGTGACTACTTCGGCATGATATTATGCAGTTGTGATCACAGATAACGAAGATGATAACTTTGACATGGTACTCCTTGTATAGCCCTTGTAATATTCTAAAACTTTGCTTGCTTCATCGTTGAGATTTAGAGACATTGCGGCCTCGGATTGAACATACTCAACGTCGCCCAAATGTTTTGAACGTTCTTCACGATCTTCATCATCTCCTGACTTTACGGAGCTTGCTGACGGGATGAAATCTATCTTGTTTTCTCCTGATTTCTCTGTTTCCCAAGATGAGCTGTTGTGTGGTGATCGTTGACTTCTCTCCCCCTCACCCGAAGAGAGTTCGTCATTTAGTTGAGAAGCCAACCTGTTGACAACAATTTAAACTTTTAGTAGGTATGTGAAAAGTGTGAGAAACAAACAAACAAAAATTACCAAACCAACTGAAACGTGATTTTCAAAAATAATTTTATAACTATTACCTACATACTACATTATTTATGATTATGATTACTATTAGGTATCATTGCAACTTTCCTATTTCCAAATATACACTCTGGAATTATTGAATCATCATGTGCTGGACCCTTACCTAATATCGCGAAATGGTAGGACGGTGCTAGTTAGCACGGTGCTACCCAAGGTGTGGTGCTACCTATCTTAATAACCCGTAGTAGCACCGACCTTGAACTCAGCACCATCGTAACACCAACATTTCGCGATATTAGGTAAGGGTCCTGATCATCATGTGCTGTGAATTTGGTACCTACTTTTCGATATGTAGGTATAGTATAAATCTCTTTTGACAGCTATTTCAAAATTTTTGAAACGGCTTTAAAAAAAATATTAAAAAAAAAATTGGTAAATATTGGTAAAATGTTGGTAAATATTTTACCGATTGGGCTGAAAATGTGTAAATCAATAATCATAAGATAATATTGGACTTGATCACCACACAAAATTTGAGCTTTATCGGAACATTTTCGACCAATTATAGGATATTCTAAATTAAAACTCATTTGTCTACAAGAAGATGAGTACCTACCTAACTACAAACCTGCCTCCTTGTTCCTTGTATTAGCAAATAATGTTCTCTTATAATATTATAATATCTTGCTATTTAATAAAAAAAAATATGGCTTGAGAATAGTTTGAATTCAAAACCGAACACAACTCTAGGTGTTTCTGTTTCTCAAAAATTATTTTATTTTCTTATTTAGGTAATAACTCAGCAAACATTGTCGTTTTAGTAACAATTGCTTAGTTTTTTTAAGATTTTTTTTTGTAATTATTATTATTTATTTAGGAGATTACAAAAGTAGGAAGAATTAAAGGATTTCATAGAAAGAATGGTTTATTTAAAATAATAAAATTAACGATTTATTTTTTATTATTTTATTTTCACGACTTTGCAATCAGACGGGATAAAATATTGACACTAGAAAGCAGAGATTGCATCTTTCCTTGAACAAAACAATCTACCCTTTGAAGCATGTAGAGCATGTGAACACATTGTAACGTCCAGAAAGTACCTACCTATCAAATTAACGTGTTAGAATTCGTGGAAATAGTTTTCTCAACGAATACTGCAGTTAAGCCTGAATTACACGGTATAATTTCTTGAACAACTCTTGTGTCACATTCGCACTTTTCATACATTTTTGTGTTTACACGAAGCAACTTCTTGTCACAGAACTTGAGTTCAACTTTTATATCATTTAGAACGTGTTCTAATTACTATCAAGAAATGTGACACAGAAGTGTGACACAGAAGTTGTTCAAGAAATTGTACCATGTAAATCCGGCTTTAGAAAAGTCCCGTGAGTAATGTTAGAATCACATCCACTATCCAGATAAGGAAATTTCTCTCCAGCTCCTTCGACTATTGACTGGCACTTTTTCGAGTGTATAATGCTACCTAAAAGGTTAGTTAGCCATAACTTTTACCACTACAATCACTTAGGCTGCATTTCACCAAAATTCTAAACCCTGGTTAGAGGCGATAAACCTGGTTTAGGGGCCTCTAAACCAGGTTTACCGCCTCTAACCCTGGTTTAGAATCTCGGTGAAATGCAGCCTTATAGTATCGGTCGAATACCACAAGTTGAACTCTCATCAGTGGCGGACTGGCCCATCCCTGCATCATTTGGTGTCCGTCCCCTTCACATTTTAAGGTGGGCATTCACATCGCATTTTGGTGGACCTTTTTTAATGCTTCTGTGCCGGGAGAACGGTTGACAGGAGCACTCCAATTTTTTTTTCTCATGCTTATAACAGATTTGAGTTGTTGCTGGACATTTTGTTTTTTAAATTTTTGAACTGGAAAAGCGCATGAAAATTTTTGAAACTTTTAATTTTTTTGTCAACTTCAGGCTATCACAACTCACGTAATTATTGTTATATCGTAAAAGTAAAATGTCCAGCAACAATGTGCATATATTGGTAACACATGCTGAAAATTTGAAATTAATCGGTCAATCGGCTTGCTGTTCAAACGGGAATTAAAAATGTACTAAAACCTTCAAATGATAATTTTCCAGCTCATTTTCTAGTCCACATTTGCAGCGAATATTTCCCCTCCTTCTTGTCACGTACAAGACATTAATTTAACTGTCAACGCAGCGATAACACGACTGGAGAGTCGAGAGCGGATCAGTTTCACCCTGTGGGTAGAATGACGTCATTCATTGTGTTGATAAACACATGTGCTCTGCATCTTTCACTAACTCAAGGGAATAAATTTACTCGATGTGTCAATGCGAAGTCAATGCCCAATTAGAATTGCATTAAATATATTCAATAATTATCAAAAATTAAATAAAATGAAATACAAATTATGGAATACCTACCCAAAAATATTTGAACAGTAATTAGCTTGCGCAACATGATTTGGAAATGTATTATTATATTCAGTTAGCTGGAGACACTTTATTGTTTCTATTGTGCCGATTGCAATGAATGTGGATGCTGTATACATTGATGAAATGCACTGAATTTGCACCGATTGTTACATCTAAGGAGATGATTGCTAAAGAGCTCGACCGAACATCTCAATTTCTATAGTTTCTTTTTGTTAGAAGTGTAGGTACACTCCCCCAAATAATAAACGGTACTTGGTACAAAACGTATTGGCTGCTGGGCCGGTTCCTTGGCAATCAATCCTTGTTGTTATCAATGAAATCAGAGCTCACCTAAAAGAGTTAGATAATGCGTTAGCACTGACTTCATGAGATGATGCCATCAAACATTAATCAGTCAATTCATTTTCTTTCGAGTACCGTTTATTATTTGGGGGAGTGTACCTACTTCCTATTATACAAAGTGTACATGGGCGTCCGCAGCATTTATGCCAGGTGGGGGCAGGGCAAGGAAATAATATTTTACGGGTTAAGGGGGGTGTGGGGGACGCGCCCCCCACCCTGCCCCGCAAGGCGTGTTTTGGATTTTGGACACTTTGAAATCAATTTTGAGACGTTATGATGTGTATTTTGTTGAAATATTCAATATTTTTAAATATTGCACTTTGGGGGGGGGGGGGGGGAATGTTCAAACCTGCCCCGCAGGGCAATTTTTGGTTTCTTGACACTTTGAAATCAATTTTCTTTAGTTTTTTTGGCTACAAAATGAGACTATACGTAAAACCCCAGAACATTTTAATGTTTTCCTGACATCCAGGGGGGGGGGGGCAAGCGCCCCCCTTGCCCCTCCCTGTGGACGCCCATGAAAGTGTATTTTCTTGCCTTTTTTGATATTAGTAACATTTTCATATCTCTGAACATGAACAATATTATTCAATTATTCAATTATTCATAACAAAATGAAGATTGCAACTACATTTTTAGGCTTCGTTCGATTATTGTGAAAAAGCTTACGAATATTAAGTTCATAAGCAACAGTTTGCCTTCCTTCCAATGATCTGTAAGTTGACCGTTTGTAGTAATTCAATCGCTTGTAATTTAGAAGAGTCAATATCCTACAATAGCGCGGAAAGATATAAATCAGTATTTTCCATAGATATTTTGGGAAATATTTTATATTTACCCTGAATACTCGGTCTATTTGTCTTCAAATAATGATGTAAACATCATCATAGTTGGGAATGGGATCAATTATTTACCTACTTATTTTTTGGTCCATGATTTGTAGCGAGATCTTCCAACCTACTCGATTAGTTTGAAGAAAAATGATGGATGGATTTTACAAATTTTACTCCGATTGAGTTCAGAACAGTCAAAACTAACAATTATTGAAAGTATACATGTTTAGGATGTAGACAAACAAAAATTATTATTGTGGGATGGTAGGATGACTAGTTTTGAAGTAATTGATACAGAAAAGAGGTTGCCATGACAACAAAGTCTTCACCATGGTAACACATTGTTGTGGTCTTAGAAAATGACATCACCAGGCAGTCCAAAATGTCATATTATATTTCAATGTGATATTACTTTTGATAATGCTTATATTGTTATTAGGTTGATACTATTCTAGCCAGTGGCGCCGACTACGTGGGTGCTCCGAGGTTCGATGACCCATAAAAATAATTTTAAGAAATCAAATCATCAAATTAAATTATTTATTTCCCACTTAAAATATGAATCGATTTATTAGTAATCTTTAGAATTCAGGGAGAATATAGTTTTTTCTATAATTGATACATAATTAATTTATAATTATGTTAATATTCCCTCTTTTTGATATATTTTTAATTTGGGTATTGTTATTAAATGTTGAAGTATTGACTACTGTTGTAATTTGAAAATGATAACTATTGATAACATTGTTGAAACTGCACTCAAAACGCATAAAAAAATACTAAAATTAGGGATGATATACAAAAAACAGGGCTGTGCGCCCCGGACCTGCCTGCATGTCATCTTCCTCCCTTCAACCACACAAAATTAATTGTAATACATTATTTTTCGGGCACTAAGTTCGTAGGAAGGTCACTCAAACAGTATGAACGCATAAAAAATAAAGTTTATAGCGTCCCAGAATCACTTATAATTTGTTTAAATTCTAAGTAACGCTCTTCGGGGCCTAGAACTGGGGTCTCTATGACCATCATCCGGATATAGCAGTCCCCCCCCCCCCCCCCCCCCCCCATGATCATGATGGAAAACCGTTCCTCTGTCGGGCACCCATTGGATTTTGCAAAAGTCGGCGCCCCTGATTCTAGCATTCATCTCAGACTAGGTAGTTTCAAATTGTGTAAAATGTCTCAGGATAGAATGCCATGGCAGGAATCGAGCCCTGGCCCCCCAGGTGGCTGTTTGAGTGGACTACAAGTATACATTAACTGTCCAGGTGGGGTGACCACTCATTGACCTTACTTTGCGAGAAAACAATACATTTGAACTATGTTTTACTTTAAAATTAGGTACCGATCCTTTTATATTCTGATCTGATCACAAAATATTTCTGTCAAAACAGTAGTACCATAGACATTGAAGAGCTTTCGGCTTGGAGGCTATACAATGTCTATGGTAGCACCTAGTTCAAAAGAACAAAGCATCAGTTCGCTCGCTGCTGTCTGTAAATCTTTTTCAAACTCGATTTATTTGATTTATAAAGTTTCGTAGAAAAAAGCGGAAAAAAGGTAGATTCTTGTTGGTCTTTATAGGTTAGTGATGTTTGCGTAAAATTACATGCTACGCATTCTCTTTGTGAATTCAAATTGGGGAGATTAATATTTATTTAAATACTAAATACCCATTGCTTTAAATACCCTTATAAAGTTCAAGAATTATTAAATAAAAGTATAAAATAATTACAATATTGTGAAATAAATGGTTATAATTGCATTGAAAATCAATAACCAAATAAATAAACACATTCTCTAAGTATAAATAATAAATTATAGTCCAATAATAATGAACTATAATTATTACGTCCATAATTATTAATGAAATGAACAATTACAACATTGTGAATACATTGAAAAACAATAAACAAGTGCAAACGCTCATATCCACCAAATGTTATCGCATTCATTTTCTAGGAAGTAAACACGTCTGGAATGAATGAAATCTAATCTGGCTAGCCGTTAAAATTTATGACCTCCTCCAGCGTTTCACATGTCGCACTTGGGAGTGGGGGGTGATTTCGCACGCCAGCTATTTCAGCGAGCCTTTTAAGAAATAGGCCAAAGTCAAACGTGAATTCCCACCTTAAGAGTCTACGATACTTGATGAAATCCATGTTTTATGAAGCACAAAAAGGCGGCCCCTACTTTTTTCTAAACGGCTTTACCGATTGTCTTCAAAATTTCACATATTATAGATAAATAATAAATCTGTGCCTCTAGTGCGCCAAAAGTGTTATTTTTTGTTTAGTATTTTCAGGGCAGAGGTGCCAAAAGGACCCGTATAATGCTCATATTGGCACCTCCTCAACACGAGTAAAAACACTTTTTTAAATTTTTTTGGAGCACTAGAGGCACAGATTTACTCTTTATCTCTGTGCTGTAAAAATTTGGAGACAATCTGTCAAGCCATGAAGAAAAAAGTAGGGGCCGCCTTTTTATGCTTTTGTGGGTTTCATCAGGCTCTCAAGGTTTCATTATTTGAATTATTCTGAGTTTCTAATGCAGATGGGTATGTAACCCGCATCACACGATGGAATTTCGTAAATATCACGTACTATACTAAATATCAACAATTTCGACTGCGAGAAATGAGACGTGACGGACGTGCTAATTGCTCCCAGATGTTTTCACTATTCACTGACTTGGATCTTGATTGTCATGCATCATTCAATGCTCAATTGATTCAAATCAATGCTTAGATGCACATTTATTTTTAATTATTAATACATTATAATTAACGAATTAATTGATTATTTAATTAGTATTGTAAGGCTTTGGAGTATTATATTTTTTATGTACACACTCAAAACCTTGCTTATTTATTAACTGTTTTGTTTAAAGCGCAAGTAAAAGACTTTTCATGCCCAGACGCGGCATTTTGCACGCCGTCGAGACGCCGAGCAGATATGTACCGCAGTTATTTAGTCTAAGTAGGTACCATTGAGTCTTATGGGAGCGAACACACGGGACGAGCAAAAGATGCGCGCGTCTTTTGATCGTCCCGTGCGCGTGTAAAACTCCACAGGGGGAAAACCGCACGACAGAGCAAGAAAAATCGCCCCGTGTGATTGCAGCCTTACGCTGCAAAATCAAAATGATTTTACATCATGTCACCTTTTTGACCAGGGGTCGACAGGTGATGCATAAAAAGTACATAAATCAAAACATTTTTAGTAAGGTTCGGCACGAGTTGAAATCGACGATTTGTTACAGATAAAGAAATTAATTTATTTTCAACTCAAGAGACCAGAGTCATCGGAATTCTATTTCTCTCGAGTAGCAAGAATGAACCCAATTTAGACAAATTGCGTAATGTGTTTATGCAGATTTGGATTTTATTTTACAACACTGCGTAAGAGTTAGTGAGATTCAGTGTTCCAGAGTGGTCAGGTCGTCCAGCAGAAATGTAAATTCGCAGTCTTGTGTTTACTCTGGTACAGTGACGATTGTTTTGTGAATGTTTTGTGTCCTTGAGGTATAATAAGGATGGGCGGTAATAAGGGGAAACGTAAAGGTAAGAAGAAGAGGCATGTCCATGGCAACCTCATTGTTGGATGGTAAAATGTCATCACGCGATAGGAATACCGTTTTCCCGCCAAAATGTCCACTGAATAAAATTTCACACCTATTTATGTATGAAAACTTGCATTTTTGAGTGCAAAAAGTTTGTTTCGTCAACATAGATGTTGTTATTTTAAAATCTAATTTTTAATAAATTCAGTGAAAAACTTCGAATTGCATGAGCCATCAATTATTAAAAGTGCTTATTAGTAATTAATTATATCGACAGCTTATAAAAATTATGTTCGCGTTTAGCCGTTTACACAGTAAATTTAGTGAACACTTACTTCTGGATAAAAGCTGTAGGTACGTAAAGCCCATGGCCTCCTTTCTTATCCAGTTTTTATCCATAACATTACTTCCGAATCCGTTGTTTGGTTGATCTTAGAAATTACTGCTAAAACAATCAGCAACAATCAAACAATATTGCGAGCACATGCGAGCAATAAATTACATTGTTTTCATTTTGTTGGTCAACTTACCTATCTTTGATTGGAACGCAAAGTCTCTCATATATCATACAAGGCAACACAATTATACTTTAAAATTCGTAATTAAAGATAATTTGATATCAATAAATTTGATAATCGCAAATAATAAAAACTATATATTTGTAAGCAGCATTGAAAAAAAAATCACCTAGCATATTAAAATAGTCTAATTAAACGATGTATTACACTCGATGAACTAATTAATAATGCATTATTTTTCTATTTCCCTCCTTATGGACCATATTCTCGGAAGTTTAAAAGGCAACAGTCATTCACGACTCACCAGTGGTGTTGTTTACAGAACTGGAGGCGATTTATGACATTGTTTAGATTTCATGTCTAGCTCGACTGTTTGTTTGTATACGTGACATGAGAATATTACTATTTTATATATGTTATACACGGCAAAAGCCATTATCATCGTTTCTAAATTTTCTGCGAGTCCTGTCGACTCTTAAGTCTCTTTTTCATATTTCACTCACTTTCCTAGCACTTCTTTTCTCTTCACTTCACTGTTTTACGAACCCTTTCACTTGCTATCAGTGGCCCTTTTGCCTCGTCGCATCCCGGGCCTTATCAGTCTATAATCATGTTTCATATCGACACGAGCGACGGAGCCACTGACCCGGAGTCTCTAACGAGGCGCAGGAACTCGGCGAAGGCGGCGAAGGCGTCCTGGATGTCCGCCACTGTGTCCTGGTTGAGCAGGACGCCGCTCAGTGGCGGGGCGTCGGGGGCGCCGCCGCGACGGAGGCGATCGACCTCCGCCTCCGCGCGCTGACGACGGGCGACCTCCTCGTCGTAGCACGTCGACAGCGTCCGCAACTCTGCCTGGACCTCCTCCACGCGCTTGCGCATCAAATCCAGGCTCTCCTCGCTGGAAAATCACAAGTTTCTTTACATTTTAATCGTTTTTGTTAGAAGCTTTGACGAGTGTCATATTTTTTTAAAATATCACGTCTACCATATTATTATGTTTGGATGAAAAATTGGGTTTTGGCCAAGATCTTATGTAGTACCTACTAACTGGCCCACGAGATAAAGTTATAAGAGACTCTATATATTTAGGATATCAATGCAAATTGTATTGAAGTGTTTTTAAACTTTTGTGGTTGAAAGATGTCTATATTCACTCGAAATTAGTTCGGTTTCTAGGCCAAAAACTCATACTTCTGGGTAGATTTCAAGTGGGCTTTAAATATCCCGATAATTAAACCTGAAGATGAAGAAGATAAAACCACGATAAAACCAAACCGGAATAAATAACCGAGATAGTCAAAATAAAAATTAGCCAAAATAATTTCAAAAGACAGTGTTGACAACATTGTTGACAACAATGAATTCTTCAAAAGCACCATATTGTTTCCATGGAAACAATACAATTTCATTGTTGACGTGTGAGAATCTCGGATGTCATTGTTGTCAGTACTTTGTCGATTCTGCATACAATGCACGGACGTACATGTTGGCGTCGTCTGAACTGGAGGCGGACGGAGGCGGCGTCGCGGCGAGGTACGGCGGCTCATCCAGAAGACGCTGCTCCATGAGACTAGTTCCAGACGTCGCCTCCAGAGGGCTCACTCGCGCTCTGCAACACAAGTCAATGTCATTAGCATCACAATGCGGACACCACTTCTCTGACAACTTTGAAAAGCAGTTCACAAGCAGTTCACAGACAACTTTCAAAAGAAGTTACAAATGTAATATCTAACATGAGAAATTAAAACCATTTATAGATTCTATTTGTAGTTATAGAACAATTGAAGAAGAGGTTTACAATCGTAAGTGTAGATACAGCGGACATTTACCTACTGAGTTTTTATAATTTCTCAACATTCAGAGTAGTTTTTTTTTCAATAGTTCCGTCAAGAATAAGTTATTTCATTATCTACTGATATTGGAGCGAGTGTCTGCTCAAATCTCTTCAGTGCCTTGAACCGTCTGCTAGCACTGAAGAAGGTATTTGGACCTACCCAGGACGAGGTCGAGCGTATCCCGGGACTCTGTCTGGAGGCGGCGTCGACGTCGACGTCGTCATCGGACGCCGCCTGACAGTGCGCAGGCGCGAGCGTGCTTCCCGACGCTCCAGCTGCGATCTTGTGAGGCGATGTGTGGACTGCTGAGGATTGTCCACGGACAACCAGCGGTACTGAAATACGATTCACGAAATTAGTTTCCTGACCTGTAGAGGAACATTGTGTCTAGTTGATATTCAACAGAAGCTTCTTGAACATTAACATTGACTAAAATTTAGTAGAAATTAGGAGAATATAGGTTATGATTTGGCTTGACCACGTACTACCTGCATAATTCATATCATTTCAGATTCTTCTATTATAAATAATATAATTAAAATTATTGTACCATTTTTGGGGGGATTGGCAGATCCCTTTTAAAATCCTAAACTAAAAGTTTTAAAGTTCCACATTTCCGGAAATCGCCCAATAATGGTTCAAATCAAGGATTGTAAAATATGCGTACCTATAAAATAACATATTTTATACTATAGGTTCTTGGGTTCAAATGGTTTAATGTGCATTATCCAATGAAATACCTTTCATTCACAAGGATAGAGTGCAACATATATATCGGTATAGTCAGAGCAAAGCCAAATGGTCAGAGTTATCAGCTGTTCCACGCACCTGGTTGTTATTGTTATTATTGTCGTTGTCGTCGTTCTGGTTGAGCTGGCGCATGATGAGCTTGTTGAGCGTGTGGGCGACGGCGTTGACGCGGAGGTCGACGACAGACAGCCAGGTGTTGGTCTTGAGCGCCGCCAACACGACGCCAGCTGCCACGTCCGTCAGCCCGCAGTTCTGAGCGTCGAGGGCTGGAATCAATAAGAACACGTGAGCTTGTAGACGGCGTTGACGCGGAGGTCGACGACGGTCTTGAGCGCCGTCAAGACCGCTCTTCTCTTCATGAGTAGTACATAATCCGACTGTTTGAGAAAGGAGCAACTCCGTGATGGTTTAAAAGTCATTCTCACCCTTGAACCACCGATGGTCGGCGACCTCCTCTAGGATCTGCAGGAAGCCGGCGTCGCCGAGCTGCGTGTTGTGATTGAGAGTGAGACGCTGGACGCCGCTCGACGCCGGCGTCTGGACCTCCTGATCGCGCAAGCTCTGCTTCCACACGTCGTTGTACAGCATCAGCTTCTGGTACTGAAGTCATCAGAGGAACTCATCATTGACCAACATTGTCCGGAAGGAGCCATCGCACTCATTGAAATCTGAATAATATCAGGTGCTAATCACATTTTACTGGTGTGTGTAACGTTCCACTGCTCTACAACTAGGTTAATGGTGACGATGAATGTGTATCATGATGATAAGGATTGACGGTGGGAAGGAGGTAGTTGTAACATATTAGTTCAAACCTTCAGTATGCCTCTCAAATGAGAGACACCATTAAAAAACCTCATTCAGGACTCAGGATGAAGGGCAGTCCCGGGAATCGAACCCGTGACGTACCCGTATTGCTACATAGCAGTGTTTTCTGCGGATGTCAGTACATGAATGTCGAAGATGAGTCCCATCTTCTCTACTTTCGACTGAAGATCTGCCGAGTGTGTTGCGTACAAACCTGGAGTAACCCCGCGATAGATCTCGCACTCTTCTCCGTGACGCCGCACACAGAGAGATCCAGCGACAAGATGTGAGGCAGCATCTTCACTGATCTGCAGATCACTTTCACACCCTCATCCCCGATACTGCTGAGATGAAACGACAAGCTTTCTAGAGCTGTGCACTTGCTGATGCCCTGAGACCATGTGAAAATACGTTGAAGATTATGAGAAGGAATACCGTAATTTGAACAAAAACATGTTCTTTGAACAAATGTAAACAAATTATGAAATCGCATTGTTTACGACCGTTCACCAGAGCTATAGAGCAGCGCTAAAGCTCTAGAGCTTCATTTTACCTACTTTATTTGTAGCAAAAAGTACCTATTTAACACTTACTTTAGCGAGTTCCTCTACATAACTCAGTCCAAGCGGCAGACCCTCCAACTCCAGATTGGTCAGAACTCTGGACGCCGCCAAGCAACCTGTCAGCGAGTTGACCAACATCTTCATGACGTATCTCGTGTACAAGACAGGTCTTCTGGAGCAACTCCTAGCTCGCACTTCAGTGTCCGCATTCTCCAACAACGTCGAATTGTCCGCACTTCTTACCGCGATGAAGCGAAGACTCCTGTCTTGACGCAAAGCCTTCAAGATCGTCGTCCAGTCCTCGACCTTGACACGGTCACCGTAGAAGTCAAGACAGTTTCGAGAGAGATGGGCTTTGACGGAATACAACGGAATTGCACCTCTCAATTCGCAGAGGTCATGATAGTGGAGACGAAATGTGTGTCGGTTCTTTTTACGTTCCTCAACTGTAGGCAACATTTTAGCGAGCTAATTCAAAACTTACATTAGAAAAAGAACGAGTGTTACTATCTGTCAACTGAAACAAATGCACGTGCAATCCGGAAGGCACTGACACACGACCAACCACCTGCATGAAACAACACAACTGACGAGGGTTATGTGAACTGCGAGTGAAGTATTATTGGTCGATGACTGACAGAGCGAGACGCTCGCCAGTTTCTGGTTACACGCATTATTATTAATCCATACTAGGTAATGCCAGGTGTATTTTAACGGTGCCTCGTGAGAGAGGATTACATGAATGAATACGTGTGCTTGTTTTATTATCGATTGTTTATTGAAAAGGCGACGCATCATGTCATGTGGGAATATAGAAATGACACAATACATTTAATTACATTACAAGCTCATAACTATATAATTATTTATTATACTAGGAAAACGCTCAGTGTAACGCGTTGATAAGCGAGCACCGACGTGCAACATCTCCAACCAAACACGATCCACTCAATGAAAGATAACTAGTACTTGGTACAGCATTACTGATTTTCATTGGATCTTTCCAACTATAAACTCTGAAACAATTACATGAGAATGCACCATGAAATTGGTATTTTTCGATCAAACTCTTCTGAAAGCGATTTAAAATGTGTAAAATTTTGGTTTGAACTAACCAACCAATCGAAAGAATTCAGAGTATTTCCAAAAAATTGGGGTATGTTACCCCCAGAGAAGGTCCGTAACATTATTGTGTGCAAAAACGGTGCGACCAGTACTAGAGCGGTTATGACAAAAAACACATAAAAAAACAGAGGTCCGTGCCAAAAGAGCGAAAAAGAGACTCTCGTTCGCTCACTCAATAAAATATTCAGTAGATACAAACATTACGAGGAAAAATGGATTCTTCATTTTTGGGGGCTCATGTCCATTTTATCGATTTTAAGTTGAACATTTTTTGAATTGCAATTTGCCTGAATTGAAGAAATACGTTGAAGTATTTTCTGACAATAACGGACAATTATGTTTGTTTACATGTTTAATTACTTTTAATTGAGCTCACCTCAAGAATTAGAGAAATAAACATCACGCCTTCTTTCTATGAGGTACAGATTGCAATTGTGTTGTGTCATACAGGACAGGATCGCCACTTGTAAACAAATTATTATGGCATTTCGAGAAAATCCCCCACGATAGATGAGGTCAAGAAATGTTGTTTTCTTGGAAATAGAACCAATAACATGACATGATAATGCCTATCATCTTATATGAATAAACCTCAACATTTTCCTCATCAATGACGTAGCAGTGGATGAAGACACAATTATATCGATGAGCTAACTATAGAGCAGTGATCTTGATCTTTCAGTAACCAACCAAAAAATGAAAACTATCCAAACTGAAAAATTGAAAATCAAAACTGAGTTCAGTTTTGATTTTGATTAAAACTGACTTCTAATGACACTTTCCCGAATATGTTTTTGAAGTATTTTTGAAGTTAATGCGCAGGTCATACCGTGCGACCAATCCGAGGGGCTAACAACTAATAGTTTTGGTGTATACCTGATTTAAGATTTCCGAAGATTTCTAAGATTTCATAAGATTTCCGAGATTTCAAAGAGTTCCAAAGGTTTCGAAAGATTTTCTAAGATTTCCGAAGATTTTCCAGATTTCAAAGATTTCCCAGATTTCCTAAGATTTCTAAAGATTTCCGAAGATTTCTGAGATTTCAAAGATTTCCCAGATTTCAAAGATGTCCAAAGATTTCAATGATTTCCTAAAATTTCAAAGATATTTAATGATTTCCGCAGATTTCCGCAGATTTCCAAGATTTTACGAGATTCCCAAGATTTCACGAGATTCCCGTGATTTCACAAGATTCCCAAGATTTCAAAGATTTCCTGTGATTTTCAACGATTTCAAAAGATTTCCTATGATTGACTCATATTTTAAAGATTTCCAAGATTTCCAAAGATTTCCAAAGATTTCCACGTTTAAAAAGTTTATAAAGTTCACACGTGAATTGCAGTGGTGGTACATAATAAACCATTACAATGCAAAGACTTTTCAGAAAAATTTCTCGTACTCGCAGTTTCTTGGACCACTGAAGATTTCAATGTATCTAAGAAAATGCAAGAATACACAAATTATAGGTAGGTACCTTATATTTACAAAAATATTCCAAGAAAGCATCGCCAAATAGCAATTGATTGTCCCAAATTATCTCTAGCAAAATATTAAAATAGTTTTTAACAACCTCCAAGCCAAAATAGGAACAAATGTCACTCTCTAGGATGCACTACAAGACATTTGCAGTGATCGAGGTCCATAGGACCATGATGATGATTTTGATGATTTCGATTATTTGATTGATGATTTCTTTACTATGATACCTATGCATACCTAATGATACCTAAACAACATAAATCCAATTTATTTTTAATGAAACCAATGGACCGATCTTGCTGAAAATCATGATGTCACGTCACCACTCACCAAACAGGTAAGGTAGGTATGTGAAAAAATAAGCCTGATCCGTGAAAATTCGTTTGACATTTAATGCGAAAGAAAAAGACAAAAAATCAGAGATTCAAGCCATAAGTTTCAAGTCAAAGCTCAAAGCTCAAAATCACAAAGCTCAACATTCGACCTTCACGAGCGGCAATCCCCAATGTGATTCCCCATAAGCATGCATTTCTAATCTTAATCGCGCCGGTCAAGGGGCAGTTTTGTCATTATCTTTATCGGATGGCATCGACTGCTATATAAAGGGACTACCTTGTGGTGGGTGCATCAAGCAGCGACCTCAGTTGGTGCAGTCAAGAAGTCACTTTTACGATGAGAAATATCCAGTAAGTACAAACATTAATAACTTGTCTTCCTCTAGTGTGTTTTGATCATTAGGATGCGATCTTTTTTTAATAGAGAAGTGCTTTAATTCTTCTTCTTCTTCTTCTTCTTCTACCCGCAAAGATTGGGCTAAAAGCCCTCTCCGTCCTCAATGTGCAGCCCATCTTTTCCTCGCGCCTGCCCTTCGGTTCATAGTGAAGGGCCCATTTGGGAATTCTCTTATTTGACATCCTTTCTACATGGTCGGCCCATCTTCTCCTGTAAGCTGATATATATTCTTACTGATTTCCTTCATTCCCAATTCGGCCCTTATACCCTCATTCCTGATCTTATCTAACAAACAACACCCTTTTACCCTTACACCCAACACCCTGCTTTAATTCAAAATACAGAAAATTAAAATTAAATAAGTTTAGCAAGGCAGTGGTGACGGAACAAACCGTCACAACTGCCTTGATATCACTTGATGGTTCCGAAAACGTCCACAATAAATACGTTTATTTTATCAAGCAAGCAGAGCGAGCGTCTCCACTTCAAACTTATGGCTCTCTCTGCTTTTTTGTATGTTTGTCTATGTGTTCGTTATTCATCTCAATGCCAAAGAAAGTAACGGATCAGGCCGATTTTTGTACAAAACTTATATTACTATCATGTTTGGTGACATACAAATTTTCAGCAAGATCGGTCCATTGGTTTCATTGGAAATTGGATTTATGTTGTTAGATATCATTAGGTAGTACCTATGCATAGAGGTATCATAGCAACGAAATCTTATACCATACTTATACTTACGAAAGTGTATAAAATACCTACATGGACATTAACACTGCAGTTTCTGTAGTAGGTACCTACCTACTTTACCAAGCATCACACTTTTTAGCCAGTAATGTTTTGAAGCAGTCGACATTAATGAAATTGAATTAATAAAAAACAAACGAATACTCTGGAGTAACTTTTTCGTGGTAAACTTACTTGACACGCTTAATTTTCGTTTACTGCCTTCTTCTAGTGATGACGGGGCACTTTGATTACAATCCTATGAGTGTGCTTTAAAAAATCAGAACCACTAGAATGTTCCAAAGATCTTTACTAAATTATCAAAGCAACACAATTCACGATATAATTTCAAACACTACATCGCCCCCCCCCCCCCCCCTAACACCGTCAAGCACTGCTCTAACTCCTCTCACCGCTCTAACACCGTCCGGACTTCTCTCTCGTTCTCATACCACCGACTTGATTGAATTCCAGGTTGTGCTTGGCGGTGGCATGTTTGTTTGCTGCGGTGTTCGCGGCTCCACACACCGGGACCGGGTCTACAGTCCCTCTCAGTGTCTCACACAACACGTCTGTGTTGGAGAGCGTGTGTCGGGACTTGTTGCCCCGACATGGGTCCCACAGTCCCCTCCCGGGCCCGGCGCCCTACGTCATCGCATTGTCCCAGACGACGGCGAGAGCGGGAGACGCCATTCAGCGTGAGTACATCGAAGTATTGATTGGACATCGATTTGGTTCAATACTTTGCTTATATTTTTGTCAAATCGACTTATCAATATGTCAAATTTTACATGTCAAATGTCAAATTTTCAGTTTTTCTATATGTATCTAATTACATATTATATAAATACAACTTTAGGAAATTTTTTGAAAATATTAGCCAACTGTGGAATTCGAACCCTCCAGTGCTCCATAAATCGATATTCTAAAATCAAGTACTATTATACATTGATTGACTATAATAAAAAATAATTAAATATTCCAAAAATTAAACAGATTTCTGAACAACACTTTAGGTATATTAGAAGCTTACTTTTAGAAGTAGGTATACATTGTTGTGAATTTTCATAACAGCCACATGTCCTCTACTGACTGTTCCAGTGACCATCACCGGAGAGAGCTCGACTGAGTTCCTCGGGGTCATCATCCAGGGACGTCACGAGGATGTTCCTGTGGGTCAGTTCGCTCCCTCGGGACCCAACACTCCTCCCATCACGCTGACAAACTGCACAGGCATCGATGTAAGCTTTACATTCAGAGCTGTTTTACAACAATCTTAGATGTCGAATTCAAATCAATGCAATGTACAGCAATATTATGGCAGTAATACCATTATAATGTAGACATAACTGTTGGTTATCAATGTGCTCTTGTATTGAGACTGAAGAATTGAGCAAGTCGGCTCAGGCAGATTGCATTCCGGATGCTCGGGTTCGATTCCTGTATTCGTCTTTACTGACTGAGATATTTTCTTCGTTGTTCCCTGAATAATGGCAGATTCTGGAAAGATTTCCAACTGATGGACCACGGCCTCCTTTCCACCGTCCATCCTTACCTATTCCATCATTTCTCCGTCGCCATTAGCCTAGTTGTAGAATGGTGTGACGTTAAATACCCGTACAAATATTAAAATCTCTTTATTTTTCAGACCACTGCGAGTTACATCAGCCGTCAGCCAATCAGCCAGCTTATTCTGAGTTACACTGTTCCTGACGTACCTTCTGTCGTCTTCAGGTAAGTGACATCATGTGACATACCTACATGGAATGATGGAATGGTGTTTATGATGTAGTGTGGCAGTCCGCCTTGTTCAAATTGTCCGCAAATGACAAGCAAAATCAGATGAAATAGATAAAATAGATATAAGATAATACGAAATTAATTAGATTATGTACCTATTTAACAATTACATGTTTTAAATATTAAGTAATTTGTATTGGTATAAATTCATCGATTTCCTATAGTAACAAAGTGCTTTTCATTAGTGTTTAATTAAAATGTGAAATTGTATTGACTGGTGTCTTAATATTTGTTGCAGAGCTACGTTTGTTAAGAACTTCGCTGAGTTCTGGACCGGCGTGGAATCCGAGACATTGACAGTATCATGAGGATGAGCTTTAAAAATATACAAATGTCGATCATAATTAATTATTGACATTTTTCAATTGATTTATCTTCAAATGTAAATTCTGTGTAAACGATAACAATAAAACACTTCAAGTGTAAAATCTGTTCTCTTTCATTACTGTACCCTCTAATTTCTCAAACCACATCTCGAGCCTGATGATTAAACAAATCTTTTTATTACTTTGTGACCTTGACGTTGACCTAGAGTCGTGAGAGTTTTTCAATTTATATATTTTGAACGATAATGACTTTTTATAATGTTTTTCTTAACAACATCATCATACTTCATTAGAATTGGAATTATTAATCTATTGTTGAGCAATATTATATTTGTTAGGTAAGCAATGTGCTAGAAGAAATAAGCTCTTTTATACGGATAAAATGCATCTATCACCTTTATAACAATACGAAGATAAAATTAATTACTTGAAAATGGTTTATAAATGGTTAAATAAATGGTTATAAATACATTGAAAGTCAAAAAATAAATCAACACAATCTATAGTATAAATATTGAAATCCAATAATATTAACAATAATAATTACGTCCATAATTAATCAAATGAACAATTACAACATTGTGAATACATTGAAAATCAATAAACAAGTGCAAACGCTCATGTCTACCAAATGTTATCGCATTTATTTTCTAGGAAGTAAACACGTCTGGAATGAATGAAATCTAATCTGGCTAGCCGTTAAAATTTATGACCTCCTCCAGCGTTTCACATGTCGCCACTTGGGAGTGGGGGGTGATTTCGCACGTCAGCTGTTTCAGCCAGCCCTTTAAAAAATAGGCCACAATCAAACGTGAATTCGCACCTTATGGGTACTGGTTTCAGCTCGTTTGTTGACGCGGCAAGTTTGATTTAACCCGTAAATCCTATGGTGACGTCAACGCCCAACCAGCTTCTATTTTGGACCTCACCCTGAATTTTACTGAGGCCAAGAACGGCCTAAGGGACAACTGACGTCATAAGTTGGTATTTAATCACATAAACACAGGGTGAGGTCCAAAATAGAAGCTGGTTGGGCGATGACGTCACCATAGGATTTACGGGTTAAATCAAACTTGCCGCGTCAACTAACGAGCTGAAAACAGTACCCATAATGCTCAAGCTCAAGAGGTCAGACTTTCTGATCCAACATGGATGACTGTATTTCCATTCATTCGACTAAATTCGACTCAAGGTCATGCCCAGGTGCTTACGTCACAATGTTAAAAGGATAGGGAAACTGGGCGACCTGATCCAAAAAGGGTATGCAGCCACAATGTATAATCATGATAGATCTGGTCGCAAATAACATTGCTGTCTAAGTCACTTGTTGTGATGTTGACAAACGCTGTTTTTTCCGCCTGAATGGTAGTAGATATTTCAATGCGAGATTTTTTTTTTTATAAAAGAGTTTTTATTCACCAAAATATATACAATAACAATAATACAATAAAAGTTATGATAAACAATAGAAATACTTGAAGCAGCGCTCCTCTACTTTCTAAACATAATGTGAAAAACAGGTTGACATAATTATAAATTTGATTGTAAGCAAGTACATGAATACGGTAAGGTTACAGGAAAAATTAGTGCTGTAAAAAACCTGTGAAATTATTAACATATAATGGAACAAATTTAGATTAATTTAACTCTGTGACCGGTTTCATTTTTTCATGAACATGTATAATGGTCGTTTGTGTTTGCTTGGTGCTGTCAGAGAATATTTACCTAAGTTAACAATTAAAGGGTTATGGCATTTGTCGATATTAATATAAAAGTTGCCTGTTAGGTTGAAGATAAAGTCATGGATTGTAGGCATTTTGAAGAATGAATGCAATTTAGTAATTCTCGTGCTTCTTAGAAAATTCCCTGCTATTCTAAGGCATTTGTTCTGTACTACTTGTAGTTTCCTCAGGTTAGTTGTTGACGTGCTGCTCCAGGCCGGTGCAGCGTAGCATATGATTGGTCTAATTATCATTTTATAGATGAGTGCTTTGTTGTTGTAGCTGAGTCTGCTTCTTTTATTAAACATTGGGTAGATGCTAGCCATTGCTGCGTAGGCTTGATGAATTTTATGATTAATGTGTGTAGTAAATGTTAGCTTGGAATCTAGATGGACACCAAGGTACTTTACGCTAGGTGACCATTCTATTTCTGTGTTATTGATATTTATCTTGGGCGTTGAAGACGGTCTCCTCTTCGTGAAAAATATTGCTGTCGTCTTTACGTTGTTAACTCTAATCTTCCATTTGTTGAAAAACTTCTCAATTTTTGAATAAGCTTTCTGCAGTCTTCTTCTGATAGTATCCGGTCTAAACGAGGAAGAAAATATCGCTGTATCGTCCGCGTAGAGTGACAGGTGGGTGTGCGCGCTTTTTGGGAGATCATTTATGAATAGTGAGAAAAGAGTTGGACCAATTAGGGAACCTTGGGGAACTCCTGCTTCAATGGTTTGAATGGTGGATTTTGTTTGATTGATGGCGACAAAGAAGTTGCGCTTTTCCAGGTACGAGAGGAGAATGTGGCATAGGTATTTTGGGAAATTTAACCCTATTAGTTTGTGGAGTAAACCCTCGTGCCAAACAGTATCGAACGCCTTTTCTATATCTAATAGGATCATGCCGGTGTGCTGCTTTCCGTTGAATTTGTCAGTGATGAACTCAGTGAGGCGGACCAGTTGCTGGGTAGTCGAGTGTTTCGCTCTAAATCCAAATTGCTCGTCGATTATGATTTTGTTCTCTTGAATGTGTTTGTTGATTCGGACCAGGATGGCTTTTTCAACTACTTTGCTAACTGAGCTGAGAAGGCTTATAGGTCTGTAGCTTTGGACTTCTTGCGCTTTTTTACCTGGTTTGTGAAATGCTAGTATCTTAGCTGTTTTCCAGCGTGGAGGAAAGTGGGAAATGCGAGATTTGATAAAGAAAACGAAGGTCTAGAAAAGTGAAACAAGTGTTGGTATTTATTATTTTTCATATAGTTTTTAATTTAATCTAAAGAAATATTAAGAAATCTTCCCTATTGTGATTGGATAAAAAGGCATGACTACTTTTTATTGAGCTCACCTCATGAATTAGATAAATGCAGGCGGTAGGAAAGGGGGCGGAGGTTATCCCCCCATCGCCCCTGACCACCCATTTACCTTAAAAAATTAAGTTTAATGTCCAAGAATCACTTTATAAAATTTAAATTCTAAAATTCATAAAAGAATATAATTCTTATTAAATTTCTTATAGTGCTCGATTTTTAAAAATAGTTCAACATTTTTCCGTCTCAAAATTTAGCAAAATTTTGAGTTGTTGTGGGGTTTTGAACAAAAATAACTTTCTTTGAGTGAGAGGTCCGAGTTCGTACTCCATCGAGCCGGACATTTTTAATTTTACACAATACGTACCTTTGTGGGTAGGTATCATCTTGATGTGATGAATGTTGTGGGTGGGATTACATAAAATGATAACTTTCTTGTCACGGTGACAAGCTTCTCACTCAATGTTATTCACGGCCTTCTAGGGACTTGTCACCGTGACAAGGAAGTTATCATTTTATGTAATCCCACCCAGGGCATGTACTCAGTCACCGGCAACGTGGAAGGTCAATGGGCGCTGAGGCATCAGGAACTGCTGTCACTCTCTGAGCAAGGTGGGTGTTCTCTCTTCAATTCAATCCTTGTTCCAACTTCCACTCATATAACTGAACACTCTACTCGTCTACTCAATTCACGCAGACATTTCAAACTTCCTAGTTTCCCGACGTTGCAAATCGCCCGCGTAAGAACTCCCGTGTATACGTACTATGAAAACTGTGCAAATGCCCAGAATGAGTTCAGAACATGACATTTCCAACAAAATTCTAAATAGTTCGGCCGTCCAGAACTTCGAACTTTGAAAGTCCGTTTGAATTGGTAATTCGTTGTATTTTTGTGAAAAATTTTATATTTTCTTGTCTCGTTGGGTTCCGTATGAATTTTATTATTAAAAATGTGTCATAGTGATAACCCTAGTTTGTCTTTTATCTAATCACGATAATATTTGAGATCAATTGGTTAACGGGTTCGCTCTCCAATCGTATCGGAAATTTCATAGTTTTGTGCGCTTTTGCTAAATAACCGCGGCGCCTAATTAACAAGGCACGAAGCAAAAGTGAAAAAGTGCTACTACTATACTTTACAATCAAACTGATCATGTAAACATCCTTTCAAGTTACATCCACATATCAAACAATTTATCCCTCTCAATTTGAGACGGAAAAATATTCTATTGCAGTCATCCAGTTCATAATGTATTTATAAAAATTATTTACAATCACATTGTTTGGTGTTTTTAATCAGCATCGGGCTTAATTCCGTTTTAGGAAAACGTTTTTTGAACTTGTAATTTCAAGAATATTTTTTTTTTGTATATATCGATCGATTGCTCCCCCTTAAAAGGTCTTTTTGGTGAATCAATAGGTTCTGTGCTTCGAGCTGCTTCTTCATGGCCAGTATTTCCTTTTCTTGATTCTCATTCTTGTTTTCGAAGTTTTCCTTCTGACGCTCTTTCTCGAGCCTAGAGTTCAGCTCATTGAGTCGCTTTATATCCATGTTTTTTGCTTCCAGAGCCCTACTCATCTCGAGAAAATCACTGAGCTGATTCTGACTTGTATCCAACCTTTCCTCCTCGACGTTCACGGGCGGCAGGGTTGGCGGTAGGGTTAGTTCTTCCATCATTGATACTAACTGATCATCGCGTTGTTTCATCTGGCTATTGTACTCCATTTCTTTGTCTTTCTCACGTAGTTCGAGTTCACATTTATCTAGCTGAACCCTCATTTCTAAAACTTCCTTCTGTTGTTCTTGAAGAAGCATGTTCTGCTTATCTACTTGCTTCTTCATCATACTGATACAATAGATCTTCTCATTTTGTCCTATCACCAGCTTCTCGATTGTGTCATTCAACTGACTGTTCTCACGTACGAGGTGATCTCTATCACTCTTTAAAGCAGCTATGCTGTCACACTTTATATTGAGGTTGTTCCTCAAATCACTCGTACTGTTGTCCAATTTCGAAATCTTTATCTTCAAGTTTTTTTTTTCTAAATAGAATGTATTTCTTTGAGTTTTTTGCTCGCCTTCGAGCTCACCTATAATTTCCTTCAACTTCGAGATTTCAATTCGCTGATTGCGGTTCGCTGCCTCTTCATCTTTCAATTTGAAATTTAAGTTTTCAATAGTCATTACATTGTTCTGGGCATTTGTAACAACCAGTTGTGTGTGTAATAAATCCATTCGATTTCCCATCTTATCCACACCATCAAAAAAGGAAACCACAAAAAGTTATATCAAGGTTATAAGTGGAACAGGAAAATAATAAAATAAATCAAATAAATCATCTGTATGATTTTGATGATATTTGGATGATTCTCTTTTCTTGTTTTAAGCTTTCGCTAATTTTGTATAAAATTCTAACATTCATAAGGTAGGTAGTACTTATAATAGGTCAATTTTATGTTACAGATTTTTTTTTTAAATATTCTATTCTTTCATTTTAAAGTGTCCGATAGACATTTAACTTTTGATAAAATCTATTACCTAAATTTGTTCTATCCATCTAATAGACCGTTTTAAATTTATAAATTTAAACAAACAGGCATAATCAGGGTGCATTAATTCAATCATTTTTAGAATAAATCGAAAACGATCTAGTAGCGCGGTCGCTCCACCCAGCCAAGTCGTACTTACACTCACACTCACTCAACGCACCTAATCGTTCGTTTGCGCCTAATAAACTGAGGAGCAGACCAACCACTTTTACTGTAAGCAACAACATGGCATTTTCAACCTACTGGGGTTGGGTTTTTTGGGGGGAATGTATGCATATGTTTTATTGAGCGAGCGAAGCGAGCGACTCCATTTGGCTCTTTTAGCACGGACCTCTGTTTTTTTTTGTTTTTTTGTTTTTGTTTTTGTTTTTGTATGCTAAAGGAAGCAATGGAAGTCGCACCGTTTCACCGATCGACCTGAAATTTTGCACACATGTAAAGACAACCTTCTCTGTTTGCAGACCCAATTTTTTTTTGAAATCCATCCATTGGTTTATTGTTAAAATAAGTATCTCCTGATAGCCTAAAAAATGAAAATGGTCTTCGAGAAATGTGATCAAACTCATATTTAGCATGGTCAGTAAGACCAACAATGTCACTTATTTTACAAATTTTCAGCCGAATCTGTCAAGAAAGTATACACTTATTGACATTTTTAATAGCTGTCAGAAATGAAACATTGAAAATGAATGTCTTTCCAATGCAACTGAATCTGATTTGCTTTAGGTACAAGAGTGTTTTGATGGTATGTACAGTTTTTTAGTGAAAAGCAGATATTTTTATGTTTATTGAGTTGATCAAATTTGAATAATTCAATTTGGATCATAGTTTCCAACAAATCATTTCGAGTTTTTAAGGACCTTGATTGTCTTTTCGTCAATTCGTAGTTCTAATGGCCGTGCCTCTCGTGTTTCTACTTGGCTGATTTTGCATCCAGGAGGGATTAGAAACATAAGCTCACATTTCAATAATATCATTGAGTGGCGTTTGTTCTCTTCTAGCGTTCACACGTCATTCCAAATCTCTCCTGCATTTTGCTTCTTTTCGTTGATAATTTTGGCAATTTGGTGTACTTTGTGAAGGTATTAGTAAAATTGAATCGCTTTTAAAGCATAGATATTAGGTATCTACAGTTTTTGTCCAGGGGATTGATTATTTCAAATTATTTTCTTCTTGGAAACGTTGGATTTATTCCGTTTCTGAGCTTCTGTCTAGCCTGACATTTCCTTGAAGGTTGCTATTTTTTTTTGAAAGTTTTGATTAATTCATCAAAACATTACGTTGTCTTATTTTAATTGTGGAACGTTGGATACATTCCGTTTCTAAACTAGGTAGTTACTATTTTACCTGATCCGTTTTTTGTGTGGAACTTTGATTCCTTTCGCTTATTAGTTGAAAGGTGATTACTTTATTTTCATATTTGCGAAGTTTTGTTCAAGATTCATTTCGTAACATTACGACATTGAATACATTACGTCTTTGAGCACACATTTCGTGCATTTCAAACATTGATCACACAAATATTATTGTACTTTAATTAGGTAGGTACTCTACTTCTTACTTTTTCATTACCTATCTTATCCCTATTTAAACATGCCGAAAAATGGAAAGACTTCTGCTAGAATGAAAGCCATAAAGGCGAAAAAGCGTCTGCGTGAAATTGAAGATCAAGAAACTGACGAAGCTAAATCTAAAAGGTTGAAACAAAATGTCGTTAATAATAAAGCATCAAGGAGCAAAGAGACCCCCGACCAGACTGCTGCAAGGAGATACTCAAACAATCAACGCAATACCCGCTCTCGTGCAGCGGGTATTGCCGATTGACCGACCAACTAAAAACTTCGCATGGTAATTGGTAGCAACATTTAAGGTATTTTTGCCAATTTTCAGTCTAATTTGTAGTTATTTTCAAAAGTTTTTGTAATTTTAGGGACATTTTGTGTGTTGGCTGTCAAATTCACGGCGACATCGAATCTTTAGTTCAAGGCAAGGTAGTTAGAGCAGAAAGTTTCAAACGAAATGAAACTAATAATGACCGTTTAACAGATTGATCTGATATTGTGTCCACAGTAATATCATATCATATGAGTGGTCCCAGGTATATTGTTTAAAAGATATCCTGTGATTTTTGAAACTTAACAAGGAACCGTTCAATCAAAGGTTTAATCGATCAACTTAAAACTTAGCAAGGTTATTGGGACCAATATTTTTGGATATTTTGGAGATATTTATACAAGTCTGTGACGAAATTCAAGAATTATTGGCTTTTAATGACATTTTCGATAAACATAATTTCGGTTCGAGGTGTTGCGTGTATCCGTGCTCGCTCATCAACGCGTTACTCAGAGCGTTTTCCTAGTTACATTGACAGGAAACAGCTAACGGGCTAACGGTGCAAGATAATTACAATCAGTTTGCATATTTGAATGTAGACTATGTAATTTTAACCATAATTTTTTGTAAGGGAAATAGCCTTCATTAAATTTTTTTGAAATTTTTGAAATTGGGGGGGGGGGGGGGGGGGGCGGGGGGAATTACCCAAAATAGTTTTGATGGCAGTCAATCTCTTCGTAATAAAAAGTTGTTCATGAATATGCCAAAAACTATCTACATAAAAAAGTGTCTTGGACCGACCCTCACGTCATTCCCCTCTCCCCTTCCTGTACGCGCATGTGCACAACTTGGCTGAGTGAAGCGACCGCTCCACTAGATTTAAGAAATGTAGGTGTGATTGTGTCTTTGTTTGTACTCACAGAATGTAGCGACGAGGACAGTTGCTTCTTTTCTATATTTAAACGCTGATAGCGGTTCACCATATACGGGTTGTAAGGACGAACAGCTGTTCTTGAGGGCAGCGCCATGCCCGGCGCTGGCGGTTCTGGCGGTTCATCGAGTCCCGGGACATGATCGTTGTTGTTGCCTGGCGCTGTCGGTTCTGACATACGTCCTTGCGTACCGCTACCTCTAGCTCTTCCCCGTCCAGCTCTGATAGTTGGTCGAAATTGACGATTTGTTTCTGCCATAGCCAGCTGTTGGTTCAAACAGATGACAACACTCTGCGTATTTATTACTTATTTATTTATTTCTAGTAGTCCAACAGACTATTATACACTCCACAAGACATACACATATAAAAAACAACCTTACAACCTTGTGATGTTGTAGGAATGTGGCGCAGTCACATACT
Organism: Leuctra nigra; assembly: GCA_934045905.1. Classification (NCBI taxonomy): domain Eukaryota; kingdom Metazoa; phylum Arthropoda; class Insecta; order Plecoptera; family Leuctridae; genus Leuctra; species Leuctra nigra. The sequence continues at coordinate 22,722,277 of OW203762.1, forward strand.
ACATCATACTAAAAATGGTTCTTACAATACTCACTTACATATTTATTTTAAAAAACTGTACTGTAACCAGACATGGGCAAAATACTCTGTTTCAATGTATTTGGAATACAAGATACTGATACTTTTAATTTGGGTATCTAAAATACAAGATACAAGATACATTTTAGAGATGTATTTAAAATACAAGATACAAGATAGTATCTTTAGATACTTCAAAAAAGATACATTTAAAGATCCTTTTTTTATTCTCATACACAGGGATGGCACCCGGTAAAATTTACCGGTAAATTAAGGTAAATTTACCGGTAAATTTACCAATTATTAATTTACCGGTAAAAAAATGGTAAATTTTGTTTTTATAATCCTTTTGAATGTATGAATGGAGATATCACAATTTAAGTAATAACTAGAAGTAAACTTCAGTGTGACAACATTAGTAGTTAGGCATAATTTAAGTTGATTTTTAGTTGTCCTCTATCATTCAGAATGGCAATTCCTACGATTACTTCCAATGTCGGATCTTTGTTCTGGTTTGCTTGTTTAGCAGACACAGCATAGCGATTGAAACTTGATCAAATTGGATGGTCGACAATTCCTCTTATGGGAGAAAAGAACATGTATAGCATACTAGATTGGTCGAATCAATGCTATTCTGCCGTAAGTTATTTCGATCAGCTATCAAATCATCCCTTATCAAAATGCAGTAATGTCAATATTAACAATTAACATTGATTAGATGTATTGTTATTGTCCTGACCACTGACTGACTGGTAATCTTTGTAAATAAGTCAAATAATAAGGTAGGGTAATTTTTGTATTGGGTATAGTCATATTTTGGTATCCGCCATCGTTTTTCAAAATTTACCGCTGACCGGTAAATTTACCGATTTTTTCAGAACCGTTAAAAGTGCCATCCCTACTCATACATATCATCCAACAGTAAAAAATGTAGGGACTTCATTCTAAATTAAATTTTAATTTGTTCTATTTGTAAGGCAACATACTTAACATTTTCTTGATCGATTCAATACGGCAACGTGTATTATTTGATGCTTGTTTGAAATCAAGCAAGAGATCAAGCTATCTGTGAAATTCTAGGCGCATAAAAATGTATCTTGTATTTTAAATCTTCAAAAAAGATACAAAATACTTTAGAAATGGGTATTTAAAATACAAGATACAGATACATTTGGCTCATGTATTTAAAATACTAGATACAAGATACAAATGTATCTAAGATACGTATCTTAAGATACAAGTATCTAGATACTGCCCATGTCTGACTGTAACAACCTGCCCTTGTCACAACCAACCCAGTCTCCCCTACTTAAACACGAGATTTTTGTGTTTTTTTTTCATTAAAAAATCACTGCAAAATCAACTAATTGACTGAAAAAATTGATAAGCTTCTGGAGGTCAAGTCTTGAAACTTACGCTTTCAGGACGCAAACGCTCTCGGACGTTCAATGTAAGAATGACGACCTTGAAATCTACTGTCAACTGAATTAGCTTAGACTGGGAAGACTGATTCTCAAGGCGGAGTTTGCGTAGATGACCTGAAGCGTCAATTAGATGCTTTTAGAGACGACTCCACTAAGTTTTTGTATAAGCTTCGATTTGCTCAGAAAACGAGTGACAAGTTTGGTGATCCGTGGAAGGAAGATGGTGCCGAGGAACTGTGTGCTACACTAAAGATGATAAACCTGGAAGCAGCATTAGGAGAGACAGGAAGAGATCGGAAAGGTGTGATTGGTGGAATAAGGAGGTCGAAATATTAGTGACTATCAAACGGGAAGCGTATCACAAATGGCTTTCAACAGGAGATCTAGAGAGGATCGAAAACAGTATGCCCGGCTGAGTAGAGAGGTGAAGAGAACGGTCGAGAAAACGAAGAGCTATATGTGGGAAACGATGTGAAGAAGTCGGTAGGTGCTTGATGGGCACGAGACAGAGAGGGGCATGGAAAGTTGTTAGAAGCTTGCGACAAGGTCATCGACGTGCTACGAAGATCTAGATGATCCAGATGGATAGGTATGTGGGTTTCACGAACAATCTTTGCTCTAATTTTCTACAGTTTAGTAAATGGAATGAATTTTCATTCATTTGCACTCACCCAAATTAATGTGAACTTAAAAAACTCTTTGATAGAACTGGATATACCAACAAAAATCGAGCAGGTTCTTGAGTCAATCATATAACAATTGATTTTGTTTCTGAGATCTCGGCTTATGAACACAAAAATAACTAGATCCAATATGGTGTGAAATATCTACTACCTTCACATGTATATTTTTAAACAGGTGTTTTTGTACTACATCTAATTTGCAGATGCAGACAGATGAAGAGACGCAGGTAGTCCTTTGAGAGCGCAGCGTCGCGGCACTTGCTGACCTTGACGCGAAACTTCAAGCAAGGTAGACCGTGATGAATATGATTGATTGATTGATTGATAGTTTTATTTCCATAGATATTACATGGTTACATGGTTGTGCAGTTACCCTCTTGAAAAACAATTTTTCAATTAGCGAGGATATTATGGAAATGCAGCTCTAGCTAGCAGATGCTGCAGTTATCTAAAGTAGTCTAAATAAAACTAGGGCTACAATATGTTAAGTAGTTAGGTAAAGAGTAACTAGAACATTTAGCATTAGATAGAGAACCTAGTGAATGCAAGGTAGTATAATTAAGTATAGTAAATAAATAATATCTACCTTAGATTAAAATATATGTACATAGGTAGGTAGTAGTCTATTCTAATTCTGGTTTCATTTACGAACTATATTTTATTCTACAGTTTATCCTGCAGGAATTCTTCAATAGAATAGTATGCTTTCTTTTCTAGCAGGGACTTTAGTTTGTGTTTGAAGGTGTGTATATTTTCAATATTTTTCATGAACACTGGACCCTTTAAACTTTTAAAACAAAAGTTGTGCTACAGTAACACGGTGCTACTGAAATTTGGCGATATTAGGTAAGGGCCCTGGGAGTTTATTATAGAGTTTAGCGCCAAAGTAGGATGAATTTACTTGATATTTTTTGTTTTTATGAAAGGATGTATGTAAATTTTGCTTTAATCGGGTATTGTGTTTGTGGATGTCAGTGTTTATGGGAAAAGTAGTTATTTTTTTTCTTATTTGAAGTATTTCCTGAAGAATATAGACACAGTAAAATGTTAGAATTTTTTTTTCTTTGAAATGTTTCTTACAGTGTGGTTTTATGTGTGTATCTTTATTTGTTAAGTCCTAGGATTGACCTCAGTGCTCTTTTTTGTAGTGTAAATATTTTTTTTGTATTAACAGAGGCTCCCCATATCTCTATTCCGTACCTCATATGGGAGTCAAAGTTGGCGTAATATGCCAATTTGGCCGTCTTGGTATTTGTTATGGCGTATATCATTTTTTATATCATTTTGCTGCAGGTAATCTCGGAGAGAAGCAATACAGAGCTTGTGCTGGATTAGAGCTAAACCAGTGAGAGGTCCAGAACGCGGCGATTGCTTGTAGTAATCGTCGCACAATGAATAGGGAAGAAGCGTTTGCTTGGGGAGCATTTGAAATTATCATCATGAATTACTTTTTCCAACATTTTTTAACTTGTAACTCCTGTCTTACAGCGAGGTTTCAATTTATTGCCTTTCGAGATTGAACAAAACTTTAACACAGGAGGTACAGGGAAATCATTTTGTTTTTGGTTTATAACTTTTAAAATAGCACACGTTGGTATTGTTTTTAATTTTTTTCCTAATAGAATGTCCAACTCGATCTATCAGAAAATAAGTTTTTTGATCAAAGTTGGGACAAACTAAAAATTAGATCTTCATTCCTAAATATGACACGATTTTACCGGTCTGCCATAAGATAACATGGGGAAGAAAACTAGACTCAGAAAGGACTCAGAAACTAGACACGAGAAGTGTTTAATTTTTTCAAGGATTGTGTATGGCATGATTATCAATAAGTAGACAAAAAATTATGCAAATCTGAGACTATGCCCGATTGGATGAGCCACCTTAAGTGATTTATCGAGGGCTTTCCCTACACGTTACATAAAATCTTTACCTGTATAGATTTCATGTAAATTTCACATCTGGCCTATACTTCTAAACAATCTATTTGCACGATGCGCCAAGTATATTTTGGTTTTTAATATTAAGTTTTGACTTGGCCAATTTTTTTGTATCACTACTTTCAGTGCTGAATTTTAAGATTTCAATTATATATTTTTTTTTGTTGAAGAGACCAGGGGGCTTATTCTCGAAAAAGTTATCACGTCATAAGTTATGAATCATAAAAAAGTCATAATATTAACATGGTGAGAGATAGGACAAACCTCCTTATGACTCATAACTTGGGAGTTATGACGTGATAATTTTTTCGAGAATAAGCCCCCTGGTTGGTATTTTTACACGGAGTGTTTTTTTATGGGGATTCTGTTTACTACGCTATAAAGAGTACATGAAAATATCTTCAATATCATGTAATATGTGCTTTTGTTCACAGCAAGATTTTTATTATCCAGTGGAAGCAATTAGAGCATGCCCTGCGCAAGCCTTTGATACGAAGGAGGTTATCGCCAAAATGGACGTGCATGCCAGAAACACCGAAGCAACATATAATGAGCATGCCGTCCTTAACACAGTCGATCATAGAATTTTAATTCACCAAAATGAGACGATTATGCGGCAGAATGATATGATACTCAAGATTCTCATAGAGAATAGATTACTCGACAATTCAAAAGAGAAAGCCGTTGAGAAAAAGGCCAAGAAAGAACGTAAAGTGCAGGCCGTTGAAAATGTGTCCGAGGAACTGGCCTCCAACGTCAACGATCTAGCCGTTAGCTGTAATAATGATTTAGATGACGAAGAAGCCCCAGTAGTGCATGCCGTTGCGAAGAAGAAAGAAAACGTGCATGCCTCGCCCAGTGAAGATGAAGATGAGATGAGTAATGAAGATTTGTAAAATCTGGTCGACACGTGAACGAGCAAGCCGTTGTAATTAAGATTTCCAGAACAAACGCGCATGCCGTACCACCACAAGAAAAATGAGAGCATGCCGAACCACCTGCAAACTTAAAACGTGCATGCCTCTTTAAGAAAGCTATTAAAAATATTTAGCATGAGTTCAGTTCAGTTTATTTTCTTTATGGCCGGTATAACCAAAGGTAATCTGAGCCGGATTAACTAAATATTGGACTAAATTGGCGGCACAGCCAATCAGATACTTCAAAATGAGTGAAACAATTGAATTTAATCCAAAAGTTAGTTAATCCAGCACAATTTAACTTTGATTATTCCGGGCCTATGTGCTCTGGATGTTGGAACAATATTCAAAGAAACCAATGTGTTGGACCAGGTAGGGATCATTAAACTCAAACACTTTCTGCTCACCATTTGAGATCCCTCCTTCAGTTGTGACAACACTTTCTGCTGATTGAGCGGAGCGGCGCCTCGGCCCTTGGCAGCGGCCACCAACTGTCTGAGACTCTGAGTTAGCTCAGCACGAACTCTGCGAGCTGACGCGCTGAGACCGGTCGTCAGAATACCGACGTCGATCTTCCCAGACAACGGATCGGTCGCAGATTGTTTCAGAGCCTCTCGATGCAGCCTTTCATGAACACATCGTCATAAGGATAGGTCGCACACATAGTTCACGCAACAAGCAGTTAACTTAATGCGAATGAGTAAAATGTTATCGAGTTCTTCGAAGACTTGTGTCTGCTCACCGTGGTTGCCTTTAAAGTTACAAATGAGAAGAGATTTCTTCTCTAAAATATATTTCTTTTAGTATTCACTCAACTTTTATATTGGAAAGGAAGCTACGATCCGTTTGGTAACGAATTGACTCACCTCCATGCCTCTTCCACATGATCCACTGTGGGTGAGAATCGGATCTTGGCGTGTGCCTCCGACATGCGGATGAGCGACTCGAGTTGTCGAGGATAGGCCGTGATCTGTCCGCGACCCGACCCCAGCTTCCTCATCTCAACGTAGACGTCGATCAGCCGAGTTCCTGCCAGTGTGCTCAGTTAGGGGTGAACGTGCTCTCGCAAGGTAGTCACGTAAGATGCTCATATCCTATTGTTTGGAAACGGAGACAAATTTAAGTTCTAATATCAAGTCTAAAATGTCATGTTAGAACTTCATTCACCCATATCGAGATTGTTTTTATCTCGTACCTACAGTTATGTAAAGATAGTTGCTAGTGGCTACTCACCATAAGTGCATCTTCCTCATCATGCACTCCTCTCTCCCCCTTCCTCACGAGTCTTGTAATAAAGAGAAACGAGATGGCGAGCCAAGCGGCGATCGAACAACTCATTCTGCGGGTCCAGCATCAGGAATATCAATTCAAATCTAAACAGAACTAACCGTGCATTACACTAGGAAAACGCTCAGTGTAACGCGTTGATGAGCGAGCACAGAACATGCAACATCCCCAGTCACGATACACGACACGGCACAAGACGATTTTCTCTGTGCAACTTTTCAATCTCCATATAAATACTCTGGATGAATATCAGATCCATTGTGTCGTAACTTTCCTACATAATTTTTCCAGCTTTTGACAACCCATACTAAACTCGTAAAATGACAGTTAATACTTGACTGATTGGGCTTACAATGTGTAAAATTTTAGATTATGTTGGTCTTGATCACCATGCAAAATTTGAACTTAATCGGAACATTTTGATTGTCGACCAATCAGAAGATATTATTTAAACTTAAATCAATTGGAGGATTTGCCCCCTGAGAAACCCCGAGGTGTCGAGAAAAGGCTTGAGTGCGGCAAGTCGGGACTTGACTTGACCGTGCTGGGCGAGCTGATTGAGCTCGGCGGAGAAGTACTGATTTTGAGTGGATCTGACGAAGATGTCGAGAGCGTCTTGAAGTTCTCGAGGCGTCAACGGGCCGGTCGGAGCAGGCGTTTGAGATCGTTTGGCCAGCATAATTCTGGCGAAACGGACAACATGGCCAAATACTCGTTGTGCACGAAGGAGAGTCGAAAACTTGTTGAAGTTGACGAGAAGAGGCTCGACGTCGACTCGAGCAGCGAGTATGACCACGGCAGGCTTGACTTCGGGAAGCTCCTGATCGGATGCGAGAGGAGGCGTAGCTCGAGGCCATGAAGTCGGAGAGTCGTGTAGGAAGGCGGGGCCGGCTAACCACAACGGATGCTCACGCAGCTGTGATGGCGTCAAACCGCGAGAGGCACAGTCGGCTGGGTTGTCGGACGACGGGACGTGCGCCCATGACGTCGGAGAGGAGGCTTCAAGAATTTCAACCACGCGGTTGCTGACGAATGTCTTGAATCGGTGCGGAGGAGTAGCAAGCCAAGCTAGTACTATGGTGGAGTCAGTGTACAGATGGACAGAGGCGATGGACAAGTTGCTGGTTGCACTGGAGACGTCCTTCAACAGACGTGCCAGCAACAAGGCGGCCGAGAGTTCCAGCTTTGGAATGGTCAGTGTCTTGACGGGGGCCACTTTGCTTCTTGCTCGTAGTATGTTGACAGCTGACGAGGAGGTTGAAGCGGTTTCTGTGTGAACGTAGATGACAGCAGCGTATGCTCTCTCGGAGGCGTCACAGAAGCCAACAATTCGACGAGTGCCAGGGGCGGCGGAGAAAGTGCGAGGAATTCTGTAGCTGGAGAACTGGGGAACCTCGGAGACGGCGCATGTCCAGGCATCAGACAGCTGAGGGGTTAGAGCGTCGTCCCACTGCAATTGAGTGAGCCACAGTTGCTGCAGAAATATCTTCATCCAACAGACGAACGGACAAAGGAAACCAAGAGGGTCGAAAATACGAGCGATGTACGACAGAATAGAGCGCTTTGTGACTACCCCTTCAAAGGGTTGAGCGTGAAACGAGAATGAATCAGCGCTAGGATCCCAAAGAAGGCCAAGAATCTTAATGCCTACATCATCATTCGAGAAGACGAGAGGAGTTTCGAGATGATCTTCAGGAAGAGCTTGAATGACTGCAGGAACATTGCTTGACCATTTGCGTAGTTCGAAACCTCCCAACGCGAGGAGAGATTTCAGTTCTTGCTGAAGAGAACGAGCTTGCTTGAGATCATCAGCACCGGACACAACATCATCAATGTATGTGTGCGCCGTTAAAGCACGAGACGCGAGAGGAAATCGAGCTCCTTCGTCGCATACTAGTTGCTGCAATACTCTCTGGGCGAGGAAAGCAGAAGGAGTGAGACCGTATGTTACGGTATTCAACTCGTACTCCTGTACAGGGGACTCGGGTGTCGGTCGCCAAAATATGTGCTGGAAATGACGATCTTCGGGATGGATCAGAATTTACCGTCTGTCAAGAGGAGCATGCATGCGAGAAGTGTTGCGCTCTTGCGAAACGTAACACGTGCCGCTACCCCGACTGTCAAGAGGAGCATGCATGCGAGAGGTGTCTCGCTCTTGCGAAACGTAACACGTGCCGCTACCCCGACTGTCAAGAGGAGCATGCATGCGAGAGGTGTCGCGCTCTTGCGAAACGTAACACGTGCCGCTACCCCGACTGTCAAGAGGAGCATGCATGCGAGAGGTGTCGCACTCTTGCGAAACGTAACACGTGCCGCTACCCCGACTGTCAAGAGGAGCATGCATGCGAGAGGTGTCGCGCTCTTGCGAAATGTAACACGTGCCGCTACCCTGACTGTCAAGAGGAGCATGCATGCGAGAGGTGTCGCGCTCTTGCGAAACGTAACACGTGCCGCTACCCCGACTGTCAAGAGGAGCATGCATGGGAGAGGTGTCGCACTCTTGCGCCACCTTCTTCAGGTATAAAGTCTTTTAGATCATTCTTTTAATTTGTAAATCAAGTGCCAATTTTTACAAGTAGGTTAGTTCCCATAAAATACACTCCGTGTAAACCAGACAAATCTCCACAAAAATAAGTTAATTTAACATCCTCAGACCCAGACAAAATTTGTTGTTCTTCATCCTGTTCATAACCAAGTTAAACTAGGAAAACGCTCTGTGTAACGCGTTGATGAGCGAGCACGGACACGCGCAACACCTCGAACCGAAATTATGTCTATCGAAAATATCATTAAAAGCCAATAATTCTTGAATTTCGTCAGACTATGTATAAAAATCTCCAAATATTCCTAAAACATTAGTCCCAATAACCATGCAAAGCTTGAACCTTTTGAGCCTTTCTGATTGAACTGTTCCTCGTAAATATTCAAAAATCACAGGATCTCTTTAAAAAAATATACCTGGGACCACTCATTTTGATATTAGTGTGTGTACTTTACTTACACAATATTAGATCGATCTGTTGAACGGTCATGTCAGTTTCATACGTTTGAAAGTTTCTACTCTAACTACCTTGGAACTATAAAGAGTCGAAGTAGCCGTGATCAACATTTTCGAGAAATTTGACAGCCAACACGCAAAAGGTCCGTAAAATGTCAATAGCTTTTGGATTTAAACACAGATTAGTCTGAAAATTGTCAAAAATACAGATAATGTTGGTCCCAATGACAATGCGAAGTTTTAAGTTGATCGGTCATACGGTTCTAGTTTAAATTTCAAAAATCACATGAAATATTTTTTTAAATTTTAACCAATGGGAGGATTTGGCTGAAACTTTGTAAGATTGGGTACAATGTTTGTTGTAATGACTTGTCAAAATTTCAAATTGATCGGAAAAACCAATCGAAAGATAATTTTTTTTAAATTTGAACCAATCACATGATCCCGTTCAAAAACGATCACAGGGACCGCAAAGATTACGTGTGTGCAAAATTTCAGATCGATTGGTTGTGCCGTTTGACCTGGGCTGTGAACACACAAAAAAAAAAAACACACAGAGAAAGTGCCATAAGAGTACAGTGGTGACGTTATAATAATAAGTTATTTCTTCTTCTTCTTCTTCTTCTTCTTCTTCTTCTTCTTCTTCTTCTTCTTCTTCTTCTTCTTCTTCTTCTTCTTCTTCTTCTTCTTCATCTTCTTCTTCTTCTTCTTCTTTTATACTAGGATATATTCCTGTTCATAACCAAGGAGAGGAGGTAGGGGTACCCTTTACATGTTAAATTTGCAATTTTTATGTACCTGTCTTGTTACACAGTTTGTATACAGTCAAACTCAACCATTTTTATTTTACATTTAGTTATATGTCTTATGAAGGCACTGTAGTAGAATTATACTTCTAGCATGAATACTTTCGTAGAAATTATTATTTGTACAATACTTCAATATATTACAGATTTTTTTTTTTTTTTTTAGTACTTTACCTATTTATCTTACCTATCTAATTCTACTACCATCTATTGGTAATGGCTTAAGGATTATGAGAAAAAAAATGAAGAATTTTCTTTGGATAGTTTTTCGGCTACAGGTACATGAACATTCAGAAATACGTTTTTGAGTTAGGTTTAAAGATACACATGATCTATTTACTACCTACATTTGAATTCATTTATTGAAATCACTTGACTTAAAAATCATAATATCTATTTAAGTTCTTAAAAAAAGTTAAAACATGTGGATATTGTTTTACTCAAAAAACTCCACAGAAAATTAAAAAAATAAAAATAAAAAAAAAAAAAAATTATCGGTATTGCCTTCCTCCTCCCCTTTTAAAAAGTTATTTATTCTAACTGGTGTTTCAGATGCTGGTGATCCGGAAGGAGAGGTCCTGCGGCGCACGGCTGAGAGAAGCAGAAGGGAATCAGACACTCTTTGGCTGAATGAAAGAGATGCGTTACTTCAGTAAGTGAATAATTGTACCGCCGTAATTCAAAACAATTAGCTTATGAACGTGTTTGCATAGAATCATCATTTACGTCACAGCTTACTATAGGGCAGATGATTTTCAGTACAAGACTCAGGCGCATATCACATTTTACATATTTGGGGGGGGGGGGGGGGGGTCAAATTTTGATTTTCAATATTAGAATAAACATGGCGGAGTTGGTTATAGAAACTCAAGACTTTCACAAAATACTCATATTAAATTTTGGCACTTTGACATAATTTTGAGACGTTCTGATGTGTATTTTGTTTTTCAATTTTTAATTTTTCACATTTTCACGCCGCAATAAAGTGTTGGGGCATGCCCCTAGAACTTGCCTCGCAGGGCGTATTTTTAGTTTTTTGGCACTTTAAAATCAATTTTAAGACGTTTTGAAGTGCATTATGTGTACAAAATGCTACTATACGTTCACACCTTAAAACCTGTATTTCTTCCTGGCATCCAGGACCCCAAGTCTTGAAATCAACGTTTTGAAACCGTTCGTGATATCATTGTTTAAAACTCGGAAAAGTTGACAACTAAGCCTTAGCCTTCAACTTTTTTTACGTTTTAAACAGTGAAAACGCAAACGGTTTGAAAACGACGATTTCAAGACTTGGGGTCCTGGGGGGCAACTGCAGGGGGAACTGCATTTCATTTGGGTAGTTGATAGTGGTGAAAAGTGGTGAGAGGCAAGGAGACCTAGAGATTTATTCTCGAAACAGTTATCACGTTATAAGTTATGATATGACGACAAATCATAATATTAACATGAAGATAGTACAAACCTCCTTATGTTATCATAACTTGGAGTTATGACTGTTTCGAAAATAGACCCCCTGGCCCCTAAGGTAGTGCAAGTCGATTTTTTCGACACTTGGAAACTGTATTTCTAGTGCCACGTTCGATTTTTTCAACACTTCGTAAATTTGGGGCCCTGAATTTTATTTAAGGGCGCACAGAGTATTTTGTTGGTGGATTTGTGTATTTGATCAATAGTGGATCAATAGTTGATCTGGATCAGTACATAAAATTACTTTAGAATACCGTGAGACGGGATTCAGAAAGATGGCGGTGCATTCTTGTTACCATTGTGTAATTGCGCATGCGCATCAACTGAAATCGACGTATCTTTTATTCTATTGCAGATAATTGTTTGATTATTTTTTTGGTATTTCTCAGCATTGTAAATAGTATGTATTTTTTTGAAAACGATTATGGTCATTAGTTATTATTTTGTGCAAATAATTTGGTAAAATCCTTTTTTATTTGAAATAAAATGTTATACCATAAATTATATTTTTAATCAATTGTTATTTTGAAAAAAATAAAAATTTCATACTTATATGATTCTTTAGACTGTTCTGAAACTTTTAAACCGGCCCCAATATTGATGAACAATTATTTCATTTTCAAATTAATTTTTCCAATTATGTCTACATTTCTGCTAAGGGTGAAAAGTGGTGACAGTCATTAGGAGACCTAGAGATTTATTCTCGAAACAGTTATCACGTTATAAGTTATAATATGACGAAAAGTCATAATATTAACATGGAGATAGTACAAACCTCTTATGATATCATAACTTGGAGTTATGACTGTTTCGAAAAAAGACCCCCTGGCCCCTAAGGTAGTGCAAGCGCGAGCGATTTTGACGCGTTCTTATCACTTTTAACGTCCTTGAATTATAATTTAAACATGATTACATTTTATTATAAGCTGTCTGAAATAGTATATTTATTGCATCAACATGTAAATTTGTGAGATTCTTAAAAAGTGTGACGTCATTTCCAGTTTTGGTATGGAAAACTGCAAATATTATTGATGATAATACATAAAGTTGACCGTCTAAATTGTTTAGCGCTGGTTTCGTTCAAATCTATTTAGCCGTTATTGATATATGATGTCACTTCCGGTTTCAAAATGGCGGCTTCTGGTTGGTTTTATAACAAGTCAAATGAGATATCAAAAGTACATACGTTACATAAATATCAAAATAATCGGATCAAATTTGTTGCCGAAATGCCAATCGATGTATTTCAAATTTCATGACGTAATTTCCGGTTTCGTTAACATAAATTTTAGTCTGTTGCTATTTATAATCCATATAGTTGACCGTCCGAATCATTTGGCGCTATTTTTGTTCCAATCAGCTCAGCCGTTGTCGAGATATGATGTCACTTCCGGTTTCAAAATGGCGGCACAAAAAAGTCAAGGGGGGGAGGGCAAATCAGACGCCAAAAGTGCACACGTGGTAAAAATGTGAGATCAATCGGTTCAGCCGTTTATGCTGTGGCCTTGTTACCGGATTTGAATTCCAGGAGACTACTACTACTACTACTGAGATTATTATTATTATGAAAACCGCCCTAAAACACTGTTTTCACTGCCCTATAGCTCGCAAAGGGCGTAACCTATTGTTCCCAAATTTGGTATATGTTGTAGGGTGGGCCATTGCTCGAAATTGAGATATTTCCCAACAATGTGAGATTCCCCAATTTTAAGATCCAGTAGGCCGAAAATGCCACTTTGATGCCTACAGTAAAAGTGGGTTTGCTCCAGCCTTTATATGAGAGTGTGCGCGCGCCGTACGACTTGGCTGGCGTGGAGCGACCGCTCCACTAGATATGCAGATCCATGTGGCGTGCGCGAGTTTGGTACTTTCCAAAAATCTTATTTGACAGCTCTTCAAAACTCTTAAATGTCAACAGTCTGTAAATACTTGACCGATTGGGTTGAAAATGTGTGTAAATATGAGATAATGTTGATCTAATCATCATGCCAAATTTGAGCTTAATCGGAGCATTATTTTTTTTAAATTTTAACCAATAGGACGATGGCTGAAACTTTGTATTTATGACAATGTTGGTTGCAATGACTTGGCAAAATTTCAAACTAATTGGACAGAACAATCGGAATATTTTTGAAAAAAATTTAACCAATCAACGGATTAAAAAAAAATGTGGTCTGCAACGTCCAGAGATGGTATGTACATGTGTGCAGAATTTCAGCTCGATCGAAGAAAAACTGTGGCCTGTGCATAGTCAGTAATAGAAAGAAAGCAAAAAGAAAAACAGAGGTCCGTGCCAAAAGAGCCAAAAGAAGTCGCTCGCTTCGCTCGGCCAACAAAATGGTATCGTTTTTTAAAGAAAGGCGCCCCTAGTTAATCTCCATGCCTTGAAGTTCTCTAATACAGTAATCTTTTATCTATCTCCAGACGTTATGGTCGTCGGCGCTTATTCGGCTCCACCGGTCCATGTGGCATGGAATATAATCTAGTAAGTGTACCTAACCCCTAGTTGAGATTGCATTTCATCAGTATAGGTAGAATATGTCTGACCTATCCATAGAGTACTACCCCCTTTCTGATCGTATAGTTTCAGGTTACAACCTTTTGTTACAAGACTATAGAAAATATTTTTAAAGTCTGGTCTGCGATCATAATATTATGTGTGAATCGTTGTTCACATGAAATTTAAAATTTAGCTTCACTTTTAGTTTTTGAACACAGATCGTCAGAACTAAAAGCATTCAGCTTTGGCAACTTGCGGACAATCTTCACTCTAAAAATGATTGAGTGGAAATCAGTGGCGTCGGAAGTCTATTTTCTCAGGGGGGGCACATTTTGCTTAGGATCTAGGTATAGGGTAGGGACTAAATTTGAAAGAGAAAAAATAATACAGTAAATGACAATGTGTGTGGGAAACACGATTGCCAAGAGAAACAATGGGGGGTCTGGGGGGGGGGGCAGTACCATGCGGGTCCGGGGCGCATAGCCCCGGGAAAATTTTGAATTTCAGGAATGAAATTGGTGCGTTTCTACGTGATTTCAAATTTTTTAAACCTATCTTTACTGCCAAAAATGACTTACAAAAAAGTGAGTGCCTTAAAAATATATGTGGAAAAGTGTCATAAAATTATATGCACTGTAAAAGTGATTAGTTTTAGATGATATATCCGCATTTATTCACATTCCCAATAGGTCCAATTTCAAATGCAGATATTATGAAATTAAATCATAGTCATTTCTCACATTAAAATGCCGCGCAGCGGATTTTTTTGAATTTCTGACCACAGGCAGGTTTCAAATGATTTTGGTGCATTTTAATTGTAAGAAAACAAAAGTTAATCTTTCACTCATATCAGGAATGTTCATATAAATATGCCGCGCAGTGATTTTTTCAAATTCTAATTTCTAATACTGTTAAAGGTTGGTTTAAAATGATTTTGGTGTAAAATAACAAAATCAATTTAATTTCGTCAGAAGACTCTCACATAACAATGCCGCGCAGGGATTTTTTTTGTAATTCAGCCCTTATCGAGTAATTTTTAAAGATATTGTGCTTTACCAGGGGGGGCAGATTGATACTCTTGCCCCCCCTTCAGACGTCTAGGGGGGGCACGTGCCCCTGCTGCCCCCCCCGGTTCCGACGCCACTGGTGGAAATCACTCAAAAATGAGTTAAATCCAGTTAAATCCACCACTCAATTGATTGAGTGGTGCACTTTCCACTCTTTTTGAGTGATTTCCACTCAATCATATTTAGAGTGTTGATTCTTGAAATTGCTGGAGCAACACCCTTTGCCTATACATCCACAGACTACACGGGTTGTACAACCTGAATATGGAAGGAATCCTGAAAATTGTGATAAGACAATGCCACTTGATACACATGTTCATTGGTCTATTAGACGTTATTGAAGGGGAGGCACTCTTGTGCAGAGACTCTCATGGCGGCCATTTTCCAAGATGGCATATTCTAATATTTTGTAACTATTTTCATGGAACGTTATATGTTTTCGGAATCTAATTTAGTCAGTAAAAACAATGTTTCAAATAAAAGTTGTTGTTAGAGCAGTGTTTGTCTGTAAAGAAATACATTTGGGGAAAATTGTGCCTCAAGGAGGAGATTATGCAAGTCCTAATTTTTGCGTTTTGACATAAAAGCACAACATTTTTATCACATGTACTATTTCTTTACAGACAAACGACTTTCTTATTGACTAGATTAGATTCCGAAAACTTAAAACGTTCGATTAAATTAGTCAAACAGTATTAAAATATGCCATCTTGGAAAATGGCTGCCATAGAGATCTGTACGCGAGAGTGCTTCCCCTTCTTAAATAACAATGGCCATTCATATATGGAATGAAGATTTACAAGAGGACGACGAGAAGCTCGTGAGTGAAATCATCGAACAAAACAATCTTCGGGAGGGAAATGAGAATGTTATGGTAAAAAGGATCTTAACAATCAAAGATAAAAGGTATGTAAAGAAAGTCAGATTAGTTCTCGAAGTAGATCCAGAGTCCAGGGCAAGATTAGTACAGGCAGGTAGGCTCTACCTAGGGTGGAGCGATGGGAAGGTTGTGGATCATGTTCATGTAAAAAGATGTTTCAAATGCTCTGGATTCTCTCACATGCAAGGTGAATGTAAAAATGAGAGAAAATGTGGTCACTGTGGGTACGATCATGACACTAAAGATTGTAAAAATAATTTTTATGAATGCTGCAATTGTATAGAAACAAACAAAAAGCTAAACATGAACTTACCAACGGACCATAGCTCCCTGGATTGGGATTGTAAATGCTACAAGAGGCAGGTAGAGATGTTGGAAAGTAGGATTCAATATGACAGCAAACAATAGCAATTAGTGCACTCAATTGTTCAACAATCAGCGGAGGGAAATGTAGTACCAGGTCACGATATATTATATATAAATGCACAAAGCATAGTAAGTAACATTGATGAATTAAGAGATTATGTGACTAAATACAAGTATAACATCATTGCAGTAGCTGAATCACATGTCACAGCAGACATATTGGACAAGGAAATACGCCTCATGGGTTATAAACATGTAAGATGTGACTCACAAAGCCGACACACAGGCGGGGTCATTTTATACATATTAAAATCGTTGAAATTTGTGGTCATTCATAACTCTGCTGAATCCAGTGGGAGTTGGGTGCTTGGAATCAAACTCAAGCTTAGACGAGTAAACATAATTGTATTTACTGTGTACCACTCTCCAAATGCAAACCATGCAGAATTTATTCAATATTTCACGGAGGTAGTGTGCGAAAGCATAATGAACAAGCATAAGGGTACTACAACGGTGATTGTAGGTGACTTTAATATGGATATTCTCAAGCCCAATGCTATCACTAGAAACATGATTGGTGGTATTGAAACGTATGGTCTAACTCAAATTGTAAATCAACCAACTAGAATAACGAAAATGAGTGAAACTCTTATAGACTACATAATCACTAATTGTGACAAGGTTACATTTGGAGTGGGAGGAGGTCCCGGTATTGGAGACCATGAATCGTTCATGATTGACATAAACACTGAAGCAAGACGAGAAAGAGAAGTAGATTTGTACAGTCTGTTTGACTGGAGAGGTTATGACGTAGCTAGGTTTAGAGCAGATCTAGAAGAGCAAGAGTATGATATGTTGGAAACTGATGTAAACCTAGCCTCTCAAATATTTGTTCAAGGTCTAACAAGTGCGAAAGAGAAAAATCTTACAAGCATTTTGAAGAAGAGAGGAAATATAGGGGTCCCATGGATAACTGATGAGATAAGGAAGGAGATGCAGTTGAGAAATAATTATTTTAAAAGAGCGAAACTTAGTCGACTTCAAAGTGATTGGGATGAATTTAAAAGGTATCGAAATCGAGTTCTTAGCATGCTCAGAAAATCAAAATATGATTATTACTATGAAAAGATTGACAGACAAAGAGGAGATAGTAAGGGTATGTGGAAAACTCTTAAGAAACTTGTAAGTGAAAAGAATCAGAAGTGTACTGCAGATGAGATTGTCTTATGCAATGGTAGCATAATATCAGATAAGGTAGACATTGCAAATCACTTTAATACATATTTTTCTGAGAGTGTTGAAGAGATTATAAGTAATATTTCGGAAATAGATATAAATAATATTAGTAATAGAATAGTTGACCAGGTTGAACTTAACCAGTACAACCGAGTGAGTAAAGATATCATCATGTGTGACTTCAAACAAGTTCATATCCAGGATTTAAATAAGCTAGTGATGGATTTAAAAAATAAAGGAGGTGGAACTCTGGATGGAATCTCTGTCAGATTGTTAAAAGATGGGTATCCTAGCATTAAGCATAGACTACTTCATTTAATTAATTTATCATTAAGTAAAGGCGTATTTCCCAAAAGTTGGAAAGAAACACTTGTAATTCCGGTCCCTAAAGTTGCTGGGACTACATTAATTGATCAATTTAGGCCGATAAATATGCTGCCAATTTATGAAAAACTGCTGGAGCTTGTTGTACACTCTCAGTTAGAGGAATATTTTTATAAAAATAACTTTATTATGACTAATCAATCTGGATTCCGGAAAGGTCACTCCTGTGAAACAGCGGTGCAGTGGATGGTTTCTGAGTGGAACAAACTAAGAGATAATAATTTATCAATATTGTCAGTTTTCCTGGACTTCAAAAGGGCTTTTGAGACCATCGATAGGAAAAGGTTGTTAATGAAATTGCAATATATGTATGGTGTTCAAGGTACTGTGTACCAGTGGCTCGATGATTATCTCAATGAGAGAGCTCAAAGAACTAAATTTGATGGGGAAATCTCAGACACTATCGATGTAAATCTAGGAGTACCACAAGGCTCAGTCTTAGGACCATTCTTATTTTCAGTGTATGTTAATGACATAAATTGTTGTTTAACTAAATGTGTGATAAATGTCTATGCAGATGATACAGTCATCTTCTATGGTGGAAATGATATGACTGATTTGAACAATACATTGAACGAAGAATTGAAGGTAGTGACTGACTGGTTGAGCATTAATATGCTAAAGCTGAACAATAGTAAGTGTAAGGCAATGATGATTGGTACTGGGAAACTACATTATATGAACACAACTGATAATTGTGAAGTTAATATTGTACTAAATGGTGAGTTAGTGGAATGTGTTAAATCATTCAAATACTTAGGTATGTTGTTGGATGTAAATCTAAGTTTTAAACAACATATACTGTACATAGAGAACAAAATCAGAAAAAAACTTAGCTACCTTAGTAGGATAGGTCAGCACCTGACAGTAGCCACAAAACTATGTATATATAACACTATTATTAAACCACACCTTACCTTTTGTATGATTTTATTGTATCAGGCATTTAATACAGATATTGAAAGACTACAGATTCTACAAAATAGAGGCATGAGGATTATTCTGAAATGTAGTAGATATACACCTGTAAATACTATGTTAAAATCTCTAAATTGGCTAAGGATTAAGGATTATGTGTATTTTCAAGGCATGTGTTTTATTTACAAACTTCAAAATGGTCTTCTACCTGCATATTTTACAAACACTGAAAAAGTTGAAAATGTCCATCAGCATTACACGAGAGCGCATAATAATTTTTTTCTAAACCATGTTCATAAACAATCATCGGCCAAATCTTTATTTTATCTTGGGATTCGTTCTTTTAATGCTCTTCCACTTAATGTTAAAAGTGTGAGGAGTCTTAGCATATTTAAAAGCAAACTTTTAGAAATTATAATGACGGAAACATTTATGTTGACATCCTAATTAGATTATTCTATGTTTTTAGTGTGTTAATTCTTTGGTTTGTGTCTTTATTGTGTATCTTTATGTATCTTTGTATTGTACTGATTTGTGAAAGATAGCGCTTGCGCTAAATAAAGAATTATTATTATTATTATCTAATGGAGCAATAAAAATGTGTACCAAGTGGCATCGTCTTATCACAATTTACCTACATGATTATTGTATGTACAGCTCGTAGTATACTATAAAATATTATTGACGGATAATGCCTAAATGGTACCTACTCGAATTCAATGTTGAATGAAAAAATGGTTGTAATGGACGTTTACCCCAACATTTATCAACTGTTATTTGCACTTTGATTACGTCATCACATCATGACTGATGTTCTCTGTTTCAGGTAGACGTTGACAAGATGGCCAAGAGTTTTGTGAACCGCATGCAAAGATATTGCGGTATTGGTCTGGTGACCACTTCCGAGGTCAACTTAGAGGTCACGATCATTTACTTTGAGTACGTAATTGTGCTTCGAGGTCCAGACCGACAGCTCAGTGGAGATCTGAACATACAAATCAGTCTCAGTAAGTACATTTCCTTTAGCAACACAAGAGAGACTAGACAAGACAAGATATTGAAATTTTACCTTCAAATCCATTGTAGTATGGTATACTTTCAATAGTCATTTTTATTGTATTAATTATGCATTAAATCCGGGGTCGGTAGACTAGTGAATCAATTGGACAATTTTGTGCGCCCCTGCAGTTGCAAAAACGGTAAGAGGGAAATCTCCTCAGATTTTAATTTACTTTTAATTAATGAGCGAGCGTAGCGAGCGTCACCACGGTACTTTTATGGCACTTTCTCTGTGTGTTTTTTTTTGTTTGTATGTTTTTTTTGTGGTCACACCCCAGGTCAAACCGCTCAAGCAATCAATCTGAAATTTTGTACACATACTAACGTACTCTATGCGGTCCCTGGGATCGTTTTTGAACGGGATCCCGTGATTGGTTCAAATTTAAAAAAATTATCTTTCGATTGGTTTGTTTTATCAATTTGAAATTTTGACAAGTCATTACCACTAACATTTTACCCAATCATACAAAGGTTATTGGTTAAATTCCTATTGGTTAAAATTTAAAAAAATCTTTCATATGACTTTTGAAATTTAAACTAGAACCGTATGACCGATCAACTTAAAACTTTGCATGGTCATTGCAGGGACCAACATTATCTGTATTTTTGACAATTTTCAGACTTATCTGTGTTTAAATCCAAAAGTTATTGACATTTTACTGAAATTTTGCGTGTTATCTGTCAAATTTCTCGAAAATGTTGATCACGGCTTCTTCGACTCTTTATAGTTCCAAGGTAGTTAGAGCAGAAACTTTCAAACGTATGAAACTGATATGACCGTTCAACAGATCGTCTAATATTGTGTAAGTACACACACTTTATCATATGAGTGAGTGGTCCCAGGTATATTTTTTTAAATATATCCTATGATTTTTGAATTTTACCAAGGAACATTTTCATCATAAAGGTTCAATCGATCAACTTAAAACTTTGCATGGCTATTGTTACTAACTTTAGGAATATTTGGAGATTTTTATACCTACAAGTCTGACGAATTTCAAGAATTATTGGCTTTTAATGATATTTTCGATAGACACATTTTCGGTTTGAGGTGTTGCGGGTGTCTGTGCTCGCTCATCAACGCGTTATACAGAGCGTTTTCCTAGTTAAATAAATACTAGTTATTACAGGAAGAACAACAATATATAACAGGTCTCTGAAATAAATGTATTTCAAGAGTTATTGAGGTTTGAAAGTGTGATGTTATTAGGCGGGCTCTGAATGCCTCCCAGCGATCTTTGATTAGATGACGTCAGAACCTAAAGCAGTTAGACCATCCAAGATAGGGCTAAAGGAGGCATTTCCCTGTGTTTATCCAGTTTGTGTTCACTTCAAATGCATTAGATCCATAAAATCCATGCATCAAATCCATTGGAACCGAATTAGAATTGCATGCAGGAAACTTGGCTATCTAGTTTCTGACGTCACAGCTTGAAAAGATGGCGCATGGTCGTTTCAAATCTCCATGCAGACAGCAAAAGTTTGAACTACATAACTCGTATCTATTAAAAATGTAATATAAATTGAGGAGAATTCCCTATTACAGAATTTTCAACGAACAGCCATAATGACATGGCAGTGGTGACGGTTTGTTCCGTTGGAGGTGCTGGTGGCCCTGATAAGGGCCGTTCGTCAACCGCCGATAAGTCAACCGCCAGAAGATGAAGGAAGTACATCCTTCGAAACGTCGCGCACCTCCAACGGAACAAACCGTCACCACTGCCATGTCATTACAAGATGGTTCCGAAAACGTCCACGAGAACAGCCATAAGTTCCATAAGTGCAGGTTGAAGCTTGAATAGGATGCTCCCATGATCAGTCTGATTGTATTACTAGTAGCTAACTTTTATTTTTACATAGGCACCGGTTATTGAAGAAAACCGCGCAAAACTAAGATATTTCCGATACGATTGGAAACCATACTCGTGCACCAATTGATATCAAATTGTATAAGTGTGTTGTTCAAAGATAAACTTAGGGTTGTTACTTGGCACAGTTTTAAAATTAATTTTGATATCTATAGCACCCAACGAAACAAGAAAAAAGCTAATTGTTCACCATATCAGCTCAATATTACTAATTAACTAAGCAAGAAATTATAAATGTATACCTAGAGATAATTCACAAACTTTATCTATTATCTAATCATGATACAAATTTCAAATTATTTCGTCCACCCATTTCGTCTCAAATCACGTCCAAATAAGTGTCTTCAACAAGCAGCAATATCGCTTGCATTTTCACCACCTTATTTCAAAGTTGTTAATGCTCATCTCTCCAATTGTTATTCCAGGAGCAAGATTTCGAGTCGTCACTTTCTCCGCCTACTAGAAGAAACATAAAGAAATAAAAAATGAATACAGTTTATCAGTTTGTGTTTACTTTGCCACATCTCGATGGCCGCAAGGAAAAACATTGTAACTCACTTTTTGGTGATTTTGAGTTACGACACATGTTCGGATTCGTCTCGGCACGTAGAATATCATGGGATAACTTTCTTTCTTCGAGGTATAGTCTGCTCTGGTAGTCTGACTATATGTTTTCTGCAAAATGGCCAAACATGAGTTACAATGTTTTTCCTTGCGGCCGTCGATCTGATTTAGTACGAAAAGATATTGCTGATTGTTTCACTGCATTAAATGATATTAAAAGTTTAATAGCGAAGGTTTCAACATGGTGGCACAAAAAATCATAAAAGCAAGGTACACTCGGCCAAACATAAATTGGTCGTTGATCAAATTTGAATGACTGCTGGTCATGTCCCATACCAATCAAAGCTTGTTATTATCGTTGTAATGTGAGGTCACGAGATCGCTTGGACTGACTTTGGATGGTGCAATCTTACATTTATCAGTCAATCAAATTTGATCAACGATCAATTTATGTTTGGCCGAGTGTACCTATCATCAGGTAGACAACCTGGATAGTGGTACAAATTTCAGCTCAATTGGCTGAGCCGTTTAGGCTGTGGCCGAGTTACAGGGAATTTATTGGAAGATGAATCTGTATGATCAGATGGAAGCCGTCTAATTTCACGATTTTCACAACCCTATAGGTCGCAAACGGCATAACTTATTGTTATCAAACTTGGAAATAGCTCAAAATAAAGTAGGTATTTCGCAACAATGTGAATTTTCCATCTTTAGAGAGTTAGTACAAAGAGCTAGTAAAGAGTTAAATAGTTAGTATAAAATGATAATCCAAATCATGTATTTACCTACCTCTTGTATTATTTTGTAGCTTGTCCTTGCATTTGTCCGAACTGTTGTCCGTCGCCCGTACCCATTTGTATATTGTATTCGTTTATTTTTTACCACCAATTTTGTTAAACTAGTAGTTATAAGTACAATACTCAATAAAGTAATAAACGTCCGTAATGGCCCTGGAAATGAGACTCCGTTCGAACTTGGTATGCGTTTGGCGCTTGATGTAATTTCCACAAAGTATTTAAGCGCTACTTCTTGGGCAAGATGGCGGCACGTTTTGCCGCCAAGACTGCGCGCGGCGAGTGAGCGAGCGAGCAGACAAGCGACTGCTGCCTGCGGCACTCAAGCAGCAGTGTTCAGTGGTGAAGGACGTTTGTGCAGACGCGAGCTTTCCACACTTGTGCTTTTGAAGACCAGCAAGACATGGGGTTGGACATAGAAACGACTACTCCGGGGAGTCTCAACACTCTTAGCGAGTATCCTGTGACTCGGGTTAATGGCCAGAGGATTTATGGGCCTCCTAATTCGTGGGTCAATCGCCCTCCTCCAGAGAACAGTGAGATATTCATCGGGAAACTTCCACGGGATGTGTTCGAAGACGAGCTTGTTCCCATACTGAGCTCTGTCGGGGAAATCTACAAGCTACGTCTCATGATGACTTATTCGGGAGTAAATCGTGGCTTTGCTTTTGCAATGTTTGCAAATAGTTCAAGCGCTGATCGCGCAATACGCAATCTGCATGGCTTGGAAGTGCGTCCCGGCAGATTCATCGCGGTCGTCAAGTCCAGTAACCATCGCCGCCTCTGCGTTGGAGGGTTGCCAGAAACTGCTTCGAAGGATCAAATCATCGAGGAGATCAATTTGGTTATGGAAGGAGTCGCCAGGGTAATCATTTACTCCGACGTTGTTGACAAATCCAAGCACCGAGGTTTCGCGCTCGTGGAGTTCGTGGACCACAGGTCGGCGGTGTTGGCTCGCAAGAAGTTTCTTCCAGAGAGCGCCACTATATTTGATCGTCCCGTCGACATTGATTGGGCTGACCAAGAGATTTAAGTTGACCAGGAGATAATGAACAAGGTAAGTCAATAACTATAATATTTACGATGTTTTGGAGCCGACATCACATTAATGTGAAGGGCTAACATACCATTTTGGAATGTAGGTAACTAACTGTACGACTGTGTCAGAATCGTCCACTTGAGAAAATCATGATCCATAATTTATCGTCTTTCCCCGAAAAAAATATATGATTTAGTCATAGTATCCTCCAATACCCCCCCCCCCCCCCTCCCCCCGCGCTACCCACCCACTCACGGGCCATGTAAGAGTTGGAACGCAGAATTTGGTAACTACTTAGATAATAATAATTCATGTCTCAAATTGAATGTATATACATGAGCCCCCCCCCCCCCCTTCCGGGAGGATTCCCAGTTTTTAATTATTTTTTTTGGGGGGGAGAGGGGGCGGTGACGCTAAGTTTACCCTTTGAATTCCCTTGTCGTGAACCTAGAAGCTACGATCCAATAGGCAAGGTGAATAGGGTTCTTTGGATCGTGTCTTGGATCATTGGACTCCCCAGTGCGCCCCCCCCCCCCCCCACCCCGTGGAAGGTAAAATCCAAGTCAAGTTTTTCAATGCACACATAACACTTGTCCCTACTTTCGAAATATGGTGAAAATTTAACTACAGAAAACGCAGTATTTTGCACTGCTGAGAAAATTTGAATTCAATTTCGTATGAAAAATACTTACGAATTGGAAATGTTTCGGGGATGCGCCCCGAACCCGCATAGGAGCAAACCACTCAGACACCCCCCCCCCCCCCTTCCACCCGATATTCATGCGTCTGTGTGTGCGAAAGTTTGGCTTCGTTTTTTATTAGTCGGTTTTGGATATTTATTGGTATGTCATGCCAACCCGAAATTTTGTTTACCCTATCCCTTTATACAAATGTCTGAAATCAACACCAAATGTATACCAAAAGTCAAGGAATAATAATATGATGTATGAAATCGGACTTCATGTCATAAGCATACGCTAATGGCAAAACATGTATATTCCTTTGTAATCGTACCGCGCCGCGCTTGGATCTCATAACCTTGGTGCGCTGCTTCCAATGCCACCTCGTGTATTTGCTGGCTCTGCTTCGTCGCAGATTCTCGACTCGGCAACGTCGCTCGTTAGTTGTAACAATGGCAGCGGGCGCTTTGAAGTCGTGATTGGCTGTTGGTTGGTTAAGCGCAAGCGATTTTGCCTCTTGTGTGGGGAACGCGCCCCCCACCCTTTTTTTGTACGTTTTTTGGTTTTTGGACACTTTGATTTTTATTTTGAATTTTCTGTTTACAAAATGAAACTTACGTAAATCACCACAAAAAATTATGTTTTCCTGACCTCCAGGGGGGGGGGGGAGGGAATTGAGCTGAAATTTGCCCCCCCCCCTGCCCTTCCCTATGGGCGCTCATGTTTTTAAACACACTTTTTGAATGATTCTCGAATAAAAAGTAACTAGGTCCCAGTACGGGAGGTATAAAAATTATCTGTAGGTAGCCTGTGCCCAAGGTATTTGCCTGTGCCAACAATCCCGAAGCTACAAACCGACCAACTAAATTCTGGTTACTTTTAAATTTCCAAGAAAGTTTGTTTGTGAAAATGTGAATCGAATCACATGTTCCAAGCATGCTCACTTTACCATCACATACTTAGTGGACGTTTCCGGTGGTGATTTACTTGCAGTCCTTAAATTTTCTTAAACAATCATTCTTAGAAATATAAAAGAACAAGAATTTAGTTTGGCGGTTTAGACAAGGGTTTAGACCAACAGATGTTTATCGACCTACTCCTTTATTTCCTAACCAACTGTAACATAGGAAATATTGAAGGTAAATTATCAACTTTTGTCCCTCCACTTTATCTTGGGTAAGGTGGCATAAAAGTCTTTAAATTCGTATCTAATTTATGGGTACATTTGTACAAATAGCTCATTTCGAGGCAGATCTAACCCAATACATTCTGTTCAATAAATAAAAGTTTTCCAAGTGTGATTGCGTAAAAAAGTAACAAGTTTTTTTATTATTTTAAATATGGAATGATCAGAAAGCAGTCTTGATTTAAAACGTATATTTCACACTCAAGCATCAGATTCAGAATCGTGCTCTTTATGTTTCTTTCTTAAAATGGGAAATAGAATTGTAAAAACAACCAATTTTTTCAGTTTCTTATCCAGCTTTATACCGATGTCAGCCAAGAATCGAGCAATATAAATAATGTGTATTTATTTTTACAACTGAATATAAAATCTATAGGTACTAAAAAATTGTTAAATTCCATGATTCTTTCGTCTTATAAGTCAAGTAAAAAAGCGGGTTTAATGTATATTTTGTTTTCGAGCGCAAGTTAGTATAACGAGGGCCTCGGCTCAGACTAGAGAGCTCAGACCATTGTTGTGACTATTTATTCTAGGTAACTTCCGTCGTCTGTAAAAAGATAAATTGAATTCGCCGCAGAAAGCAATATTTTAAAACATCGATTTCTTGGCAGTGGGGAGGCAGCAGCTTTAACACAATAACACAATAAGTACTTCATTGTTTACTTCCAGGATCTATGTTATATTATGTCGTACCTCTAGCAAGGAACAGTATTATTTGTCTCGTCTTCGATCTGCCACGTGCAGACGGCTCGGGTCTCAACTAGAGGTGAGCGCGTGACGTGAGTCACGCGTGACTCACGCGTGACTCACTACTTTTAGCGTGAGTGTGCGTGTGTGTGCACACCACTGCTATAAGTCGTGCGTGAGTGTGCAAAGTTACTGGTCACGCGTGAATCGTGACACGCGTGTCACGCGTGACCATTATTTTTGCCATTTCAGCTTTCCAAATTGGTTTTTATTTTGTGAAAAACAAAAAAAATGCCCTGCGGGGCATGATTACTTTTAATTAGAAAAACAAAACATTGTCAACAACAGATTTCTGTGCATTTTGGCCAGGGCTTAGTGTTCAGGAAAGTTGCGATTGTTATTTCAAATTATGGACCCTTGATAAGCAAATTTAAATATTTTATGCATACTACCTAAGTTTATACCTATAAGAAAAGAGATGTAAAGGTGGTCCGTGGCCAAATTGCATTTCTCATGCTACACTTGACTCAACCGTTCTTTGTAAAAAAAAGAGCTGCATTGTGTATCAAAAATATGAGAACTGACTTAGAGGGACCTGACCTAAACAAAGTATATGATTTTGTAGTTATCAATGTGCGTGACTGTGCGTGAGTTGTAATTCGTGAGTGTGCGTGAGTTGTAATTCGTGAGTGTGCGTGAGCGTGCATGAGTCCATAAGATTTGCTGCGTGAGTGTGCGTGATCGTGAGCGAAATGACTAACCCGCGTGCGTGAGTGTGCGTGAGTGGAATACGTGCCCGCGTGACGTGACCGCGCGTGAGTAAAAAATCACTCACGCGCTCACCTCTAGTCTCAACAATATTCTCGTCGCTCGCGCAGAGAACGTTTCGGAGTGCGTAATAAACTTGTAAAGACACAATATTGTCATGCCAACAAAATCATTTAGTTACCTATTCTATTGCACACACAATCATTAGTTGCCATGCCAAAATGATTTAAAGATTTTGTTACGTTGAACAGCGATTTTGTGGTGGGAACAAGTATCTTCCCTAATACATTTTGTTAAAATAGAATATTCAAAAATCTCACATTGTTGCGAAATATTTTAATTTGGACCTATGGCCCACCCCACCACACATTCCAAGCTAGCCAACAAAAGGTTATGCCATTTGCGAGCATTTGATACAGATACATTTGATAAAAAAAAATACTAGGCGCATCGTTTTTTTGTGTATCATAGATAGGTATGTTATAGATATAGATAGGTACACTCAAACCAATTAAAAACGGTACTTTGCACCAAACGGATTGGCTGCTGAATTAGATAATGCATTAACACAGCCTTCATGGGATGATGCCATCAAACCTTTATCAGACAATCAATTTCTTTCGAGGTACCGTTTATTATTTGTTCGAGTGTACATTGATTTCTGGCCTACACTTCTATATATTATTGATACACGATGCGCATTTTTTTTTTTTTTTTTTAAATAGTTTTGACTTGGCCCATATTTTGATCACTACTTTTCAGTGCTGAATTTTAGATATCTTTCATTTACTTCTTACTTGAAGAGAATTGGCTGCCTTTTTTACACGGAGTGTTTTTTTTTCTGGGATACATATTACATGCTTCAAATATTAAGCAATTTGCATTGATATAAATTCATTTATTTCCTATAATAACAAATTGCTTTTCATTAAATTGTTTAATTAAAGTGTGAAATTGAATTGATTTGTGTGTTAATTTTTGTTTCAGATGCCCTACTTTTGGTTCTGGCGAATGGTGATATAATTACCTATATATTAATTATTTTTCAAGTTATCTTCAAATTCTGTGTAAACGCTCTAGTAAAAATAAAACACGTCAAGTGTAAAATCTGTTCTTTTTCTTTACTGTACCCCCTTGTCTCAAACCACATCACGAGCCTGATTATAATTTCCACTTAGCCTTTAAACACAAAACAGATATTTGTATTACTTTGTGACCTTGACGTTGACATAGTCATGAGCACCGCCTTGGAAACACTGCCATTTCTTGTGGCGAAGAAGCCACAATGACTATCCAACAATTTATAAACAACTTGTTATATTTTACTGTTCACAAGATATCATGCAAAAATATAATCTTCAATCAACTCAGTCTTCAAATGTACAAATGTAATTCACAATATTAATTTCGCAAAATAAGTACTCATATGTGGTGGGCTCGTTTCCCGATGGGCGTTCAACCCTGAACTTGCTTCATCAACTATTGTAGTCTGTTTAATAAGACATGATAAGACGTACGTATAACGATGAATAGTCAATTACCTTGTTTTCCGGTGAATTGTCGCCTAACCCAGCGTTGAAGTCACCACGCTTCCAAGTAGGTCTTGCTCGAGAAACGTGAGCTCCCTGGACGTGAAGGAATACGTGTGCTTGTTTTTTATTATCGATTTTTTATTCAAAAGGCGACGCATTATATGAGAATATAAAAATGGACACAATACATTTAATGACATTAGAAGCTCATTGGCACTATCTACTTATTATTTATAATCAATATTATATTTGTATTCTAAGACAAATTACAATTTCGCAATTGTTCTCAGCAAAACATTGCGAACTCAATGGCAAAAAAGAGTATTTTCATCATCACAAGCACTTCTATGAACAAAAAGCCATCCACTGACGAGCAAATTATAAAATGTAAACCATTATCAAAAAATAATACTTTTATGTTTCGATCATCTGAGGACATGAAATTTGCCGATTTCAACAACCACAAATATAACTAGCTATATCTTCCATGAAATCTTCGTGGTCTTCATTTTCCTGGTTTCCTTTCTTCTACTTCTGGAGGTTGTTATGGATGAAAGCAGCTTTCCTACGCCCGAGGGACTTCGCTGATCCAGGCTTTCAGGTCGACTCTGGGGATGGAGTTACTGGCGCAACCAACTCGCTGATTCCTGAGAAGTAAAACACATTTCAATCATTTCTCCTGGCCACTATCTGAGATTCCTTTTCTTTATCCGGATGAAACAAATCTGTACTTCAGAGATAGAACTGTATTTGTTGACATAAGCCAAATAACCAAATAGTCATATAACCAATAAAATAATGATGTAAGCAAGCTCTATCAGCTTGCTTACATCATTCTAAAGGTGTTCAAAACAAAAATCGAGAATATGGACTTCCGGCCTTCAACCTCTGAGGTACGGAAATAATTCATAATTGAAATGCATTGCATTGAATAGGGAAGATTCATTAATTTTTCTTTAGATTAAATTAAAAACTATATTAAAAATAATAAATTACTAACAATTGTTTCACTTTTCTAGTCCTTCGTTTTCTTTATCAAATCTCGCATTGAAATTTCTACTACCATTCAGGCGGAAAAAACAGCGTTTGTCAACATCACAACAAGTGACTAGGTAGACAGCAATGTTATTTGCGACCAGAGCCATCATGATTATACATTGTGTTTATGTGATTATATACCAACATGTGGCGTCAGTTGTCCCTTGCCGTTCTTGGTCTCAGTAAAATTCAGTAGTTTTATTCAGATTTAGAATGAAGATTACTTTATTACTATTTATCGCACGAGATATTTTTTTTTATTATCGTGATCAGAAACACGTAAATTTTTATAAATTCATGTTTTTATTACATTATAAATTCTAAGATTCCCTATTAGTCAACAAATTGGCAGTAATACTCATTTTTGGCGCCATTTAGTTAATACGCGCAACCATCTACAATTCCTAGCTTAGTTTTCTATGTTGGCGAACTGCTTCTAACTTCAAACATCAGTTTGCATTTTCTCGGTCACTTTTACTTTGCTTTTGCCAGCTCCCAGCCAGGACAGTGAGTGGCTAGTTTCCTTGCCACTTCAGGTTGGACAGTTCCTTTCGTGCTAATTTCCAGCGAACGAGTTGGTTTGATATTTCCCGGATGTTTTTTTTAAAATTATTATCACGTATCATTTCATTATTTTCCTAAATCCTGACCCACCACCCTTTTACTGCATTAAACTTCCTACTCCTAGCTTCCTACCCAACATCAAGCCACGAGTTCATCGCATTGCCGCCTACATCATCTCGCAACATCTTGAACTGTAAGTTACTCAACATTCTTTTCACACCTATGCAGTAAGTAAACAATTGCATGCGTTTGACGAAAACACTCATAAAACTATCACAATCATAATAGTTCCCTCCTACATTTTTATATTCACAATGTTACCTTTACAAATTACTATTCTACACAGAACAGAAGGATATTGATTGGCTGCTATTTATTGAGTTAAGTCTCTAATATTTATTGTTGTTAAACCTTTAAAATATTCAGTAGCAATTACGTGAATTACACTATACTTACGCAAACGATGCTTGGAGGAAAGCCAGGGGCTGCATGACTGCAATGTCATCAGAGTTGTCGCAGAGAACCCGCGCCAAACTCACTTTCCGAATCTCGTCCAGTTGTCCTGCAATGAAAACCGACCAGGTAAATGCAGGGCCGTAGGCAGTACGAGAGTGCCACTTCAATAAATAAGATCATTTTTAATAAATTTTAATTTTGAGAAGATCTTCTCTCCTTCAGCACTGGTCCAGCAATGTTGACATTCGGAAAAGACTAAAGAAAATTGATTTCGAAGTGTAAAAAAACAAAAAAATGCTCTGCGGGGCTGGTTTGAACATGTCTCCCACCACCCCAAAGTGCCAAATTAAAAAATATTGAATATTTCAACAAAATACACCTCATAAGTCATAACGTCTCAAAATTGATTTCAAAGTGTCCAAAAACCTATAAACGCCCATTTTCTTCAGAAAACACGAAAGATCATTGATCGTCTCCCCGCTTATTGTTTTACAAATTAACCACTGGAAAAATTAAAACATTTCGAAAAGGTGGGGGGGGGGGGGGGGGGGGGGGGGGGGCCTAAGAAGAAAGTACTGCCTAGGGCCTACGAAGGTCTTAATACGGCCCTGGGTAAATGCCGTGCCCTCCATCAGGAGTCACATGACCGATGAACTTGACCTACCTTGCGTGAAGGAGGAGGATTGATTCGACTCCTCGTAGAAGAAGCGATCGCCACGGCGCAAGCGCGCGAACTGGTCCCCGATAAGACAGAGGAATGTTTGACCGACCAAGGCGCCGCGCACCGGACGCTCGGCGACGGCGGCGACGTACAGGTCGACGTCGTTGACGGAAGTGTACAGGCTTCGCATCGTCGCGACGCTCTGGAAACATCGAGATGAATCTCAATCAATACTTGAACTAGCAGGTTGGCTATTCGACACTGGTGAATCACCCCATCAAACAAAAAATTAACATCTTGAGGAAGTATGGCATATTCATATGCGCATACTTTCATGGCAATGGCAGCTATAGTTCAGTTAAAGTTAAATTAAATCGTGATAGTAACAGAAATAAATGTGTAACAATAAGTGTCTACAATCAAAAACAATCGCATATTTTCAATTCTACATTGATTCATTTGCTTGCGAAAACTAGAAGTTTATAACAGCATTTTGACAGATTACGTACCTACACTTGTTTTGATCACAGCCTTCTGAATGAGGCGTCAAGAATACTAGTGTCCTTCGATCTCAAGTACTTTCTTCTTCTCTTAAAGCGCATTCTAGGTGATTTTATAGGGTTGAACTTGGTACTTGCACTCCGGAGGCCCGGTTCGATTCCCTTACCCGACCTCCTGATTAAGATATTGTCCTGGTTTCCCGCAGTCTGGTACGAAATATATTGAAACAACTACTGTATGTTCTGATGACGTCAGAGTACCCACCGATTGATCCATGACGTCGAGCAGACTCTCCCAGGAGGTCGCGCGCGGCAGACCGCAGACCTCCCTCCAGTCGTTGTAGGGCGGGATACCGTGGTCACGACCTCGTTGAATGTTCAGAGCCACGAGGTCCAGACCGAAGTCCAGGTTGCCTTGGAACAGGTGGTCGGTCAACTAGAGAGGAAACAGGACAATCAGCAACAATCAGCAGTAGACAAACCACCAAACTGATCTAAATGCATTGAGAAATTCATACCCCCCCCCCCCCCCCCCCCCTTCTCCCGGCAGAACTGTAAAAAAACTTTAAAATTCAAAATTCTGATACTACGTGCATTGTAACGCTATTTAAACACAAATTTGGGTCTATTTGATAATCTAAATTTTTCAAATTACTACCTTTCATTAGTACTATAGACTTAGCTGGGACGACATTTTTTGCTTTTTATGGTATTCATTCGATCCGAATTTTCGGGCCTTGCCCTAGACCTGGGCCCCTCCGACTAAACATCGAATTTACCCCAGTGTCTATGCATTTATAGCAAATTCAAATGTCATTGTGGCTTGAGATAAATAGACACAACTCTCTATTCTCTATATGAGAAAGACAGTTTAGTCCTGGTTCTGACCTCTTTCGAGAAGAATCTGTCAAAGCGTTGGCAAGTCTGCGTCGCCAATCCTCTGATGAGATCGTCCAAGGCGTCGTCTTTGTAGAGGGCGAACGGGGAGAAGTGGTTCTGATGGAGGACGAGATTCTCGCGGATGTTCCCGAAGCGGCTGTAACCTCTGCGAACAAATCATCAGACATTATAGACTCTCCTGACTTCTCATGATTTCTCATCTCCTCTCCTTCTGTTCTCCTGACTCTCCTCTCTCCTGACTAGTTACTTCAGTTGCTGATGTGAAAGTATAAGAAAAGTAAATCAATACGTTCCAAGATAATTAAAGTTTAGTCATTGTGGTTTGAAATTGGCGCGTCCACCGTCCAATTCAATATCATGTTTCTCGGTCTACAATGACGTAGTTGTATTCCCTAAATCGGCTAGCGGGACGCTTCCCAGAGTCCAGGGATATTTTCGAGCTATATGGATCATACTGGACTATGTGATCCCACCTACATCGTTAAGATAAAGTTAATATAAAGTCAAATAGCTGCTTTAATGTTGAGACTGATATCATGTGGAGGTATGAGGTCACTCACTGGATGGTGCTCTGGATCAGGCTGTGTCCGAAGCGAAAGGCGGCGGTGGCGAAGACGTTGGTGATCCCGGCGTTGAGGCTGCTGTCGTACAGACGAGTGAAGCCGCCATCTTTAGGTGACAGCTCGAACTTGTCCATGTAGTCGCGACCTGGAGGCGTTAAGGTCAAGTTATAGACGAGAACTTAATGATTAGTGGCATTAGCGTCTAAATAGATGGGGGTGGGGGGGGGCGTCCTGCGCAGCTATTCTAATTCGGAAATATCCTGATTCGGGCCGAATCCGATTCACGGCCATGGATTAACATTGCACCGAATCGGATTATGGCCGAATCAGGATATTTAAAGTTAGAATCTGCCCTGGAATTCCACAAAGACCGAAGGCTCTTCCAAAACGCACCAAAATGCTCGCAATTGAGTTCGGGAAAGAGGAGGAAAAATAGTTATTTCAGAATCGAAACATGAACAAGAGACCTCGCCTTGCATGATACTTTTTCTAACAACTAATTTCATCACTCACCTATCAAGATATTTCAATTTTGTTCGGAGGAGACGATGCAGCAAAGTTGGAGTGCGGCCAATTTGCACCACATAAGTATAACAAGCCGTACGAAATAAGAAGTAGAAATATGAGATGTTTTGAACCAACCTAGGATGAGTGGCAGGAACTCGTTGTATGTGATGTGCTGACAAGATTCATGGACATCATTACTACATTCATACTACTAAGGCAAGGTTTGTTTACTCCTATACCGATAACATTGGCTGAAGTGAAGCCTTTTCAGACCCTGAAATTAGTTTTTCTGACGGCGCAGCTCCATCTTTTATCTCCATAGTGAACTACTTTATCAATGGGTAAATGTTCATATTAGTTCATATTTTTACCACCAGTAGCTGATATTCAGCGTTATTCCGTCAGAATGACGAAAATTCTGGTACCTGGAAAGGCTTCACTTTCATTGGTCAAGTGAGAGAACCGTGTCTTACTAGTGTGAACTAAGCTACGATCCATGAATCTTGGTGCTGAATGAACTGACCTAGGATGAGTGGCAGGAACTCGTTGTAGGTGATGTGCTGCATCTCTGCGACGACGATGCGCCTCGCCTCCTGGAAGATGGCCTCGTCGCTCCAGTCGTGATGATCCTCGGCGAGCTGATCGGCGACGCGGTTGTGTTCGCGCATCCACACCGTGTGCATGACGGCGAGGTCCACCTGCTCGTTGGCGCGGGAGTCCCCGGCCTTGAAGCACGTCATCGTCTGCGTGCGGTCCTGACACTCGCCGCGGTTGCCGGGCAGCAGAGAGCGACCGCGCACGTTCTGGACCTGAGCAAGGAGGTTCACTTCCGGTCAATACTCTCTAGTGACTTGGCCGCGGTTGCCGGGCAGCAGAGAGCGTCCGCGCACGTTCTGGACCTGAGCAAGGAGGTTCACTTCCGGTCAATACTCTCTAGTGACTTGAAGCACGTCATCGTCTGCGTGCGATCCTGACACTCGCCGCGGTTGCCGGGCAGCAGAGAGCGACCGCGCACGTTCTGGACCTGGGCAAGGAGGTTCACTTCCGGTCAATACTCTCTAGTGACTTGAAGCACGTCATCGTCTGCGTGCGATCCTGACACTCGCCGCGGTTGCCGGGCAGCAGAGAGCGACCGCGCACGTTCTGGACCTGAGCAAGGAGGTTCACTTCCGGTCAATACTCTCTAGTGACTTGGCCGCGGTTGCCGGGCAGCAGAGAGCGTCCGCGCACGTTCTGGACCTGAGCAAGGAGGTTCACTTCCGGTCAATACTCTCTAGTGACTTGAAGCACGTCATCGTCTGCGTGCGATCCTGACACTCGCCGCGGTTGCCGGGCAGCAGAGAGCGTCCGCGCACGTTCTGGACCTGAGCAAGGAGGTTCACTTCCGGTCAATACTCTCTAGTGACTTGAAGCACGTCATCGTCTGCGTGCGATCCTGACACTCGCCGCGGTTGCCGGGCAGCAGAGAG
Source organism: Leuctra nigra (assembly GCA_934045905.1). Taxonomy (NCBI): domain Eukaryota; kingdom Metazoa; phylum Arthropoda; class Insecta; order Plecoptera; family Leuctridae; genus Leuctra; species Leuctra nigra. Next base: position 22,758,003 of record OW203762.1, read on the forward strand.
CGTCCGCGCACGTTCTGGACCTGAGCAAGGAGGTTCACTTCCGGTCAATACTCTCTAGTGACTTGAAGCACGTCATCGTCTGCGTGCGGTCCTGACACTCGCCGCGGTTGCCGGGCAACAGAGAGCGACCGCGCACATTCTGGACCTGAGCAAGAAGGTTCACTTCCGGTCAATACTCTCTAGTGACTTGAAGCACGTCATCGTCTGCGTGCGGTCCTGACACTCGCCGCGGTTGCCGGGCAACAGAGAGCGTCCGCGCACATTCTGGACCTGGGCAAGGAGGTTCACTTCCGGTCAATACTCTCTAGTGGCTTGGCTGGGTGATGCGACGCACCGCACTGGATAATTGAGCGAGCGTAAGGCGAGCATCACCAAGATGAACCATTTTTCCCCCAGCAGTGCCCAATTTCGTCCAACCAATCAATCTGAAATTTTGCAATCTAAGCGGTCTCGTTTACCTAATAGTTTTTGAACAGGATCCAGTGATTTTATGAAAATTAAACTGGTGCCGTTTGACCGATCAACTTCAAAATTTGCATGGTCATTGGTATCAACATTTTAGGTGTTTTTGTAAATTTTGAAGCTAATCTGTTTTTAACTTCAAAGTTATTAACATTTTACAGATATTTTATGCCTGTTTGGAAATATTTGTCAAATTATTGGAAGAAAATGCCAGATTTTATCACTGCTTCTTTGACCCACATCGTTTCAACTCTTTCCAAGGTCAACTAGAGCAGAAGTAGGGAGCGTGTCCCTAGTTAAAAATATTCGTCCATGCACGAGGAAGTCAAAGCAATATGTCACTACCTTAAGTCTGCCTCCTCGCCTGAGCCTGAGATCATCCTGCGTCGCCTGACTGGACCCGTAGATGTTGGAGCCGTCGATGTATCCGGTGATCTGGTTCATCTGCTCCCTCGGACCGAAGTTACACTCCGGCCTCGGCGCCGGCAGAGAGCGCACGAACTCCATGCAGCGCTCGGCGAAGGGCGCGAAGATGTGGTCGTTGAGAGGCAGGGCGATGGGGTAGCAGTCCGGATGTCGGATACTCTGCTGGATGATCGTGCCGTCTCGACAGCATGACAGCCCCGAGCCGCTCTGTCCGCGACTGATCGGGGTGTGCGTCAAGTCGTGGTCGGTGAATTGGCCCCATTGCATCAACAGCAGGGTGTAGTTCTCGTCGGGGCGGTCGGCTTCGGTGAAGAACTGAGTGCTGATGACGCGGGAGCTCGGGAGGTCGCGGCCGTCGGAACTGAGCGATCGTGGGGAGTTGACTCCTGGAATACGTCAGGAGGTTGAGAACATTGTCGTTACACATGCCATACAATTGCGACGGTGTTCTTTACCGCCTCATGGACAACTATGTCTTACCGTCGTCGTACTTGGGCGGCAGCACCCTCTGCAACGCGGTGTTGACGCGGCCCCAGCGCTCGTTGCCCAGGTTGTTGCAGGATCCGTCAACGCTGCGGTATTTCTCCTGGCGACAGCCGCCTCCTTGAGGACACGAGTCGGCGATCACAGTGTTCAGGATGCTGAACGTCGGCAGGGCGAAGGTGCCTTGCTCGGGGCTCAGGTTGAATCTGATAAACAAAATATGTGTTAGCGAAAAACATATTTTTCGTAGATTTTAGCAAGTTAAAAAAAGATTATCCAGAAAGTCGTAAAATATATTTTCAACATTAAATGCATGTAGCCGACAAATTTAAAACAATTCTCTTTTTTAGTAGGTATACGGTACACATCATCAAATCTAGAAAAAACAGACCATAATCTAAACATTTTTATAAAAAAAATATGACACACACAATTAGGCATTGTTTTATTGTTGTGCCATTGTTTTGCTTCAAACTATAAATGTTTTAGGAGTTTTTGGCCAATATTGTTGGAAGCATTTCATACAAATGATCAGATTAACGGTGCAGAATTCCTCGAGAATCCTCTAAAAACTACAATTTGAAGATATTTCCCGCACGTACTGGTTGACGAGACTGACGCTGGCCTCCACGTTCTTCTGCGCCTCGTCTCCCTTCTCGAGCGTCGTGTTGGTGGAGAAGAAGAAGTCCTGATGCATCTGCGCTGGCGAGCCGACCTCCACGACGATGTGCTGGGCGAACAACGACGCGACGAACTGGATGCGCTCCTGGATGCGCTGCAACGCCACGGCGGCGGCGTTGTTCAACTGCTGGGGGGTGAACGCAGGGATGACGACGCGGGGAGGCGGAGGCGCGCGCAGGACGCCGTTGTTGGGGCGGTCCAGGCCGGCGGGAACGGCTAAAACATGGACGATACAGTGATCATTTAATAAGGGTTAATTTTCACAAATCATTCCAATTATAATACTTTTCACATGTATAAAGGTACACACAAAAATGTTTGTCAGTCTTCATACCAACAATACGAAAGAAAATCGTAGATGGGAAGAATTTTTTTTGTGGATCTAGTTGGAGTAAGTGACGTAGAGACAAGGGAAAATAAGTTGGTGAAACTAAAATTTGTGTTGAAGCCCTGAAATTAGGTGCGTGAACCTGGCACCCCCCACTCACGTTACAGGGATGAAACTTTCCAAATATTTAGTGCGTAATTAGTGCGAATTAGTGCGACTACCCCTAAAAAGTTATTAAGCAAAAGGTGTGGGGGGTGCCAGGTTCACAGCACCCCTTTCGCACTAATTACGCACTAAATATTTGGAAAGTGTCATCCACCTAACGTGAGTGGGAGGTGCCAGGTTCACGCACCTCCTGAAATTGTATAAATTTGAATAAGGTTACAACTGTTACATATCTTCTTGTCTTCCAATATATTTTAAGCGGGTCCAAATACTAGGCGTATTTTGTATTGCTCCAAGCTTTATTCTGTGTTCATAATCTCATTTAACTTTAATTATTTTCATCGTTAATTAAATGGTGAGAATGAAAATGCTGGTAAAGTAAAAGAAACGACATAACATTTTTATGAATTATTAGGTCGTAAGATCAATTGATAAAATCACAAAGCTATAATCAATCTTAGTGATCGGCAATCCCCAATATGATCGTGAATTAAAAACACATGCGAAGATTAAATTAATTTGTAAGTGACAAAGGAAAAGATGTACCATTTTTCAATGAGTTAGATCACAAGATTGATTGATAAAATCACAAAGCTGAACATTCGGCCTTCACAAATGTGATTCCCCATTAGCATGAATTAGAGCCGTATTGCGTTTCATTCTTAATCCTTGGTCACCAATCACTTGCAGGTCACGGGGTCAATATCACGACGCATGTGATTGATTTTTGCCATTATCTGTCTTATCGATGATTTCGACAGCTATAAAGTGACTTCCTTGTGATGGGTGAATCAGTGATAACAGTGACCTCAGTGGGTGCAGTCGGGAAGTTCACTTTTACGATGAGAAATATCCAGTAAGTACACAACATTCATAACATTTTTATCTTGTGTGTTTTGATCATTATGATGCAACTCTTGTCTCAATATAGAAGAGTTTCAATTCGAAATACAGAATATTTAAAAGTCGTATTATCTTATTATCAATAATATGAGCAACTCAATACGGTCATGTTATGAAGTAATACTGTTATTACAGCCAGATGATACAATGATTTCACAAGAAAATACTATGTTTAACGCGTGGAGCCTTTGTATTGCATGCAAATTAATATACTGTGGGATAGTTGCTGTTCGATCGATTGGAGAAGAGTTTTATTGGGTATCTTGGGTAATCAGAAATCTGTGAACTATTTGAAATTAAGCTTCGAGTCAATACCTAACCTTAGAGGAATTAGTGAAGACCTAACTCTTAAACTTCTCTACAGGGTTGGCTGATAATTATAAAATCTAGTAAAATGTTGGTCCCCATGACTTGGAAAAATTATAACCTTTTTTTTAATATCCTACTCATTACTGTAAATGAAAATCTTTGATCGAGTAGTTGGTCTGTGTGATCTGGGCAGTGCCTACAAAAATTCAAAGTGCCGTATGAGTACCATCGTAACGTTCGCTACGCTCGCTTCATCAAACCAGTACATCTATGAACTATCGGCAGCATAACAATGAAATCGAAAGCAACAGTCAGTAATGCAGTCGCTACTCTACTACACTAATCCATTACTACCTTAAACTGCTATCAATACCAGCCAATTGGCTAATAAAATGTTTACTTCCGTGATCATAAATTTTGTTATCTTATCGACAAGGATTATATTATATTATCGCTATTCTTGATGCTATTCTAGACCAATCATGATCGGTATCACTGTATGTACTGAAGCAAAAGATATCCATGGAATTGAAGTAATTGTAAAACAAACTGTTTCAGATAGTAAAACTAGACGAATGACATATATTTGGTAAGTTTCTTAAGGTGGATTCACACCGCCGTTCCAAACCTGCCAAGTTTGCCGAAGTTCCGAATCGCCGTTCCAAAAACTCCCGTGTGAACTATGACAGTTTGGAACTCAATCTTCGCAGTTCGAATCTTTTCATAGTTCACACGGGAGTTTTTGGAACGGTGATTCGGAACTTTTGCAAACTTGGGAAGTTCGGAACGGCCGTGTGAATCCACCTTTACACCTTTCATTTCATTTACTAAATTTTTCAAAGGTCAGAAGAGTAATTTCTGTCCAGGTAGGTCTGCACTAATTTCTCAAACAATACAATGATATATTATTTCAAGAGCATGTGTTTTGGGCAAGATCTTCGCCTACCTCCCCTCTTACTTCTTCTCTATAACACCGTGTTAACACCGTGCTCACATATTCCCAACCCGAACAAGGGTCGCCGATTCTCGAAATAATTACCTAAGTTATGATTTGACGAATAGTCATCATAACCAATTAGCGAAGCGAGCGTCTCCACTCGAAACTAATGGCTCGAATCTCTGTGTTTTTGGCTGTCTGTCTATTCTTTTCGCATTACTACAGGCCAAGCAAATTAACATACATTATCCTGATTATCTGTATCTGAAGTAACGATGTGATTCTCTCAGGTTGTGCTTGGCGGTATGTTTATTCGCAGCCGTGTCTGCGGCTACATACACAGTGACAGTGATCCCAGTCCCTCTCAATGTCACACACGACACAGCTGTGTTGGAGGGCGTGTGTCGGGACTTGTTGCCTCGACATGGGTCTCACAGGCCCCTCGCGGGCCCGGCGCCCTACGTCATCACGGTGTCCAAGACGGCGGCGAAGCCTGGGGACTCCGTTCAGCGTGAGTACATCGAAGAATATACATCGATTTGGTTCAGTATAGAAGCTTTTATTCATATTTTCAGTTTTCTTAAAATTATCTATAATAATTACTATCAATAAAATCCTGAGAAGTTCAATTTATTTTATATATTTATAAAAAAGGTAATTTGAAAAGCAAGATGGTAAAACAAAGTAGATTGATATACTCTATAATCGGAAATTTAAATATTCCAAAAACAAATTCGTTATTTCTGTGCAATGCATTATATTAGAAGCTGAAGTATTTTTGTGAATTTTCATAACGGCTGCTCCCTACACTGTTCCAGTGATCATCTACGGACAGAACTCGACTGAGTTCCTCGGGGTCATCATCCAGGGACGTCACGAGGATGTTCCTGTCGGTCAGTTCGCTCCCTCAGGACCCAACACTCCTCCCATCACGCTGACAAACTGCTCAGGCATCGATGTAAGCTTCACATTCAGCAGTTGCTTTGTAACAGTCAATTGTTGATCTCAGAACATGTACCGAACTAAAATAGAGACTATTTTATTGTTTTATTGAGCCAATGCAACAAGCAGCAAGAAAGTAATATTATGGTAATAATACATTTATGTAGTGCTGTTTGTTATAAACGTGCTTTTGTATTGAGAGTGGAGCAAGTTGGCTAAGCTGGAGGCTTGGGTTCGATTCCTCGTAACTGACTGAGGTTTTGCGTATTTCCCTCAGTCAAGAGGCAGATTCTGGAAAGATATGCCACAACCTCCCCCTTTCCACCGCCCATCCTTACCTATTCCATCATCATCAACATCCTAATCATTTCTCCGTCGCCATTAGCCTAGTTGTAGAATGGTGTGACGTCAAATACCCGTACAAATATTACAATCTCTTTATTTTTCAGACCACTGCGAGTTACATCAGCCGTCAGCCAATCAGCCAGCTTATTCTGAGTTACACTGTTCCTGACGTACCTTCTGTCGTCTTCAGGTGAGTGCACATACATCACTGGGACACGTTGGGTCGTAATTGAGCGAGCGAAGCGAGCGTCTCCTTTTGGCTCATTTGGCACGGACCTATGTTTTTTTTTATTTTTTTTGTTTTTGTTTTTTTCTGTTACTGACGATATACAGGTCAGAGTTTTTCTTCGATCGAGCTGAAATTTTGCACACGTGTTTGGACATTCTCTGGGCGTTGCAGACCCTAATTTTTTTGAAATTTACGGATTGGTTAAAATTTAAATAAACATCTCCTGATAGGTTGAAAAGTGAAAATGGTCTTCGACAAATCTAATCAAAGTCATATTTTGGCTATACATGTCTAGAGTTTTTTCTCGATCGAGCTGAAATTTTGCACACATGTAGAGACAACCTTTTCTGTTTGCAGACTCCAAATTTTTTTGAAATCCATTAATTGGCTAAAATTTAAATAAACATCTCCTGATGGTAGGTTGAAAAAATCATATTTTGGCTATACAGGTCAGAGTATTTCCTCGATCGAGCTGAAATTTTGCACACATGTAGAGACAACCTTTTCTGTTTGCAGACCCCAAATTTTTTTGAAATCCATTCATTGGTTAAAATTTAAATAAATATCTCCTGATAGGCTGAAAAATGAAAACGGTCTTCGATAATTCTGATCAAACTCATATTTTGCATGATCATTAAGACCAATATTGTCTCTTATTTTACAAAATTTCATCCCAATCAGTTAAGAACGTATGAACGTATAGACATTTTTAATATCTGTCAGTTAATGAAGTATCGAAATGAATGTTTTCCAGTGCCAATTGAATTGTTTCTGATTTGCTTTATGAACCAGGTGCTTAGATGCTATTTTAAAGTTTCGATGAAAAGCATATACCTACTTTTAAGTTGATATCATAATCAATTCAATTTGGATGTATATGTTTTCTGTGCGTTGTGTACGCATTTCCGGTTCGAGAATTTGCACGTACCCGTGCTCGCTCATCAACGCGTTACACTGAGCGTTTTCCTAGTAAATAGAAATACACCATGTTCAAATCGTCCGAATAAAAAGCATTCACTGGAACAATGACTGGTCGAGAAATAAATGTGAATATGTATAAAATGTAATACGTTTTAAAATTTGAATATATTTACTTTTATTGCTTTTACTGCGAGCTTAAAATAATTAAATTACATTTCAATATTATTTGACTGTGGGTCTTAGAGCCATATTGCATTGTGCAACCGGTGGCTATTACGGTACACGCTTTTGTGAAATTATATTGATTGGTGTTAATATTTGTTTCAGAGCTACGTTTGTACGAACATACGCACAGTTCTGGACCGGTGTGGAATCCGAGACTTTGACAGTATCATGAAGTGAGCTTCTAGTGTCAAAATATGAAAATGTCGATCATCAATTATTGACAATTTTCAATTAATTTATCATCAAATGTACATTTTGTAAAAACGAAACCAATAAAATACGACAAACGTAACTTCTGTTCTCTTTCATTAGTGTACTTATACCCTCTAATTTCTCAAACCACATCACGAACCTGATTATAATTTCCGCTTGCCTTTAATTACGGAAGTGTTTGCAGTGACAATCAAAAGAGTCATTTTTCATTACTTTGTGACCTTGACGTTGACATAAAGTCATGAGCACCGCCTTGAAAACACTGTCATTTCTTGTAACGAAGAAACCACAATGACAATCCAACAAATAATAAACAACTTGTTTTATTGTACCATTAATATGCAATCTCACTTCAGCGTCAATATTCATTTAAAATAAAATAATATACCTACTCTGTCCTGTTCGCAAGATATAATGCAAAATATAATCTGCAATCAAGGCGGACTTCAAATGTATAAATGTCACTCACAATATCAATTTCGCAAGATAAGCACTCAAACGTGTGTGGGTTCGTAACCCGATCATGGGCGCTCAACCCTAAACGTGCGTCATCATCCATTGTTTTCTGTTTAATAAGACGTAACTAAGAATAGACCTTGTTTTCCGGCGAATTGTCGTCCTAACCCAGCGTTGAAATCTCCACGCTTCCAAGTAGTCCTTGGTCGAGAAACGTCACCTCCCTATGCGGTTCTTGAATGTCTGATGACACCACACGTGCATTCTTTACATGTTGACCGTGTTGGGTAATTATGTAAACTCATGTCTCGCAATTCACGCCTTCGGGAATCCTTTACCGGTAAAATATTATAATTAAATCAGAGTTTAAAATATTTACCTACGGCAAGAATAGGAGTGATAAACGGTAATTGTGTAAGCGTTTTCACACACCCGTCATGGATTTGCACACATCAGATATTGGCACAAAATTGGTAGCTCACAGGAGCCTAAAATATACTCGATACGAAAGATATTGTATCGTTGGAGAGTGAGCCGCTTTTACGACAAAACCTATCAGAAATTGCAAAATGTTGAAGAATCGGCTGAAATTGGAGACACTATTACCTAAATATCGTCACAGCTATTGAACCAATAAAATTATGAAAAATTTCGAAAATAGTTAACATTGCTAATTTTTAAAAGTCGGGTAAGTCGAGATACCGGTTGGGAATAGAAATGTGGGAAGACCGAGGAAAAGGTGGAAGGAGGCAACACAATAGGCCATCCAACTTATAGAATACAATTTGTACCTAATGTCGTCTCAAAAATAAAAAATTAGTTTACTTTAAGTTGAGTTTGGGGACAAATATTTTTCCAGACAGAAGCGTACTGGGATGCAAAGGCCATGGTTGCGAGCCCTCATAAACAAGTGAGCTCGTAAAATGTCAAACGGCTCAAAGCCAACAGGTTCTGGACGTTGCAAGTCCGTTCCCGATTTATTTAAGAAAAGTGTATAAATCAGAGACGTCTTGTCTAATGTGTGAAGGAAAGCAACTCACCTGACACTCGCTTCCTCGACGGGCAGCAGACGCCGAACTCATTGCCCTGGAGTCGACACGGCTGTCGTCGCAGCTCCGGCAGCTCCGTGTAGAAGGTGATACATCTGACCAGAGGGCGACAGAATCCCGCTTCACCACTCACCGTGGCACATGGAGGCGACACCACCACCTCCTGCACGAACAAGTCAGGCTGTCGTGGCTGCTGCACGAACACTTCGGGCTGCTGAGCCTGTGGGACTAATACTTCGGGTTGTTGAGGCTGTCGTTGGACGAATACTTCGGGTTGTTGTGGTTGTCGTTGGATTTCAGGCTGTTGTGGTTGTCGTTGGACAAACACTTCGGGTTGTTGGGGTTGTTGAAACTCCTCGAACTCTCTCTCCGGCTGTTGATTGCGTCGTGGAGGGTTTATGTTTATTCGGGTCGGCTGTTGCGGCTGTCGTCGGTTATCCTCTTCCCGCTGGAAGAACTGCTCTTCGGGTTCTTGTTGTTGAAACGTCTGAGTTTGTCCCTCTTCCTGGAAATCTTGGTCCAGATCTTCCTGCTGCTGGAACTGATCCCCATCTTGATCCACAAACTGGAACGACTGCGTCGGCTGGAACGGCTGCGTCGGCTGCGGGAACGGCCGTCCCTGTTGCAAGTTCGCGAACAACGTCTGTTGCAGCTGCGCCTGCAGTACTTGCTGTTGCTGTTGCGTGGCCTGCAGTCGGCGCAGCAGCTCGGCCTGCTGTCGCTGCAACGCCGCCTGCAACTGCAGTCCGCCGCCCTGCGCAGCCTGCGTCTGCCGCTGCAACGCAAGGAGTTGGCCCTGCAGGTCGCCCTGCGCGAACTGCAACTGCTGCTGTTGCAGTTGCTCGGGGAACAGCTGGGTCCGGAAGAAGTCTTGAGCGTCGAGCGCGGCGAACGCGCCGAGCAGCACGAGCAACGAACCGAGGACCTCCATGGTCGGACTCCGCGGTGTAAGTGCAAGCGCTCGACGACGACGCCGCGTATATTCGCGTGGTACTGGAGTCGGTCACGTGGGTGGGCTGAAGGCCGCAAGACAGGCGTTGGTTTCTGCTTTACCGGCTCTATTGAAGACGCAAACAGATTCGAGATTAGGTGTTATACCTGAGATTAATTAATCGCGTGCTTGGCTTCCCTGAAACGTCATCATTAAGATTTCCTCCTCTACTGATTAAAAATAACTAACTACGTAACTAACTACAGATTTTTCCCACTCTTAATGAATTAATCTGCTTTACCAAATGATTAGCATAGAAGCCACATATCATGAGTTACTCCAATTAGTTGAGCTAACATCGCTCAAGCCTGCAGATTTAATTTAAATTATGATATGAACTTCTTTAATTGGAATAATAACATACATCAGCTTTTGCACTAAGACGGAAATAGTAAAACATACGGTTGATATTCAAACAGCAATATCTGAGGATTCATTGATTCATTAACGTCCATCAGCCTTCCATTCCTGTCTCTGCTTTGTATTTATATAAAACAGTTCTCAAGAAAATCATGTAAATATGTGTGATATACGTTTAATTACAAGGCTCAATCAATCTCATTTTACAATTAAAGACATTGACCTTATCGACTCCGTATAAGATTTAATTGCAACAATAATTATAAGAAGCTTTATTTGTTTCTGCTTGAAAAAACTGTTGCCTTTTCCGGTTAAAAGTACAATTTTGTTCGATGGTTTCTCAAGTGCTTATAAAATGCGATCAGCAGAGAGCTGTAAATGGAATTATAATTCCAGCGTTTATTTCTTTTGAAAGGGTTATTGAATATTCATAGCGATTTGAAATATTAAAATTGCAAAAGGTATTTCGGTTAGCCCCAAGACTCAATACACCCATTGGCTGACATCATTTCTGCATAACATCATAAATGCATGTCTCAATGTACATGTCAAGTATATGCGCCCACGTTTTCATTTCAACATTGTGTAATAGGTCGGTATATCAAAACCCCGTTTGTAAATACCCCAGAGAGTTTCTATAATAAATTTGATAGATTTATTTCTTGGCATTACGTGGGCGATTAATGTTCATCATATATAACTACTTATCATCGTGAGCAAAGAAATCAACTCCTTCGACACAATAAACGTTTTAAAAAACAATCTACTTATGTTCATGGCTTTCATCCAAACAATCTGTTCTCTGTACCATGACATTTCGATATCACTGCGAGCTTGGATGTAACTTCGGGTCCAGATCTTGGATGTATTTTTTATCGTCTTGTTGGATATATCCTCCAAATTTCATGGATGTTAAAAACTAAACAAGGCCACCTGATAGAAACCGCAGCGGTGTCTCGAAGAAGATCCGGTTGAACTCTAGACTTGCTACGACCCGACGCCGTCGTACTTTCACTGAGTAGTTAGACTATAAGATGACGTCATGACAAAACAATTATATGTGTCTAGTTGTAGAGCAAAGTTCATTTAAAGAGCTATTGCGTATGATATATTACAGTTCTGTTCTTTCCTTGCAATATGAGTAGGTATGACGATAGAAATTATTTAGGGAAATGTAATGAATCTAATGTTATAGACAAAAATTAAAGGTCGCCCGACTAATGGGGCTCCACACTTCAAGATTAGAATAGAGTGAGCTAGGTGCAATTATACCCCGTTGATATGGCAACAGATCAAATGTTGTTGACAGTTGCTAGACATGTCTGAATTGAAAACAAAAGAAGTTGTTTAACATAAAGTGATCTTCTAGTATAAAAAGTAAGTAATTACAACTATTTCTACATTTAAGTAGTATATATTACATTTTAAAACAATTACCTTCACTCCGAACACAACAGTTTGGCATTATATTTCAAATACAAGAAGTTTAAAGTGAGCTGTCATCTATCTGTCATTTTGTACAGACATGCGTGGAAGGAAAAGAGGTAAAATTGTAGCTATAGCGCTCCGTAGTGGGAGCAAATGGCAGCGTGGAAGCCCATTGAGCAGAATAATTATTATATAAGTAAAAAAAAAATATCTATAAAAGTATGAATTACACCCGACAATGTCTTGTTTACCTGCTGCTCCACACTTCTAAATGGAAAATATGATCCAAAGGTTTATATCAAGTTCTGTGACAAGAAGCTGCTTTGTGTAGATGAGCAATTTGCTTCACCTAAGTTAATGCAGAAATCGTGTCCTATTAGTGCATTGAAATCACCCTGTGGGAGTTTGTTACCTAATCCATGATATTTCAAGTGCGTGAGAAATGAACTAGAAAACACTTCCTAACACCTCTCTTCTGGTTCATGACAAATGCACAGGGCTTTCCTGATGACCGTTCACGGATGAAGGTGAAGGTAAACGTAGACAACAGCTAATGTGTACTTCCTGGAAGTTAGTTATGTAACAACGTCACTGCTCGAGGAATTCCCGACACTCAATCAATCGAAAGTTTTTAATTGGGTTTTTAATTAAATAACATAATACGTGTATGATATCATGATACAAACATGTATTGCTCTTGGTATTGGTATAAAATAAAACTAACTCGATTAATAGTTCGTGTAAGGAGTCAAGTCACTCCTTACAAAGTCAGCAAATGCAAACACGCAATAATATTATAATAAAGGATTTAAAAATAAATTAGTATGTAAATCATAATCACAATATCGGTATCTCAAGAAACACGCTTTCACACTGAACAAAACATTCCATAGGATAAGAAAAACACATACAAGATTATAGAACACACTACACAGAGATGTATACATATCTTTAAAACTAAAATAAAATTACAGTCACAATAAATATGTGCGCTTAAACTTTGCACAGAAAGACGACAAACAAAAGTTTACAGAGATGTAGAAATGAAAATAGTAATGATTCCTATAGTTTATCTGTGGTATGGCATCCGTGAAATCTTTCACAAACAAGAGAAAACTATTCGACAACATTGGTGGTCTAAAGAGCGGGAAAAAGTGACGAAGCAGAAAGAGAATCTCTCATTGAGACCTGGAATATACCTCACTCTAATACCATGTTCACACTAAGGATTCGATCATGAACCAAAATCTCGATTGAGTTGTAAGAACGCGATCGAAATCTCAAACTCAAGGTCAAACAAAAGAAATTATGACTTTTAAAACTAAGAACTTACAGAATCATGATCGAATCCTCAGTGCAAAAACAGAGGGTATAATGGGTATTTTGTCAACGATCGATCCCTGAAGATATTACCGTTGGTACTGCCTCCTAAATTTTTCTAGCATTGGTGAAGCAGTTCCAACTGTCAATAAAGTTTATCTTTGATGTTGAACGATATATTTCTCGGCCTAACGCAACCTCGCACATGAGATGTAAGCGTTGAATGAAGTATGACGATTGACGTCAGGCTCTAAGTGACCATGTTGTCTTTGATCCAGTCCATGTACTCGGTGACGCGCGTGTAGACCCCGGGGTAACCGGGCTCGCCGCATTTGTTGCCGAACGAGACGATCCCGATCTGCATCCAATGGCCGTCGCGCTTCAACATCAACGGTCCACCAGAGTCGCCCTGAAACAAGTTGATGTTGAAGTGTTGACGTCGAACTATTCGGCAACTAAGATAATGCTGATGGAGGGGGGGGGGGGGGAATGGGGGGGGGGGGGGGGGGCACTTGAGCAGGCTGACCCCCCATTCACCATACAAAATTTAGTTTAGTGTCCGAGGATCAATTAAAAAATGTTAAAATTAAAAAAAAGCGGGGCAAAATAGGGAGTTGTTTGTTGTAATTTGAGCAGTTTAAAATCCCAGAATTGATTTTAAAATGTTTATATTCGAAAAAAATGCCCTGCGGGCAACAATTGGAGAGTTTTTTTGCTTCAGTTTGTGCATTTTAGAGCCCCAGAATTACTTTTAAAAAGAACGCCCAGGGGGGCTAAAACTGGGAAGCGATGCCCCCCAGATCCCCCTCCCCCCCCCCCCCCCCCCCCCCCCCCCCAATGATGAAAGTACTTCCTACGCGCCTGTCGATGAAAAAGATTATATAATGATGCAGAAGCGGTAAAGATGCACGGGGGGGGGGGGGGGGGGGGGATCGTGGCAAATTAGTAGTGTAGTAAATTAGTAGTAATAAATTAGATTAGTAGTAGATTAGTAGTAGATTAGTAGTAGATGAATGACAATGATGAGAAATAAATATGTAAGGGATGGAATTCCGCGTTGGAAAAGAAACAGTCGTGTTTATTTGTATATGGAATCTTCCCAGCAGACTGAGGAAACCTCGGTCAGGAAGAACTTATGCGTGATTCGAACCCCGAACCTCTGAGAGTTTCTGCTTGAGCCAGCTTGCTACGTGGTTGAGGTTGAGTGAAGCCAGCTGAAACACTCACACAAGTCACATTGCAGATGACTTACAGCCTCTCAGTGCATCTCGTGCTTTCAGAACGATACGTCAAACTACATGCAGTTGTAGCCTTTCTTTATGCAAATTCATTGAATGTAGCCCTGTTTGATAGCTATTTTTGTACCTGAACCATGCATATAGACATTTTGCTAATATTTATGCTATACAAAATGTAGAGCATTCTTTCTTTACGTGGCCATAAAGACAATAATATCAAATAATTATTCTCATATAAAATAATATCAAAGACATTAATTTATATGATTCATTTGGAATTATATTAAAAGAGCTATTATTTCTACTCACAACTGCACCATTACTGTAATGTAAATGATGCATTTATAAATGCAATTAAAATCAGTGATTCGCCTTTCGTTGCTCAGCCTCCACGGCTGGATCTGAATTTCACTGGCGCTCGTGAGAGGTAAAAGTGAATGTCTAAGATCAGCGATAGTTTTGTTGATATTGTAAAATACCGATTGGATTAATTTACACGAGATCGACGAGTTTTTATCCCCGCCTCATCGCAAAGTCGTGAAAATCGCGAGGAATTGGAACAAACTCGTACTTTCTGATAATTTCTAACTCAGGAATGCAGTTAATAAAAGCAGATAAAATTAAACGCTCCCAATAATGAAGACTTTTCTCTCAGGGAGTAATTACTTCAATCCTTTACTCTGCAATCTTTCATACAATAAGCATACCCAAGCTTTTCATTATACGTTTATACGATGGCTTTAATTACTTTGTGCAAATTTACTTCACCAGAAAGTTCATTCTCTAGGGAATGACGTTCTCGTTAGTAAATCACGAAGAAAAAAACCGAACAAGTCACATTTTGAATTTTATTGTTTGCTTTGCCTAAAATTAACAATAGTTATAGCTTGTAAATTTAGCTCACGTTGAGCAGATGACTGCTAATAGTTTCGAATTAATTATTCCACAAGAAATTCAAACTCTGGAGAATGAAACTCTCATACAATAGCAAATCATGAAGACAAAACAAGCAAATCAAAATTTTAATTTGTTTATTTACTAGGTGGCAGGTGATCAAAATTAACAATAATTTGCTTGTAAAGTTTGATGTAAGCTTTGACCATGAGCCGTCATCTGAGCGAAAAGGTATTTTAGGTGAAATGAAAAGTATGACAGTATAATTACATGTCTAACAAAACCAGCTACTATAAACAATACTTGACTTTCGTAAATAAATACCTGACAAGCATCTTTTCCCCCGTCCTTGTATCCCGCACAGATAAAGTTGGGTGTGATCCTCTGGTAGTAGGTTCTATCGCAGTCGTCATTCTTCCAGACCGGCAGCTGTGCTTGTCGTTGAACAGTACTCTCCTTGCCGCCGTAGTACGTCGTCCCCCAGCCGACGACGGTGGGCTTGTTGCCGACGAACAGCTCGTTGCGGTACTGCGCTTGCGGGAGGCACAACGGGATGATGAAGCGGGAGCGACGCACATCGCGGTCCAGCACCAGCATGGCGATGTCGTTGTAGAAGCCGACGCGACTGAAACGACCGTGGGCGCGGACGTCGACTACGTTGTACGTCTCTGGCGAGGACGGTTCGTCGGTGCGTTTGAGGTCGATATCTCCGAGGCGGACGGTGAACTGACGTGCGTTGAATCTAGAGGGCAGAGTTGACAGTTTGAAGACATGACAGTCTGTATCACTTCCATCACAGTAAATGGAGACAAAATCGTTTACTTCTTGCATTTTTCACTCTGTTGGATTAAATAGATTGATATTGGAAACAAATATGAAAACTCACAAAAAATCTGCATTCATGACTTGACGAGTTCCATTATTCTCAGTTAATTTAAAAGTTGGGAGAACATTTTCACCTGATCTCACTTATCAGAAAGGACGAATCGAGTACACAGATTTGTTGCCAACAAATGTTGAGAGAAAAGAGATCTAATCTACAAGTGGACAGTGATCAGTAGATCATCTATAAAGTTCAAGTTGGCAAAGGCGAAAGACTTGTGTTCCAACAATGAGCGCAACAATGTTCTGTAGAAAGCTCTCGCGGTCTTCTCAAATGTTGAAAAAAGAGATCTATTCTACCAGTGGACAGTGATCAGTAGATAGTCTAAATTTCAAGTTGGCAAAGGCAAAAGACTTGTGTTCCAACAATGTGCGCAACAATGTTCTGAAGAAAGCTCTCACGGTCTTTGTTGCGTGTCACGCGTGCAATGCGCCGCCGTGAGCACGTGACGAGGTCCGATGAGTGAGCCACCGCACCAGAACTCCGTCCGGCGTTGCCCGTGCAGGAAGATGGCCGCCATCCATGGCCAGCGTCCAGGCAGCGCCTCCTCGCCGCCCACTACACGGAACCCGGGCACCTCGGGCTGGCCGCACTCTGGAAATCACAGGACACATAACTATACGCAGACCAACTTCAACTTCAAATAACATATACTTTTTGGACTGATTTTTGGCGTGGAAAAGTCTAATTTATAAACGTATACCTAGGCATTATAAAATAAAGAAATGATATTTTGTGTCCGGACACTATTTCTTATTACTCATATTATTAAAGCCACGTGTCGACTGACACAAAATTACATAATCATTCCCTTTCATGATTCCAAAGAAAATCATTCATTCCATGGTGTTACGTCAAATCTACAGGGACCGAATCCACTTCTGCCCCCTCCCCCGGCCCCAAATTTTCTTCGATAAAATAATATACCTACGTTGCAAATTTCCCAGTCCAGAATACCAAACATTTGGATCGCCTGCAGGACGAGCCAAATCTGGCCAAATGTTGGGCTCGTCCTGCTTTTTCAATAAATATAGCTACGTACTTGATCTCTTTTGATAAAGAGTTACTCGGCATATTATACGACTACTCGTAATATTAGCTCTGCATAATATATTATTCTTATAGAGTTGCAAAGCTAAATGTTATTTTCTATGAAACGATTACGAACTTGTGTAATGATACATATTGTTCAAAATCATAAACAGTTTTGGGTGTATCGCAGAGAATAGATGACATTTTACACTCCAAGCGTCAAGAAAACCGCCGAATCATCACCATGAAATGTACATTTTGTGCATTTCAAATGCGTATTTAATTGAAAAAAAATAAAATGGGTTAAATAGACAATTTTCAAGTGCAGTGAGTTGGTTAATCTAGTTTAAATTGTGCAATTGGGAGGTCGCGATCGTCCAACTTCTTTAGTCGCGACAAAACGAGAAATAAGTTCTTATACTTGTGTCTTATAAAGAAGCATGAAAGTGCCCTTCAAGAAAACAAATAAAAATAATAATGGCAATTGTTTATCATTTTATTTTTCCTGTAAATTCCCAATAATTCTAACAAAGATAAAGTCCTTAGAAAAAACTATTCATTGTTGTACCCAAGTCATTCCCAGAATATTAATCTTTTCCGTCACGTTTTGTTTGGGGCGGTCGATGAGAATATAAGATGAAGGTCATCAGCAGATTGTTTGAGTCTGGATGGGAGAGTAAATTAAAAAGCAATCCGAAGAAATTATCTTCAGTCTAGTCTTCAACTATCAGTTATCACATTCAAGGTCCAGTGACTACAATTTAACTAAATTATTTATGAAGATTATTGGCCTATGTTTGATCTATGATCTCTGGAAGTAGGTAAAAATTATAAGTATAATAATCGCGTATGATTTATCAGCAATAGCTTCTTCTGAAACCTGCTCCAGACACTCTAAAATTGCTCTACATGAAATGAAATGTCAAGCTTAAATAGTACTTCAAGCAAAAAATATAAGTAGGCTCATCACGTATAGCAAGGAGAAACAATTAATTTTCTTTCATACTGATCTCCCAGAAAACGATTATGAGATGGGTGTGAAAATCACGACTCGATGATGTAATGACGCATTTCGAAGAGTAATTCTCACCGCCATCTGGCACGATGGCCAGTCCAGAGGGTCGCGTCGTCGTCGGTTGAGGCGTCGTCGTCGACGTCGTGGTCGGTCTGGGCGTCGTGTAGCGGTCGGCGCTGGTCGTCTGCAGGATGGTAGGACGTCGCGTAGGCTTTGCCGTCACAGGCTTCAAGACCACAGGCTTCGGTCGCTCCGTCACGTATCTGTCAACACGCAAGAAGACGTCTTAGCCGCAAGACGATTGTCACAAGAGAATCGAACTAATCAACCAATACATTAGCAGTATCTTTTAATAGTTGGATAATGATAATAATAATAATACAGTTTTCCGTTCGTGAAGGGTGAACTAAAATGATCGCAAGCATCTGGAGGCTTATTATACTAATCACTTACGGTCACTTGAAGTCCGGTTATAGCTCAAGTTATAGCTAAGTACTTATATCAATAACTTGCAGGACTGGCCTTGGACTAAAGGAGAACAATGGTATTAAGGGAGGCCCCAGGGCGCAACGGTCATAAATTAATTTGTAGGAAATAATTAATTGTGTAATAGATATTAGATTGTGTCACTTTCAACATACTCTTTCCATGTCGAGAGATTTCAAAAATTATAGCATTCAGCAAAATTGTGTTCCTAAGTTAATAAAGTATCGACGACAAGCTGACATAATACCGGTGTCCTCTGTTTGCCCGCCCTCGCATTGAACGTGGAGGGATTCGGAACTCACGTTTGATCACCTCTTCTTGGACAGCAAACTCCCGGCACAAACAAGCTCTTGAAGCAGATCGAGTCTCTAAGACTCGCAAGATCCAGCAGCAGTTGCGGACACGTGCTGAGATCGTCGCAGTACCCTGGACCACCTCCCGGCGTCGTACATTGCCGCGGTCCTCCGATCTCTCCCCCCGGCTGGTTGATCACCACCTTCCCGGGCCCGTACGACACCCGCGGCGGTATGGCGACTCTCACCAGCGGCGCAATCGTGTCGGTCACATTCCTGCCCAACACGTTCTTGCTGATCGTGTACAACGCCCCCGGCAGGTCCTCGTCGGGCGTCGCACTGACGTCGTCGACGCGCTCCGTCTCCGTGCCGCCGCGCGTCATGTTCACGATGTAGCGGCCGACGGTGTTGATGGCGCCGAGCGTCTCCGTGATCGTCGCCAGGGTCTGACGCCGATCTGGACCGCCGAACAGATGGCGTCCGGACTCGACATTGGAGGCGTCGGCGGCGTCGGCGTCTGGAGTGGACTTTGACTCTCTGGATTTGTCTTCGGATGGTTCGCTGTCTGACGTGTCAAAAGCCGAAGTACCCCAGTCGTAGTCGAAGAAGAAACCTGGAAATGGAACAAAATATTTAAGTTGACAACAAAGAAAGCAAAGAGCCACACCCACATACAACATTATTTAAATTACCTCTTATTTATCAGCTAAAAAAGAACAATGCTTCTGAATATGGAACTAAAATTATTTATGACGGGCTTAATACATATTTTAAACTTATTACAAAAGCACAATGTTAAAATTATACAGCAGAATTTTGCTATGTTGACACTGTTAAGGACAATCATCTGTAATTAATGTATGCATCTTGTTTCTGTGAATCGGATTGTGACATTGCCACTTAGTCGAGGAAGTAAATGTTGAATAATATGTTGAACAAAAGGTCGAGTTGCCTTCCGGAGTGATTTTTCAGGTGCATCGATGAAAGTTGTCGCCCAATAAGTTGTGGGTGGATACAGTTTGACTCGAGAACAAAGTGTGTCAACGGGTCGCAACTCGAGGGGAAAAACTCTCTCTTTCGCGCATGTGCGGTGACATTATCCGGACACCGAGCAGCTCGTTCAACCACGTTGGTAGCGCGACGTGACATGTGACATGTGATCGAGATCACGTGAGATGAGCAAACACGCGCGGAAGAAAGTGAAGACAGAGATCCAAACTTCAAACAAAACAAATGTTTGTTGCCGATAATAATCAATATCCTTTCACTTATTCCATGCAAATCGCAAGTTACTTTCTTCCACCTTCAAATTGGAGATCACGGTGTGCAAATGTCATTGAGCTGCTAATAAGCACTTCTCGGAAGATCGGTTTGCACATTTGCAATCAATCAAAATAAAACTCTTGTACTCATTACTTGGGTCTAATATTATTTTCCTTGAAAATTGCACTCCATTTCCAAGAAGTTTTAGCAATAATGTTCAAACTAAATTCACTCCTATTCAAATGAACAATTAACATAGACACGGATGTTTCAATCTCAACAAAGAATTAGAAACTCTAGAAAAGGCTACATTCTGAACGCTTTTGTTGCACAAACAACTAATGGTGCTCCTTGTTATTGGTATGGGTGCCCGTATGTCACGAAATGATAAAGTACCTATACTTAGAAGTCCTAATTCCATGATATTACTTGAAATTGCTTACCTTGACGCTTGACTCTAGTTGATGCCGGGTTATCTGAAGCAGCCGAATAGAGCAGGCAAATGAAGATTCCTGGGAGAAGAATTAAAACAGATTAATCACACTTTTAAGTTTGAACACAGAGTTGTCATTGTATGACAAACAGCATCCGCTCAGGAACATAGATCTTGACTAGACTCGGAAGCTTGGACTTTGTATACATTAACACCAATCCATTTCAATCTCAGTAGTCGTCGATACGCAGAAAACAACAAAGATTTGTTTGAGTTTGATTTTTCAGGTCATGCCCACTCGTCGATGCTCGGACAGAAAAGCTGCATACAGGATGGCGTTGGTGGGTCCATCGAGCCACATTCAGTTTCCCTATTTGTAGATCGATACCATCAAACTACTTGCAGTTCAGATTTGGGAAAAAAGAAAATATCTGACCGCCTTATAGACAGGTTATATTAGAAAAAAATAATCCGTGTACAGAAATTACTGTTTTTATCACGACACGCCTCTAAAAATTAATAGAAAAAAAGTGTGGACGTAATTCAATGGCCTAACAGAAGCGTTGAACCGTTATAATATGATTGTTACAAATAATGTATTCTGAACATCTAAATCCTCTCCTATTGAGACCATGTCATGTAGTTCAATATTATCCATGCATTGCATGAACTGATCTTCAGACTGAAGCGTGCCGAAGATTATCAATGATAATACATTACGACAATGCGTGAGAGAAAGTTCGGGATTTTCCGTGTCGTGACGACGCCTTGACAGGGTCTCGTCGTTGACGCGTCGTTCTTGAGTCATCGGGGCGTCCTGAGTTCGTCGTTAATTAGTAAAGAAGTTGCAACTCTGGTCGAGGGAGGGGGGCAAGTTCATTTTCATTGAGATATGAATCTGGCTTTGCCTGAATTGTGCTTGAAGTACATGGATGAATAAATATAACAAATTAAACACAGAAACGGGATATCTAAGTGAAAACAATTCGTGAATATAAACTGAAGAATATACGGCGACATTAGATAAAACTTTTGAGTCTAATCTGAAATATTGATATTTCTGGTTTAAAAATATTGATAAATTTTAATTCACATTGCATCTAACGATTACGTATAAGGAAGGCACCCTTTGAGTCCATTGATTCATTTAGCATTTACAAGACGACACCTACCATTGTTATCATTGCATGTCATTGATGGCCCTTGACAATATCTAGGAATTTAGATCAAACTAAAGGATGGGCAAATCTGTCCATTCAATTCACTAAACAATACATTGTTCTCTTCTTCTTCTCTAGCGACAGTAACATCATACATGATTCAACTAATCCATTATAAAACGAGACCCCGACGAATGCTGGCAACGAGTCTGGAATTGGGCTGAACAGATTACTCCGGTTAGCAGCCATCATCCCATCAATTACGATTACGACTGTAATGATCCGTAACTGATATTTTTAGCATTTGTTTCGAACGGTTTAATAAATACTCTATCAGAGAAAGTCCACGGTATATTGTTGAGATTTCTCCCTGCAGCATGCAGTGGCAAGGTGGCAATGAAAGTGTGTCATATCACGTGGTATCTCAGATGGAACATGTTTACATCAAGATGCACTGAGTTTGACTGACATGTGCTTCTGATGCTGCGTATCTACAGATCTTATCTCGGATCGCTAAACGTCATCGCCAAATTTATCATCGCTTTTTTAGATGGATGATCTCATTTAAATTGAGTTGTAAAAAGTGTATTTGCTGTCACGGATCTTTGGTTTGTAGCGACTAAACCAAGTCCGTTTGATGCTTTTTGTTGTAAATTTTTCTTATAGCTTTATTCTTGAATTAATAGCAAACCTATTTAGACAATAACTAACCTTCTTGTAAATTCCTTCGTTTCATCTTCAGATAAAGAGCAATAACCTGAACAATATTAACTGCTCATCTAAGACTGCAGAATAATCAGAAGAAAAATATGAAGTTAATGCACATCTTAGACTATAATAAGTAATAATGCATTTATAAGTGAGCCTTGTCGTCAGACATGCAATAAATGCACCATATAATATGCAATATTCAATTTTACGATATTTTACACTTTACAGGGTTCATTAGTTGAAAAAACACAGCCAAAATGGTATATTTTGTCGAAAGTATTTTTCTCATAAAAGCATTAAAATTGCTTGGAGCACGAGCACTCGGTATGTAAACTAAGTGATTATTTTTTTGTTTCAACAAATCCGAGAATCCATTATTTATTAGAAAAAAATAATGTCAGTAATTGCACAATATTTTAGTTGTGTTCTGTTCTGTTCAGTTGAGGTAGGTAAGTACCGTGTGAGTGAGTCACTCGAATCTCTTTTTAATGACAAGATTACGTTTTGACCGAGCTAAGATCAACAACTAGATAACATGAACTTGGGTTCAACTTAATAATTTATTCGTAAATCTTGGTTACCGTATTTGTATCAATTATTTATATAAAAAATACGGATTATAATGTAAATTACTTTGAAATATAATGTAACCAGGCTGCTCTTATTAATTTGCACAATTTAACAGCTCATGGGGGGGGGGGGGGGGGGGGGTAATTCGGTACCTCTATGAAAAAATAAATTACATAGGCGCGACCTCTTTTAACAACATTACACCTAATTAATATGTTCATGGCTTGGTGTATAGAACGCACCGATGATATAACTTACTGTTTAATACAGCTGTCCGTATTTTGAGTCCCATCTCAAATAGAGATAATAATTTTTGTCATAGAAGAAAATCAAGAAGAAAACCTATTATCAAAGAGTATTTTTATGTCAATTAGGTCATTTGTACGAACGTAAAAAATATTAATCTCTTTATAGAATGAAGTTCAAATATGATATGTAATCTAATAAAGTTTAGTGAGCTTTCTCTGCGAAAACATAATTTCAGAGATCATTACACAAGTATTTTCAAATAATGAATGTAATATTATCGCTAATGGCAGCATGACGTATATGTCCATCATTCACGTATAAAACAGTGATTACCAGAATATATCATAACACTAAATAACACTGCGTAGGTGTACTTTAATGTGACATATACGGTAACTGCTCCAACGCGTTTAAAGTGACTTGTTGAAAACACCGAATTTCTAATATCCATAGCTTTCAAGTAGAAATCTTGTCGAGTGTTTTTGTCTCTGTGATGGGCACAATCAGAGCGCAAGCTGAGTGCTAATGATGCCAACGCTTCACGGTCCATCCGCTGAGCCAACCGGCCCAACGCCACGGGACTCGTGAGTGTCGTCGACGATCGAATTAGATTGATTATGTAAATAGTGAAAATATTACACAGACGAAAGTGTCGTGAGATTGATAATTAGTTTGTAATTACTTGTTTGTATAATGTGAATGCATAACAGTATAGGTGTTTTCTTGCCAAGTCTCAACTTACAGTGTGGAAATAATATTTATATGTTTTGTTTGCATACATGTTTGGAGTGTGAAATCTAAGCGGGGGCCCAGTGTAAGAGTTTCCAAAGTAATTTATGTAGTTTGAGATGTTCCACCAAAGATATTATCAAAAATACTCTTGAGTTTCAGTTATATACGCGTTGTGCACATCATAGGGAGTTTTCAAAAATGTAATAAAATTGAGCTTATAGGTACATTTAAACTATACTCAAAATGACAAAAATTATGGGGTTTATGACCTTTTTACTTTTTGTAAAACGTTTCTATATTTAATTCGTACTTAAATCAAAAATCAAAAATCATAAAAATTTTAAGCAATAGCAAATATTATATTATCGATTTGCTTGAATATAAGAGTGCAATATTTTTTAATGTTATTTAAAAATAAAAATATATATTTGATTAATTATGAAAAAATGCTATCCTTAATTTCTAGGCTCTAGACATTTCTGTCTTAATAAAAAATTAATTAACTACGATTCGGTATCATATAGGCTACCACAAGGTATATTAAACCCTTAAGGACTTTTCGATAAGGATAAAATCGGCGTCTCAAAACTAATCCTCCCAAACAAAATCAAATAATTTGACTTACCCCACTCCAAACATTGAATCTTCATTGCTTCACCCGCTTTATCCTGAAATCGTCCTTAATCCTTGTTTCCTGCTCGGTTATTGTCGAAGTACAGTCGTGTTCGATGACATCGCAACCTTCACGACGCCGGAGTCACAATGCCACTGCTACAAGCCAAGCGGCGTCAAACTGACTGCTTTTGACCCACATAACACCGATGAATCCAAGGAAAGTGAAACGTTCTTTCTCTTCACCCCTCTCTCTCTTACTCTTTCTCTATCAACCTCATCATTTCTCTCACTCTAGACAGAACAATGATTACCCAAGGTCATGGAACGAAGATGAGGAGGGATAAAGATGCTGCGCGCAACGAAAGGGGTTGGAATGTGAAGGTGATATCAAAGTCATTGATAAATGCATATTTTTAAAAATAATATGATAATAAATTATATATTTCAAAATCCAGCGACCGAAGATGCTACATCCTTATTCACAGTATTCACCAGGATATCCTGAAAGTTATAACTGAATGTGAATTGACTCTATGAATATGAGCCAATAGCGTGAGGAGAAATGACTGTGCGATGAGTGAAAGTATTGGTTGGGAGATTCCAAGTCACCTTATGATTAGGAATGACTTGTGATTTCTTCTAATCACGTCTTAAGTGGGGGTAATTTTGACCAGGATTTAGAGCTTCGATACATAATGAAACTACTTTTGTAATGCGATTATCAAATAGACTGAAATAATAGTTTTCTGTGCTTATGTCACTGTTGTGATGGGAACCCTCGGGACGAGAGTCGTTTATACCAGTTCTCGAGCGATTTAATGATAATAGATATGCAGATAATAAGATAATGTTTCACAGATCATTGCTAGATTCTTCTTGAATCTGTTGGAATGATGTTTCCTTGGTCCGGCAGCTTGTGGTCGAAGAGGACAGACACCGTCACCGGCTCCCTCGCTTGCGGTGGCGCTCGGACAGCCTGCACGGGGATGGCGACGTCGAGCTCGATCTCCTTGATGTTGTCCTTGTCGTCGGCGGCGAGGGTGTAGATGATCGGCGACCAGTCGTTGTTATGCACGTGATCCTCCTCGTTGTCGGCGACGAGGACGACGTCCGGGACGGAGATGTCGTGGACGGCGGGGTTCAGAAGAACGGTCTCAGAACTGACGGGCATTTCCACGACTTGGCTTTCTTTATCGTTGGTTTTCACAGACATTCCAGCCTGTTGATTGTGTAACTCGGCTGTTTCAGGTTTAGCAACGTTGGTCACAACATCGACCACATCCTCGATCTTCGTCGGATCGTCTCGTTTTAGCTCATCAGAATGAATCTCATAAGTTTCAATCTTCTCTTTGTTGGCATTCGAAAGTTTGTTGTTCACAGGTTTCAAATCCAAGAGTGAACTGCTGATGACGCTGACGTCTTGGAAAACAGACGCATTGATCGTCGGCGTCGCCTCGCTCGTGATGAACACGTCCAGCGTCGGCGTCGTCTTCCTCGTCTTGGGCGTCGTCGTGATGTTCTTGTCGTTGTACTTGCAGCAGATGAAGTGAGCGCTCGGGGTGAAGGCATTGCGGAGGCCGTCGCAGTGGCCGTCGAGGTCGTCGGGGAGGAAGTCTTCGTCCAGAGTGCAGTCCAGGCCGAGAAGGCAGTAGCCCTCGCCCTCCCGACATGTTTTCACGCCCAGGATCACGAACAGACCTGCGCAATACAACTCATGTTATCACAATCAGGAACAACAGGTGATGGCGCTAATCTAGCGCCTCGGCCAATGCACAATGACGGAACGAGTCAAGATCTATACATAATTTTTCAAAGTAGCTAATAGTGAAGATACTTGAAAATACTTGAGTACCTACTGGAAAAAAATATTCGATCCTAGCCCCGAAGGGTTCAAATAAAATTTGATTTTGTGTACTGTAAATTCTTCTTAGTTTTAAAATCATGTACCTCCAGCTACTTTAGGACTTCATTCCTTTCGCAAATTACAGAATTCCTATTAACGATGTTTACTTCACTTCACTATAATATTCACTAAATTATAGTGATTTTGTACAAAAATGGGTCCAGAAACTTGATCTAGGTGTCTTCAATGACCTAAGTTGCTCAGGATTCTTGGAATTGTTAAGTGCATCTATTCACATGAAACATGATAATACTTTTAAGTACCTACATATAACTAGATGCATAAAACTATTCGTACGCGTGGTATTTGATACTGATTCATAAAATAAGACAATTCTTTGAACTTCTACGTAAACTTATTTATTATTAGATATCGTCCAGTCTCACTGGACTTCTTCCATTTAATTATTCAAACTACCTGAAGAAGTCCTGTGAAAAAGGACGAAATATTGTACTATCTAATAATAAACAAGTTTAAGTAGAAGTTCAAAGAACTGTCTTATTTTATAATTTATCATGAACTAAGATCTGAATAATTCCAATACTGATTTATCTCCATCTTACCCGGATCCACGATGGGCTTCGCCTGCGACAAGAGTACGACGTTGAGGCCTGCAACCAGCAACGCAAGCTTGAGACACGCCATGTTGACGTGTTGATGACCTGCAAGTGACATGACCACTGATCAGATCGTATCAGGAGATCAGGAGTTGGGAGAGTCGTACAGTTAGCATCGTCTCGGCGTCCATTGTCATCGGCATGACTTAGCACATAAACTAGATCAATGTACCGTTCAATTAGAAATATGTGACATTGATTTTTGTCGCTGAATTGGGACTGGCTTAGCCCTCAGCTTTGCTACACGCGTAATTTTTAACTCAATAGGGGTCATCTATAAATTAACGATTGTAGTATTATTTGCGAATTTGTGTCAAATCACGCAACTATCCATAAAAAAGTTGGTACACCGTCATCAGAAATTCCTTTTTGTTTATTAATTTGATTATCATCCAGTCAGTTTTTTTATTTCAGTTCGTAATTATATAATTTGTTTAAAATGTTCTAATCTAAACCGTTTTTTTTTATTATTTTTTAATCGTATTTTCCTTGTTTTCCATGCGTTACTCGCATTTTTCGGCATTCCAAAATGTAATGTTGTGTTTTACATAAACTGTGCAATTAACATTGTTGTTTCAATAAATATCGTAAATTTTTGAAACAACGTTATAAAAAAGTTAAATTTATTAAAATGTGTTAATTTTTCTGCCTATTTTTTGTTCAAGGAGAGAGTTATTTGAAATGTTAATTAGAAGCACATTAAAAGCCCACAATTGAAGTGTCAAAAAGAAAGCAATTACCATCCGAATCATAAAGCAAGGCCGAATGACAAATCATCTTAAAACTCCAACTTCACCACATCTAAATTCATGTCACGGTTAAATTACACAACAAATTTCCCTAAACTCAAAACAAACTCGCTCGTAGGTTGAAGAGTATATCCCCTTTAACTTCCACCTTGACTCACCTGATGATGATCTAGTGTTGACAGGCTATCATGACGGCAGGTCAGGCTATGTGTTGGCTAGTGAGTGATGGAATGGCCGCGTTCGGTTCGCGACCAAGTCTCAACTAATAATAACGCGATTATGTACAGACTCGACGTAGCTCTTGGGTGCACTGGCCGAAGATGACGACCGAGAGGACTGCCCTCAGGTGATCACAGCATCTCTCTCGACTCCAGTTGCCGGACGTTTTATCATGGGATAACAGTTAATGATGTTATGGGTAATTGAATTGATCGTTAGGGAGACGGTAATTTGAGAGATTGAAATTAGAATTGGCAGGACTCCAATATGAGGTGCTCTAATATTAGTCATTAAAAATTGAAAAATAAGATTGATACGTTGATAAAATAATTAGGGGCTACGAAGTAATAAAAACAGTTGCATGACTTCTTATAAAACGTACTGCAGAAGTTTAATTTAATATTTTTCTTTTATATCAAAAACTATAATAATATTATTCAATATTTATTGATATCGGCCAATTTGCTGCGTGCCTATGAACATCATTATAAGTTGAAGGCAATTATTTTAGTCTAATAATATTTATTTACAAGCTCCAACAATCTGAAATATGAGTGGTTTATGACATTTGATGAAAAGGTAGTTACTGCTTTTTTGTTCAAATCCGGTGCAGCAATTATTTTGTTGAAACAGTATTGGCATAAAATGTAATTTAGGATATTTTCAATTAAAGTCACATACTTGTGTGAACTTGTGAGGCAACAACTTCATGTAAGGCTAGGCTTAAAAACGTGCATGGAAGGTGTTGGATGATTCAGATTATCCGTGCCCCTGAATGTATAGGCAACTAATGTTGCACAGCTGCTCTGCGGGACTGCATACTTACAGGTAATGCAATGAGATGATTGTTTCCAGTCACTCTGGGGCTCATATTCGTACGTTATTAGGTAACAGATGGCATGCGTCAATTGCATTTTGGTAAAGAGTGATGACTCTAACTGTGTCTTGTTGATTCTCGTTTTACCACTCAATAACTTAGCAATAACGATCGATAAATACTTTTGAATAGTACTTCCATGGTACATGTAATAAATACTATACACATACAAATCATTTTATGAGTTTGATATATGTAATAAGTTGCCATTAAATGTAAGTACTTGTATGTATTTTATGATGAGTTTACCATTAAATGTAAGTAATTACTTTCTCAACCTCTTTTCATCTTTTAAAGTGCAATTGAATGTAGTTGCAATCAATAAAATCGATCGTGCACTTTCAATGGTTGTTTTCTATTTGGAGATAATTGGAACTTTCAGACCTTTGTTCTGACGTCACTCATGTGACTTGACGTCACTCAAGATTCCTGTGCCCTTGAGTGATATTCTGGAGACCTTGCTTGATCCACTCAGTCGACAATTCAGACTGAGGTAGTTTCTCAGTCCAACCAAATGAAAATCACTTTTGACAAGCGAATTTTAAGGAAACTTCAGTAAATATATAAATGTTTGAA
This sequence comes from Leuctra nigra, assembly GCA_934045905.1. NCBI lineage: Eukaryota > Metazoa > Arthropoda > Insecta > Plecoptera > Leuctridae > Leuctra > Leuctra nigra. The sequence goes on from OW203762.1 coordinate 22,787,691, forward strand.
ATGTAGAAATAATCTGACAATCTCAGATGGGATGATGTTTAGTATATGAACTGCAAATTTAAAAGATTTGACCTCCGATGGGATTTGAGCCCACGACCTTTAGATTGCCGGTCTAATGCTCTACCAACTGAGCTACGGAGAATCCTTCAAATTTGCAGATTTTATAATCCATATGACTTGTACAAGCTCAGGAAGTGATGATGCCAGAAGACCGTGGAAAACATCCACGCTTGACAGCTGACAAACATCGACCTGGGCCCTGATTCTATAACTCCATTGCGACCGCTTAGCAATTATTTCAATGTTAATCCTTATGGAAGAAATTGCTAAGCGGTCGCAATGGAGTTATAGAATCAGGGCCCTGATATGGACCTTATCATGAGAAGGTCCATATCAGGTCGATGTTTGTCAGCTGTCAAGCGTGGATGTTTTCCACGGTCTTCTGGCATCATCACTTCCTGAGCTTGTACAAGTCATATGGATTATAAAATCTGCAAATTTGAAGGATTCTCCGTAGCTCAGTTGGTAGAGCATTAGACCGGCAATCTAAAGGTCGTGGGCTCAAATCCCATCGGAGGTCAAATCTTTTAAATTTGCAGTTCATATACATATACTATATAAATGTTGATAGATAAAGGGTGATAGCACAACTAATCCACAATTAGTAAAATTTTATATTTTGTTCTAGTGTTTTGTTAGAGCAAATGTGTAAATTTTCTTTAAAAGGTTTTAAATAAATACATTTTCCTTTTTAAACGTGCTGAAATACATTACTAAATAATAAAATACTCGTGGAAGTGACGTCAAAACAGACCCATTATTTTCCAATCATTGTACCACTTCATTGGTTGGTCTTACCAGTTTTATAAAACATAAAATGTAATTTTATTGCCCCTGATTTAGTTTTAAAATATAATAAGAAGCCCACAAATAACTTCTGAACTCCTCTGAAATGTTTTGGTGTGTTTTTGGCCTCTTTCAACATCATGGTTTTCTGCTTACCGTTCATACCTATGAACCATGGCTCTAAATTACAATATTCTTCCGCTCGACCCAACTAGTTCATTTTCAACATGATTGTTAGCTCCTTGTGTTGTTTTCGGTACTTCCTCACCTCATGCGATTGCAAACCATGTTTCTTTCGCTCCACAGTGTTGAACACCTTACCGTTACAAAACTATTCACATCCACACATTAATTCAACTCCAATGATTTATCATAAAACTATCTTATTCCTTTAATATTTCTCTGGTTACGAGAGGTGAGGGTCCAAGGAAAGTGAGACGGGTCAATGACCCGTAGTTTTTTAAGATAAAGAATCCTGCGGACGACCTTTCTTGGTCGTCAATTAAATTCTCTGGCATCTAGCCTTCAAAAAAAACAGCTCAACAGCAGTAATTATTAACTCACTCTCAACATTGGGAGCCGAGTCTAATAACGGTAACAAAAAGCGATGCATCAAACCAAATTGCTGGGATCACAGCGGGTGATCGAGATTACAACAATATCAGATCTTCGGCGACCGCAAACTCTTTTCCTTCCTTTCTCACCCCTTCTCGAATCATCTGAGGAGATCACGTGACGACAGAAGCAGGAAGACGCCGATTTTCTTCTGAACACGCAAAGGTTGGTTCCCAAGTCTATTGTTTGTGCAATTGGATAACATAATTGGCAATCGATTAAATATACTCTCACGCTTATGGATAAGATTGAAAGCAATGGTGATTTTCACCCTTATAGAAACACTATATGTAGCTCAGAGGTAGAAGGCCAGAAGTCACACTTTCGCACACTCGTTGCACACTTTTGGAATGATTTTATCAAGCTCTATCAATTGCCATTTGATTGATGTCAACAAATACAGTTTTATTGAAGTATTCTCTTACATCAATGACATGTACTACTACAAAATATTAGATTGGATGCATTTCTGGTTTTTGAACTAACTGAAATGGACTTCCGGCCTTCTACCTCTGATGTACAGATATGTATGCACATGTCAATATATCTTGATATATCACCTTCATCGTCATTACGCTCTGAAGGCGATTTAACGTATAGCACAATGGTATTTATCATAGAGGTAAGAAGGGTATTATACAGTCGGATCTTTATGCATTATCACAAAAAGGCTGAAATTAAATTTGTTCAGTACTTTTGCAGTGATTGGCAAAAGGATACGAAATCCTAATTATTTTTTTGGGGTGGGGTTTTTTTTAGCATTCTCGTATATTTGGTTGAGTGGTTTTCCTCCAAGTCGAGTTTAAAGAAAGTAAAAACTTTACAAACCACAAGAAACCACAAGAAATGGAACCTTTTTATTTAGATCCCTTTCTCTCATGGAACTGATAGTTACCGTGACCTTGAACACCTGGAGACATTCCTGAATCAGCAGAAAATATTGAGATTATTTCGCAGATATTTAAATATCACTATCGGGAACTTTATCGGAGATTGTATTATCTCATACAATAAGAAAGCCAAGTTTACGAACGTGAGATATCCGTTGGAAGAAACTAATTCTTCCTATAGCTTCGAATAATACAAATTTACCCAATGAAAGACGGATAATATTTATGTGTAGATGGTAAATTGGTAAAAGCAAAGATAGAGCCAACTTAGAATACAAACTTGAAGTCTGTTGATGAACGTCAGATTTATAAAATGATTATTCCAAGATAGGATCGATAGGATACGACAAATTTAGCCAATGATAGAGATGTTTAGGCAAACTTTGGCGGACTATTTACCTGCAGGAGCTAAAACCAGTCCTAGTTGTAAGATTATAACAAAACTTGCAGATTTTGATTGAATTTGCATGAAACTTGACCCTGTCTTGCTCCAAATGGCGGAAGAGATTTAAATACGTTCCCCCGTTGGTTGAATAAAAATGTTGGAATAAATTAGCGAGCACCTTACAACAAAGCACATGCCATCGCTTGTACCGGCACTAATTGAGCGCTGTCATGTGCACTCGAATGTTCTATAGGCTAGTGTGCGAGGCGGCAGTCGGCCTATAGGTTGATCTAACGGCGTTCTGGCTGTTTCCATAATAATATTCCATTGTAACGCGCTGCCTGGAATTCATATCCGTTGAGTGGAACAATTGTTCATGGCCTTGCCTTACTGAGACGCCGCGACGGAAGTAGGGGGGAGACGTCGCGGGCGACTAGTCCACGTTCTTTTACAGCCTGCCTTACTGAGGCGCCGCGATGGAAGTAGAGGGAGGCTTCGTGGGCGTCGGCGATGTAGTCCACGTTCTCTTACAACCTGCCTTACTGAGACGCCGCGACGGAACAAGGTAGAGGCGTCGTGGACGTCGGCGATGTGGTCCAAGTTCTCTGACAACTTGCCTTATTAAGACGTCGCGACAGAAGTAGGGGGAAGCGTCTAGGGCGTCGGCGATGTAGTCCACGTTCTCTGACAACCTGCCTTACTGAGACGCCGCGACGGAAGTAGGGGGAGGCGTCGTGGGCGTCGGCGATGTAGTCCACGTTCTCTGACAATCTGCCTAACTGAGACGCCGCGTCGGAACAAGGTAGAGGCGTCGTGGGCGTCGGTTGATGTAGTACACATTCTCTGACAAACTGGCCTGACTGAGACGTTGCGACGGAAGTAGGGGGAGGCGGCGTACTGCGTATAGGCTTTGATCAACGTGGTCCTCGTTTTTGACAATTTGCCTTCCTAATTGCGCCGGATCAAGGTGGAGGCGTCGTGGACGTCGGTTGACGTTGACCACGCTTTTAGACAATTTCCGTACAGAAGCGTCGAGACGGAACATGGTGGAGGCGTTAGGGATCAAATCGAATGTGTGCATGCTCTTGGAAAACTTTCATTTCTCAGGAATGACCAAGTCCTTTGTATTGACAAATGAAACAAACATTTACGAGGATTAACTTTGATTAATTTTTAGTAAAATAATTGTTCCTATTTGAAAATGACATGTATTCTTGAAATCGTTTTCTATTGAGATATTTGAACAAACTATTGCTTGCAATTTATTTTCTCTTTTTACTCTAGTTTATAACAATGGGTAGGACATCATTTAAGTACGTAATTAATTTAATTTAATTAATTTAATTGCAAAATATGTCATTGTTATTGAGCCCAGTATTAAGTCCATCAGTCAAGCAAGAATACAATCTGTTTCTCTCATCACAACGTACAAAAGACAATCTTAGCTCTTATTTAATGAAAGAAGATTGTAGAGACATGAAATATAGTGCAGTTATAAAACTAAATCATATATTATGTTAAAATTACAATGATCCTACGCAAATCACAATTCAGAAGCCATTACAAAAACATCAGAAAATTAACGTTTTTCTACAGAAGTTCGAAAGTTCCATTTAAAAGCTCAGAATCCGAAACAGTACGATTCACCTTGCAGAACATTAGTTAATTTTGGATGCAGTTCTTGCGTTTGGGTTGAATCTATAAAAACTTGAAAATTAATTTGTGATTTCCTCCAAACTTCATTAGATTGTCAATATTGTGTAAATTACCACCTAATACAATATTTACAATTTTCAAAATTTCAAAATATAGACATTGCTCCAAGTATGGAGGCAACTTGTACTCGTCCCGAAGTCCCGAAGTGTTGCTAAACACTGCGCTCTCCTCTCACACCTCACCACGTGCTGTACTCTGACGTCACGCCGCACGACCTGTTGCACAGACACCAGCGAGTTGTCTTGAGCGAGACGAGCAGCTCAGTTCCGTGCTAAGTGTTCGCCGGGGAAGGAAGAGAGCTAACATGAGGTGTAGAAGACAGCTAGTGCTGGTGACGATACTGGCGGTCCTCGCTCGTGTTAAAGGTCAAGATGGAGAGTCATTGGCCACAAGCTTTTTCTCAGGTGAGATCATCACAGTTAATATGTTTTTTTATTTTATTTGGACACAAAAATGTGGTTGTTATGTTAATTGAAAAAGTAGTAGACTCTTGAATAGTATTTTTTTGCTTTCAATTATAATTGCACTACCTCCAACGAAATGTATTTTATTACTGCTGACATTTAATAACAAAAAGTGACAGCTGAGGCCCGGTCCCCTTTTATTTAATTTATAATTAATTAATTGGCCATTATACTCCATCTCTTTTACAGTTTTGCCATTGATAGCTTTGCTAAATTTCTTTAATTAAAGGGTAACATATAAAATTATGTAAGACCAGATTTAAGTATTACTATATTTTACAGTGTAAGGGCATTTAATAATGACACTTTTCGTATTCTATATTCTGATTTTTTCATCTGTGTTCATTGTTTGATGAATAAAACGGAATGGTTCTTGTCGCCTTGGAAAAGCAAATTGCAGCGTTTTTTTAGCACTATCTTCGTCACATGAAGAAACAGCTGAGGTTCAACTGAAGAAGAGAAAGAGAGGAGAAATCTGGCGCGATTTGTGATGCTTGATGATTTCAATTCAAAAGTGGAAGAACACTTCAACATAAGAATGAAAGTGCAAGTGTGTCTGAAATAAATGTTGTAACAATCAGTCAAAACAAACTAGTACATTCGCAAGTTTACCTTATCATTTATACAGTATTTGGCACTGTATAAAAAACTAGACTCTTTTGGCATATCTTCAATGTCAACGTACGTAAAATTGAGTTCAAGTTATTTTAATCAGGAAAATCCAAGATGATAAATTTTTAGAAAGGAACGGAATCATGGACCATTTTTACCAGAACTTCAAGAGAAACAAATTCAAGGAACGTAAAGATACTAGGAGTTGAACAATCTCCTATCTCTAAGAAATGGCCGAAAGCAGATGAGAGTCAATCCCGCACCCTCTCATCGTCATCATCATCATCATCATCATCATCGAGTACTGATGAGCGACGATATCGACCGTGTGACAGACGTTGATGTGACTCCAGTCATGCAACTTGAAACCGAAGCGCCAATGACGTTGACCCGCCGATGATTGCGGATGGCATTTGTCCGCAGGCAAGTGCCCTTGAACTTCGTAACACCAGGAAACCGCGCTCGTTGCGACGCTAGAGCGATGGATGGCCTCATTCCTCCGTCAGCTATTGGGTCAATACTGCGAACATCCATCTCGATACGTTCAATCAGTTGGTATGGTTTTTCTCTGCAAGCACATGCAACGAGCAATGCAGTCGCCGGTGTTCTACATTCACCGGCGCTCGAGAACTAACAAGAAAACACGACGTTTTGTCATCCGTCCACGATGTGTGGTCCACACACACGCCTGTGTTATGCAAATATCTTTGTTACTCCCCCACGACAAATACGATACTTTACGACTTCTTCGAACTGTTCAAATATTGTCTCGAAGTTGACAAGCATTGGCGATTTATGAATGGTGGAGTACAAGTGAATTTTAAGTGCTTGCAACGGTAATATGGTAATTACAGTTAGGAAAAAAGCGTATATTCATTGCATGTTTTGAAAGTCGAAATACACGTAATTCTATTATTACCAGCTGGGGCAGGTGCAGACGGGTATTTCGATGTGGGTTAGAGAGTATAATTACCTACTCTGGTTTTCTATCGAACGTCTCGAAGAGTGTCAACTGTCAATTAAATCATCAGGTGTCGTGATACGAGGAAAGAGCAAGTCTGTGAATCACAATCTGACCCAATAATGATCGCACAGCTCGGCGCCTCGCTATTTTCTCTTCGCGACGCTATTTCATTCAGCTTCAAACATCGTTTCATTGCCGTTAGTGCTCCTCGAAGATGAAAGAGGCTGCGACACTGCAAACAAACATTCAAATTAGTACTGCTTTGTAGACATGAGCTAGTTTTGATTGCAAGTAATAGTTTCATGTACCAGATGCATGTGTAATGATTTTGTTATTCTGTGACAGTTTTCTCGAAAGCAAACACAATCTTCTGCGTGAAATTGCGCCATTTGAACATACTTAACTCATCAATCATGGTGTGTATAGACCGTGCATATTTCTATTAGTGAATTTATGATTACACTTTTCTAACGGTTTGCGTCGTCTTGATTTGGTCCCACGGAATGTCGGAGAGCGGTCAATGACCTCTTGGCAGTGAGCACCCTTGTCGCCAAGGTCGCTACGTGCTTGAGCATTTGCCTCGAGCACATGAAGTATTACATAACATGAATCAAAGGATTAGAGGTGAGATTGTATCGGGTGAAGATGCAACAAAAGTTGCTTTCTCGAGTCTTCAATATCATAAATAGAACCGCGATCAACCGTAACGGTAAAGAAAGGAAATTATACTATACAGGTAGATGAGTTCTAGAGGAATCGAATGTTTTTCAATGCCAAGGCTGTGACTTCTCTTTCTCCTTCCGTATTATGATTTCAAGGTTCTCTGGCAGACTTGAAAACGAATTGATGTTGGCCCATCGCTGGACCTCCCAGTTACAAACTACCGTTAAATTGAAAGTTATTAGGAAGTTAACTCCTAGCGAACGTGGAATAAATGTTAATAAGAATTTCTGAACATCGAAGAATTCGAAATAGATACTTCAATGAAAGTAACTCTATTCAAATATTATTATGTAGTTTATTGATAAGTTGTTGGATTCAAAAATTTAATTTGTATAATTGTTTATAAATTGCAGTCTGACTACAGAATGTAATCTCATCTAATTGTGCACATTTTATAATTAATTAAGTAAATGAGTGTTAATTTGAATTGGTTATTCCGGCTGCAATGTTCTTGTGAGTCTTCTATCCCGTTAGCAAGTGAGTGACGTCACAGCCGTTAGAACATGGTGAATGTTGAACGCAATTGTAGGCGCGCGCATGTACCGAGTCATTGGGATGAATGCAAGCGACATTTGACAATCGCTTCTTCCGTGTCAGCGTTCATCAATATGCAAGACGTTAGAAACAGAACGAGAAAACATATCACCTCTTAGCAGATCGTATCGGGAAAGCAGGAGTGTGTTTGGAGAGTTGAATTTTAGTAATAATAAGGTGTACAAATGTTAAAATTGCCTCTCATTGATGACTTAGATGGATAATTGTGTTAACTTCCATTTAGTTCATAGGGAATTGTATGATATTTTTCGCCCTACTTTTCTCTCTGTTCCTCTCTATAGCCTGAATTACACGAATCATTTTTTAAAATCAACACTCAAATTCATGCCTTCTGTCAAACTTGTCACTAATAATGAACACATCTGCAAGTATAATGTTTGTCATGTTGCTTGTATTGATCTTGGGTCTGGTTCAAAACACTGAACTGAGCAAGGTAATGCAGGCGTATTCGGCTGGAGAGTTCAATGCGCGTGAAGAAAAGGAAACGAAATTGCATCTCTGTTTGCCAACTGAAATTGAAATAACAAGTACATGGAGAGCATCCAATAGAATTTGTAGTACACATTCAATACGATGCTTACCTATTAGATTATTAAGGTTGTTTCTACTTTAATTGAGGCACTATCTAAATATTATAAATATCTAAATATCTAAATATCTAAATATATGTAATATTTTATTAAAATCTGTATAATCGTAAATTAATAATCAACAGATAAACAGGAAGCTTTCAAAGTGAGTGTTTTGCAAACAAGATTTGCATTTGGGACTGTCGCAGACTTGAAGATTTTAGTTGTCCAATTTTAATTATCTATGATTGCAGGTTCTTTGTTGGATAATATTTATAGAATACAAAATATCAACAGCAATGTTCTTGTCTAGGTCTACTCGATACAATAACCAGCACCGCGGAGAGTAAAGATTGTCCCGGCGTCTGCGTGCACTCCTTGGCGACGCTCATCTGCTACGAGGTGCTGGAGGACGTCGTCTGTCCGTCGTCGTCGATGCGATGTTGCGTCGAACCGCCGCCGCAGGCAGTCAATGGAAGCGCCGCGGCGCCCCAAGATCCACCGCCTCCGAAACATCCTCCGGCGACGACGCCTCCACCCCCGCCGCCGTCCACTCACGCTCCGACGACGCCGAGACCGACAAGGAGACCGCAGGTAATTGCCAACAACGTTGTTTTAAACTGAAGAAGAGTGGACCATAAGGAATGTGACTCATTAAGATTATCTCTGTCAGCAATCCATAAAATGCAATGATCATAGTTTCAAAATAAATTTCTACCTAGTCGTATAAGTAGATTACTAGGAAAACGCTCGGTGTAACGCGTTGATGAGCGAGCACCGACACGCACGACATCGTCAATCAAGCACGATCCATTCAATCAAAGATAACTAACTATACATTATTTATTACCAATTTTCCTTGCAACTTTTCTTAAACACTCTGGATCAATTAAATAACAGATTATTGTACTGATATTTTTCCATCAATCTCTTTGGACAGATATTCAAACACTTAAAACAGAAATAAGTCTGTAAATTCTTGACCGATTGGGCTGGAAATGTGTAAAATATTATGCTATCTAGTCAAAACGTTGTTTTCATAACTGTGAAACACAATCCATATCGTAAAATAAATTATTTTAGATAAGGTTTACCTATACCTATGTATATGAAATACCTACATTACATTTTGACTACATTATGTATTGCAAGTTGATTCACTAAGAAAAGAATCTGTCTTACATTGATATTGAGAGAAGCCATCTATAAACTTTGCTTTGCTACATAGAGCAACCCAGAATGCAGTGGAATTTCTGTTTTGAAATGTCATTTCTGACAGTTATTGAAACTGTCAATAAGTGCATCTATGTTCTTGACTGGTAGGGCTGAAAATTCGTAAAATAAGAGACAATGTTGGTCTGAACGACCATGCAAAATATGAGTTTGATTGATCAGATTAATCGAAGACCATTTGATAGGTCAAATGGTGGTGTGGCTATAGGCCGTTTTAAATTAAGTATACAAATGTCAGTAAAATGTCTATTACTCTTGAAGCTCATTACAGATTTGTAAAAAATCACTTATAATGCTGGTAGACATGAGCTTGCAAAATTTGGTGATGATCGGTCAAACTATTGCAGTTATATACACAGAGTTTCCTTCATCCCCATTGCCAAGCTAACTATAACTACACATCAAGTTTCCGATGCAACCAATGGAGCGAACTTGCTGAAAATCATTTTGACTATAACGAGAATAGTAATTTAAGTTGTGTGAAAAAATTGGCCTGATCCATTACTTCGTTTGGCAGGAGACGCCAAATGCACAAATACACACAAAAACAGAGATTCGAGCCATAAGTTTCAAGTGGAGACGCTCGCTACGCTCGCTTGATAATTAGAAGAGCAATTAGATTTGAATAGTATTCGAGACTGGAGACTATTTGTCATATTTATTACTAATTTCAGTGAACCAAATAACTCTAACCAGTACTTAGAGAATGATTTCATAGATTGTTAGCCCGCATAATTCAAATTGAAAATGTTGCTAGTAGAAATTGAAGTATAGCTATCTATTAAATGTTGTCTTGTATTTCAGTATCCCGATCCGGCCACGAAACCAGAAGCTGCGGCCGTTGTGATGGAGAAAGATGATACCGGTGAGAATTACAAGTTAATATTATGCCTCAAAATATTATAAAATTAAAATAAAACTGATTCACTATCTTACTGTCGGAGTCATAAAAAAATGTTGAAAATGTAAAAGTAAACTGAATGGATATGAAATAAGTGTCAATATGATGTATCGCTCGTTTGACTGGTCTGCGATGTCGGTATGTTCTTCCCGACAGTGAAGGCTTGTCCCGGCGTGTGCGTCGCTGAGAGGATCGCCGACTACTGCGAGGCCGTCCTCAACGTCTCCGAGCTGTGCAAGTCAGGACTGCGCTGCTGCGTGTCACGCGACTCCTACGGGGAGGGCGATCTGCCCGCGGACCTCGTCATCATGGACCGCAACACGTCGCGGCCGAGCAGTCGTCCCGCGTCGACGCCTCAAGCCACGACGACGTCGAGGCCGCGCACGACGACGCGACCGCCGACGACGTCCCCGCGACCGGCGAGCCACTGCCGGGGGGAGTGCGTCAGCGGCTTGTTCGCGTTGTTCTGCGACGACATCGACGCCAACGGGTGGTGTCCGGAGGAGGGGAGTTGCTGCATCACGAACCCCGCTGGTGAGATACAACAATAGGAACTAATTGTTTGGAACTATCAATAAGTGATATGTTCATTGAACAGAGGATCTTTGTGTTCTGTTCAAAGCTACTGAACGATTGGCAGCTGAATGATCACAGCTATTCATTGTTAAAAATACAAACACATTAGTTACAAAGATTACCACCTGCTTGTTATTGTATGTGCTATCAATGCGTTCTCAAAACGTTTAAACGATCATTTATCATTCATCATTTATCATTTATCACATTTATTATCAAATAATGTAAAATATTGCATACATTTTATCATTTTATATACATTTATTCCTACGTATGAATAGGTATGTTGGTATGGATAATAGTGAATCATTACCAAAGTAAACGTGAAGTCAAGGATTTATTGTAGCATCTCTATGATTGTAGGAGTAGGATGAGTCCTGAAAAACCAACAATTTAAACTCGAAATTCAGCACATTTAACTTTTAAACCGGAACCTCCAGTGTGGAAGCCGTTGTCATGTGATATTGTTGTTTCCTCGTCTACAGAAGAGGTCGGCCCCAGCCCAAGTCCTCCGCCCCGACCCCGTCCGACGACGCCGCCTCCAACCCGACGTCCCGCGACGGCCGCCCCGACGCCTGCGCATCCTCAATGTCCGGGCTTCTGTCTGCTAAACATCATGGCGGCGTTCTGCGAGCGGCCGTCGGTGTTGATACCACACACGTCCAACTGTCAACGCGGCTCTGTGTGCTGCGACAACACGAGGGCGTCGGGCGCCGCGACGCAGAAGCCGCGACCCAAGCCGCGGCCGCAGAGCACGACGACGACGACTACCACGACGCCGGCGCCCAAGGACGAGCGGCCGGACTGTCCGGGCTCCTGCATCGTGTCGTATCTGTCATTCACTTGCTTCAGTAAGTCAACGATAACAAGACGCTCATTACTTTATAACCTAGAAGTAAAATCCGAAATTAAATACTAAAATTTCCACACACTAGCAGTGTTTATTGCTTCAAAGAGTGATTTAGTTACAGATTTTGAAATAATAATGTAGAATATGCTGTAGCGTTATGACGATTACTTATTAAAGTTTGCAAAAAGTTACTGGGGGACGGTTGTTTTACCTTTGCCAAAGTTTTTGAAAGCTATCGAATCAAGTGTATAATATACCTACCTAGTGCTAAGAGCTGTATTCAGTGATTTTAATTGCTTGCTAATGTTATCAAGAAGTTTAAATCTAGTTAACTATTAAGCACTTATATGGTATGAAGAACTATTATGAAGCTTTATGGACTTTTACAAGAGATACAATGACCGGCCTTAAGTCATAATTAAAGCAAACCTATATCCTCATTATATTCTCAATATAGTCACTGTTCACGATATCTGTGAATGTCAAATTACTGGAAGTTTCGAACATTTCTTTAGGAAACGCCGAGATGACCGAACTCTTCAAATGTCGCAAGTCCGGCACTCAGTGCTGCGCGCCGAAGTCTGCGATCCGCGAGCTGCTCGACGAACGTAACGGCGTGAGCGCGCAGGCTCGCAACGAGACAGTGTTGTCGCCGTCCTACCGTCCCTCCCACCCCCACCACCCCATCTCCCCGGCGCACCTCGCCCCCCAGCCGCCGTCGACGACCACGACGACGACGCGGCCGCCGGTCTACAGCAAGTACGTGTGCGGTGTGAAGGGAACGACGAGGGCGCGCGCCGCGGCGGCGGAGAGAGGGTCGAAGGTGGTCAGCACCGCCGTGGAGCGAGGGGCGAGGGTGGTGGGCGGCGAGGACGGCGATCCGGCGGAGTGGTGTTGGCAAGTGGCGCTCATCAACTCGCTCAATCAGTATCTGTGTGGAGGAGCGCTGATCGGGACGCAGTGGGTGTTGACGGCGGCGCATTGTGTCACGAAGTAAGTGAACTCTTATCATCAGTTCATATTTAAAACGAACATAATCAGACGCCTTTAAATGGGTCAATGTTATTTAAGCTATTCAAGAGGATAGTTTACAGTGAATAACTATGAACCGAATTGAAGTGAAGTGAATTTGAATACCTAAAAATAATCGATTTTTTTAACCGGAGATAAACTTTCCACTAAGATATAGATTGAAATTAATTAAAATAGAAACGCTGAAATCATAATACGAGTAAGATTCATAGACAAGTTAAAAGAGGCTTGCAATTAAGTATTCTTATTAAAACTTGATTTCTTTTCTTATGCCAATTACCCAATTTGTAACTATTTGAGAAATATTTTAAGAATATTTTACAACCAAATGTAACTAAAATTTAATTGCGAAGTTTGAAAACAACTTATTTCATCCATTTGGATATCAATAGGCAATTAAATCACGCAATTTCCACCACTTGTAAATTCTCTCCCACATCTGCCACCAAATGTAATATCGCCAAATGTCTCCCCAGCATCGTGCGCTCCGGCGACGCCATCTACGTGCGCGTCGGCGATCACGATCTGACGCGGAAGTACGGCAGTCCCGGCGCCCAGACGCTGCGCGTGGCGACGACCTACATCCACCACAACCACAACAGCCAGACGCTCGACAACGACATCGCCCTCCTCAAGCTGCACGGCCAAGCGGAGCTCAAGGACGGCGTCTGTCTCGTATGTCTACCGGCGAGAGGAGTTAGTCAAGCGGCCGGCAAGAGGTGTACGGTCACGGGATACGGGTACATGGGTGAAGGTAATTACTCAACATGATGTGTAACGGTAGTGAGTATGTAACAGAGTTTAGGAAGATTGTGAACACAGTTAGGACCTTATCGACCTCCCACGCATAACGTTGAGTGGTTACAAAGGACTAAAAGCAACGATAGATATGAGTAGTACGTCTTGTTATAACGTGGTGATAACTCATTGTAGTGCAATTAATGCCAAATTTAAAGGCCATCGAGAACACCATCATCCATACAAAGTAAGTGTACTTTGGATGTGTGAAAGAAGTCTCAGACAATCGAATTGAAAAAAAATGCAAATTTAATTTCATATTTATATTTAAAAAAAAATGTGTTGTTCCCTTCTTTAATTTCTTCGATTTAAACGGGTTCTCTAAGGATAATAATTTGTGAAATCTATTCACATTTCTGTAGTTATTGTCGTAACTACTCGTACTATAGTTTGAATTTAAATATTATTTAAATGGTAGTAAAATACTTAAAATTTATAGATGTCGATGTAAGATGATTTTATTTCTTGAAGAGCGACGTTTCGGATACATACTGAAGTAACAGAAAAGCTGTTCGAAGCATGACTTTCCAGTACATAAAATAGATGTTTAATCGACACATGAATTTAAAGTCATTGTTATTTCTGAAAGTTTTAAATAATCCTGTCAATAATCTTGCACCTCGCAAGACCGAGTACATGACTGTGTTTGTGTGTCAGCTGGACCGATCCCCCTGCGCGTGCGCGAGGCAGAGATCCCGATCGTCAGCGACGCGGAGTGCATCCGGAAGATCAACGCCGTCACGGAGAAGATCTTCATCCTGCCGGCCAGCAGCTTCTGCGCGGGCGGCGAGGAGGGCAACGACGCATGTCAGGTAACGCACCTTCAATCTCGTTGCCATGGAGACAGACCTCGATCTTGTTGATTTTGTTGGGGGACAAGCTATTTGACCATAGTTCAATAGTATTTTAAATACAGTGTGAAAGAAAGAAAGAAGAAAATGAAAAACAGAAATGGTATCATTAAAAATAATGAAATTAAGTCAAGGAAGATTATAATTACTTGCTATATTTTTTAACTGACCACCATTTAGATTTTGGCCAGCTGTGAGGTAATTTGAGATCACCTTATCGATCATTAAAGTTTCATTCAATCAGTTATTTCTGAAATGACACATAATGCGAACTGTTTTGGTATGGCAACCATAAACCCATTATGCATTAAATGTACATCAGACTTCATTCCTAAAATATATTTAAACTCATCTTTGTTTTCTTATCTAAACTGCAGTTACACTTTGTTATTGATACACGCATTTTTAATATCACTAAGGCCCGGTCTTTCAATACTCTGCTAAAGTCTCAATTAGCTCTTAACAGTTAGTTAGTGGCCATTCTAGGAATGTCATTGGTTGTTGCCATGGCAATACAGTCGTAATTGACTGTATAAAAGTTAGCAAGGCATTGAAAGACCGGCCCTTATTGATTTGGGCAGATATTCTGTAACTCAAAATCAAAATCACCGCCTTCCTAGTGCACATTTTCTTTTCTACATGACAGACTGATTGTTCATTTAGTTTCTTCCCACATCGCCGATGATCTGTTGGATTCGTTAGATTTGTACAGTCAACTAGTTATGTTTCAAACTATCAAACTAGTTATGTTTGATAAAACTTATCTCCTATTTCTACTACCAGTCGTACGTAGCCGTAGTGGGGATGATTTGCAAGACTGGATTTATCACTGGCTTTCATCACAACATAAAGGGCCTATTGTTACTCAATTGATACAAGATCCTATGTCGATGTAACTGACGCTTCTTGTCGGCAGGGCGACGGCGGCGGCCCTCTGGTGTGTCAAGACGACGGCTTCTTCGAGCTCGCCGGCCTCGTGTCCTGGGGATTCGGATGCGGAAGGGTCGATGTCCCCGGCGTCTACGTCAAAGTCTCATCCTTCATCGGTTGGATCAATCAGATCATCAGTGTCAATAACTTGTAAGAAATGCGAAGTGAAATCATCAGTGAAATGGACAGTAATATTATGAAAACATGTAAATAGTATTTTATCACTAACATACCCCCCGTGGAGCGCCAGAAAGACCTCGAAGTGGCATACCATTAATTTATTTACCATCATCCCCCATCATCGCGTCATATTCTTAGAAATCATCGAATCACATAACCTCATTTTCATCAAACTCATCCTCATCTGCATCATCATTTTACCTCATCTTGCTTTCATCCCCATTTGCATCATCATTTGCCTCATCTTGCTTTCATCCCCATCTGCATCATCATTTACCTCATTGCTTTCATCCCCATCTGCATCATCATTTACCTCATTGCTTTCATCCCCATTTGCATCATCATTTACCTCATTGCTTTCATCCCCATTTGCATCATCATTTACCTCATTGCTTTCATCCCCATTTGCATCATCATTTCGATTGCAGTATTTCAATATCATCGTCGCTCAATGTCAAGTTGATCATTTATTTTAGTCCCTGACTTCTTATTATTTTGTACAGACTCATAATTCGTTTTTGTATATTGATATAATAAGGGAACAAGGATATCTTGTAAGTTATATCATTGTGTTTATTATTCCTTGAACATCATAATCCTTATTTGACTTTCCTATCCATGCTTTTACTTTTTAAAATGTTAAAATATTACCTATCGTTGCTTTTTATCTCAACTTGAAGAGAATTGTCAATACATTTTAATCAAAATAAGTTGTAAGCTATAATAATTTTCTTCCTAGATTGAATCAAATTTTCCACAAGGATCCATACTCAATTAGTTGTGAATTACTTGAAAATGGTTTCCTGCATCATGATCTGGATTATTAGCTAAAAGTGACGTTTCGTACAGTATGTTCTGACAAGCATGAGGGACAAATGATGAGGGGCAAATGAAAAGGGGAAGATGATGAAGGGCGAAACCCGGGACGAAACGTCTTTCGCTATAAATAATGAGCTAGTTTGTGCGCCGTACGACTTGGCTGAGTGGAGCGGCCGCTTCACTAGATAGAAAATAAAGTAATGACTAATTGTGAGTTCTAAAAGCATTAAATTAGTTAAAAGACGCCTGCATGACTGTCTGTCACAAGTCAGCTCTGACCAGGGCCATACTGTAGGTAAGACAGTGCAAGGTTTTTTAGTATTTTGAGAGGGAATTGATGTACTGTTTAGGATCGATGGAAGTAAGTAAATATTATTGGAAACAGTGTATAAATCACCTTTATTTAAGTAACATGATAAATCTCATACGTTATTATTAACAAAATCGTTCTCCTAATGTCAGGATTTAATCCAGACCAAAGTCAGATCTTTAAAATATAAAATCTCGTTCTTGTAGATTATTTTTCATCACATAAATATATTTAAACCGCGATGCTTCAAAACTAAATGATAATTTAATTCAATCACATAATTTAGTTTCTATCTCTTTGGTCTTCTTAAGAATATTATTCTTGTATTCTGATTTAGTTGACCTGTCAGACAGTCAATAGCATGACTTGACTCAATAGCAATGTCCTCAATCACAATTCTGGTTTCTTCCTCTCATATTGCGGTGCCATCAACCAATCATAAGCCAGGAGCCAATCAGCTCGGGTCGTGATTGGTCAACAGCGACCAGAGAAGACAAACTTTCCACTTCGCTTAGCTTCACGCTAGCAAAAGCGTATTTCGGAAATTAATTTCCTGAATGAAAACTCCTAATTCAAGGAACAAGTCTGTTAGGTGACGTTCTCGAGGATCCAATGGACGAACTTGGATATGCGCGTACAGACTCCCGGTAGGTTGGACTCTGCGCATCCTATGCCCCAGCTGATGATGCCGGCGAGGAAGTAGCGACCGTCCTTGCCGCGCACCTGGAGAGGCCCCCCGGAGTCCCCCTGACAGGAGTCCTGACCGCCCTTCTCGTAGCCGGCGCACAGGAAGATCTCCGGGATGAACTCGTGCCGGCCGGCGCGTAGGAACATTGACTTGCATTGGTCATTGCTGACGATTGGCACTGACACCTGGAGGCACAACATCGACACTCGATTTCATTTTCAATACTCAATCATTGCACGGTTGCAATATATTGTAATACAATCATTAGGGCTAGGATGTTTAGGACATATCATTTTTTATTTTTTTGTTCAGGCATGGTTAAAAATGATACATAGATATGTTTCATGTGTTCCTGATTTCAAAAATGAGTGTTTTATTTTGTACGAAAATGCCTATTTATCACTTTTTTTTAATGAATTCAGTCCTGTTATTGCTATTTTAAGATCTTTTGTAATTTTTTTTAATTATTGGGGAAAATAATATAAATTATTTTATTCAAGTTATTGTTGTCTTCACACAATTTCTATCCTCCACTTGGATGACCAACAACGGTACTTGACACATTCATACTTCAAATTTAACTCCTAAACCAATAAATTGAATAATATGTTGACGAATATTACAAAGCATAACATTTCTATGGTCCTTTTCGGGATTTTATGGTCCTTTATAATAGTTTTAAGGTACTATTCGCATGCCTTTTTAGACGTCTCATATAGGTCCTAAACATCCTAGCTCTAACAAAATCATCTTCTGTCTGTTGGCAATCATGTCAACTATTCTTGTTTTGTCAACTGATGCCTTGAACAGTCACTCCACAATTGCCCAAACCACAAAGCCACTGTTCTGTTTACGTTTAATATTCAAGATATGTGTATATTGCTCATCTGATCTCCCGTTGCCATTGTCCTGATAAAAGTTGCCCCTTACAGCGGCTGCCAGTCGTGCGTGGACGTAGTATAAGTTGCCTAACCAGATTGGTATTTGTATACAGATCGTGATACATAGAGGTGACGTGAAACACTGATCATATCACAAGCTTTTATCAGAACATACATGATCAATTGATATGTCCAATTGGTTTTATTTTCAGCGAAGAAAATGAGAAAACTCTACTTCGAATTGTCGTGGGAAAGAATATTATTACCCACGACAATTCGATTAGTTTCGCAATTTCCAGATCGGTATAAACGTTTCGGAAGAACAATTTAAAAAAAAAACGTTATAATGTCTTCATTTAAAGCTAATCTTTTTGACATTGAACCCAACTTTGTGGGTCATAATACACCGAGCAAAATTAATCTCTAGGTGATTAGTAATTTGATTTATGTGTTTTATTTGATCCACACGGTATTGTGCTCATCCCAACAAACTAATAAATAGTATGTCTTACATAAACAATATTGAAGTGCAGGTGTTCAATAAAATATACGGGATTTATCACGAAAATATTTGTCCCGGAATTGAACATATTAAAAGTTAAACATGACACTCAAATTGACATCCCCCAGCTTCTTTATCAGCTGATTAGTTGTAGAATCACCGCAATAGTACGGGTGATTTTCTATTGTATTTGTATTATAATATGTATCGACCTTATTGCACAATCCCAATAATAAGGATTGGCTGTGGAATTCGCGCCAACTTGATTTATTGGTTAACCATCGACAGTTAACTTAATCCAGAGTTGGTCCTACCAGGCCTAAGTACCATAAAGCCCAGTACACACGACACATCCACCTCGAACATTGGATGTGACATTGGATTTAAGAACCCATCTCGATAATGTTATTTCACGGTCATACATATCGCGCATGTGTGGCCTTGAACAATTTAACATTAAAATCCACGCATCCATAATTCGATTGCATGCGTGTACAACATATTTCAACTTTGCCGCACTCTTCCTCCTCTAATCGCGTACCTCTTGCAACACCGACGGCAACGTGCCGCCCTCACTGAGCCGCCCCCACCCGGTGACCGTCGCGTTCTCGCCGATGAGGAGGTCGTCGGAGGCCGGCAGACAGATGGGGGAGACATGGGGGGCGAACTCCAGCGCTGCCTCCAGACGCACTAGCGCCAGGTCGTACTCGTACGTGAAGAAGTTGTACTTGGGATGCACGACCTTACGCGCGACGCTGCGCTCGATGTACGGATGTGGCTCCTGTACGCTGGAGAAGTCGTACTCGCCCACGCGGATCCGGATCTGGGACGTCAGCAGGCTGGAACAAAATGGTCAAAGAATAAGTATTATGCAAAAAATTCTGTCACACAGTAGTTGATAGATATTTGATACCGTTTGCAGCGGTACTCCTAAATATTAATTTTCTTATTTGTAGTTCATCAAATATTCTACCAGGATTATTATAATTATGTATGGAATTTTAATGCTTTTTGTACCTATAATGAATGGAATGTGTGAAGAAAGAAAATGTTGGAATGTAGTCAAGAAATTTTATAGTTTGATAACATTTAGCATGTCATAAATACATTCGTAGAGAGAAAAATCATTCAAGAATAATTAAAAGTACCAATAGAATAGTTGTCTAGATTTTATAAAATTACCTTGTTTTGTAATTTTATACCTACACGTTTTACTAATTATTCGTGTATTTATCTGAAGATATTTTTTTATAATAATACTAAATTATTTATTAACAACTACATTTAATAATAATTAATACTATAATTATCAAGAATAATTTAAAGTACCAATAGAATAGTTGTATAGATTTTATAAAATTATCTTGTTTTGTAATTTTATTCAAGTTTTACTAATTATTCGTGTATTTATCTGAAGATATATTTTATAAAAATACTAAAATATTTATTAACAACTACATTTAATTTCATCATTATAACTTATAAGTTATTGACTATGAATAATGTGGGTCCTTCGAAATTAAATTATCCCGTATACGCACCTGCATCAGAGGCCCTAATACTTTTTAAAAAGACACAGACAAATTCGTCTTCACACCTATTTAGCTCTAATAATATCCGCTTCCATTTACGACTTGACCTGCCTCCTCACAGATGAGTAAAACTGACACTGCGTCTGCGCGGGGCTCATGAGTAATGTCTCCGGTTAAATCATCTGTGAAAGCTTATTTTTATTAAAATCTCGTCGATTTATTATCGATGACCTCCCGTGCGCAAGCGAGGTCATCTGAATGGCTGTGTCTAATCTTGTGATTGATTGCGCTGGATGCCGACAGCAGATAACAATGTCAGTAGGCTACTTCATGCTTAGCGTGGGGAAGGGCGAGGTTTTTACTTTTTTATCCAAGATGGAGGCGAATTTTTATGCCGGGCCGAATTGTAACTGGCTTCCTAAAATCACTCATTTGTTACTCAGAAACGCTTACGTTTTTGTTCTATAAAAAGATTGAAAACTCCGTTAAGTCTGAAATTTGAACAAAATATTTCTTCCCTTAGAAAATCATTTTTAGCAATTGGTTCGTTACATTAGGGCTAATCGTAACGAGAGCAAATCGAAATTGTGAAAATAAAATAAAAATGTGGTCCAAGAGACTTTGGACCTCACGACACTACAAAGAACCATGGGTTCCATGAAAATTCCGGTGGTGATTCCACTCAATCGACTTTTTGGATGAAAATCTCTACAATTCTCCATAGATCCAAATTACATCATGCTGTTGCTCCTACTATACCATTGCTGTTACCACAGACTTGTTATAGCATTGTGCTGTTACTGTTGCTGTTACTGTTGCTGTTACTGTTGCTGTTACTGCAGCTGACTCTGGTAGTAATTACATTGAGACATTCGGGACAGCAATTATCTGAGATGATTGAACAGTGAAAAGTTTTATTCTCACCCAAAGTATGTAAACTAAATATCCTAGAAATCTAATTTGATACAATTTACAGTCTTACACCTCATATTTTCACTTTACACCTTGTTATAAGCGAGTTCTAAATGATACAGCAATAAATTAATGAAGAAAGACGGCGTGAGATTACACATTTCCTAAGAAAGTTGAAAAGTAAGTTTAGCCTACTGAAGATAAAGTGGTTCCTTTTACGACTCCCCAACTCTCTAATAAGTTTCTTCCTTGCCGACAAAGTGCAATTGAGTCTAGTTCACGACGGATGTCGCTGCCGCCCACCGGGGGCGCTGTACTCACTCGTCGACGCAGTGGCCCGCCGTCGCGATCCAGTTCTCGTTGAGCACGGCGCCGCCGCAGCGGTGCGTGCTGGAGAATCCGAAGAACGACGTCCGACGCACGGACACCTGCGCACAAGACAACCAATCACTGTCCGGCGTCCTTGACGCGTCAACCAATCACATGCAGGCGTCCAATCAACAGTTGCCATGGCTAATCAACATGTACGACGTCGTAAGATGTACATCAAGACACATTCCCTAAAAAAACACTTTAACGAAAGTTAATCTCAGAAAAAATAACTGATCGGAACTGGATTGATCCTTAAGGCCAGTTTTTCAATCCTCTGCTTAAGGTAGCACAACTGATATCTCATATCTTCCAAATAAGCCTATTTTTGGCAGAGGTATCAATAATCACTATTTACACGATACTGTAAAATATGAACAACTTCTCGTGTCTAGATTTTGAGATATTGTAGTTATCAATTCCTATTTTTAACATGTACCTAGTCTTATGGGGGCCATTAAAATCATGACGATTTTCATGCTATTTTTGAGTTTTTAATTTTACTGAGGTTCAACGTTTTTTCAAAAAACTGATTTCTAGATAGATAGTTGGACATTCTATTAGGAAAAAAATTGAAAACAATACCAACGTGTGCTATTTTAAAAGTTATCAACCAAAAACTAAATGATTTCCCTATACCTCCTGTGTTACAGTTTTGTTCATTCTCGGAAGGCAATAAATTGACACCTCGCTATACGACAGGGGTTGCAAGTTAAATGACATTTTATGATTCATTTATACTTAAATATAATTGAAATGCAGGAAAACGTTTTCTGAACTTGTAATTTCAAGATTTTTATTTTTTGTATATGTATAATGAAGGTACTACCTTAATATTAAACAGTTGATTAGGACTATATTGTCTGGAAACAACCAATGACATTACTTGAATTAACGTTAAAACTTCACTGCAGGTTGTAGCAGAGTATTAAAAAACTATCCACTTTTTCAATGCTCTGTTAAATCAATTGTTTAGTTTAGCAGTTGATCATTACTCATTGCTATGGCAACAGCCACTTTCATGCGTGGTCTGTTACTTACTAACCAACACTATAACATGGTTTTGAAAACCGGCCTAATTAAAATATTTCTATTTCCGAAAAATTGAATAACTTTCTGTTTTCAGATTTTGAAGATAATTATAGGCAGTATTTTAACAAATATTTGAGTCTGGGATTCCGTTTCTTCCGTAGACGCTCTACTTGTTTTGTGATTTTGGCTCTGATTTTGGCGGTAGTCACGACGTTTCGGCAATGTTATCCTATAGCCATCTTAAGTCATAAAGACATTTATCACCTGTCGTGCTTGACGTGACCAACGGTCCTCTTTTCTGGCTCTTTTCAGGGTCAAAATCACGACACAACCATGAGCTTTTACTGAAGAAGCGACATCACTATTAATATCGGTATTTTCAATGTGAATAATTAAGTGAACAATTGCATTGTCAAGCCGGTAATGCATCCAGCAAGAAGTAAGTCCTGTGATTAATGGACAAATAGAAGAGATTGTAAGTAATTAAATATAAGTACCTAAATTAGTCGTGTATTAATTGTTCCCAGTAGAGAAATGTTGTCTTTATGTTCACTGAAGCAAAGCAAAAGTAGATCAATAAAAATACCGATCACTATGAAACAATTATAAATGAAGATTAGTTAGTCTAGAATCTAGATTGGCATTGATAGATAGTGTTCGATGAATTAGATCACATGAGATTGTTGTTGTTATTACCTGCCACGGCCAGCCTCCGAAAGGAGCATTTCTTCCCCCGACGATTCGCATCTCTGGACGGGGAGGAATAGACGGGACGCCACATTCTGCGCAAAAGGAGATATTATTTGTATTAATAATACAACATTCAAGGGAGGGCGGAGCTGTTTATTTAATGACTTATAGCTAGTTATGAGATTTAAATTGTCACCAGTTAATTGCAATCTCATTTTACAAATATTTAGATCCTTTACATTGAATCATTTTAATAATTTTCACGGGAAAATTAATGGTACTGTGTAAATATGCATCCAAAAATCAAAACTTTTGGTGTGGAAGATAAATACAAATCTTGAATGTCCGCACAGAATACAGTGAAATAGGCCATCTCATTGCGAGTAAGTTATTGTATTTAAACATTTTCAAATGTTAAATTTGAGCATCCATTTTAGAACACTATTCATATGGTCATTCAAAATATGTGGGTGTTTTCACATTCTTTCATATGCGATTTAAATTTAATGTATTCATTTTCACATAATTCACATTCATCACTACTTTTGGTACTGAAAGTGTGCGTTTGAACTTAAATAAGACAATATTTTATTAAAATTGTTAGATCCTCCACTCCAAATTTACAAGTCTATTTTCTCTGACACAAACTTACGGACTGAATTGTCCCCGAAGGAAGCCGACACTGACGACGACGTTGACAACGTCGTTGGCGTCGACGGCGTCGTCGTTGTTGACGTCGTCGTCGACGTGGTCGGCGGCGCCGGCGTAGTCGTTGTCGTCGTCGTCGTTGTCGTCGTCGACGTGGTCGTGGAGGTGGTCGTCGACGTGGACTGCGTCGTCAACGGCCTCCTCGTCGGTCGCAAGCGTAATGGAGGTCGTGACGGTCGGTGACTCGTCGACGAGGGACGCGGCCGGGTGACGAACGCCGGCTCCGTCGTCCCCTGCCACGCGATGGTCGTCGGGTACCTGTCCGGCGTCCACTTGTTGATCAGAGAGCTGCCCGACGTGCTCATAGCGTCACTGACTGGCGGGGACATGCCCCAGCTGACGAAACAAGAGGTCAATGAAATCAACGGTTTATGTCAATATTGACTAAATATATTATCTGAGCTGAGAACGTGATTTTCGATTTTCAGAAATCTGTCATCAGAGTGAATATAAAAGGTTACTTTTATAGTATAGTATAGTATAGTACACCGGAGTAAAAAACATTCAATCCAAGCAATTACATAATTAAAAATTATGCCGTTTCCCTACACATGTAAAATACGATAATTATTTTTACATTATACGCGCAATTTAATTTTCGAATGCAGTTTGAACAAAACGATAATAAACTATTCAAGTTTGTGAAATTACTGGACATTAGAAGTAACTGATTATTTTTTAACAAACTTTTGAGGCATTTTTCATGCATACTAAATAGCGGTCACAACATCTGTCATAGCAAGTGTGTTTACTGTTTTAACAAATTGATGTGTTGACCATGTTACATGTTTTATCGAAATTTTCTGAAATATTTGCTATGCGCCAAGTTATACTTCCAAAAGTATTTTGTAACACATTAATTTTCAAACCCCTGTATTGTGTTTAAATGTGTGGAATAAGTGATAGTGAAAGTGATGTAGAATGTTTGATCGGAGGACGACAGAAGTTGTAATCTGACACAAGAACCGCTTAAACCACCGACACATCACAGCGGGACCAGCGGCTTAATCCGAGTGGAACGATATCAAGTTACTCAACTGAGATTAATCATCATCATTAATTTGAGGAGATGAGTAGATACATAGAAGATGTTGTTGGACAGAACAAGATTCCTCTAGCGCGAGGTATTTGGCGTCCAACACAAGACTTGCAGTGGAGATATGAATGCACGTATAGGCGGGACACTTGTCAACGCATCGCTTGAATAAGCGGAGATTTCAATGCAAGAATAACATATAATAAGATATGCAAAACAGTTATGAGATAACAATCAATAAGCTTTCTATCTTCGGCTCTAGTAAACATTTCAATTTAATCCACCGACGTCTTACTTAGTTTGATTCGTTGGTAGCGGCCTCGAAGTAATCACAGGCCTGTGCGCATGCGCCGGCTTGCTAGTCTTATCACTTAGCACATGATTGTCACTTGTAGGCGGCTTGGGACTTGGACTAGAATGACCACCGTGTGGTCTGTAAGGCTTCCCGTAGCCGGAATAGGAAGGAAACTTAGCGCTGGATACGCTGGACACAAAGTTCGGTCGGTTCGTAAGTTGATTGCTGGCTGGCGGAGGACGCGCGGTGAACTTATGGTTCGTCGGTTGTGTCTTCTCGACGTTGTTCTGTGACGGCTTGAACTTGTGGCTGGTTGTAGTGTACGACGAGGAGTTGGCGCCGTGCGGCGGCCGCGACGTCAGCGTCGGACTGTACTTGTTGCCCGACGGCGGGGAGTAGAGGACGGCGGGCGACGCCTCCACGACGACCTCCTCCGATGTTGTGGCGGCCGTGGAGGTGCGATTGCTCGAGCAACAGCTGCCGAACATGAAGGTGTCGACGCACATCCCGACGTGGCGTCCCTCGGATTGGATGCATTCCCAGACGAACATGCATGTGCCCTCGATCCCGTTGACGGCGCAGGGTTTGCGCGTGATCTGAAAGTCTGGAGAAATGACAATCGATAAACAAATGCCTCGGGTTTAGAAAGCAGCAACATTATACAAACGACCAAATTTAATTTAATTAATCAAAGCTACCTCAGATGCAAAATGTTTTGACAAGAGCATGTGTGTCATCCTTAATTACAATATTTGGGTCCGGCGTGACCAATTTCACTGAACAGTTCATTATAAATTAGCACAAAAATGAGATTTAAATATTTGCAAATGTCAAACAGGAGTAGAAACATCTTTAATCACAGGTTGCCAAAGAGATTTCGTCTTCGTCAGCTGCAGAGTTGACCGAAAGTTCAACCTCTTTTTATAAAACAAATTACATGACAGGCAGCAAAGAATTTGTCATGGTCGGTATCAAGGTCACAATGAATCATACGGATGCAATTAATTGAAATTAAATTATGTGCAGAAGTTAACTTTTACTTTCTTTACAAACAAATATGTATAAGAAATTATTGTCGAGTAGTTTAATAGTTTCTGGAGTGATTTTCTTGTGAGAGTTCGTGTAACTTGAAGCAAATAACTCGGAAGGCAGATGATTGAAAGTTCGCCGTTTCTCATCTTCATCTTCATCATCATCATCATCATCATCATCATCATCATCATCATCATCATCATCATCATCATACCTTACACTAGGGGTTGGTGACCTATACTCTCTATACATCATCTTGTAATTAGATTGTAACTTTAGAACCATATGATTTGTTTTAATTATAACTTTTTGATTGACATTGCGGGTACGAAAAGTAGGTCTACTGCTTGAAGGCACGATGGGAAATTAATCAATTCCGATTAAAGAATGTTCTATCGAGAGCATCACAGATTGATTGTTTGATTAGTGACTCGATATAATTTCTGATAAGTATGAAGATGAAGTATGGCGGACTAGGGGATCTCTTCAGACCACTCTCGTCATATTAATGATCTCTAAACACCACACGGTTTGTACCAAAGATGAGAGATCAGATAGATAATAATGCCCTCCAACCGGTCTTTATTATAGTAACGAAGTAACTAGTTGCAAGACATTTTCGATCGGGTCTTCTTTTCAAAAGTTCTGAATACTTATTATTGAATCTACGTAGGCATTGTTCGGATAATGAATGAAGTTGTATGGAGGTGTTGAGAGAGAGAGCAGATGCGGAGCTTACAATCTGCACAAAGAGAATTTTGCGGAGGTACAATGGAATCACTTGTCGACGAGTACGATTCTTAGGGCAGTCTGCATAATGTTTCATTGTTATCAGACAGACATTGAAAACTGGTCAAAACTTTAGAGAAAATTATCATTGCAAATTAGAACCATTTTAAGTATACTCATACCGTTTTGTTGTCATTGTTGCCCGACTTATTCTGCAACCCAACGAGGAAGTACTTAGCCTGTGTACACGATCCGAACAAAGCTTAGAAATAAACTCACTACTTGAAAAATAAAAAGTAAAAATATAATTTTTATCGTCCTACACAATTATGCTAAGTTCCTTATTCAATGAATAGGGGGATTTCTAGAAGATTGTCGATGCAAATGTCTCGCGCGAGTTAACTTCCTTGATGTAGTCGACGGTGAAGATGATGTCGATGTCGTGAGAGCGAATCGCGTCTCGAGATCACGTCTCTTTGCGACGCAACAGATGGACGTCGGCGGCGAAGTGTTGATTTAATCGGGGACTTTTCGACCAACTGCACGGGCCTTGTAATAGCCAATCATCAGCCAATTACTCGACCAATTTGCCAGAGTTGGATTCCTTTTGTCAAATCGAATCGTGTTGAGAAAGATGTAACAATATCTTGCAAATTTCCTGGATGTTGGACGAAAATGGATATTTAATTTCTAAACATCTTGGTATTTCAAGTTTGACGGGGTGAACGAATTTGATTTTTTGAAAGTCACGAAATTACAGACTGAGACATGTTGCAAAATGCATCATGAAATGATAGCTTGATTTTGGTATTCAATTGTCTACAATTATGTTTGAGTGATATGCACATCTCCTGGCTCGCTAATTTTGTCTGACAGTTACTCACTGCTTGCCTTGCTCGCGCTTTGCTAGTCTGAAAGTTAACCGCCTCGCTCGCTAAGTGATTTTTCACACTCATTAGCTAATATACTGGCAGTTACTCACAACTCCTTGCTTGGCTCGCTAAGTAACTCTGAGAGCGTCTACTCTTCGCCTATCTCGCAAAGTTCATGACAGTTACTCACTACTTCTCGCTCAGCTCGCTAAGTGAATCTGAGTTACTACTCCTCGCTTCACTCGCTAAGTACTGCTCACTACTCGTTGCCTTGCTCGCTAAGCTACTACTCACTACTCCTCGCTGCACTCGCTAAATACTACTCACTACTCCTCGCTTCACTCGCTAAGCTACTTACTATCACTCGATTCACTCGCTAAGCTACTACTCATACTCCTCGCCTCTCTCGTTAAGCTACTCAATACTCCTCGCACTACTCGCTAAGCTACTCACTACTCCTCGCTTCACTCGCTAAACTACTACTCACTGCTTCCTCGCTGGAGGGTCCTCAGCGCTGAGACGTCGGCAGGCGACGCCCACACCAAGATGGCTGCCAGCACCGGGACCCAGAGCATTCTGGCACCTGGAACAAGACGGACATTAGGTCCAGGATATCGATCATGATGGACCCAGAGCATTCTGGCACATGGAACAAGACGGACATTAGGTCCAATCTCGATCATGATGGACCCAGAGCATTCTGGCACCTGGAAGAAGACGAGTATTAGGTCCAGGTTCTCGCTCATGATGGACCCAGAGCATTCTGGCACCTGGAACAAGACGAACATTAGGTCCAGGATGTTCTGGCACCTGGAACAAGACGGATATTAGGTCCAGGATGTTCTGGCACCTGGAACAAGACGGACATTAGGTCCAGGATGTTCTGGCACCTGGAACAAGACGGACATCAGGTCCAGGATGTTCTGGCACCTGGAACAAGACGGACATTAGGTCCAGGATGTTCTGGCACCTGGAACAAGACGGACACGAGGTCCAGGATGTTCTGGCACCTGGAACAAGACGGACACGAGGTCCAGGATGTTCTGGCACCTGGAACAAGACGGACATTAGGTCCAGGATGTTCTGGCACCTGGAACAAGACGGACACGAGGTCCAGGATCTCGATCATGATGGAGGTCATCTTCTTCGCGACAGGCAGAGTGTGATTGTGCTGCGTTTGTGATACCGACTTGACTTGACCATACCGACGAAACGAGGACAATAATGCTTGTGTTAGCGGCGAATCGACCCACTTTAAGACGCACACACACACACACACATCTATACAAACCACGTGCAATTTGACCAAAGGGATTTTATCCAACCAGTTGCAACATTTTGTGAGATAATCGTCGGTCACAGAAGCTGTCTCCCGCAGACAAATATTAGTTTACACGCATGCATTTATATATCAGAATCGTGCAAAATAGTCAATGTATGCAAATTCAGATGTCAGATCTCGAAGAAAATGTGGGAGCAATTATCTAATTACTGCAATTACTAGGAAGTCATGATGCGAATTATTTTGCACGACCTGTTATGAGCGGTTTGTTCTTAGCGCCTTGTTCATATCGAGAAGGAAATGCGTAGGCCAGCTTACGAGCCAAAACTAATTGCTTTTCTTGGAAAAGTAAAATGAAATCGATGATAGAAAAGAACTGGATCACTTATAATTTACTTGATGTCAAAGTTTGACAGTTTTGTGGCCGTGATAAATAGCGTATTGTTTTAGCTAATAACTGGATGGCAATAATAGGTTATTCTCAACAACGTTTGGATATACTTTCCTTAAAAATAACAATAATGTACAGGAATCTCACTTTAAAATTGAATACATTATTAAGATTCTAAAGTTAGATTAAGCTAGGTTCTTGAATTACTGTAAAAGATAAAAATAGTTATTATACGTATAAAAATGTGGATGAATATTAAAATCATTTGTACGTGATTTTTTTAAAAACATTTTCTATGTAAGGGGCAGCTTACGCCAGATTTCTAGATTTTGTTAATAAAATGAATGTCTCTTTTGTTAGTTCTCCTGTCACTTGCAAACGACTAATCAAAGGACTAATGCAGCATTTCACAAATTGTTGTCATGGTAAAGTGTGGTGGTGGTAGGTATTTTCAAGGTTATTACAGATGTAGATTGTGTGTTATGAATGTTTTGACTGGCAGAGTTCTGGTAAACGATGAAAATGCTCAAAATATTCACAACTTCAGGCCATCACATTTAACGTATTAATCTAAATATTATAAAATTATCACCACCAATGACACAATTTACATAATACGTAGGTACGACATCTGCAGAAATTTCGGTCGATCTGTTTGGCGCTGCATTGCAATGCATTTTAAAAAGCATTTATATCCCTCGGGTACAGCATAGATCAAATTTGACCTTGAATGGCCCTCATAAGTATTCAGATTTCTTGAAACCTCCGTGCATATATTATTGGAACTATTTCAACCTCAATCTCATCCACTCGATGCACGCGTGGTTCGAATCTCTGTGGTGGAAAGATCTTACGTTACATTGTCCAAGAATGTCCTAGCAATTAGAAATAATTTATGTGGTATATATAGTAAGTAATGGGCAGATCGGTGCCTCCAGCTACAGATTATCGAGTATTACTTTGTTTATTGTCTGATTGATAGTCAATAGGCGTCTCCTATAATCTTTCTGTTGAAGAATCATACGATGTATGCTTTGTGATGGACTGCAGACAGCATCTGTAGAGAGATACATTGCTGGGACAATCCTCGTTACTGCTTTTCATGCAGAGTAATTTCCTGTTTACGTGCATATTTGTGGTAGAAAGCTTTTTCATGTGGCTGGTATATTTTTCAAACTTAATTATTTAGCAAATAATGGGTTAAGAAGACAGTGTTAATAAGACTTTAATACATTAATCCAAAGTGTTTAATTCCATTAAATGATATGTTAGAAGGTATCTTATTTTAAATGACTTGGATATTGCGGTGTCATTATAATATAAACCTAAAGACGATACCAATATGATGATTTAGATTATGGTTTCTTACGATGATGAACATTTTATTTTAATGTTATTTTATTTTATTTTGCTATTTTAATGTGTTTTTTTTTCACCACAGAGTGGTCATGCTATAGATGTATGTGGTATACTCTTATGTTCGTCTGTTTTCCATAAAAATATATAAAAACACAAACAAACAAAATGAAATAACAATGATTGATTTTTAAATAAAACTTTTAGTAAAAAAATAAGTAAGCGTTTGAACCAAAATTCGTCAAGTATAATGTTGTTGTTACTACAGCATTCTTCAAGTCTTTCTGTTATTTCATCCTTTTTCACTTCAATTGTCGTGTTGTGTGATTTAATTTGTTAAATTTCGTCTTGATCGTGAGTCTTGATTTAAAACATTAATCCGCGTAATTCAGTCTTAACTTTTAAAAAACAATTAGCATTATATACTTTATACAGGTGGCTATAATAAATCGTGTATAATATTTAATGAAAAACCACGACTAATTCCCATTAGTTACGCCTGAAAGAGTCAATAAGTCCTCTGAATTATTCATCGATGCTAGAATGACGCCATCATGTCAATAAGTCGATGATTTACCGCCTTGTAGAGGTGTTGATTTAAACACAGACTGCTTGTCCACAGCCTTCTAATGTACCGATCGATCATGGTGATCAAACAAGCTCGGTCAAGTGAGGTTTACCGTCTATATAATTACAGAGTCATCGATATGTACATTTCGAGAAAGTATCGCGAAAAGTCGTGTTAATGTTTGTTTAAATCGTTTTGCAAATAGGCGGCTATAACTTTGTGCTAGGAAGTAAAAAGGCTTATGAGAATCTAAACATAGGTTTCTGCAAACATATTGTCATGAAAATTGATTATGATAGGTTTTAAAATACTGTTATCTAATACGAATTCGTCATTAAATTATACTCAGAACAAATCTATACATCACAGAATGAAAATTAATTATTTTATAGGTTGGTAATGGCAGAAGGCACTCTTCGATAATGTGCATAGAACTTTTACTCACATTTATGCAGATTTTAATGTATTCAAGACACTTTCTTCAAAGTGAAGCGAAAAGTCACAACAATTCAGTTCAAGCCCCACACAAATCAATTTCATCGTTAATTAAAAGCGAATTCCTTTCTCAACGGATTACTCCGTGTGTGAGCATCAAAATGTCAAAACCCAGTGACGTGGAAATTATACTTGGAGCTAATTTTCAGAGAGTATAGAAGCGATCGATCAATCAACATCAATTAGTCGAATGATATCATCTCGACATCGAAAGTCAAACTGGACTCAGATCAATACTAAATCATCACTTTTACAATCCAAAACTATAGAACAGTTTTTACGTCATGTCACGTCGGATTGATTTAATATAAACTATCACTTTACAACGGTAAGAGGTGCATAAATGCAACTTTACGAGTGGAACTCTCGAGGTGAATTGACGTTGCAAAAGATTGATGCTAATGATTCCTAGCTGCGGGAAGAAACATGCAGCTCAACCGGGATTCAAACCACGGATACGTGTTACTATTAGAACTGGACGTCACTTTGTTAGTAATTTATAGAGTCTAGTTGCATATTAGTAATGAGATATTCTACTGTATCAATAACAGAAGATGTGCAGCCATCTTGTGGGACTATCGTCGCCATATTGTCTAGCCAAGTGTGAACGAAAATCGTGCCGCATGTTTGTTTTACTCATAACAATGATAAGAATGATTCAACACAGAAAGCACTTTATAAAACATAATACTTGAGACGATTTCTTAAGTATTGTGTTTTACCTTTGTTTACTTGACAGGTGTGGTGTTAAATACTTGTGTATTCAGCCTTACCTAGGTCATTTAACACTTCAACAATTATTCTAAAATAACCGTCCTTTAATATTATGCAGTTTTTGACCCATATCCTCAGAAAAAATATAGCATAATTCATGTAATTGAGAGCTTATTTCAAGGAAAAAAAATTGAACACACCTTCCAGTATGTTTTGAACATCCATAAAAACGTTTGCTATCTGGTCCTTTTAGGTTGTTAATTTGTTAATATTCGTTATTACGGTGCTCTACTCTCTGCGATGGTTGAGAGGCTAACTGGCTCCTAATTATCAATTACAGCCACGAGGACTTGGGCAGCACGGCACGAAACATCATAAAATTAAAATCAATAATGAACGGGTATTTATAAGTGGTGCGACCTTTGTGGATCCAAATCTAAAAACACATTTAAATTTGTGTCTCTAAAAAACATCGACTATAAAAATAGCTGTCTTATGGCACATTACTTTATTCGTGAATACCGAACACGGTTTTTATTACAAAATAATGCTTGTCGACTTAATTGAACAATCGTAAAACTATAATGTTTATTCGCCTAATACAGGTTTAATCATTCATTTTTTGTCTTTATATTCAAGCTAATGGACAAAAAGATACTCAGATTCCTCGTGAGTTTAATTGCATTGATCATAATAAAAATTCAAATAGGCCAATGGAACACTGAAATTCGTCTCTTGTCTGTTTTGTATTCAGATCTCAATGAAAGAGAACTCCTTTCAGATGTAAAAGACAATGAAAACGTGGTCCATTCAAACAGACTCCAAAACATTACTAATTTGCAGACAAGATTCAAGCTCCAGTAAGCAATACACGTGAAATATCAAGAGAGATTGGATGGAGGCAAAAAGTTGCCATATACAGATTCGATTGCTATGCAACGCCGAGCTCTGTTAGGACCATGATTGACTTGCCATGCCCAGTGGCTAAGAAGCCTACAGAGCAGGTTCGATCACAGCCTAGAGTCAGGAATTAGTTGAGATAATGTTGTTGGACCGAAGCAAATCTGTTACTCTACATGAAAAAAGTCGTGACCATGGTGTACGTTTATTGAGGATCTGTGTAACCAATATCTTGAAGCATAATGCACTCGTTTCGTGGAGAGATGAAATTCAGGATGCAGCTGCAATATGCAAATAGCTATTTATCACTTTTTATAGCCTTATACATTTACAAGAATATGATGAGGCAAATTACGTACAGTAAAATAATTATTTAATGGTTTTAAATGTATTATCATTTAAGTGCTCTCGCTTAAGTGAGAGATTAAAGGTTCGAACCCGGGTTCCTCCGGATACTTTTCAATTAGTATTTCCCTCCATATCCTGACTCCGCTGGATGTTTTCCATTAAACTGAGTATACATTTTTTTAGGAGCATTTGATAATATTACTATAGTTCATCAAAATGTTTAAATAGCGTTTTTTTATTTGTAATAATTATACATATAGGTACAGAAATAATAAACACACTACAACAATATGCCGCATAGCCAAAAGGCTAGTCTGCGGCCAAGTACACATAAAAAAATAATACAGATGTGTCACCTCCTAATCAACAAAGAAAAGTTTGAAAAGCGAAGCAATAACAAAATATCAGACCAAATACACTTAATACCATCTATACATGAACAAAAATAAATAATTGCTAAATAAATAAATGCTTTGACTAATGACTTGCTAATAAAATTAAAATCCTCAAATAATGCAATCGTCGAATTATAAAGTCTAACTTAGAATTAAAATGCATTTGGTTTAAAATCATGTTCCGCGTATGTTTTCATGTGATGCTATGTCAAAACAACATTATTCTGCATCTTCAAGAAGCGAAGTACTGCCAAGTGCATCTTCCATTCATCCACTCCTCTTCTTGCTCGCGATCAATACCTTGTATCGAATCGATCGTCAATCAATAATCATTGCCGTCGGGAATAGACCAGTGGAAATGTTCAACGCCTGTGAAGAAGTCGCTTTATTGAAACAACATCAGTTCTTTTGTCACGAAGAAGCTCACAAGTTGTGTTATTTGCTTCCTCCTACCAGGTTAGAAGAGGTTATCACAGAACAGAATTCTGATCTGCAATTTGTAACTTTTCATAATGGTGTTTTTAGTTCGAGCTTCTCTCATCTTGACATACGTGGCAAAACTTCCACGGTTCATATTACAGATACTTTCAATATACGCTAATAGTCGCATAGGAACATTCTGTTTTTATCTCATTCTTAAAATCTTTCTTTCACACGAGTTGTAAACAAACAGAGAGGAGTTTAACACCTTTCTCTAAACATCAGTGAGCAATTTTCTCCACGCGGCGAATCAAAAGCTCTCCAGCATCTTCGCAAGACCTCACGTATTATAGGTCACAAAATAACCGATGCTAATTACCTACTCATTAGCGAAGTATTTAGTTTTATAACTCGTTCTAACGCCAGAGAATTTGTGTTTTTGGTTTTTTACAATTATGGTTTGAATAATGAGTTAGTGTCAAGGTACCAACGAGATAGTATTAATTCATTTTGCCGAGCAGGGCGGTGCTTTGGTGCAACATGGCCCATGCTGTTACACCTGCCTCAATATAACTTTGATTAGATCACACATTCATCATTCTACAAGTCGCAGCTCGATCTAGATGTGCTGGAAGTATCAGAGCCGGGGGGTAATCCATTGTTCTTCGTTTCATTCAAGACGAAATCGGCGAAGAGACTTGTATATTATTACCCAATCTTCTCGCTAGATAACCAGTCAGATGTTCTTATTTTTCAATAAATTCAAATTGGATTCAAGAGAAATATAGTCATGACGGTATTACATTCAAACCGGTAAACCGAATTTGAAAGACGATGTAGTTTTGTAGAACATTTCCTTTACAAATCATATTTTTATTTTACATAAGATATCGCAAAATGTAAATATACTTCAGTATGAAGCAGAGCAATAAACTGACATGTTCCGAGTGTGCCGTGCCACAAAGAGGACCCGTTATGATAATAATGATAAAAATGACATTTACCACTTGCAGGTTCATTGAATCGGGAAATTATTTGTCTAACTAATATTTAGTTGTGAATTGCGACGCCGCCAAGTTGGCTCACCCGGAATATTCAAATTATCTCACTTAGCTCATTAGCTTCAATAGCGGACCCGTGTTTGTGAATTGTCATTCCTATGTACCTTATTAATCCTCATTAAAGTTATTCCTACGCCTGAAAGTTGTTCCAACTATAAAAATCCGTTACTATATGAAACGCGAATTGTTTGTTACTTATTTTGCATAGTCACGCACAAGCGAATTATAATTTTATGTCAATTGTTTGATTCTAACTCAGATTCTTACTTATTCTAACAATTCGTCCCACGAAGGAAAAGTTGAATACATTACTTTTACCTGCAATTTGTTATGAAATTTGTACGAATAAAAATAAGATAGTAGTATTTCTACATAAACAGTAAATTCCAACTGACAATGTCTGACCATGACTGCATGAAATCCATTTGACAAGAGTTAGTACATCTCAAAAAGGAATAGAAGATCTAAGTTTTCAAAGAAATACACGCTGAAGTTATGTTATTCGTACGTTATTAGCGTAACAATTTATGAAATTAGCTTGAAATATGTAAGAACTACAAATCGATTGTTGCTAACATTGTAAAAATTACTGAACAAGACATTGAATTACGTGCTAGGAAAATATTTCCAGTAGACGAGAAAAACAATGCAGTGAGTGACTCTACCCACGATTATGCTTCATGAAGTTTGCTGCTTACGACATGGCGGGAAAATGTAGCCAATGAGATGCTCGCTGATGAGTCTGCTAATTACGTCTGCTTGGGAGTTATATTATTAGTTATTATCTTATACATATCAATTAGCAGCATGGAAGGTTTCAATGAACTTGTTTTTACTTCGGTTTCCGTGCACCTTAGGTTTACTCTCAACAACACTGGACTTCAAAATTGAGTTGTTAAAATTCCAATTGCTAGTTTCACGTAATTTTAATTATATCTGTAGTGAATTTATACAATCAAATTAAAATTGATGAGAAGTTGGACTTTATTTAGTGGTTAAATGTTAAGTTGTTTCCCCTCATTTGTATAATTCGTGATATTCGTGATGGAAATACGAATATGATAAAATAACGTAAGCTACGAGCCTGCATAAAATACTGGTTTATGTACAGATTGTTTATCAGGGTATTTTAAAAATCCCAATATTTCAATCTTATCAGGAATTAATGGAGTAACCTGAGTAGGTATATTGACTTGAGGATAGATGACAAACCCAACGTAATGCCTCGAGAAAGTCTACATCCCTCCCAAGAAATCCGGTTCGATATCCATATCGTTTGATCTCAAACCAAAACCCATACTTATACCTCCTGTATCAATAACAAAATTAATTTTCACTTCTAGTTAAGAATAAAAAACAAAACACCACACACTAACTAAATTTCCTGTTCTACCAACGAAAATAATGGTTATTTGATTTTCTTAACAACATAATGATTAATAATTATCCATCACTCACTTCGATCACTATAGTTAGTCTTGCAGTTGTCTTTGTCCGTCTGGAGAGTGCCGTCTATCCGGTGATGTTTTCTCCATGCTCTCTGGGACACGTGACTTGCACCCACATTGACACGTCTGCACCCGCCACCACACACGTGCGAATGAAGACAGAAACCACCTGAAATCGCAGCACCTATTTCCCTCAGCTAACGGGATGCTCGAGTGCCTCCAATGCCGTTACCTTGCAGTCCGACGCGCTCGATGCAGAAGCACTCATTCGGTATCACTTTATTACTATATTTTACTAGATCGATGAGTAGAAAAAATGGTTTTGTGGCTAATTCAGTTATTGGCCCGCCGTTTCACTTTCTTTCGAACTGTTCTTCGGTTTGTTGTTGTACGTTTTTTATAGTATACGGTTCTTGTGACAAATTATTTTGCACCTCGTAAAAAGTCCACCGAGCCATAAAATAAGTCTGCTCCATGTATGTATAAATTAAACAACTTTAATTTGTTCTAAAATATAGTAGTTTAGATCAGGAGGTGATAAATATGGCTGTACAGTCCCTCTCAACTGTAAGAACATTGACATACACTAATTTCGCCCTCTTCATCTTCCACTTATTTTCTTTCATCCTTCTCAACATTTCATTGTTCGTTTTCTTCTTCCTCAATTTCTCTCATATTACTTCATCTACTTACTATTTCCTCTCTTGAATATCCTCGTGAATTAATTTAACTCAATTCACGAATAGTCTTCCAACTCTTCTTTTGCCCTCTCCATCTCGAAAGTCCTCCATTGCCAATTTCGGAAGGGCCAATTTTGACAAAGCACATGTGCAAACCATTTCAACCTTTTCCACAATCTCCTATCTCAATCCTACTCTTAGATTAAAATAGAATATAAATTCTTTGATGACAATCAGCAAATCAATCTAAAGATGCCACTTTATTGCCATCAATATAATCTACAGTTGTTTTATTATAATTGCTTTAATATAATTGCTTTATTATAATTGTTTTAGTGCACTTTTTCGAACACATGCACCGTACACCACATGCACCAAGTATAATAACGAATCCATCTTGCAATCGAGAAAATTAAAATCGCAAACACTCGAAGCGGAACATCCTACACAACATCTGTAAAACAACAAAAACACCAAGGATACGTAATCATTTCATATTCATTTAGCTAATAGGTTGTAGATGTAATTATAGGTAATTAATATGCCTCTCCCTATAATGAAGAAGAATAATTTAATATTGCTTCTTCATGACTTCCTTTGGTATCTCGACTCAGTGATAATATGCACGATTAGGTATCTCTGATTTCTTCTCACAGCTTCTTGCACCGCGGCTCACTGAATCATGATTGTGTTTTTTGAGGGGTTTGTAATTGTAATTATCACCGCAATGCATGCCCAAGAGCGCCACTGTCGTGCACGACTCCTTGCCAACTGATTGCACTCCCAAGATCAGAGATCAGGTAATCAGTGTTTTAATTTTACTTCGTTTTGCTGTGGGATATTATACTTAGAGATGGTGTGTCAAAGAAACTGGGGATTTTCATGGTTTTTACAAAAGTCGGGCTTCTTGGATTGGAAGATCTGCGCATGAGCTAGAAACAGAAGTCACGACTGAGCGGTCACTAGGGAACGGCGCCTCCACCGAAACTGAAGCTCATGACAATCCCATATGACGTCACAGCTGACCAATACTAACTCCAGATAGATGCTTTCAGTGAATAAGTAATGAGTAATTATCTTTCTTGATATTATATCATTATTTTATTAGATACCATTTCTATATTTATTTTGATTATCTTTATTTCTTTTAGGTTCAGGTCTGTTACAAAAGCAAGGGTGATGAAACTACCCTAAAAGTTAATCTGCAATTTATAAAGATTCATAATGCAGCTTATTCGTCAACGTAAGAATATTTCTTCCTAAATGGTTTCAGCAGAGCCCAAATTTGTTCTTTGCATGTGAATTGTGAATGGGCCATTCTTGTGACTAAACTCGGACTCAAAATAAGCAAGCATATTTTATTTTATTTGAAAATGATTGGGGATATTTTTTTTTGTCTGGGGCTTAACGTCGCACTGTTCTGCAGCGAGGCTAATGGCGACGGAGATCGGGGATATATTTTTACATTGTTGTACATCGAAAAAGGGGCACCTTAGGCAAACATTAAGGATGTTATCGATCAAGCTTAATTCATTCTGCAACTTTTATCGTATATATTTTAAGTACAAACATTTGCCATCACAATATCATCAAAGAGAGAGAGAAAGGAAAACACATTTTTGCTGAATATTTTGTATTTTACGAGACGTATCTAAAAACAACACACACAAAAACAAGCACAGACATATAAGAAAACAATAATATGTACAATCCGAAGCTCCTGACATTCTTCTAAATACAATACAATCAATGTGTCCACGGCACCTCCACCAATCACGGCACTTCCACATGTAGATAGGCTAGTTTCATTCATTCGTTCAAACTGTATCCAATCTTATGTCACATGATTTGTGCCACTTCGAACAACCGCAGGACAGCACACAGATAATATATTACAACATTTTACAAAATAACTCGACCCGACGACATCATTTATTATTATCATTCATAATCTCTGCCACAAACAAACGAGAGTAACAAATCGTTTCTTGACTTTACTCATGACATTGAATATTGTTCTATGAGTTTAATTTTTCTATTAGATAGGTGTAATTTTCTTAGTGGGTCTTGTGGTCGACTGCCTGCAGCTTGCCATGCATGTTGGCATCTTCAACGTCTAGCTCGCAATATGTTTCAACAGTGTTTGCCTTTAAAAATCAGGCCAGCACTGAAATTATGAACTCAAAACTATTGCACAATATCAGTTTGAGGCACCTGTAGGTATTGCTTTGTAAACGCAGGGCACCCAAGTATAGTGTGCGGTCATTAAGGTCACGTGATAATGGAAGGTGGTTTTTCATACCATGATTGATCGATTAGAGTATAAATAGACATTGTATTCGGAATGAAGAAATTTAGAATTGACCCTGATATACTAGGATTTTTAAAATTGATGTAAACAATTTTTTTGTAATCACCTAAATTATGTGTAATTGGAGTTTCAGTTAACTTTTTGTATTCTTATTTTCATTTATTTGCTTATTGTTTTTCTGTGCCTTTGAGCAACCTTTTTTGTTCAATAAAGATTATGTAAATATGTGTATACGTTGTCGGTTTAAATCATGAAAATTAACCTGAAAAGTACATACAAAGCGATAAGAAGCCCGTATGTTACTGTATAAGTATTATTTACGCCACCATGTTTTGGAATTGTAATACCCTTATCCAAATAACAGAATTGATTTAAAATACACGTAATATTTATCACTTGATTCGTTCTTTCTTTGCATTATCAAATTTGACTTTTGAAATTAATAGTTTGGATGTCTTTCTATATTAACAATCCATTATAATAGCAACCAGTCACGGAACGAAACTGTTGGTTCTCGTTGAACAAAAAAGAGAAATGATATCCAGGCATCGCAGACTATTAACAAGTTGTCGTCCCCCTTGCCTCTCCCTCAAAAAATTAAACGTGTATTTATATCCATACTTTATATTTTATTAATCCAATGTAGCGAGCCTCTGCAACTTGTACAATATTCTCTGTTTATTTATAATATAATTCAAACATATACGCACGATTCACCCACAAATCTGTAGCTGTTTTATGACGGCATTGCTCCACATATCTGCCAGGCCTCAACCCTTCAAACAAGCCGGTAGCGATTAGCCGATTGTGTTTTTGCCGTAGTGAAAGGCAGATTGCATGTTGATGGAACAGTTAGTTTTATACTTGTAGTTTGAAGTTTCATGTATGGATCGTGTTACTCTTTCGCTTATAAAAATGGCATTCTTTTACGATTGTGAGAATTGATCCGATTGGTTTGACTGTAGAAATATTGATTTGTTTTGAGACGCAATTTAAAGGAAAATCTAAGATTAAAAAATAAAAAATAATTATATATTTTTTACAAACCTGGTGGCAAAAATATTTGGGTTAGGGGGTAGAAAATTTAGATACATTACATAAACAACATACTTATTGTCTAACCAGACATACTAATGCTATAAATAAGAACATAATTAGGTAAAAATCTAATATATTTGAGAGTTTCACATATCGGACATATAATTCAAACACTATAATTTCACACTTGTTCGTTATTGTATGTTACTGACTGCTTACTAT
The DNA here is from genome assembly GCA_934045905.1 of Leuctra nigra. Taxonomy (NCBI): domain Eukaryota; kingdom Metazoa; phylum Arthropoda; class Insecta; order Plecoptera; family Leuctridae; genus Leuctra; species Leuctra nigra. The sequence continues at coordinate 22,829,417 of OW203762.1, forward strand.
GTAGTATATCATGACAATTATTGTCTATACCATATTCGACCTGGTCAACAGACAAATAAAAAATATTCTATTCTATTCTATTCTATTATATTCTGTTCTATTCTATTCTATTCTATTCTATTCTTTTTTATTCTCTTCTACGCATTACGTCTTCCTAATTTCTGTTCTGGACACTCTGTTTCACACACTGTTTATTTTAAAGAACAATCCATTTTTCCAGCGACTATATTGTGTACATTGATATTATTTCATGTCATCGTATTCTCGGCGAGTGAGTAAAGCTGAAGACAAATAGCTCTGCTTCACGGATGCACTCACTTATATGTCACAAGTATGAGTTACAGTGGTCAGCTCGAGTTCTAGAATAAATAGCAAGTCGACAAAACTTCCTCGACTCTTCGTAGCTCTGTTTCTTCACTGAGCCACTTTCCATGCGTCTTAGGCACAGAAACAAACACACGGATAATGATAATACAAATTATCATAGTTGAATGTACAGTCCAAGAAACAAAACTCAGACAAGAGTTCAATAACATACATAAAAAGTCCATCAAGCCAATGCATTTTGATATAATCGTGATCAAAATGCAAGTTTCTGGTTCCTGTTAGCACTTGGACCTGTTTTAAGAATCATTTAATCATACTGTTTGCCATCAATAGTGTAATTGCTTTCACAGTATATTGAGATAGTTCGTAAAGAAATTCTGAACCCAGTTAAATTTTGAGTACAGGTTTTCGATTACTAGATAGTGACATCGTTAATAATGATTTAATGTTTCTCCCATAAACTTATCGAAAATTTAATTTTGTTAGAAATTAAAAATACTTCTGATGTAGTGAATTTTAATTGGCGCCAAAGTCCGCGTTGATTAGATGTCAAGCGCCATGTTGCATTTAAATAGCTTAGATTTTTGTCTTTAATTCACTCTCAAAATTCAGAAAGCAAGTTGGAACAGACTTCCTGCAAACATGAATTGATTATAGGTCTCCTTAGCCCGAGTTTAAAACACGTTTCCAAACCACTTAAAAGTTTGACTTATATCACATAGCAAGTAAAAGCGACTGTCTGAAAAGGTCTTGTTCAAAATTTGGGTTTCAGTACTAAAATATTTCAAACACGTCACGTTTCATGCACCTAGTTATTGAATGAGACACCAAAGAATTGCTGAAGAGTGTCACATTTCAGTTTTCCGTATCACGGTTACCATGGTTACCGCCGAGCAATTATTTCAACCATGTTACATTGCTGCGGTCAATCACGGAATGGATATGAATGAAGGAGATATCAAGGCGAGTGATGTTTTTTTGTTGTTGTCATATTGTCCTAATTCAGGAGTTACAAAAGCACGCTGGCAATACGTCACGTGGTAGGTGAGCCGGCGATTAGTGTGCCGGTGGCTAGAGGATAATTACACCGAAATTGCTGCTTTAATGAGTTGAGATGATCACGCTAGTGGAGAACGCGGGAAGAAGATGGCAAAGACAATTGAATCTTTAACAAGGACGCAGCACCAGATTCACAGCATTTAACGAAACACCAGTTTTTTTTCACGTGTAAAAGCGTATAGAATCGCGTGAAAATGTTGTAGAGGATATAATTTTGTCATTTGGATGTTACTATTATACTTAGATGTCATGTGAACTTAAAAATGTCATAGTCTCAGAAAAGCAATTTGCATTTTGAGGCTGAATATGAGGAAGAGGAACATTCTTAGTTACGAGCTACTTTATCTGACACGTCGATCAAATTTTACATACGATTTTTAAGTTACACGAGCAAAATTGTTGTAAGAAAGTTGCGAGACGCTCTGCTACAGAAGTTGTTTTGTAAAAACTAACATAGAATGTAAACAAAAACAGTTGTCTCAATCAAAATCAATTAGCATATAGTTATAAGCTACAAATCGATCGAAGAGATCAATTATTAATTTCATGCAAAGTGTCTCACCAAATAACTGTTAGGCTTGAATGATACACCTCGAAGAAAATGAAGCAACAAGATGTAAAGTAGAAGATTTAATTGACTGTAAAATGACAGTTTGTCACAACACGTTCCCTCAGGGCATTCTGATCTGAGAACAATCTTGGTATTCAAGTTATGCATAAAATTACATACAATCAACCGATCTAGCAATGCAAATAATAACTGTTATTATAATTATTAATTATCATCTCATTGTATAATGGAATATTAATTCTATATTATGCATTATGATATATTCGCGTTCACTTTCTGCCAGGAGCTATTGTATGGCATATTTACGCGCTAATGGTTACTTACGCCCTCATTGATTATAAGAATAGAATTTGCTTTAATGATACCTAAAAACATATTTGCAAATCGCTGCGTTATCCATGATCGTATTTCTTAGATTGATTTTTAATAGACTTATTACACGGATCAATTTTAGATTAAGGCAGGGTAAAAATTAAAACAGAAACAGGACAATTCAAGATGAAACAATAATTGAAAATCATAAATTTATGATTATAGATGTATGGTTATAAAAAGTAGCTAAAAGCTTAGCTCAAAGACCTGATCAATTATAGTTTTATGAGTGATGATTAGTCATTTTAATATAAATTAAAAATATAATTAAATCATATATAAAATTATACATTATAAAAAATTTATAAAATAAATAATTTAAAATCGTAATTGCATTTAAGGAAGACAAAAGTTGTTATTTGAATACCACGAACTATATTATTATACAAACATTTGTACAAACAAAACCAATATAAAAACGTGAGGTATATCTTCAGAAATTTGTGTAAAAGATTATGTTTGATTTCCGGTTTTGAGAATTCCACTTAAGCCCATCAACATTTGAATAAAATCCTAATACCATTGCCAACACAGTTGAACATCAATATTCCAATCTGCACGACCCCCGCTGCGTCTCTCCTCGCATCATCCGATCTGATCCAGCGGAGATCGCCACTCGGCCAGCACAAGAACAAGACAATGATAATCGAACACGCCGTGTGTCGCCAACTCTCCATGTCCAAACAGGGACGATACATGTTTTCGTTTATTGGAGACATGACGTGACTCTTTTTACGCGAACTGAAGCGTATGATGATCGCACTGATGTTGCACTGAATCGATCACTGTTTGGAACTACAAGATTCCTTTTATAATATCGAACCTGTAAAATAACTTGTTTTATTATTAAAAACATGAAAATATCTTGTTGCATTGGTTCGTTGACGATAGATATATTTTTTGGTAAGTATTCTCTTTATGGCTCATTGACTGGTAATCTAGTGGAGCAGTCGCTCCACCCAGCCAAGTCGTACTATACCCTCACAGTCACTCAACATACCGTTACTGCCTAATAAACTAAGGAGCAGACCAAACACTTTTACTGTAAGCAACAACATAGCATTTTCGGCCTACTGGATCTTAAAATTCGAAAATCTCACATTGTTGCGAAATATCTTAATTTCGAGCTATGGCCCACCCCACCCCCTATACCAAATTTGGGAACAACAGGTTATGTCATTTGCGAGCTAGAGGGCCGTGAAAAACGTGAATTTACACCACTTTCTGATTCTGATTCTGATGATGATGATGATGATGATATCAGGAAACCCTATTGACAGGGCCACAGCCGAAACGGGTTAACCGATCAATCTGAAATTTTTACCACATGTGCATTTTTGGCGTCTGAGGTGCCTTTTGCTATAACTGGTTTTGTGCCGCCATTTTGAAACCGGAAGTGACGTCATATCTCAGAAACGGCTGAACCGATCGGAACAAAATTTGCGCCAATCGATTCAGACGGTCATCTATATGAAATATCAATAGTCGAAATAAAAATGCACTATTACGAAAACCGGAAATGATGCCATAAAAATGCCAAATCTGACTAAAATCATCTCTTATAACAATAACTACATATTCAGAAGGCTTATAATGTTACATAACGTTTATAGATACAAATTTTAGGTGGCAGTGATGTCAGCCGACATTTTGAAAACCGGAAGTGATGCGATAACTCGAGAACGGCTGAACCGATTGGAACGATGCTTTCGCAATTCATCATGGAATATAATTTTAAGCGTACATTTAGCACCAAACACAATTCTTCTTAGCAACCAAACCACAAAGGCGTATTTTTTTAAAGGAATTATAGTCATTGGTGACAAATTATATGTTACAAGTTGTATGAATAAACTGAAAAAAGGAGTGATATCCCCATAAAAAACACTCCGTGTAAAAATACCAGCCAAGTCTCTTCAACTAAAAAAATAGAAGATATCTAAAAATTCAGCACTGAAAAGGAGTGATATCAAAAAATGGCCAAGTCAAAAATTTTCAAAAAATACTTGGCGCATCGTTTCTTAGGAGATTAGAGATATATTTCATGTATAGATGATTGATTTCGGGCCTACTTCTATACTATTTATAGAACGATGCGTCAAGTATTTTTTGAAAAATTTTGACTTGGCCATTTTTTGATATCACTCCTTTTTAGTGCTGAATTTTTAGATATCTTCTATTTTTTTTAGTTGAAGAGACTTGGCTGGTATTTTTACACGGAGTGTTTTTTATGGGGTATTAAATTATGGCAAAGTACTTATTTCTGTTTCTTTCAGGAATAACCGTGTTAAGCGAAACAAGTGTCTTCTTTTGACATCTTGTGATTGGGCTATTTGTTTTTTCAAGGTGACGAGCTATAGACAGATTACATTATGTTTCTATGATTGAGATGACATTTTGCATATATGCAACTAATTGACACCTGTCTGGTTCCTGTAGTATTTCAACAAAATCATTTGATTGATTGAAAGGTAAAAAACGTAATCCTCTGAATTCTGATTGGTTAAAAGTGAAAATTATCAGATAAATTTTGCATGGTGATTGAAACCAACACTTTTAAATCTTAACAGTCGTTATACCATTATTTTACATTATTAAGCAAATTAATTTAATCGTTCCATTAAAGTAATAGATTTAAAGGCAGGCTATACAGATGATTTTTCGGCATGAAATATGCATTTCTTCCAATGAGGCAGACACTAATTAAATTTGATTGGCGAAATCGCCAGTAAAATTGAACCAGTTGGCTGATAGGAAAATATAACTTCTTCCCAGTAAGGTTTATATTTGGTATTCGTTCATTAAAATGATTGTTTCGGTTCAGTGAATTTAGTTTAATTAAATTAATATTACACGTGATGGAAATCAGTGCCCTTAGCCATAATACACGGAGACGCAGACTCTGAATGTAACATATGGCCGAGGATGAGACGCTCCAAACAGCTTTTCAAAGAATGTTCGAAACTTGCTGTAGGAAGATTCTGCATGCGCATTGTTTTCCCCATTAATCACAATGCAAATCTACTTTGTGATTTTGACAGAGTACACAATACTTCAAAAAATTGCCGAGACATTTTCGTGTCAATGCAAATTGCTTCATAAAAAGCAACCTAAATTTTAGCGGATCTGCAGAAGAGATTTGTTTATTATATTTAACTTAATGCGGCGTGCCAAATTGTTCAAAGAAATCCGCGATCTTGCAAAACGTTATACAGATGTTTTTGTGGCATTAATCGTATTTTTTAATATTAATTTTAAAGTGTTTAGAAGTAAATTTCTTTCCCGAGACTGGGTCAATGGATAAATATGTGAGTTATAATTTATTTTAAATTAATGCAAATTACAAGCGTAATCGTAAGAGGCCGTCAAATAAATCCAGTTTGAATAGCCATAAATCTTGCGAAGAATTTGAAAATAATACACCTAAGAATACGATTCAAAATTCACGGGTCGATTTCTTCTAAATCGTGATCAGTTTTGCGATTATCCTGAGTTGCAAATCGCGTTGCACATTCTATAAGCGGTCCTTGTAACACGGTAGGTCTTGTGGCTCCCTTATCATACGCTAGGAATTAGCAAGGTGCAGAGGTCACCGAGTTGACCTCGAGGTCAACTTGTCAACTCACGCTCTCGCGAAACCAGTTACACGCAGGATCAGGATGCTGTGATGAGACATCTTCACTTTTTCAACGCCTTTTTTTATTTGTTTCAGCGGGTTTTATTCTGTGGTTTTATTCTGTTGTTCGGAATCAATAGACGAGGGTTTTTGTGCAATCACGTGACTAGCAAGTAGCAGTCCATCAACAAGTAGTTTTTATTATGAAGAACAAAAGACATGAGATGGAAATACGAGATTTATATCAAATGAATGGATTGGCGAAAATACATCGAGGCAGTAAAAAGAACGTGTTTTTATTATTTTCCATTTGCATTATTGAATTATTGGAAAGTCTCATAATCGTTGAAAATGTCTACTCATGAAAGATAATAAGTACCCACACTAGAGTGTGCAGTACTGTACTGGAATATGTATAGGTATTTTTGAAAATACTCAACACAAAAGTCGTGTGGCTATAATTAGTTTAAAGAAATCTGAGAGGCTAATTTTTTTATTTATTTTAACAACCTCTAAATATTAACATTTAAATAATTAATTAGTGTTTTTGTAAATAAAAATAAAAATACCATAGCAAAATAATCAGTGACACAAATGCCATGATGCAATAAAAATTATGTCTACCTACATATCCTTGAATAGGAAAGTAGATATTCAACGACAATTTTACAAAAATAACTCACTCCTCTGAAATCACTTTCCATCTCCCTTCAAACACGTGCTTCGTTATCAACCTGCTGGCTCCCTCATAATTCACACTGGATATTAAATTTTTTAATTAACCACCAGTGGATCTTTCCGCTCGATTGGCAATCCGCATACCAACTACTAGTCTTCAGCGATCTGATACCCGACTCATTTATTTCCAAGTAATGCCATCACTCATCACAAGATTATGTGGTACAGCTGTTTTTATCTCTCTCTCAATTGTTTATACTTTACAATATTATAGAATGAAACGATTATTTCTCCGCGGAAACCCGTCAGGTCATTGGTTCACAATTGCAGTTTTCTTGAAATGTAGCTTTGGAAGAAACATATGACATAATGAGGCTTGGTAAACGATCTTCAATAGTCCGCGATCAAGAACAAACAGCATGCCAACGTAGCCAACATTAACGTATCAATACTTCTAGTTGTTCAGAAACAATACCAACATACATGCAACAGTTGTTTATTACCATGAACAGTCATCGATTAAAGATTTGATTTTCACCAAACGCAATTGTGGGGAGGAATACTTGATTTTACCTACTTACATGAAACTATGTTAGATGATTGGTGTTTGATAGCAACTTAAGTTAACACCTGAACGGGTGAGAAGTAAACTTCATGCGTGTGAACATTATGTCACTCGTGAAAATCTTTATAAGCTAACAAGACATGCCAAGGAGTAAAGCACAGATGCATCTGTTAAGATAAGAGTTAATTGAGATACAATCAGATTTACACACATAATGATGAGAAACAGTAAATCCACTACATTTTTATTACCTATATAATGTTTGGAACATTTATATAATTTGAAATGAACAGTAATCTTGCATATAATTTCAATTTAAATCTTCACTGACTGTGGTATTATCTCTAATCTCTCATCACTTTGTAATGCCATATGGACATTAAACAGAGTACATTTCTTATTCCTTGAAAACTCATTCGTAGCAGAGCACGTAATTTACCTTTGAAGTTACCGAAGAAAACAAGATTTAATGTCTTAGAATCTCACATGCACGAGATGCAAAAGATGTCATAACAGCGATAGAATTAGTCATAACTCACCACTCTCTTTAGACAGAAATGTTTGCAAAGAAAGTGAAGCGAAATGACGACAGGTTGATAGAAACACAGTGAATTACTACATTTGAAAAAAACAATGAAGATGAGACAAATGTGACCAATAATGAATTGTGTGACACTCTCTCTAGCAATCACCTTGCTGATGAAAGTAAATTCTTCGCCTGCTTTTGTTCGTAAGATGAGAGCGGAAAATTAACGATGTATGAATCTTCATTCAATTCCTAATTTAATAAACAGTTTTGAGACAATAATATAATTGTTGAATGGTGCTGACATTCCATTGAGGGATGCTTTCACTAGGTTTTCCAGACAAATGAGGAAAAATCTATTATTGTAGGCAAGCCAAGTGTGAAACATAGAAAAAGAACGAAATTCATAATTCCTTTTGTGGTTTTGTAGACTAGACTACATTCATTCTCGCATTCAATGCAACTATAGCAGACTTAGCGAATCATGTTTGAAGGTTATACAACATGGTTCATTTTATTTGTCGATTATTTTATTTTATTTTCGTAGTTGAATTAAATATTATTAGTTTTGTCACAAGAATGTCAAAATAAATTACAATTGAAACAAAGAATACCAAAATATTTGAAGGTGTTCTAAGGAAAACATCCATGAACATAATTTTGAAAAGTGTATGATGTTTAAAAAATGCTGTAGATACTTTCGAAAAGAAATTTTGGAATTAGTCCTTAGTTGTTCAATTTGTCGAGATTTTATATTGTATTCCACAACTAAGCTAATGGCGACTGGTGATAGTTATGATGATTATAGGGACTGAGGTAACCACAAAAAAGTATCAGTCATGAGAGCCGGTCACGGGAATCGAACCAAGGAACCCTGACCCTCGCCAACTTGCCCCGTCAATGACAAGATATTTTATAATAAAAATAACATCTATTTTCCCATCGCTTCAATAATTACAACTCCACATGATCAATCAGAAGTTCAATCATTTCGAATCTTATAAAAGTGCACACACAGTCGGTAAGATGTCACTCAAAGTGATCAAACCATTACACGAGTGACTTTTTGTCGATCGTCGCTGGCGATTGGTTGCGCAGCTACACACCGTCCATTGGTCGCCAGTCTCCCGGAGATTGATTGACAGAATAAGGCGACTGGATAAACCTAACAGTACTATTGTTGCTCGTGATGGATTAGAGAGACGATTCCGCCGAGCTTCTAATCGAAATTGCTAATTAAGGCTATGTCCCTGATAAATCGTAACAGATACCGCGCGAGCCTATGCGAAGGTGATGCCCCCCTGCTGCGGAAGATTCGAACTAATCTGTAGATTACGCTAATAAAATGTCGAAACGCATTTCCGTCTCAACTGGAATTAACAGGAATGTTTTATAACATGTCATAAAACATAATGACAGATCAGGACGAGATGAAAAAGTGAATTGTCAGGACAAATGGAAATCTAATTATGACCGCATTGCAATTCCATATTATTATGGGATAGATTACTGATAGTGGAAGGCAAGTTGGTCCAGGCAGTAACGATCATGCTCTCAGGAGTTCCCGAGTTCGATTCTCGCGACCGTCTACTAATATGCCAATACCACTTCCTTCCCACTATCCGCTCTAACTTCTTCGTCTTCATAAGTAATCATTATCATACTATTTGATGCCATGAGCTGAAAAGTGTGACGTTTATCATCACTATAATAAAAGATAATCGAGAATTCAGTTATTTGCAATTTAAACGAATCTTTCCCCGATGGCTGCTGAATTAATGTGGATGCCAGAGGTAAAATATGTGCACATGTACACGAAATTCGGTAGAATGTAGTAAGTGTGCTGACGTCAAATACTTTCGAGCTCCGATTAATCAGAGATTCTTAGCAAACCCGTGCCTTTCTTCTCTAAAGTAGTTTGTGCTTTAGAGAGTAATTCTCAACCTCATATAACAAGTAGACACGCCTTATATCATCTCCTCGGCAATTAAACAATAACACATAATTACAATCTTAGTTATGTTATCAGCCCTTAAGCCAGGAGTAAATTATACAGGATGCTGTGTAAGAAAGCTCTCAATGATCAAGGAGGAAAACCTATCATCATACATAACCCACGATGGTTTTCTGATAATGTTCACGAATTAACCCAGGTCAATAAATTCTTGTAACTACAGAAACTAACGAGTATTAATTGGATATTTGAATATAGGAAGTTTCTAAACCGTAACCCCAAAAAATATATCGAATATTTTAAGTCGTTAACCGGAACCTCCCCAAATTCTTGGTTTCAACGGAGTAGACATCTCATCCGAGAAATTTCTCTCATGAATATAAATTAGAATTACCACGTTAATGAGTAGACGCGACATTTGTGATTCAGAGCCACATGGGGTTTGCGTTGCGGCTCCAGTGTGCAGTGGAAACTGAGAGTCGTGACGTCTTGTCTGTTTCGCGCGCATAGAGGTGTCTATTCACACGCGCCCGGCTTGTGTACACAACAGATTGAATTCGTGATTCTCTAATAGAGACCGGTTAAAAGAGATTTTATTAATATAGATATTAATTATCACCCTGCGAATCAATCAAGCGTCTTGAAATGTGTGATGACTAAGTTGAATCATACGACAAGATGTATGGACGCTTTTGTCACGCTTTCTACAATAGTAGTAGTCCTTTTTTGCAGTTACTTCGTATAACTTAACGACAAGTAGGATACAAATACAAACAGTCAGTTCATGATTGATTGAAATTGAGTCGCTTTAGCTGAAGGAAGCTTTCGCAGTATCCGTTTCGTTGAGTAGCTTGATCTCGTTCTGAATGTCGGAGTCATGAAATCTCCTTATCAGGAACAAAACGGAATGATTAATGAACTCTCCGAGGGTGAACTGGAGTGATGTCGAGTGCGGATTGTGTTCGTGGCTATTGTCTGTGAGATTCGGAAGAGACGTGTGGCAAACCGCGTTGGAGTGTGCAGCAGATTTGAATATGGAATTAGCTAAGCCTGTCGAGACGGCGAGCAGAAAGTATCGCCGTGAAATCCCGATGTTCCGTTCCAAATACGAGATTTATATAAAATATACAAACAACAGAGAATAATGCATGTGTAATTAAAGGGTATTATGTGTAGTTTTTGTGGTGAGGAAAGAAATGCGGCGAGACATACGAAAATAAGACGTTTTTACAGTTCAATTGCGCGACTTTCGTCGGCGGTGCTCGGATCATTTCGGATCGTGTTCACTTGTCGGAGGGAAAAACGACGGATGAAATGAAGTTGAAGTCGAGCAACTCTATGAACCAAATCCGAATCATCAATCAACTTCACGCATGATTTTATTTTAGCTGATTTCTTCCGCGAATGTCCTGTGTTGTCTCCTAAAGGCGTAAACTGTGTGCAGCACCACTTATTCCTCTAAGCAGTTAGGTTAGTTCTCAACAAAAGACAGAAAAAAATCTGGGCTACGATTTAAATGGAATAAAACGGAACTCCCATTTCTACACTCTTGAACTTCCCATCTTCATGAATTTGTCTCATCTCATCCCAAATAGGATAAGTAACCTGAATATCAGTTATTTTTTTGCAGAAAAATTAAAAAATTAATAAATTTTCAATGTTTTGATAAAAGGGCACCCTTTTCGCGAAAGGTAGAAGTTTTAGTACTTATTGCAAAATCCCCCTTCGTATTATAATGAATGAAAGTATCAGAACTAATGCGGTGACTGGACACTGGAATGAAGTTAAGTATGTAAAATGAAATGCTTGCATTTCGCTGCGGTTTGCTTGGATACAGTTAATAACACTGGAGATCGAACATTTCCCGCCTCTCGCGACTCCCTCTCGCATTATCTCTAAATTATTATAGTTCACTTTACAACAGAAGTCTTTATAGTTTCTCATGTACTCACTGGCATCCTACAGTCTTTCACGCTCATAATTATCATTTCCAGCGCCGCAGCAATTGCAGCAGTTCATTCGCCACTGTGGAAAACAGAAGTCTAGCTCGAGTTGGCATGCATTTGACGGCAAACATATTTCAATAGGCGTGTAGGTTAGAGTTTGTTGAGCTAACACTTGTCTGTGATCACCTCCCGTCGAGGATTTCAGCGCCTTACTCAGGCGATGGTATCAGGCGATCACGGAGGCATTTGATTGAAATCTTAGACACAGATTCGTGGGGCTTAAGCTTGACCTTATAATATACCTCGCTGAATCAAACCGGCGAGTCACGGCAGACGCGGGTTTCATGATGTCTTCTGTATCGCACACTTTTACAATAGAGCTATTTTCATATTGAAATTTAGATCCCATTGTAGACAGAAAGCGTTAACAAGTGTAAATTGATTGATATTGTCATTTCAGCACGTTTAGAATGTACATTGGTGAGTGTCAGGGTTTGGTTTGGCACATATTAATAACTGACGCAATTGGGGTTCGTCAAAGTAAAGTTTCCGTTTGCAAATTTTAATAGTTTAGTGCTGAATGTATAGTAAGCGAGATAGTAGAAATATATTACACATGTTTCTTTCATTTTCATCAATGCTACATTTTTCACAAGCAGAAAAAATTAATGATTGTTGAAAAGTTATTCCATAACGTCGTTTCTTATGCCTAGTTTACACGGTTTAATGTTTTATCGTTTGATTCATCGAATGTAACCGTTTAGACGCAAAATTGAAGCAAAAGTACGTTTCATTTAAAACCGGGCCTATTTTTCCTTCAATTCATTAATGAAACAATGGACCGTGTAAATGGTTTTACACTAGTTGCAGTTGTTTATTTCATAATGTTACGTTAAGTATCCAAAACTACACATATGTATGTGTCAAAATGTGGAGATCAAATCGATAATGGTGCTTTTAGAACATATTTACATGCAACGGAATGTTTTCATACGCTTCGAGTCAAGCGACGTCAAAGATCCGCGCTTATTCCAGCGTTCGCTCTCCCACGCAAATCTCAATGCAACATCCAATCATCGACTATTTCCATCGGCATCTGGCCGAGAACGATTTCTTCAATCATTCAGAATATCTCAACGTGATTGGAATCTCAATTATTCCATCATGTCAGACAGGTGCACAAATAGAGCAATCTTTTTAAGAAATGTGTATAATTTATTGTACTTTTAAAATGTGGGTCGCCGACTTATATTGCATTCAAGGCTATCAATCTCCACGTGGTGAATTTAAAGAACATCATAATCTCAATGCATTTTAACTTTAGTACTTAACTTTATTACACTCTTTATCTTTCATAACAATAAGGGTACGACATTTTAAGAGAAAAAAATTAAATGTCGTAAATTTATCAACAATGATATATATATATTCCTTGATCATCCTGACAGCGCAGTATCTGACAAAGCACTTCGTTTTACTGCGGTTTTACGATCCAAGGCTCGGCCGACGTATGTTTCCACGTGCATTTGGCACACGATCGTCCAGAGACCTATACCCTAAAGATATTCCACTAAAACCTTACCTCTAGTCGTCTTCACTTATTCAGCAATCCCATCTTCTCGGAACCCGCTCTACCCTCCACAACACTCACAAGATAACTAAATAATCAGATCACGTCCATTCAAACACACGAGCGGCGAAAAAATTAATCCAAATCCTAAACCCGGTTATCATTCGTCAATAATTTGCGATCCAGTTTTACTTCGATCTATTATATTTTTTTGTCTCGTAACGAGAGGTGCTTGTCGGCTTGGACCGAGCGTGTGTGAAGTTGACACTCCGACTACTGTTCGTCTCTGCCGATTCAACTCGACACGATCTACGGATTCGCCCCGTGGCATTCACTAACTGAGTGTGGTGTTGAGTGTTGTCTAATGATAGTACTACTACGAGACTGAAGCTGTGGTTCCGACCCACATCCGACGTCTCTTCAAGACGCCTCGTGGGGGTATGTGGGTCATCGAAACTCTCTCTCATAGCCACCCTCCGACGCCATCGTCGAGACAGGTGCATTCGACGTCGGCGAATATAATCTGCATAGTTCGATCAATCATATGCACACATTCTCACGTTGTTACGTGGAGATATTCTTGGAAGTTATATAAAAAAGACACGAACCGGTAACGATATTGTAATTAATTGATATATGAATTATTCATAAAACGCATCGCAGAACTTTGGGTCTCGTGTTCTGTTGGTTCTTTGTTTTTTTTGTTGACGTTAAATGGACTATCTTGATATGTAATCGAAGTTTTACTAAGGAACAACTTCCGTATGATGAGAAGAAGAGGGAATTCTGCAGCGACTTCTTGCGGCTGCAGATTTAATTGCTTTAGTATATTTGTTCGTGACAACTGCATGCCATCTCATGGATAGATAATGATAATATTTGCTCATGTTAATAGTCATACGTGAGGCCACGTTTATGACGGACTTTTAATGGACTATTATAAAATGTATGTGTTATTCATAATTCACCTGTTCTATGTGAACTCTTAACCACTTAAGATTGACCTCTGATAAAATAAAATACTTTTATGATTTTACAAGATAAATATTAGACTGTACTGATGAAAGTCTGACTTATGATCTTTATTGTGCATCTTTTAATCCGTTGTTCATTCTATAGTGAGTGTTCAATGAAGAACTATATAAGAACATGTTTTAATATGTTACAGTACATTACATTTTTGTATGGAGTGTCCTCTTTGCTTTTCTTTTATCTTAAACTATAAAACATTTTTATGAACAATATGTTGTACCTTTCATCTTGTCTTAACCGGGTTTCGAACTAAGGACAATCCAGCTGTGACTCGGGTTATTGAATTAAAAACATGCTTTATAATTAGCGAGTGTTTGCGACTGTTTAATTATCAATTTACAGAGCAATATATTTTCTTGACGTTCTGCAAGAAAAGTAACGACGTTTCTGATTTGCGACGAGTCCAGCTGTCAAAAAGGTATCAGATGCAGACAATCTCCTCCTTTAGCACTCACCAAGTACAACGTCAGAGATTTATTGTTCCAGTTTTTGAGACTTTTAATCTCTTTGAGATCTTTTCTCGTGTAACGCGATAGATTTCAACGCAATCGCGTCGAGAGAAATAATCCATCTTTTGAATTTCCAACCTGGCTGAAGACGATGCTTTGGTAAAAAGTCAAACTCAGACCGAATTTTCATCAAATTATTGACGAGTAAAGAGTGAATAATAATCAGTCCACTGCCGACTTCATTAGTTTCAGTGTGAAAATAAAGCAACCAGTAAAGCAAAACTATGCACGATCTTCAATTGATTACACGTTAGCTAATGAAGGCATTAATCTTTTAACGACTTGTCCAGTCCATTTTATTAACGACTTATTTTCAATAATATATCAGAGTAAGCTGTCGAACCCGGCACCTCCACCACAAATACCAAGATACGAGTTATGGATGAGCAAAAAATTAAAACGCAGCTTTCATAAGCTGCTGTTTATAAGCTTTTTTCGATTCAATTCGTGGTATTTTTTTTTGTATTGATTGAAAATATTTGAGAAGGTTATGGATGAAAAAGTAATCTGGTTTTAATCGTACGAGAACGAAAAACTTTTAAAGTCTGATATCTTCTTATAATTTGACAATAATCACGACGTAATGAAAAAAACTAAAAACATAACAAAGCCATTTGACCTGTCAAAAAGTAGAAGTCGACATCTAGGACGTGTCTTCGCTAAATCGAAAAATTACACCTTGAATCTAGGTCTGTACGAAAGAATCTTGACCTAGTGGGTCCACGGCAGACTCCGGGAGGTCATCGAAGACAACAGATCGTGGACCTCAGCTACTGTAGGACTGCATTAGGCATTCATCGCCATCTCTGCAATGCAGATACGCGAGTTAAATCAACGCTAATGGAAAACTACGTGGTTTATGGTCGAACACAGTACTGATCAGTGGTCACTGTCATTCGGTGCTTTCCGAATAAGGGAAGATTTAAAAGAAATTCTGTTTCGAACGTAAATCTCTTTGCAGCACATTCTAATGAATCAGACGCGATTTGCATCGACACTTTTAATGGAAATATCTGTTACTAGATCATATCCTGTTAAGTGGAGGGACGAGCCGTTAATCCGCCATTTTTTGAACATTGGCAATATGTAAAAGCGACAAAGTTGTAGAGTGTAGCGTAGACTATTTTTTTTTTACATTGATTTTGATGTCCATTCTAAAATGTTCAAACTAAGATTTTTTTCCAAAAAATAAAGTAGTCCACGACCAGACGGTCACAACTCCAAAACTGGCGGAAGTCTTCATTAGCGATCCCTCATCTCATCTTAATCGATTCATTTTTCTTCTGAGTCATTTACCTATAACTCAACATCAAAGTTTTGAAATCGGAATTTTGGGTGAAAGCTGCATTTTGTTGGAACTACAAGATACCTTAGCTACCAAGAAGAAGATAGTTTGAATCAAGTTTCACTCGTAACATTAGAGTTCGAAGAAACCCGCTGGCATCATGCAAAGATCAACAGATTAAGCAATGCATCATATCCTATTGACTTGATTAATAAAAGGGTGGGTCTGTCATATGTAAATGTCAAACAGCATAATCCTTGTCTACAAAACACAATGGACAACACACGTCATAATACTCGATTAGCTAATCTATGTAATTCCCTAATTACTATTTCTGTTATATTATCATAATGATATTGGATATTAAAGGGGAAACTACGATGTTCTAACACAGCATTGATTCATTTGGTGTTACCACGTGTGCTCTCTACACCTTACCCTGCAGAAAAAAACATCAATTTTCTGATTAAAGAGGGCTACGGCCTCATCACTAGCTGGTTAGACCTAGTTTTCTCCTACTCTATGACCCATTAGTAAAGTAATTAGTGATGCAATAATGGTTTGTTCTTGAAACAGTCCGTATAGACGATAGAAAACCTTAATTAGTAAGATCTTGCTTCGGCGGTCGGGTGCGAGGGGCGTTACAATTAATACACTCATCATTTCTCACTTTGATTTCACGCTCAAGTCATTCACTTTTACATGTCATCTTCTCTTAACTCATTAAGATGATACGTCATTTCTATAAATATAACTTTGTCAATTTTCTAAATTACGTCGTAGATGACAATCCGTTAGCATTTCCAAATTGGCGTTAGTTTTCTCTGGTCATTAGTATGTAAACATCAGTCCAACATGTTGTTAAACCTACTCTTAACTTTATAAAGCAATCTTACCTCTCAAAAGTCCTTCCTGTGACTTGATAATGGCAGAAGACCTTGCCTTTACACATGTTTCGTATCTTATTCAAAGAATTCCATCCATCATCATTAGCATCATTTTCGTCTTCTTTTGAAAAATCGAGATTGCTCGTAATGGTGGTTGGTTTTATAAAAGTGTAGTTATGCGGATATTCACTTTCCCATCTGTTTTCCTGTGTCGATGCACTCTGACTCGTCTTGCGTCACCTTGGCATGGGCAATCAGAGGAATCTTCAAACACGCACACACCGGTAATGTCAACACGGATGACTGAAGTTGTTGTGTATTGTGCGCTTGACAAACGAATGTTGGCGGCGGAAAAGTTGGATTGGTTGAAAATGATTTGATGATGCCATCTAGTATGAACTCGCATTTTACTGATGTAAACATGGATTGATTGTCATGGAATATTAGTAATTCCGATTTATTCGCCGATTGCTGTGACTCTTCTCCATACTTGCTCGCACTTTTATATTTGGTAAACATTATTGATCGATCAAGATTTTCACTGAAGTCATATTTTCATAAAATTAAAACATTTAAGGACATAATAATAATTTATCAGTAATCAATGCGAAATTTATTATAAACTGAAATTAAGTGAAAATGACGTTAAAAATCCGTAGAATTTTGGTTAAAACATGTTCAAATTAAATATCATATCTCAAGGCGGAGCTTCATATTTATCAATACATTGCACATTTTAATTAAACTGTATGTAATGTAATTGATAGTGTTCAATTAATAATAAATTTAGTAGAATAGTATTTGTTTACTTTTGTGTAATAATAACGACTTGTAAAGTGTTTTAAATGTTTCTTCGCTTGAAGAAGGTTTGATCTGATATAGAAATTAATAAGCATTCTCTAACCAAATTATAAAACTAGTATTTCATTTCGCTGAAATTGAAACAAAGGCTGAATCTGACCTCAATTATTACTGATCAGACTCGTGTTCGCTCGTTTCTCTGGAAGCGATTGGAAATGGGAATAATAATAAAAATAATCAAGAAAAAAACATAAACGTACGTATATCGCGTCTCTACAGACACGGCTTATATTTCGTGCGAATAGATCGCCAAGTTCGAACGATTCTCATTAGTTACACTAGACTAATTCATCTTAAACGAAAATCATACAGATTTAATAATAGGTTATTAGTTGGGAGGAAAACGGTCAAGATTCTTTTCAGGCACCTGCCTCAAGTAATCTTACTTTATAAAAGGGGCCATTTTGCACCTCGATAAAGCTTTAAACATTTCAAATCTCATTTAACATTCTTTCTCTTACCAATGCCGAGCTTAAACACTATTTGCCGTTTAATTTGTAAGTCGCTGAGTCATATAATTGTTGGTATGGAGATAAAAGAACCAATCATCCTTTCAAAATGATATGCTACATAATGATTATCTGGCGAGCAAATCTTCCACCCGCTAGCAACGTAGCTGCGTAGCAACCGTGTTAGCAGCAATGTTGGCAACACACGAGCAGCTCACTGACTGATGGGAGTTTCATTTACGTTACAATTTATTCAATTGGCGGCATTCTTTGAGCAGAATCGAAGAGGAAGCATAGCTTAATTGTTAATAAACGCTTAGAATATAGTGTTAAGGCATATGTGAATATGAACTTGAAATAGAATATTTTAATTCAAATATAATTAACTTTTGATATTGGTTAAATTTCGTTATAATGGAGCTAATTTCACGCAGATTATTATTAATGGTGGGAAAATTGATATGTAATTTTATTAACGGCTATATTGCGAAATTGTCATCAATTTGATTGATCTACTTAAGGTCTAACAGGAAGTTGGCTAAGAGCTAGAACGAATCAAAGCCAACATGCGACGTTTCTCATCATATGAAATCACTCAAGCTTTTCGCCGGTTACTCGGATCTTGGACGAAGAATTTCTCAGAATCAAGTAATTATGTGTAGTCAGTTGCGAAACCTTTATACGACTCATAGAGATGAATGCTTCTTCAGTGGCATTATTAATATTAAAATAGTAATTTAATGTAGCTTCTTCACAATCATAAAACGCCGACATCGAAGTCATAAAAGAAACGAGTTTTTTAAAGTCAGGTGACATAACAGAATGTGTGATTTTGTTTAGATTGCAGGTGTGGATGTTCCAATGGATTTGAAATCATTCACAGCTAGATGGTTGCAGGTATACAAAGTAGTGTGCTACTTTGAAAACAAATGTTTTCGTTTGCTTCTTCAAATATTACTCAAATTACATTATTTTCATACATCTGTTTTCTGTGGTAAGTCTACAAAGGAACAGACTTTTTGGAATAACAGAATACAAGTTAAATTAAGTGGCTTCGCTCATTTCGTCGGATACGTATTAGGTGATTGTGACACGTCTATAAAATGACCGTTTTCAATGCAAGTGAGCTCTAATCAGTAATCACAAACAGCCCTTTTCAGGACTTACATCATAAACACAACACGAGTATCAACCGAATAAAACTAACATTAAAATGCACATACATTTTCTCAAGTGTACAAACGATATTGTGATTGTGATTTGGATGTCACAAAAAGGTAGCCTAGAGACAACGGAGAGTTTGAAATATTAAAAAAAAGTAATCCGATTTTGAGTTGTAGAAAATAAAATATATGATAAATTTCACTTCAAGAACAGCTATTGTTTCTTACACATGCCATTTTCTTTGAATACTTTCTTCGTATACAAAACAATGTCAGCCATTAATGCTAATTATATTCAAATAAATCGGTTCCATTTACTTACACTTACGGGAGTGCATCTTCACTACGTCAATATTACATAAACCCTTCACTGTCCACTGAACAAGAATAATGTCCACTTTTCGCTGCGAGATTTCCATCAAATTGTATCCAAATCAGGTCAACCAAGTACTGAACGGGTAGGTCACAAACAATATCTTTTACACGCTTATAATAATATTCATTCTCATTCTAATGTTAATTAGTACTAATAATAATTAAGATCCGGTATGAAAAACCCTGCAGGTGTGTCATTTCATTTGTTCACTACGAACTGTTTGGGGTTTCGAACACTTTCACTACTTTTACTTTCCATGTGTCACCTTCATTGTATTTACCTTCACGTCCCATCAGACAGATATTATTTGAAATCTTGTGAGACAGGAAACAAGTTTGAAGCTAAAAACAAGTCAATTATTAGCTTCATTAAAACGCCCGTTGTCAGTATGCAGGATTAAAAGTTATTAATTAAACTGCGTTCATGTTTGTTAGTCATCAAAATACCGGTTAGTTTGACACTTGGCGCGTGGCTGTAATAAATACTCGCGAAACATATTATGAGTAGTAGCCAAAGATTTGCATGGAATATTATCATGTATTTGACATTAACTTGGGTTCTTACGAATCTCATTTGATTGCTGGAATCAGTGAACACTAGGAAAACGCTCTGAGCAATTTTGTGTTGATTTTCTTGAGTGAAATCAAAACTAAGTATTTAGCGAGTGATCAAGGTGCGGTGTATTTACATTATAAATTGATCAATTTTGACAACATGTCAAAATGAACTTAAAATGTTAGTAGCAAGTCCATCACCGAAATTGATTAAAATTTGTAAAATATATTAAAGTGATTCTTATTGATCATGCAATAAGATAATCTAATAGCTGATCCGTATAGACCTAATTGGATAGAAAGTAGAGTAGCGTTATCTTATGATTATTTATATTTGAAAATATTGTTTACATTTCGAATTGAAGGTAATTACTAACAACGAACATTAAAAAATAATGCAAAAAAGCAAGAAACAAAATGCCAGTGACATAAAAGTAGTTCTCAGTATGGGTGGACTGCAGGACAAAGAATGTTTTAAAAATACAATAAGTTTTTCAAATGTTTTGATATGAATGGCATAATTGCACAACTAAATAACATCAGCTGTTATAATATAATACAAGGAAAACGCTCTGTGTAACGCGTTGAATGAGCGAGCACGACACGTGCGCAAACATTAACCGAATATGCGTTCGTTAACACACAGAAAACATTATTTTAAGTCAAACTGAAAGCAAACTACGATCCACTGAATCAATATAAAACAATGTGTCATTGTATGACCACCATTAATGTGTAATCCGAGATATACCTAACCTTCAAGGAAATGTCAGGCTAGACAGAAGCTCAGAAACGGAATAAATCCAACGTTTCCAAGAAGAAAATAATTTGAAATAATCAATCCCCTGGACAAAAACTGTAGATACCTAATATCTATGCTTTAAAAGCGATTCAATTTTACTAATACCTTCACAAAGTACACCAAATTGCCAAAATTATCAACGAAAAGAAGCACAATGCAGGAGAGATTTGGAATGACGTGTGAACGCTAGAAGAGAACAAACGCCACTCAATGATATTATTGAAATGTGAGCTTATGTTTCTAATCCCTCCTGGATGCAAAATCAGCCAAGTAGAAACACGGGAGGCACGGCCATCAGAACTACGAATTGACGAAAAGACAATCAAGGTCCTTAAAAACTCGAAATGATTTGTTGGAAACTATGATCCAAATTGAATTATTCAAATTTGATCAACTCAATACACATAAAAATATCTGCTTTTCACTAAAAAAGTGTACATACCATCAAAACACTCTTGTACCTAAAGCAAATCAGATTCAGTTGCATTGGAAAGACATTCATTTTCAATGTTTCATTTCTGACAGCTATTAAAAATGTCAATAAGTGCATACTTTCTTGACAGATTCGGCTGAAAATTGGTAAAATAAGTGACATTGTTGGTCTTACTGACCATGCTAAATATGAGTTTGATCACATTTCTCGAAGACCATTTTCATTTTTTAGGCTATCAGGAGATACTTATTTTAACAATGAACCAATGGATGGATTTCAAAAAAAAATTGGGTCTGCAAACAGAGAAGGTTGTCTTTACATGTGTGCAAAATTTCAGGTCGATCGGTGAAACGGTGCGACTTCTATTGCTTCCTTTAGCATACAAAAACAAAAACAAAAAAAAAAACAAAAAAAAAACAGAGGTCCGTGCTAAAAGAGCCAAATGGAGTCGCTCGCTTCGCTCGCTCAAATAATATATAATATAATATAATATATAATATAATATAATATAATAAAATCTAATCTTATCTTATATAATCTAATCTAATCTAACTAATCTAATCCAACTAATCTAATCTAATCTAATCTAATATTCTCCAATCAAAATCTATAGGATATGCTGAAAATTAACACTAGATGATTGACGATAATGCCAATGGTGTACAAAACCCACTACTGCAATCCAACTGCATTCCATGTCAACCATTCTTTATAGACAATATTACAATAGACAATATTTTCTATGACTTATTGAAACTGCCAAATCGTACAAAACTCTCAAAATAAATTATTGATTATTTCAATCCTTTTGTTCAATATCCTTTACTATTAAATTATTGGTATAGTAATATTATTTGTAAAGTCAATAATAAACAATGGCATGTGACTATTTGTTTGACATTCCTTTTGTCAACCAAATAAATATTGTCTCTGTTGATCGCAGGTTGACTGAGTTGTTCAATGATTCATTTAATGTCTTGCATCTCAATATCAGATCAATAAAGATAAATTTTGATGCATTGTTTATATACTTGCATGAATTTATTAGCTCGTTAGATATTATTGTTTTAGGGGAAGTAAACATTGCAGAGGATGAAAAGCTTATTTTTCACCTTGATGGTTTTAATATGTATTCATTATTAAGGGAAGGGAGACGAGGGGGAGGAATCATAGTGTACGTCAAAGACGGGATTAATTTCGATTTGGAGATAAGTAATTTGAGATGTTGTGAATGTATAATGGGTAAATTTATGTTAAATGGATGCAGAACGAAGTTAATTGCTTTGTACAGGCCACCAAATAGTGACCTTATGTGTAACTTCTTGGAGAAAATTGATGTTTTGTTAAGTGTTGTATCAGATAGAGAACAGATTATTTTTTTAGGGGATGTTAATTTGGATCTGCACAATAACTCTTTAAATGTACAGAGATACAAAAACATTATGGCAAGTTATGGTATGAATAGGTGTATTTATGGTGATACCAGGGTAGAAGAAAGATTAGGTTTGTTTTCAAATACGTGTATTGACCACATTTATGTGCGAGTAAATGAAAGGCAGTGTGAACTAAATTCAGCAATTTTGGAAACAAAAATATCAGATCATTATATTATTCTTGTAGGCATAAAAAATGTGCATCTGGCGCAAAATAATAAATCTTTTGCAAAGGAGCCCCTTAAAATGTTAAATGAAACAAAAGTTACAAAAGATTTGAAGAATATTAATTGGAATGAATTAAAAAATATTAATGACCCATGTGTTTTGTATGATGCAATGAAAAACTATTTTAATAAGGTATATGTCGAAGCTGAAGTAACTAAAATGCAGTCTGCAAATGGTGAAACTCTGAAAAGAGGCGCGAAGCCATGGGTGACAAATGAACTAAAGTTGGCCATTAAAAAAAGGGATGCTATTTTCAGAAGATGGAAAGGTGCTAAATCTAACTTAGAATATAGGAAACAATATAGGGAACAGAGAAATGCAATCAACAAGAAACTTTGCAAGGCTAAATTTGATTTCTATAGAAACCGCTTTGAACAATGTAAATTTGATATTAAGAAAACTTGGAAAGAAATAAACACAATAATAGGGAAAAAGCAGCAACGATCAGTTGACGATGTTATTTTCAAGCATTTGGGAGGTGTTTATGAGCCTGTGACAATTGTCGAGGAGTTTGTAACTACATTTGTGGAAGGAGTTGAATCAATTAAACATGATTGCAACATTCGGACCATTGCTAAGGAGGAAACAAATACTAATACTTCAATGTATTATATTCGTGCCACGCCAGAATCGATTTATAAAATAATTGTGTCGTTTGACGCAAATAAAAGTCCTGGTATAGACAAAATAAGGTTTAAAGATTTAAAATTAGTAGCAGATGAAATTTGCCCTGTAATTTCAAAATTTATTAATCTCTCGTTTCA
This sequence comes from Leuctra nigra, assembly GCA_934045905.1. Lineage (NCBI taxonomy): Eukaryota > Metazoa > Arthropoda > Insecta > Plecoptera > Leuctridae > Leuctra > Leuctra nigra. The sequence continues at coordinate 22,853,377 of OW203762.1, forward strand.
GTTTGCCACCATACCTACTTTGCTTAAACAATCAATTTTGCGACCTATATTTAAGGGTGGCGATCACAAATGTTTCAAAAACTATCGTCCTATCGCAATCCTTCCAGCAATAGATAAAATAATGGAGCGGCACGTAGCTGACCAGATTATGAATTATTTAAATACCTTTAATTTGATTAGTTCAAAGCAGTATGGTTTCCAAAAAGGAAAAAGCACTGGCCAACTTCTGAATGATTTTTCAGATGTAATTTACAGCGCACTGGACAAGAATCTATGTGTTGTGGCTGTGTTCATTGATTTTTCCAAAGCCTTTGACACCTTATTACATGATAAGTTAATATGTGCTTTGGAAAGGGTGGGAATAAGAGGTCCAGTTCTTAATTGGTTCCGCGATTATGTTTCAAATAGATTTATGACTGTAAAACTTGGTACAGTTTTTAGCAAACTTGAACCTATCAAATCAGGCGTACCCCAAGGTTCAATTTTAGGTCCATTATTATACTTATTATATGTAAACGACATGTTGAATGTGGTAAATAGAAGTTCGATATTTTTGTATGCAGATGATACTGCAATTGTGGCAGTCCATAAGCACTTCTCAGTAGCTAATGAGTATTTACAAGCTGATTTTACAAATGTCTTGCGGTGGGCTCATGATAATGGACTAACTATTAATAGCAGCAAAACTAAAGAAATGCATATTCATTCTCCATTTAAATCAGTAGAGGAAGTTAGACTCATTTGTCATGACTATGCTTGCATTCACCGTAATTTCAACTTACAATCCACCTCCTCAAATCGATCTGACTGTACATGCAAAATTAAGATAGTAAATACTGAAGAGTTAGTTTATTTGGGACTTATCATAGACAGTAAATTTAAATGGAATGCCCACATCGAGCAAGTGTGTCGAAAATTGAGGTCTGGAATGTATAGTATTAGAACTTTAAAACCATACGTTAACCATAAAACATTAATTACAGTATATTTGGCATTAGTTGAATCTATAATCAGATATGGCATTTTGGCTTGGGGGCATACGACTGATTCATACCTTAATAAAATAGACAATATACAGAAAAGAATATATAAAATTATTTGGCCGGGCAAGGTAATACGGGAAAGAGATTGCAAATTGTTCTCAGTAAAACAAATTCATGTTTATACTTTCCTTCTAACAAATTATTACATACAAGATCATAAAATACCAGTGCAACATAATTATGGTACTAGAAATAAAGATAGATATGTGGCCCCAAGTTTACATTATAATTCATACGGTTTGCAAAACAGAAAATCATTAATTCCTCATTATTTTAATATGCTCCCTCATGAATTAAGAAATTTGAAGAAAATATCAGATGTTAAAAATATCATTAGAAAATGGGTCTCCGAGAATCTTTCAAATCTTCCAAATGCATAATTTCCCTTGATTGCTGAAATTAGTATATATAGTTTTTGAATATTTGTCACTGTATATGTGCATTCTTCCCTTGAGTGTATTATAAATGTATTTTTAGTTTTTTTTAGTGTATTAAGTGTTTTTTATTGTGTTTATAATTAGTGTGTAGCCCCGCAGACAAGCCATCCTATTGGTTTAGCGGGGCTACAATAATATGTAATTTGTACTTTTCTAAATAAATAAAAAAAAATAAAAAATCTTAATGCACAGTTTCAACAATTGGAGCTCTTAAATTGCGTTACGATAGACCTCTATAGAAATCGTCATTTTAGCCCAATTTTAATCAAACCCGAACTTTTCCTGTAGATAATTTCGAGCCAAATAAAGTGCACACAATTTCAATCGAATCCGTTGAGTATTTCGAGAGATATTAAAAGAAAACCAAATTTGCATCGAAAAACTTAATTTTTTCGGAACTTTGAAACTTCAGGAAGCTGTGAATCCATTGGCAGTGATTGAAGTTCAATTTAACTCTGTGAACCTTGATTAAATAGGGGGTTGAGAATGTTTTGTGGGGTGGGGGGAGGGGGGCGCAAGATAACTTTTCTGATATTGGATTTTTTTCTTGAGTGTACCTCCTTACGTCACATTGCATTTTGAAAATGATTGAGTATATTGAAAACTGACAGTACCATTTAGGAATCAAAATTGTATTGTTGTGATTTCTGCCGAGATGCGTACATTTATATAATCAGGTTGAATCTTATTATGTGGAGACCTGAATAAAATCGCATTAAATTCTACTACTCAGTCTTGACCATGGGCTTCAATCAAGTATACTTTGTGCTTTTTCGATCATGACCAAATAGCAGTGAGGAAAGTAAGTTCACTTGAGAGTAACGACAACGAGACAACGACAGAAATCTAGTGGAGCGGTCGCTCCACGCCAGCCAAGTCGTACGGCGCGCGCACACTCTCATATAAAGGCTGGAGCAAACCCACTTTTACTGTAAGCATCAAAGTGGCATTTTCGGCCTACTGGATCTTAAAATTGGAAAATCTCACATTGTTGCGATATATCTTAATTTCGAGCTATGGCCCACCCTACAACATATACCAAATTTGGGAACAATAGGTTACGCCCTTTGCGCGCTAGAGGGCCGTGAAAACAGTGTTTTAGGGCGGTTTTCATAATAATAATAATAATAATAATCTCAGTAGTAGTAGTAGTCTCCGGGAATTCAAATACGGTAAACAGGCCACAGCCTAAACGGCTTAACCGATTGATCTCACATTTTTACCACGTGTGCACTTTTGGCGTCTGATTTAACCATTACCCCATGAATTTTTTGTGCCGCCATTTTGAAACCGGAAGTGACGTTATATTTCAACAACTTCTAAACCGATTGGAGCGAAAATAGCGCCAAACGATTCGGACGGTCAACTATATGGATTATCATTAGCTAGAGACTAAACATTATGTTAACGAAACCGGAAATGACGTCATGAAATTTGAAATACTTCGATTGGCATTTCGGCAACAAATGTTGATCCGATTATTTTGATATTTATGTATCGTATGTACTTCTGATATCTCATTTGACTTGTTATAAAACCAACCGGAGCCGCCATTTTGAAACCGGAAGTGACATCATATCCCAAAAACGGCTAAACAGATTTGAACGAAACCAGCGCTAAACGATTAAGACGGTTAACTTTATGTTTTATCGTCAGTAATATTTGCAGTTTCCTATACCAAAACCGGAAATGACGTCACACATTTAAAAAATCTCACAAATTTACATTTTGATACAATTAATACTATTTGAGACAGCTTATAATAATATGTAATCATGTTTAAATTAAATTTCAAGGGGTCAGAGATTTCAGCCGCCATTTTGAAACCAGAAGTATCGTCGTATCTCGAATACTGGTAGACTGATCGGTACGAATCTAGCGCTAAACGATTCGGAAGGACATCTCTATGGAATAGGAACAGTCAAACTAGAATTTTCCTATTCATGAGCCCGGAAATGACGTCATTAAAAATTAAAAATTATTATACCTAATCCCCATTCTATAAAATGTATACATATTCAGAAAGCTTAAAAAGATACACATTTGTAGATATATATTCTAAGCAGTGCAGTAATTTCAGCAGCCATGTTGAAAACCGAAGTGTTGGCATGTCTCGGAACTGGGTTGACCGATTGGAATGAAACCTTTGCTATTCTTCATGAAAGACCATTTAAGCAAATATATAGCAGATTTTCATTAGTAGTAACCAAATTGTAAATGGCGATTTTTTTTACAGGATTTAGAAATTGTTCATTCGATTTAACTGTCACAAATTTTAAGAATAAACTAAAAAAAGGAGTGATATCCCCATAAAAAACACTCCGTGTAAAAATACCAGCCAAGTCTCTACAACTAAAAAAAAGCTATGAAATCTTAAAATTCTGCACTGAAAAGTAGTGATATCAAAAAATGGGCCAAGTCAAAACTTTATTTGAAAATCAAAAAATACTTGGCGCATCATTTTTTTAGGGCATAATAGGTATACTATATGTATTATGTATATTTAATGTATATTTTCTATCTGGTCTATACTTCTAAACTATGTATACACGATGCGCCAAGTATTTTTTGATTTTCAAATAAAGTTTTGACTTGGCCCATTTTTTGATATCACTACTTTTCAGTGCAGAATTTTAAGATTTCATAGCTTTTTTTTTAGTTGTAGAGACTTGGCTGGTATTTTTACACGGAGTGTTTTTTATGGGGATGCCATTTACTCGTGCTTTCATAAACTTGATAGTGTGTCTCGTGTTTTCTTAGCATATATTTTTTAATGTTGGAAATCTTTGATTGTGCTGTAATTTTTTATGTTGCGTATTTGTTTCGTATAATAACTCATTTTGGTATGATTTCGGATTCAGAATCTGGATTCGTTTAGATTAGTTCATAACTTTTTCAGTGGCTGTTTTCAATATTCTAAGTATATTAATTTTGAAACTGCCACTTTGGGTTAATTCTTCACTGAACAGATAAATTCATATTTAATTATTGTTTGTTTGTTTTGAAAAAAAAAAAAAAGGTTAAGAATTGAGTTGCCATTGAGATCGGTAGTTCCGTGAGGGTCAAGTCAATTGTCGCGATCAGTCAATTCGTCAGCAAGAGTGGTTCAAGGGTTGCTCTCTATTATAACTTGATCAGATAATATTGTGATTAGGTCATGTGTTACATGGCGGGGCTCTCTAGTACCTTAAGTTAAAGTGTTATTGTTTTCTTAATTTATCATTATAATACCTATTAGATTTTCTTTCGTTGACTTGCATAGGTTTAATTTTTTATTGTCTATTTAAATTTCTGTTTAGAGGTGCAATTTTTTTAATATTTTCTTGATAGATTGACTTTTAACATTATTTGGAATTTCTTTTGTTTTTTAGTATTTTTCGCGGTATTTTTGGTTAGAAGTTTACACTGATTTTATATGTTTTCGGCCCAAAAAAACAATGAACCTTCCATATTTTAAAATTGCCGCTCGAAAATGAATGTTTTCAGAATTAATAGTATTCCCTTTCCCATTCGTCAATGTTAAATTCTTCATAAGCCAGTTCGAACGGGTGTTCACTGGTACACCAATCGTCAGATCCGTGCATTGGCGCTCGGGTGTCTCGATTATCACCGCCTTCTATATTGCAACAGCTACTGACTATGCAGCTGATTCTGCAGCATGACATCTCAGTGGCCGTGCAAGATGGCGCCCATGATGTAAACAAACATTTCTGTCAAAAGTGTTTCCAAGTGACATTTCATCAGGCGCGTAGGAACTTTGTTTTGAGTGGGGGGGTCAAAATTATCGGGGATCGGTGAATGTGAGGAAAAGGTAGTTCACCGTTACAAGAGGGTCTGGGGGCTCTCCACCCAGTTTGCCCCGCAGGGCCCTTTTTTATTTTTGATACAAAAGAAACGAATTTGAAGCTATTTTATAATTATTTTCAAAGAAATGTACAATACGGGATAGGTATGCAATATTCTGTGGAAACTTTAGACAAATGTAATCTAAATCTGTAACTATTTGTTTTTATAGAATCCCCATTGGCCCCGCAGGGAATTTTTTGAGTTTTTGACACAAAATAATCGAATTTGAAGCTATTTTGGCATCCTTTTTAAAGAATTTTTAAATGTGTGAAATGCAATATTCTTGGGGAAACTTTAGACAAAATGCATTATAATCTGTAAATTTTGTTATTTGATAAAATCCTTAATGGCCCCGCAGGGCCTTTTTTGAATTTTTGATACAAAATAATCGAATTTGAAGCTATTTTGGCATTCTTTTCAAAGATATGTCCAATGTGTGATATGATTCTTGGGGAAACTTTAGGCAAAATGCAATTTATAATCTGTAAATATTGTTACATGATAAAATCCCTAATGGCCCCGCAGGGAATTTTTTAAATTCATATAGTAAAAGAAAATCAATCGTGAATCGATTTTGAAATTCCATTGAAAAAGGTTGCAATAAGCAACACCAATAAGCAATAAGACAAATCTGTTTGTGTTGGGTAATAGTTTAACGTGTAATATTAAATTGTATTCATGGGAATGATCATGTTGGACAAATGAGTTATTATCTCATTGCATAATACCTCTGTTCAATTAGTTTTGCAAAACTTTGGAAAATTTTGAGAATTCAACCTCATAATGGAGCAAATCTGTGCATTTTTGGATCTCTTTATCAACATTTTTGTATATCTGGGGTTGATATCTGGGGGTGTCAAGATGAAAAGTGGGGGGGTCATTGACCCCCACTCCCCCCCCCCCCCCCCTTCCTACGCACCTGCATTTCATTGAAAGTTTCGCCAAAGCTTAGACGTGTGGAGTTAAAATGTGGATACATGTGAACTAATGTGCTGTGTTTATAAGATAACAATTTGAAATTGGTACTTATATTTTACGAAAGGATGAATCGAATCTTGAAATCGAGTGATTGTGTTGGTGGACCGTGCTGCTCGAGCTCACAGTTATTTTGTGAATAACGCGCGAAATATGAGATCACTAATTCCGGGATAGGGATGAAAAACATGAATGAGCGTAAGGTGAGTACTCCAGTAACCAGTCAAAAGCAATTTATAAGAAAACTATTAGGGTTAATTCATGGTCACTTGGCCAAATAAATAATGATCGCGTGAACAAATTTGATTTATTGAGAGATCACTTTTAGTTGTGCTCAGTGTGGTACCTATTTTGTACCGTCTGTGCTGTCCTAGTCGCAGACCGTTCGTTCTCTGATCAGCGATCAAACTTAAAATAATGGCAGAATCGCAGACTTATTTTTCAGTTGTCATAAATGCAAAAGTTTACCAAGTTTATGACACATGACATGAGTACATGTGCTTCTTGTTGCTTGTTACTTGCACAGAAAACTTATAACACGTATAATAATAGAGCATTTTCCAATGTGGAAAATAAGTTGGAATAAGATAATGGTAAACTATGAAGCATAATCGTTTACGAGTTACGACGCTGTTTTTTTTGTTGACAAATCGTCCTCTACAGTTTTCCACCGCTGCTCAGAACATAGAGGCAGGAATAGATTAGGTACGACTTTTATGACACGTTTTAAAATATTACACACTCTAAATTGAATACTGCTATTTTGAAGGCCCTCCAACTTGTAAATGTGAAGTGTTGAAAGGCAACAGAATTGCTATCGATCACTTATTTTCTTCCATTCAGACCTACATTGTGATCTATAAAGTAGATTTCTATGAATAATAGATTGTAAAATTGAGACGCATGATTGGGAATAAATTGAAAATTATAACAAGTATGTCCAATAATTGTGCTGCATATTTCACCTGAAATGTGTGTAGTGCTACTAACTTCTTCATGAGAACCATAAAATGTGTAAGATTTCACTTATAAAAAAACTAAAGTAGAATTGAAGACCTAAAGGTCACCGTTCCTTAATTAATCTTATTCCAAAAATAAGTATGTTATTTTTTTAATTAGAGATTCACTGATGAAACTTTTACCCAGCATCCTGCGACATTTTTAACTGTCGAAACGAAATCCGTTCAACTTAAAACCACTTCACTTTCCTCCATCTTTTCTCAGGATGCATTACTTTTATTATCCAGAATTAATCAACCTAAATGGCGGTAAAGTAAGCTGCTCTTCTTGAGTTTCAACAATCTACATTACTTGCAATTAGCTTTCTCACCCACTGCCTCCAGCCATGATACAAATTCACTTATCAGCCTGTTAGCTCTAGAGAAAATAAAAGAGCACAAAAGATATTAGATTCCTATGATGGAAAGTACTAGTAGATGGTCACTCATGGCTTAGATTATGAACAATTTTTACACATTCTCTGCTCCCATTTCTTTGAGGGCGGAACTAGATATATTGTCAACAATCTTGCTTGTTGAGCTTTGTCTGTGGTTTTCTCTGCTGAAGCAAATCAAACATTTCGGCCTGTTTCGATACTTCCATGATCAATATAATAAGCTGAACATGGTGTGATTGCCATTGTTCTGCCGAACGTGTTTGCGGTTTGTTCGTAAAGTATCTCACTCTATGGATATCGGACGACATAATTGGTCTAGTTATTGTTATTATTCTTGATGGAATGTTACTGAACAATAAAGATCAAATTGATGATGATGATTGTCTTAACAGGTGACAATTGTTCTTTAATTAGAGGATTTGATGTATGAGTAATATCATAGAAAGTTTAAGTCAGGCTTCGTTTTTTCAGTATTGTTAACGTAGCACCGTTCTACAACTATGTAGTCTAATGACGACGATGAATAATTGTTGTGAAGATGAATATTTGATATGATGAGCGGTGGGGAGTATGCGGTCTTGGGATAGGAAAACCACAAGGAAGGAATGAAAGGGAAAAGGGAAGGGAAGGAAAAGCTCAGGAATCGAACTCGGGACGTCAGGAGTGCAAGTCCAAGGAAAATGTATGTATTCGTATCAGGATATCCTGGGTTCGAACTAGTCGTAACGTATCCTGATTATGGTTTAACGGGATCTATAATGTCAGTATTGCCTTTTGGTTAGAATTCTATTTTTTAAAAACAATGTCTGAAAGAGTGACCGTATGGCTATTATTTTTTTTTTACTTATGATTTTGTTGCAAAACAAAAGATAAGGTTCTTCTCACGTCTAGAAAATTCACAAAATATTGTATCTTTTTCACACTCACAAATATAGTAGTCATGTGTATATATAAAGAGTATAAAATTGCTGTTGCGGAAAAGGATACTACAGTTTGTGGGAAAATTATCAGATATTTTTAAAGATAATTACTTTACATTGTCTGCTATTCCGTTATATATTTACAATAATATGTATTAATAATTGTCTAAATATTTCTGGAATTAAAAGTAGTAGGTTGGGGAGATAGGGAAATACGGTAGGTTTTTTATAATCCAGAGTAACTTTATCATTTCGTGTTCAAACATTAATACCTTGTCATCATGAGCAACTTTATGTCATTTTAAACTGAAATTAAAATGATAACAATGTATTCGTAAATGTTTCCAAACGTCTCATGTATTCCACCGCCTCAACCACCCCTCACCACTACTATTAGTAGTAATCCAACTTTTAACCATATTCAGTTTTAAAATCTTACAAACGACAGTTTTTCTTTATTCTTAATCTACAGTACAATAGGAGTGATGAATCTAGTATTGAGACTATTCAGTACAAATTAAGTGCTGAGAGTATACTAGGAATAAAGCACATCGGTATTTTCTTGAACGGAACTCAACTAAAGTATTATGTCGAACAGAAACTATAGGAAATGTTATACCTACATGATTATTGATTATTGATTATTAGAATCCAGTCTTGTGATCTTGTTAACATTGGTCACAAGTTCAACTAATATAGATCCAGGTCACTAGTTGTGATTTATCGGGACGAAAACGTCAAACTAATTATTACTGAACTGCACTAGGTAATGTAGCAGGATATCAAGATCAAAGTATAATAATGCCTTCTTTGCACACAAACTTGTAATGGATGACATTTCTGAGTGTGTCAGCAATTAATAGACAATTAGTAGTTGGTGGGAAGCGGTGATAGAATGTGTTTCCATTGCATATGTTGTGCGTTATACATTTTATGGTTATACCAACGATAGGGCATGTATTGCGAATATTATATCGAATAATATAGATTACATTATTGCATCCGGAAATTGACAGAAGAGTACAGGGGAAGAACGCTGTAAGTCAATTTTTTTTTAAAAATATGTTTTTATTCACATGATTTTAAATTATTTACAGCAGCTTTACTTACAAATGGTAAACATAGAAATTCTTAGGTGGTAAACCTTTTACTCTCTCTGATTAGACTGTTCATGAAGTTATAAGTTTTGATTTATGTGTTGACTTAGGGTGATAATACAAGTAAAAAAGTGAAGAAATTAAAAACCTGATGCAAAATTATAAGAATAACATGAGTTAAATTATTAATAAAAAGAGCTAAAGTGAAAAATTAATTAAGGTTTATGATGATAGTCGTTCTTCCATAAAGATCGTTGTTTCAATTGCCTTTTAGAAGACTTTGTGGCAATATTTTCTAAAAACCGAGGGAATCTTCTGAAGCTCATAAAATCACGCCAAGATACAACCTTACACTCATTTTTGCAAAAAATGGACTCATAGCATTCTTTCCCTGTATCCTTCACTTTCATGTCCGTTGGTAACTCCATGTTGTCTTTAGAGCAAAACATGTAATTTTGGTGTCCATGGATCTACTAGAAAATCTGATTGTACCTACTTCATTTATAGTCTATGATTATGAAAACCGTCCTAAAACACTGTTTTCACGGCCCTCTAGCTCGCACCTATTGTTCCCAAATTTGGTACATGCTGTAGGGTGGGCCATAGCTCGAAATTACGATATATCGCAACAATGTGAGATTTCCAAATTTTAAGATCCAAGTAGGCCGAAAATGCCACTTTGATGCTTACAATAAAAGTGGGTTTGCTCCAGCCTTTTTAAATAGGAGTGTGCGCGCGCCGTACGACTTGGCTGGCGTGGAGCGACCGCTCCACTAGATATTGAAGAATTTTTTCTTTGCCACCATAAGATAACAAGTACATACTGTAGTATTTAGTTTAACTAATTTTATTTATCTCAAAAACCAAACTTGACAAGTTTTTGGAGGGATTCTGTATGAGAGATTATCGGCCGATAAGTTGACACAAAATGATGACGACAAGAGCCGATCACATTGTAATTGTTAGAGGCGCCAGTGAGCGCCGGTCAGCCTTCCAGTGACCAAGGGAACGTTGCAAATGGAAGATATGAGATGCCATTTTGTTCGACCTACTCTCTACAACTCGGCTCATTACTGGCAGTGACGTTGGCGATATTCTCTGCAACGAGATGACTGCCAGATTCACGCTTCACGGAGAAAAATGGAAATTTTTATCTGTGGTACACAAAAGAAACAAAACTAAGATCATTGCATTCACTTTCAAGCTCACAACGCATTGTAAACGCAGACTTTTGGGTTCACTTTTATGTGACTTTTGATTTTGTGGGTGTTCGTCTTTTTAACTTCGGATGAATTCTTGCCAGGATTTCCTCGCCTTTCTTCGGAAGGGATTCATGAACTCCTCATTAAATCCGGGGGGGGGGGGGGGGGGACCTCCGGAGTCCAAAAAGCTTGAGACAACACTTACTCCGTGACAACTTTCTCTGTTGATAAACTTTTTTTTAACATATGTAATGAGTTTACAGATCAATTTTTTAAGAATCATCGAGAGTTTTTAGTTGTTAGATTATCGAATATCGATACTTTGTGTACTTATATCGTTTATGTATTTAATTGAATTAATTTCTTGAGTTGATATTAACTGAAAATGATATTGAAATTATCATAAAATATCGATATTGAAATATCGAAAATACAGGTATGAAAAATATTGATATTAAATAATAAATATCGACATATCGAAATTATCGATAAAATATTCGATTATGAATAGGGGTATTGAATATATCGAGATATAAATACCAAGCCTATATCGATAATGAATTTATTCATGGTATCGATATTTCGATATTTTTTAATATCGAATATCTCATATATAAAGATCGATATTTTTTCATACCCGAAACTAAGTGCGTATGGCAAGGCTCAGAGAGAAAACTCACGAGGTTTTCCCAACAGCTTTTCCGAAAAAAGCTAAATTAAAATGTCCATATGAAAATGTGTGTTTGAGTCAATCAGCTAAAAAAAAATCTCAATTTCAATAAGCTCTATATAGTTTCCATCATTTTGTTTCAGGCCTTTTATCTTTTTACGTTATATTGTTTTTCCGGTTTATGGTACGATACACAGGCCATACCTTTTCCTGATCGAGTTGAAATTTAGAGTACTAAAATGCAGTTTTACACTCTTTCCTCAACGCTCTATAATCTGTTTCTCAGAAGAAAATGGTTCTTCGGGACTAACGGAGTCCGTCACGTAATGTTTTTTTTGTGTTTTGTGTTCTTTCATTCTCAGATTTCTTCGCCCGCTACATTTAGTCTGGAAATCTGACAATTCTATGTCGGACAATCTCCAGTCACAAGCCGAGGATGCCAATCTGTAGAACTGTAGTTAATTCGTAAGAAAACAAAATACATTTGTGTTATGAAACATAATAAACAAAATTTATACCAACTACCACCAGTTACATTTTGTTGAATTATTGAATATTCCAAACTCTAAATTAAAATTATGTGAATGAAACAAGACAACTAGCTGTAACAAAAATTATGTTTGGAATAGATGTTTGGATTGTAATAGTTACCTAAGAGACGATGAAAAAATGTATACACTTATGAAAATAATCCGTTTTTGGTGTAATACCTATAATTTTTAAAATATCGAAGGTTAGTGCTGGAAAGTGGAAACTATACATTGACTTCAAGTTACAATATTTTAACTTTTGAGGTATACCTAAAACAAAATTATGTATAACTGAGACATGACCCGATCAGCCCAAGAGATGGGCCACTAGACCTCCCCCCACCCTCTTTCTAACAGTCTGCCCTCAATCAATATTTAAAATAAATCTAGTGTTCTATCATTTCCGAGAATACTTAATAATAACAATGTTAACGCATTTCTTATGAAACACGAATGGTAAAAATGTGTTCTAAGGTTCGCTATGCTTCTGCAGCTTTCCGGGACACACGAAATGTTCACTTAACGCTTACGTGATTTCCGTAAATCTGATTCTTTTGCAATATTACATGATTACCCATGCACATAGATGATCTCAATTGCTTGATGCCACTGTCTACAATATAAATAGTATTAATGTTATTCAATTTCAATTCATTTTATGATCACAATCACAATGGGATTTTTAATTATTAAAACATACAATCGTAATGCGTACTTGATCCGAATAATATTTATTTACATATCGATTCCATGTTGACGAATGATTACATTGTCAGTACAGTTTGTTGGACATGAATGCATGTTGATTGACGATGATATCATGTCAAAAAAGTGTTTGAAACTGTCCCAAATCAATGGAAATAAGTTGTAGCATACATACTGACGCTTTTGCGTCGATAATTGTTAATTTGAATGATATAAAAAATTACGCTGCGGACAGGGTTCGAACCTGTGCGGGTAGAACCCATTGGATTTCAAGTCCAACTCCTTAACCACTCGGACACCGCAGCAATGTCTCTTCGGCTCGAAATAACACAATATGATATGGATCGTTCTGAAGAAGGCGGTGAGTTGGAGATTGTGATTCCTACTCGCTCTGTCGGCAGCAAGTGATACTAGAAATAGGAAGGAAGAGACAATCTAGGGACCTTGAATAATTTAGCGGGAAAAATCAAATGTTTAGGGACACCTAGTAAAACCTCAAGATTCTCCCCTCTCCCCATGATATTCGCTATTATCGAAATTTATGAAATGTAAAGGAGCATTTGAAGGGGAATCGTATTTTATTTCTCAAGAAAATTATAATTATCAAGTTTGTTTCAAAATTCGGCAATGCGTTTCCAGTTCTTGGAAAAGGAAATAATGAAGTTAGTCAAGGATTGGAATATTTTTGAAAATAATAAATGGAAGTACAATTTGGATTTATTTATTATAATGTATAACAAGCATTTTATTATACGGAATGATCACAATTAATGCCATTGTGTTGGTAAACCTGAAGGACATAAATGAATGAGGCAGTGTCCTTGGGTATTCCCAAGCAATGAATGGGTAGCAATTATTCAGGATGCTACCAAATAATAATAATAATATAAATAACATATTAGTAAAACTATTGTGCTACACATATTATATTCTGTACATCACTATACTTCTTGTGTGCTCATAACTCGAAATGATAATCATACCGTTTGGAAGATTATTTACAAATATAAAACAAAAAGAAAATTAACTTGATCATTTATCATATGATTAGTAAATGTTTAGTATGGTATATACAGTACACTACCACGATTCATCATTACTATCTGCAAAACACAGGTAGCAATGTAACAGCCTTTCTATATACGTAGCGTCTATTCGTACTGACACCGAACACCAAACTATGCACAGATGTCTAGCTAATAGCAGCGTACATTGGCTAGGTATTTACCACAGAACACTGAAACAGGCACAAACAATAGAAAGATTACACTTGCATCAGTTTGCAAATTGGTGGGTTTGTTATTCGAATGTAATGGAAGTGTCTGTGCACACAACATCAGGACTGCTTATAGTTATTTATTACCAACTGATCAGTTATTACGTTCGGTACCTACAGATGTTAGTGAACACTGGGATGTTTTACTGTTTGTGCTGTTTCCGGGTGATTAGCCGATGCATGGGCTGCTGCTATTTGCACCGACATCCATGCAGATTTCAGAGTCAGTGTCAATAGGACTGGCCTTCTGTAAATGCTTTTTGTCCACATTTTTTAAACCACACTAATAATAAGAATAACAAATTCTTTTTAAGAAATGAGGCATAGATTCCCGCTATGAATTAAAGTCAACATTATCATTCTTTATCTTCCGGAGATCGTCATCATACATGTGTGAATGAACCGACCCAAAATGATAAAGCTGCTGCTCGATCAATACTTGCTTCTCTCGCTCGACTTCAATGACTTGCAACAATGTCGTCTCTCTCTCTTTCAGTCTTCCTATTTCAGTAATGAGACCAACATGCTCAGCCTTCATATCCTTCAGTCGGCGATTCAGTACCTTGATCTCCCGTTCTCGTTCTGAAAGAAAAGCATTTTGAAATACTTATCAAGTTTGAAATGGGGCACCATGGATTATGTCAACGATTAAAATTATTACCAGAATGTGACTCCATAAAGCGTGTGATAGCTTCAACCATGTTTGTAGGGGTCACAGAATTATCGAGTTTTACACGAGTTGTTCCTTTCGACTGAGCCGGTAGGCCGTCAAGACTAGACTCATCTAACGACGTGGTGGACAGAGAGTAGCTGCTAAGAGCTGCCCCGTCGGCTTCGACTGCAAGCTGCTCCTTTGTGAAGTCCCCAGCTATTACCTGAAAACACATCACAAATGTCATCTGGTCAAAATAAGCCACGTTGGTACCAGTGGCGTGCACTCAATGGAAGCCCTTTTCCATTCAAACATAATTAAAATATAATAATTATATGTATAATAATTTAATCTTTTTCCAAAAATATTCATCACTTATTACTACTTATAGAAATATAATTCTTATTACGAACACAAATGTCACCACTTTCGCTCTGATTTCAAAGTAAACGCGGTTTCTAAGACGGGAGGTGGGCAAGGCGCGTGCGCACGCATATACTTGCCTCGGCTCGGCAGTCGGCCGGTTCCAAGTGATTCACTTTTCGAATTGCTTCCAATCCCTCGCTCTCTATACGGGAGTTACGCATGCATTAGGTGATTTGCCTACAATCAAATATGTTAATCTGCAGCCATCTGAAGGTATTGTCAATAAAAATAACTTATTTTGCCATGATAATGTCATTATTTGCCAGTCTAAACACAAAGCATTTCTGTGTAAAATGCGTCTATTACTGCAGGCGTATTCTAGCCAAGGGAAGCAAATCGAGAGTTGCATCCACAGCCCGAACAAAGCCGAACTACTCCCGAGTTGACACGATTGGAACGAACATGTGATCGGTCAATGACAGTGCTCAAGAGAGAACTGAGCGAAAATGGGCGGTTGAAATTCTAAACTTGTATTATCTACAAATTGCAGTTTCGGATTCTCAGTTCAGTTTACGCATTTCTACAAAGTTTTTATATATCTGTATTTGCCTTCAAAACACTATTGATTAAAATATAAAGAAATTAGTCTGAAAATCCTCGTGCCTAAATCCTTTGACCATTTCCTAAATTCAAGTAATCTTCCAAAAAAGTACTTTCAAAATTGTTTTTAACCATCTAAACATAGTAAATTATTAAAAAAATTCCCTGCGGGGCTAAGCTGGGGGACCAAGCCCCCCAGACCCCCCCTCCGGGTCAGCGCAAATTTCTTTCCTGGCAATTAGCTTCCCCCACTTCAAATGTCACGGCACGCCACTGGTTGGTACATACCGATGAGGTTGCACCAGTGTTGGAAAGGAAAAGTTCCTTGCTAAAAAGTATAAAAAGGCAGGCGCGTAGGAAGTGGGAAGGAAATCCCCCCCCCCCCCCCCCCCTGATTCAATTCCCCTGTCTACTTAGGTACACTTTTACTTGTCAAGATTAAAATGTGATTTAAAAGTGCTAAAATCGCGTAGAATGCACAAAATTAATGCCTGAAATTCCAAATTTTTTCTGGGCGCACAGCCCCGGACTCGCATATTATTGGGAGCCCTCCCCCAGACCCCCCATTGTCTTTGTAACCAATATTATCTCAAGCTTAAGTTATTTTGCAATTATTTTTATATCCCCCCCCTTGCTAATTTAGTTCCTACGCGCCTGTAAAAAGGTAATTCACCGAAAAGATAATTTCAAAAATTATACTAAATTAAATTGTTCTTCCCATTCCTTTAGCAAATGATATTTCATCAATCATACTGAACCCCTTTTTTCAAGATTGTTTGAGTGCTCATTAAGCGTGATGTCATAGTGAAGTCACGACACACCGAACGAAATAGCATGCGGTCGTTCGTCACATTAACTCGAATCAGTGTGGAATTTGACTCAAACAACCTCGAAAAAGGTCCTAGGCGGCATGTCTGGAGAAAATGCTCGTAGTCCGAGGAGTAACTTATAAAACGAACACTGGATTGCAGCTTTACCTGGAGATGTTGACGCCCATAGAGATGTTCCTTTTTGTTGTGATGAGAACTAAACCACTGATCGCATGTTCGACAATAGAGCTCTTCGTTGTCTTCATCCTAAATGCAAGAACATGGATGATAATGATAAACAAACACCACGTTTCATGAAAGTAAATCCAAGGTCGTCCCATGGCCATATGAAGTGCAGTGGCCTATTTTAACTTTCAAGCATGAACATTACATTTCATTTTGATTAAAAAGGTATGTTTAATTACTACAAACCTCAATCTCATCAGTAGCATCCATATCAGATTCTTCTGTGCCATTTCCCTGGAGGCCTGTCAGTAAAATGGGATAATAAATATTTAATAACTTTTTACTTATAAAATACGCTACCTATGGAAAGTACATGGCCCCCAAAGTACCTATCATTATGAATACTTACGTTTCATACGCTTCTTAGTGAGATAAGCCTGATATGCATCAGAGTGTCTGTACGCTTTAAGTTCCTCTCGATAACGTTTTTTTTCAATGTCTGCTCGATCCAAGTAAATCTGCTTTTCCACAAGACTTAGATTGCTCCATAGATTGCCAAGGATCTTCGTAACTTCAGGGAAAGGCAAGTCCTTATAATGTTTCCTATTTTCATTGAGATATAAAACATAGCCAGTCGCTGGGGCTTTTGGTGCATGAACTTCAACAACTTCTGGTTTGCGTTTCCTGCCTTTCGGCCAACCACCCCTCTTCTTCGATTGCACGGTTGTCTTTAAAACTACGTTTGATGTAGGCAGTGGCAGGTTTTCTGGCACTAACGGTGAAACTAATTTCACTTCTTTCGGGACAGTAGTTGAAGCCTTTTTAAACTTTGATTGTGTAGCAGCATTTCCTTTTTTAGGAGCTGGTTTTCCTGGCTTCTCAGAAATTTCTATTTGCATCTCTACTGACAACTCTGGATTGACAACCGCATCTCCATTTTCCATCTTGTAGAAAAGCTGTGGTATATCGGGCAATACATTGACTTTGATTCCTCCCAGCGTAATTGCCTCAGTCTCAAGTTCGATCGTTTCTCCTGCAGACGGCATGTTCTGAGCAATTAGTAATTGAGCAGCCACATTTTGAAGGTCTTCTACCGACAGGTTGAGACCTGCTATTTCACTCGTAATGGCATCCTTAAGCGACAAGCAGACCAAACTAAAACAAAATAATGTAGTAATTGATGTATATTGTAGGTAGGCTACCTAGGATGTAATTGTGGTGGGCAGGTGTCAATGTCAAATAATTGAATACTATGTCTTATTAGGCTTAACAGCGTAACAGGTAGGTACAATGATTACACTAACGATAAGCCTATATCATTTTTTCAGGCTTACACAGTGTATTCAATCAGGGTTTGGCAACAAGCTCATCAAACAAGAAAATTAATAAAATGTCATCATACCCCTTGCTTGTCTCCACCAAAATGCCATTCTCCAACAAGTCGTTAGCTTCGGTAACAGAAACAGCTCCATTTTCGAGTACCGCATCATTAGAAAACACGGACGATGGGAATATTGATGATACGCTGAATTGCTGGCCTAGATTTATAGTTGTTGTACATGACTTATTTAAATTACTACTGCTAGTACTAAAAAATAATCCACTAAAATCGTCTTCCATAATCACCCATGAGTGACAACTCAGAAGAATGAAATAAGGAACACTTACTGAGTACTGAATTGTGCTAGTGCATGGGAGTGTGCACATGCGCATGCGCACTGCGCAGTCTCTTCATCTGCTAGCGCACGCGCAGACAGAGAATGGTATAATCTAGAAACTCTGACTTTCTCTCCCTTCTCCTCTCTCACCCCTCGCCAAACAACTCTTGCTCAACTCTTCCCTCTTGCTCTTCTTCCACGCCATCCACGCCATTCAGAACCA
Organism: Leuctra nigra; assembly: GCA_934045905.1. Lineage (NCBI taxonomy): Eukaryota > Metazoa > Arthropoda > Insecta > Plecoptera > Leuctridae > Leuctra > Leuctra nigra. The sequence continues at coordinate 22,871,968 of OW203762.1, forward strand.
GAAAAATGGCGTCCGAACTTGAGAAACGCAAGATTTCCGAATTGAGAGTTGTAGATTTACGCTCGGAATTGGAGCTACGTGGCATAGACAAAACTGGTGTGAAAGCAGTTTTAATCGATCGTCTGACTAAGGTAAAACTTTGGAAGCGGCTTATTTTTGGTGGAATATTGTAGCAGACGGAGACTTTTAGAAGTGTTTTTATGGTGTCTGGGTCCGCCCGCTGTGCGGCACTGACGAAACTGCTCGTATCTTAGTTGTTTTACAATTACAATTTTCACACATGCCCATTAGTATCGTCACTTTATTCCTACGATTTTGGGTTTAACCTTATGACATTACGTGGGCAACTGTGAAAGGCCGAGAAAGATGACAATTCGTTTTTCAATGATATTACCTATACACCTAGGACACTGTAGGTAATTTAAATTTTTAAATGTATTTGAGAGTACAACAGACTACCAAAGGATATTAATACATAAATTGGTAATTTAAACTCATTAAAACTCATTTAAAGACTGTAATGAGTTCAAGTTCTATGTGACATGTCATCAATGTTTAAAAGGCATAATAAGTGATGTATTTGTGAATATTGAAGGTGATGGAAGGTGTAATAACAACTGTAAAGTAGAATAGTATATATTCTAACTAAAAACATCATAACAATCTAATTACAGTGTCCTAAGTACCTAGGTAATATAAGTGTAAAACGAATTGTCATCTTTCACGGCCCCACTTCACATTAGGTACATTACGTGGCGTTAATGTACCTACTAGGTAGGTATACCTACCTAGGTAGCTACCTACCTACCTACCTACCTAGTACTACCTAGACTATTACTGTAGGGTAGGGTAGGTAGGTCCTAGTACTAGGTACCTCTTTTAAGCTACGTTTACAGTTCGGCGTTCGACGCTCGAGCGCTCTGGCATATGTACGTTTACAGTTCGGCGTTACGTTCAACGCTCAGCGCTAGCGCTCGGCGTTAGCCAATCAGGAGGGTGAACGCTCGTGCGCCAGAGCGCCCAGCGCAGGCACGCTCGAGATAAACTTGGTTCATCTTTTCCAACGCCAGAGCGCTCGAGCGTCGAACGCCGAACTGTAAACGTACCTTTAGGAACTACCTAGGATGACAATACTGCATTTTTACTAGGTAGGCAATCATGTATGTAATCATTTGCGTTTTCCATTGGTTGCTCACCAGTCACCACCCCATCTCACTCCGAAGCAAGTACACCCGCGGTCACAGAAATTGCTTGCAAAATTCTAAGTCATTTTAAAAACTTGATTAATTAGACGAAAATACGGAGGTGAACGCAGATTTTGAGCATGTGGGGTTGAAGGGTTTGATTAAAAGAACCATTCAACCACCTCATACATAATGATTAATTCTCCGCTCTACAAATATTGACGGTAATTCGAGCTCCAACTTTGCAGTTTACCGTCAATTTTTCTGACCGTGGGTGTACCTAGGTAGTATGTCTATGGTAGTACCTACATACCTAGTCCAATTCCCGGAGCACCTTTTTAGTCTTCCATTGGCAGAACCCCTCGATCCCGGCTCGACCTTTGTTGCTCCCGATATTTTGACGGAGCGGTCTAGAGCAACGCTTGAAAACGAGAAATTTCAAATAACTGGACATCGTTGTTAACAAGAATTGGTAATGAATCAATCTCGATTACATTCATTAATTTTTATAATATTCGTCCAGAAAAGTTTTGTGATGTAAGGGGCCAAATTACCATTAGTTTAAACTTCAGTTTAGTCGTTGATGCGCCGTTAAACCACAATAATCTAATCTAATTAGTTAAACTCCAATTCGGGAAATGTGGTGTAGTAGGTAATATAGGTATAGATACCTACTGCGGCATGGCTTAAATTTAAACTGCAGTCAATGTAGGGTAGGCCTGAGTTGGAGTAAAATGAGGAAACAAGCTTCAGGATTAAATTGCAGTAGTACTAGTGGTAATAGGTGGTCTACGAGTTTTCTGAAGTAGGAGCTAACTGTAGCTTAATCTACAACGCTACACAAATGTTGATGTTACCTTTTGAAGAATGAACAAATCTGCCATTACAAAGCGTTTTCGTATTCATTGGGAGTCCTAGAGCAGCACTGGGTCTGATGATATCAGAGAGCAAAATTCGACTGGAACTGAGAGCAACCTCAAATTTAAATAATTTAGTACCTAACAAAATAAATAATAAAGCTTGGCGCATTGAACTTGCACCACCCATGAACTGTTCTCTAGTTACTTAAATTTCTTGTGATGCCCATATTTTATTTTTTTATTTTGTTATTAAATCTAGGTAGGTACCTACCTATTTAAATTTTTTCATTTTCAATTTGTCTAGGTTCATTTCCTGTTATTTCTATTTCTATATCCGTACCCTCTCACTTGCACTTGACCAACCCTGCCGTGGCATGGGGGAGAGGGTAGAATTAGATGCAAGCCATTCTTACTGGGAGGAATTTCGTAGAAAATGTTGTTTTCAACAGAAAAATTACAGCCAGAATTTGTGTTTTAACAAATTGGCTGCATTCCGGAAATAAAATGGTGAAGTAACTTTTAAAGAAACTTTTCATTGAAAAGGTACTTCAAGTTCCTCTGATTAGTCGAGGAACTTTAACTTTAACTAGTTCATTTTTTCGCATAAGTAACTTAGCTTTAACGCGTTCCTATTTTTTTAGAACTTACCCAGCTCTGCCCTCCTTTAAGACCTCAATACTTTTAGGTGGGATGGGAAGGTGCTTGGCAGTCTTTTACATATTTGTTTTTGTACAGCCAAGTCTCTTCAACTAAAAAAAAATATGAAATCTAAAAATTCTGCACTGATAAACTTATTGATATCAAAATATTAGCCAAGTCAAACTTTATTTGAAAATCAAAAAATACTTGGCGCATCGTGTATATAAATAGCTTGGAAGTATAGGCCAATTATAAAATATACATAAAATATCCATATACTTAGTACACCTATAATGCCCTAAAAAAACGATGCGCCAAGTATTTTTTGATTTTCAAATAAAGTTTTGACTTGGCTAATTTTTTGATATCACTACTTATCAGTGCATAATTTTTAGATTTCATATTTTTTTTTAGTTGAGACTTGGCTCTTATTTTTTACACGAAGTGTTTTTTATGGGGATATCACTCCTTTTTTTAGTTTATTCGTACAACTTGTGACAATCAAATGAACAATTACTAAATCCTTTAAAAAAATCACCCTTTACAATTTGGTTATTTTCATCAGGAATAGCAAAGGTTTCATTCCAATCGGTCAACCAAGTTCCGAGATATGGCAACATATCCGTTGTCAAAATGGCTGCTGAACTTTCTGCGCTGCTGCATAGAATTTATAACTATAAATGATGTGTATCATTTTTAGCTTTCTGAATATGTATTTATTGTAAAGGAGGGGATTATAATAATTTATAAATTTGAATGACGTCATTTCCGGTCTCATAAATAGGAACATTCTAGTTTGACTGTTCCTATTCCATTGATCGTTTCGCACTAGTTTCATACCGATCTGTCAACCAGTTTGCGAGATATGGCGTTTCTTCCGGTTTCAAAATGGCTGCTGAAATCACTGACTCCTTGAATTATAATTTAAACATGATTACAATTTATTATAAGCTGTCTGAAATAGTATATTTATTGCATCAAAATGTAAATTTGTGAGATTTTTAAAAAGTGTGACGTCATTTCCGGTTTTGGTATGGGAAACTGCAAATATTATTGATGATAATACATAAAGTTGACCGTCTAAATTGTTTAGCGCTGGTTTCGTTCAAATCTATTTAGCCGTTATTGAGATATGATGTCACTTCCGGTTTCAAAATGGCGGCTTCTGGTTGGTTTTATAAGAAGTCAAATGAGATATCAAAAGTACATACGTTACATAAATATCAAAATAATCGGATCAAATTTGTTGCCGAAATGCCAATCGATGTATTTCAAATTTCATGACGTCATTTCCGGTTTCGTTAACATAAATTTTAGTCTGTTGCTATTGTCTATTGATAATCCATATAGTTGACCGTCCGAATCGTGTGGCGCTATTTTCGTTCCAATCGGTTAAGCCGTTGACGAGATATGACGTCACTTCCGGTTTCAAAATGGCGGCACAAAAAAAGTCAAGGGCGGAGGGCAAATCAGACGGCAAAGTGCACACGTGGTAAAAATGTGAGATCAATCGGTTCAGCCGTTTAGGCTGTGGCCTGTTTACCGGATTCTAGCTCCAGCCTACTACTACTACTTGAGATTACTGATTATGAAAACCGCCCTAAAACACTGTTTTCACGGCCCTCTAGCTCGCAAAGGGCGTAACCTATTGTTCCCAAATTTGGTATATGTTGTAGGGTGGGCCATAGCTCGAAATTAAGATATTCCGCAACAATGTGAGATTCCCCAATTTTAGGATCCAGTAGGCCGAAAATGCCACTTTGATGCCTACAGTAAAAGTGGGTTTGCTCCAGCCTTTTTAAATGAGTGTGCGCGTGCCGTACGACTTGGCTAGCGTGGAGCGACCGCTCCACTAGATTTTGTAGTTTGTCATGACTCATTAGTTACTCATTAGGTACCTACCTTCAAAATAAAATAGAAACAAAAAAATATTTTCAAAATAAGGTTTTTGAATTTTTTTTATGGACAGGCCCATTAAATTATCAAAACTGTAGTTTCCAAGTAGTAGGTAGTACACTCGGCCAAACATAAATTGATCGTTGATCAAATTTGATTGACTGATAAATGTTAGATTGCACCATCCAAAGTCAGTCCAAGCGATCTCGTTGTCTCACTCTAGTAGGTGACCCCACATTTCAACGATAATAACAAGCTTTGATTTGTATTGAACATGACCAGCAGTAATTCAAATTTGATCAACAATCAATTTTTGTTTGGCCGCCCGAGTGTACATGTACTAAAAAGTTCAGAATGAAGCTACCTCAAGTACTAGACTTAAAGAATTATTGATGAATGTTGAGCAATAGGCTAGGTAGGTAGTATGTGGAAATCGCACATGCATTATTCAAATCAATCTGGCAAATTATCATGCAAATTCATTCAATATTCATATCCACATGAGCCTATGACTGCAACAACATTCATTAAGGCCATTTTATCGATAAATTAAATGAACTATTTTTCTTCATACATTTTGTTAGAAGGAGCTGGTAGTAAGTGACTTAGTGACTTTTTTGAATGCTACAACATAGGACATTTTTTCAAATATGTAAAATGTATTTTACTTAGCCAAAGAATAGCAAAACTGATTGTTTTATTGAGACTAGTAACTTGGACTGAAAACTCTGTGAACACAGGACTGGATTTTTCATTAAAATATTAAAAAGAACCAACTGAGTTAGTCTGTCAGTGTAGTCCAACAAGTGAATACAATTGGAGAGCCAAACAAAATGAGCATGCCTGTAAGTAGTGTGAAAGTTGTGGTGTAAAACGTGGCTTTAAATGCTTTTTAATACACAAGAAAAACAGTTCAATTCATTTTTATAATGGAAACTTTGTGTGAAAAGGTCCCTTGAATGACTGTTAGAATGAGGAAATCGGTGTATTGTCCCTCGTCAGGTAGGTAGTGTAATAGCTGGCCAATCGAGTGTTATAATATCATGTATTACATTTAGCTTAGAGTCTTGTGTATCGCTTAATTACTCAAACATCTCTTGATTGCTTTAAGATCAATTTAAGAAGACAATTTTTTTGAACTTTCTACATAAAATTTATTTATTAGATAGTACAATATTTCGTCCCCTTTCACAACTCCTTCACCAAACCAAACTATACTGCTTTACCAAACCAAGAGATTAAGACCGGCATGGCCGCATGATATAAAAAAATTAGACGATCTCAAAATATATCATTTAGAATGGGCTTGTACCAGTGCGTGCATACTTTCACTACATTTGTGAACACTAAAAGTAAAACAACAATATGCCTTCACTCTACAAGCACGATTTAGAGATTTCAATGAAAAACACCACCTCGGGTCAAAGGCCTTGGCTGGCCCAACATTTTTTAACTTGCTTCAAATTCCCTCAAGACTATATATATAATGTGCACCTTCAAGAAATGTAATTAATATTTGGCTATATCAATTATCTAAATCCCATTGGCATAGGTAAAGGTAACACAATAAACTCCTAGATTTTTTACTCTATTTTACTCCAATTTAAATGTAACCCACCTACCTATACACTATAAAATTGAAATCATTCATTGAATAGCAAACCATAATGTCGCTGTACAATCTAACTCAAGACGTATGTAACCAGTATAATTATTTTTTACGCTGTAGTAATAAGTAGGTAGGTATGTACACTTGGCCAAACAAAACTTGAACGTTGACCAAATTTGAATGACTGTTGGTCATGTCCCATAACCAATCAAAGCTTGTTATTATCATTGAAATGTGAGGTCGCCTACTAGAGTGAGACAATGAGATCGCTTAGACAGACTTCTGATGGTGCGATCTTACATTTATCAGCCTATCAGATTTATTGAACGTTCAAGTTTTGTTTGGCCAAGTGTACCTACCTAGAACTAACTAATGAGGTGATTCAAGTTTATTTCCAATTACATTACAAATCAATACATAAGTAATAAGTATACATTTGTTCAGCCAGCAGTGACTAAGTTCGTCCGACAATTTCATGTTGGACTCTCTAGGCTACTGTGATAAGGAATTTAGGAATTTAGGAAGTTTTCAATTCGATAATATACCTACTGGTTGTTAGGTCTCAGGTTGCCTATAAAAGTAACAAATGTGAACTTTTGCAATGTCAATTTCAAATAATCAGTCCAAGTTTTTAATTGTTCTAGTGGGATTCAAAAATTATAATGCATGTACAGACAGCCATGGACAGGTAAGTTTTCTTTACATTAGGTATTTAAGTTCTAGGTTCTAACTGTTTATAGCCCATTTCCAATATCAAATTGGCTCCCTAGTACAATATTGGTGAGAAGAACCCATGCAGTAGGTATTCATTCAATAAGTAGGAGGAAAGTAGGAAAGTAGGAAAGTAGCCGAACAACTGCAATATTGCAATGTTCCTTATTTTTACATCAAAAAGTAGGTACCTACTGGTGTTGCCCAGATAATTGTTTTTTTAATTATACATCCCTGGTATATTACCTTATTGTTATTATTATTTTATTACCTATATTTAATAGCAGTTATTTAGTTATTTATTTTATTGTACTACATTACACAGCGTTGTGTTATTAACTGGCTACCAGTTGATAGCGCTTTGTATTGGTTGTAGCAGTGGCAGCAAATGTACAATATAGATCCAACATTTTCATACGTGTCGTTTACTTGCAATGTTTCAGGTTCTCGAGGAAGAGGGTCACGATCCCGAGGTCTACGTTTTCGAACCTCCAGCAAAGCCGGTTGTTACATCAAAACGAAGTCTAGTTACAAGTAAGTCTCTATAAAAACTAGGTACTAATTGCTGAATTGTACCAACCTAGAAGGCACTAGGTAGCTCTAGGTATATTATACAGCTTCATTAGTATTCGGTGGGATTCTCATTGTATAAAATGCTCATACAAGATTTGAAGGAACTATATTCTATCCAGGATACGAATTCATTCATTGTTCTCCTCGCAAAATGGAGACCAGACCAATCATAAAAATATTTAGAAGGTGTTCTTTCTTGGCTTTGATTTGTTCAAAATTGTAAAACAATATGTGGTTTGTATCGTAGAATCACGAGGTGACCCAGACACAGAATCCGAGTCCCAGAGTAATGCAGATGAAACGCACGATCTTTCATTGGACGTTGACGAAGAGATGAGGGAAGATTGGGCCGGAAAATCCGACGAGAGTAAATCAAGTAAACCTTCTGAAGATATCTCGGATGCGCAGCCCACTATCAATCCAGCACCTGAAGCAGCAGACGCCGACACAAGTGATGATGCCCATAACACCTCGCTCATCATCGACGAAGATGTGGCCAAGCCGGAACCAGCTGAAGAGAAGACTGTAGACGTCAAAGAAGATGAAGCCCCAGTAATTATAAAGGTGGAAGATGCAAAAGAAGATAATCCGATAGAAACGAAGAAACCTGTCGCTATCGAAGCTAAAACTGAAGTAAAGAAGGTGATTAAGAAAGCTACACCTGTCGCCAAACCTGAACCGAAACAGCCAATTGCAACTGAGGCTGTAGACAAGATGGCACCCGATGCAAATGGAGTGGACAATGAAGATTCAATCAACCTGGATATTGGAGAGGATGAAGAGAAACTGTTGGCAGATGAGGTAGGCCTAATTCTTAACTTAATTTTGCTGGAAAACATGTTTGTGCTAAGAGAGTTTTTAATAACAAAAAATAAGGAAGCTTTGTAAACGAGTTAAATTGCTAAATACTGTATGTACATGTATTGTAAGCAATTGAACTTTTCCTTTTTCAGGATGACAGCATCGGCCAGGATAAAGAGAACAAAGGTACGTGTCGGCTACTAAGTTCATACTATTATGCAAATGTTACGTAATTCTTATTATACCTACATTAATTAATATTATAATAATAATTATTATATTATGAATTTGCAATGTAACTAAGTAAGCAGGATCTTTTGTTTATGGAATCTGGAAAAATTGTATACAGAGGTAGAATTCAGGCACAAAAGTTAATATGGCAGTAGGTGGCAGTTGGGCAGAAGTAGTCAGCAACCTGCTTACCTTGCATCTGTGGAAATGGAATCAAAATCGTTTCCTTCGACTTTCACTCGACGAGATGGACGCAGAGGATCTCACCTACAATGCTACGAGTATTTCCCGGACTCCATTGCCGAGGTCAAGATTCATAATGCAATACAGAAGATCTTCAGATGAAGACAAAAGTCGCGAGTTATACTCCTGCGAGCCTTTCCAGCAGCCAAAATCTTCATCCTAATGATTAGGAAATAGATGCCATCGCATCGACTAGGCTGTAGATGAATTTCAAGACTTTGAAGACATTTCTTGGTACTATTCCTCCAAAGCTCAACACCCGGTGCCACCAACCCTACTGCCATACTTTAACTTGCCTTGGATAAAATTATAGTTTGGCTAGATGCAGCTGATGTATGTATAAAATTAAAAAGATTTGCTATGTACCAATGGAGAAGCATGACATGTCATAAGTTACTGTATTTTTTTATGTACATTTAATTGTATCTATAGGTTTCCATATCTAGTTCATCATCCTCCGATTAGCTCTGCTTTCGCTGCATCTTAAAATTGTATCGGAAGAAAGCAGACTCTGAAGCTCATCACACCATTCAATCCCTCGCGTCCAGCCGTCTTCAGCTCTCTCCCAACCTCCCCCCTCTTGTCTCTCGCCGTTGCACGAAGACCCGGCAGTTACCATCGGCCGGCGCAAACCTTCGCGCGCAACGGTACGCTCGTCCCTGCATCGTCCTTCTCTCTGCCCGGCGTTGGTAAGTTACTTGCAGGATGACAGGATAAATACTTGTCCACTCTTTCAGTACTTGAAGACAAAGCCATAGCTTCGAGCAGCGTGGAAGCCAACGTCGGCGATGAGTGCTTCGAGGTTGGGAAGAGTGAGCAGCCAGACGGTGACCGTAATTCTTCCTTGATTGTCCATGTAGATGAGGGAGATAGAATAGACAAGAAACAAGACACCAACAAGGAAGCAACTAAGGACGAAGAAAGAAAGTCGTCTGGTGGCGACGACAACATCAAGAGTCAAGAGGAGGTGAAAGACGAGAAAACCAAGAGGTTGGTCTTTAATAATAATGGTTTGTATTCAATATGGTGGCTTCCGAGAGGTGAGGTTCGGTTCCGAGAGGCGCTTCAGCTCCGAGAGACGCTGACCCGGACTTGGAGAAGAAGGATCCGTCAACACGCCTGCATTCCGGCGAGCAGCGCTGCGGAAGTGGCGAGGGTTTCGCCGCGATGCTTCTCCAGACTACGGGCTGCTGTCGCTGATGTCTGCTACGACACATAGTTCCAGCAACGCACAGTGAATTACAACCAAGAAAACCATTCGTATTATTTGTTAGCGCCTTATTAGTAGGTATTTTACGCTAGCCCTTTGAGAGGAGCGAGCAACAAATCCATTCTTGAAAGATTTTACAATGGTAATTTGATTCGATAGTTTTTTACATTGGTTTTGGGAAGAATTATCTTCATCCGTAAATATTGATGAGGCAACTTTGTTAGGCTTGCTACTAGGGCTCGAAATTTCCAGTCGCCCGAGACTGGTCGAATAAAACTTCAACATATGCGAAACAGTAATCACTGCTTCAGGAGGTGAATTACTCTGTTTGGTCTACCGTCGCAATGTTTTCTAATTGGCGGACAAAATTTCTTTTTATATCGAGGCACAGCACAAACTAACAAAGCTACGGGGCGAGCTCTAGTGCACATAAGCCCAGGATTTCCAAGTCTGATAACAATATTGTTTTTGTTGTTAATAATTCTACTTATAGAAATGTGTACGCCAGTATTTAGAACATCGCGATATACCCAGGAGCTGACAAGACTAAACTAAGAAGAATGTTAAAGGCAACTGAATATGAGACTTCATAGCTCATAATGATGCAGACATATCGGATATGATACATGATATTGGATATACTGGTTCTTTACATACGCATGCAATTTGGAAACGGACTTAATCACTGGACTTTCACGGCCTTTATCAAAAATCATCAGCCATGGAGAATTGTGGACACTCGCTTCGCCAAAACTAAATTTCGAGCCCTTCTTGTTGTTAAGCTACGCGTTAATTACCTACATATAAAATGATTCAATATATACTATTTTTAGTACCTATCTATAATGACGAGGATTTCTTGTGTTTAACTTCTCACTTTATGGTATTGCGCTAAAGCCACGTCTACTACGAATATTACAGCAATTAATCTCTTTTATAGTCGACTCCTCGCAATCTGCTTTCTTGCCCATTTGGGTCAGAGTAAACATGGTCAATTGCTACAAGGATAATTTTGCTGCAATATTTGTTTGAAAGATGGCTTAAAAAAAAATTACTTTTCAAGTAACTACCCAATTAAATTAATATATTGTATTATTCTCCACAGCACACCTGCTGATCAAAAAGCCAAGGATGACAAAGGTAAGCAATCATTAAGCTTTCTCTTATTCTGAATCTTTACTGATGAAGTCGATAAGAAACTTATAGTAAAGTTTTATTTTAAAAGTGAAACTAACTATTGTATACTACCATACTACCCAGTAAATTTTCAAGGTAATCTTATCTAAAATAAATAATAATTCACTGCTACCAGAAATGTTAGTTGAGATAAAAGTAAACCATTATGCCTACTAAAGATTATTATTATAATGCTTGTTACGTGAAATAATAAATAATTCCCTTACCTATAGAAATGTGATTCTTGCACAAATATGAAATCAATAAACTTTTCTTTTTACCAATATTTTATATCATGTTTTGTTTATGCAAAATCATTCAAATTAAACCTCCCAAAAAATTCGTAAGCGCTTGATTAATATCAAATCCTCTTTAGATAAGAGCAAGAAAGCGGGCAGTTTTTCCGGCTGCTACAGTCGGAACCTGTGGGTGAGCGGTTTGTCGTCGGCGACTCGTGCGACCGACCTGAAGATCGTGTTCTCCAAATTTGGCAAGGTGGTTGGCGCCAAGGTGGTGACCAATGCACTCACGCCGGGCGCCCGTTGCTACGGTTACGTCACCATGTCGACGAATGAGGAGGCCCACAAGTGCATACATTACTTGCACAGGACGGAGCTCCATGGTCGAATGATTTCTGTTGAAAGGGTAGGTTAAAGTGTTGTGTAGACATCAGTGTTTTGTACCTTTTTATAATTAAATAGTGGTACATTGAGTGCATGTTAATAAGCGTTTTTTTTTTGGTAAGGAAGGATAAAAAATAATGTTAATAGTTTTGTCATTCTTGGCTTCCAGGCAAAGGATAATTCTAATCCACAGAAGAGAGGCGAAGTCAAGCCCAGTGTTGTAGACCGGAAACGCCATGAAAGAATAAAGCCCCCTCCGAAGGTCGAGGAGAAGAAGAAGGACCAGGATGAGTCTAAGAAAGATGCAACCAAACCTGATTCTACGACTAAGGGCAAGGCAAGCGATGACAAGTCGAAACAGGATGCCTCTGAAAATGACAAGAAAGAAGAGAAAGAGGGGAGTGATGACAAGGATAAGGCTGGAAGTGGCGACAAGGAGAAAGGTGACATAAAGGCACCGCCGGCAAAGCAAGAGAGACGTCGCATAACTGGCCCTCGATCTCGCAGCCCCCGTTTGGATACACGCGTTCGTCCCTCGCCTGTAAGGAAACCTCGGCAGCCAATCCAATCTCTCTTGACTTTTTCTCAGATTCGAGTGAGTTTTTTAGTGTATTTTCTTGCATGTTAATAATAATTTATATTAGTTAAGCTGTGTCTAGGTAAAAAACTAAATTGATTTTTTTTAGTTTTATTGAAACTTCAAAATAATAATACTCAAGACTTTAAATATGATTTTATAAAATTCAGTCAATTATTGTATTAACGTTTTGAGTACGTATCAGAGTTTAATTTCGTATCACGAAATTTACTTCAGTGTATGCCATTAGTAGAGCCCCGTGAAAATGGGTTTATTATTTTACCAATTTCGTTTTTAAAAACCCAAATTTCGTTTTTTAGCGGTTTTATAGAATTTAGTGGCAAATCAATAAAGTAATATTTCTGTCAAAAATTATATAGTAACCAATCCCTAGATTCAATGCTAAACATTAACCACTAAACATTACAGGCAATCTAAGTAACAAATAAGAACACAAACAAGAGTTTAGAGTAAATAAAAGTGTATTTATTTAAGTAGGAACTCTGAATGGCGTTTACATGCGACGTGTTTCATCAGTGTGTCCTTGCACTTGAGTTCTAGTCTGCAGTTGCAAAACCGGCACATCAAAAGTTTTCCGTCACTCACGTAAAACCCGTCACTCCTGAACTCTGAAGCCCTAGACGCGGCTGTAACTGTTGGTTTCGGCATTGTGTACAAAGTAAAAAACACAAGTAAAATTGTTTTGTGCACAATAATGATAATAATAATTTAATAATACAGTGGCACTACAACTAAAATGGCCGCCCGCCGCCATATCGCTGCCTCGTGCGATGGGGGGAACAGGAACAGCTGATTCCTAGCGCCTGCGCAGTTACCAAATGTATGAGCAGGGTTTAACCTTGAAATGTCACCAACAAGCGCGCTTGCTTTCTCCGCAGAATGTGGATATTTCCATGAATTATGCGTAAAATAGGAAGTTTTAGGTTGAGTTTCAACATTTTTTGTAAACATTTCTGAAAACTGAACAACATTTGTGGGATTTCGCGATGTATTACAAAAATATAGTCGATTTCGGTGTTATTTCGCAATAATGGCATATTTCGTTTTATTTCGCGATTCAAATCTTGCAGAATTGGGTTTAGAATCACGTAATTCGTGCTCATATTCCAAGAAAATACAAGATATAAAGATATCGCGTTATCGCGATGTGCGAAATATACGGAGCTCTAGCCATTAGTAACATAGTTTAGTGTGCTTGAGTTGTGTGCAAGTGCTCGATTTCTAAAATGTTACTTACAAGCTAAGAAAAAGCAGAATAAATACTTGTTGACGATGCATTCGTCCCGTTACCTTACCCTTTGATAGAAGGTGTTCTATCTACCTGATAGAACACCTTTACTATATTTGTAAACAAGACAAAACGTAATGTGTGATCGTTTTAATCATTCCAGGAGGAGAGAGCTCGAAACCGTCTCCGCGAGCGCGAGCGTGAACTGCGCGAAGAAGAGCGGCGCGGCAAGGAGGTGATCGCACGCCAGCGCGAGATCGAGCGGCGCCAGCGGGAGGAGGCGCTGCGCCTCGAGAAGGAGAAGGAGAAGCTGCGCCTGGAGCGTGAGCGAATCGAGTGCGAGCGCATCGAGCTGCTGCGCCTGGAGAGGGAGCGCCAGCGCCTGGAACTGGAGCGCCAGAGGGAAGAACTTCACCGGCAACAGCTCAGGTCCGCACAAAAGGCTCACGTGCCTGTGCCTTCATCTCGGTAATTTAGGATTGCAGTGGGCGATACAACGTCTCCGGTGCTGGACTCTTCCTAGTCGTATCGCTTTGTAACACTTTTGTCTGGATTTCTGTACTAAGTTGTGAGCTCTGTTTGCTAGAGCCTTGTAGTTGTTATCTTAATAATAACAGTACCGAATAACATTCTTGTGACTTGTCAACGTGGGTATGTAGTAGTCAGTTTTGAGAGCAAAATATGGGGGTTGTTCAAATTATTATAATATTAACCGCAGTTTTAAAGGTACTACACTAGGTAGTCTTTCTGATCTCTGTTACTACTACGTTAGTACTTTTTATTACAAAATAAATGCCCAACATTAGTTTTAGTTAGTAGTAGTTGTTTTCTTCACACTGTTCTTGATTAACAATTTTATGTGGCTAGTTTCTGCCCCTGGTAGCCCAAGTCAACTTATGACACGAGTACTCGTAGTGCAAGCTGTCACATGCGGCGTTTTGATGGCATAGGCACTACATAGTAGGCCAAGCGGATTTGTGGAGAAGCTGCGTTTTCATACTTTATCACACGAGAGGCTTGCTAGTTCACCTAACTATGCATCATCATGGCTGAAGCAGAGATTACTGGTGCCAATGGAATGATTTCATTATAATTTTTGTGATTTGTGTTTAGCAGTGGTGGGCTAGGGCATGTATAATGGGCAAAGAATAAATATTATTATTGATAGGTAGTAAATGGTTTTCAGTTGACAATATCTCTGTGAAATTATTGCATACCTATTAATTGTATTGTTTGTCTGGAAGCATTGCACTTACCTCATTATGTATCCAGGTTTGCTGAGGAGCGCCGCACAAACAAGCGGCCAGCGGAGGACCGCCGAGATCCGTACCCCCAAGCTAGAAAGAGGATTGCGCCGACAGACCGCCGCTTTGAACAGTCGACACCACACTTCGAGGAGCCACGGTAATTGATGATATTAATTAATTAAAACACCGTGTGTTTGTGACTTCTTGTCATTTGAGTGCGCTTCGTTGTTCTGTTAATTCATTCTGACTTTGCACTTCCCTCACTATCCCCGACTCCTTGCTGGAAACAGAGGCAACGACTTCCCGATCAAGAAGGATGTGCGCCGGGGCACCGAGTTCCCTCCGCGCCGCAGCGAGCCTGCCAAGTTCGAGCGCAACACATTTCCGGTGGTGGAGGGCCGCACCAATAGGCGCGAGACGACCCACGAGATCCCGCGCCGAGACGACGTCCCGCGTCGTGACAACTCGGCGCACGAGATCACGCGCCGCGATCACGCACCGGTGCCAGAGGTGGTGCGCGCCAAGGAGAGCAGGTACATTCCTTGCCACCAACCTTGTTTCATTATCTCTTCAATACTCTATTGCCATTGCTTTCATGTTGGCTTAAAATGGTTTGTTTTTTATGTACACTCGGACCAAGTAAAAATGCTATTTGTAAACCGTATTGGCTGCTAGTCAGGTTCCTTCCTTGACAATCAATTCTTGTTATGTATTATCAAGGCTATATCAGAGCTCGCCTACTAGAGTTAGATGATGTGTTAGCAGTTAGCACAGACTTCATCGGATGATGCCATCAAACCATTAGCCAATCATTTTCTTTCAAATACCGTTTATTATTTGTTTGAGTGGACTGTACATCTATTTGGGGACAATTGCACATTATGGTTGTGCATGTAACCACTGGACTTTTTTTGCTCAAGCGGGATCTGGATTTCAAGACTTTGCTTGGCAATTTATTTCCATTACATTTAGTTATTATTTTACTGTTCAATTAATTGCAATATTATAGGTTCATACCTTTCATTTGCATATAAAATAATAAAATGTTCCTCTTTGAATAAAGGAACCTGAATGTGGTAATTTCTTTAAAATGTGGTCACCTTGGTTTTGCAAAGTAGGTAATCAACCTAAATTGTTTTGTAATTTCACTTTCTAGAAAATTAGAACCTCACTTACTATAATATGTTGTTGAAATGCAAGAATTATGTTACTCTCATGTCATCAGACAGCAGAAACTCATTGTTACTTTTGTGACAGATTTGAGCGAGGAGGGGGTGGAGCTCCAACCTTCCGACCTCGAGACGACAGGCGGCCAGAGGTGGATCGTCGGCCGGATGTGGACCGTCGGCCAGATGTCGACCAGCGTCGTCCCGATAGCGACCACAGATCCAAAGTTGATCCTCGACAGTCGTCACGAGACCGCTACGCAGATTCGACGAAGCCAAGCTTCAGCTCTTCCTCGTCAAAAGGTACATAGTTGATTACTATGTTCCTAATTAAAAGGAAGGCCCTATCACACAATTATCTCCACCGAGGTCGCAACTATTTAGTTTTTACTCAATAAAATCAAAACAAATTATTTTATTATGTTTTCAAACTACCTAGGTACTTGCAAGTGCGTATAAGCTCTGGGGGGTATTCTCAATTTTTTATTATCTTGGAACCATACTGCGGCGACTACGTATAATTCGCACATTCGCAAATGTTTCCAACTTTCGCAAACCCTTTCGCCCAAGGTCAGCTGTGTCACCCTCACAGCTCCCCCTCCCCCCCTTTTGCTGTGGAAGTAATTAGCTGTTCAAAGTTTTCTTTGAACTGAAATCTTTGGACCAACCTGGAGTAATTTTTTCCTTATGTAGATACTTCTGCTCTTCTTAATTTTATTATTTCTGAGTGGTAGGTATTTGTCTAATTGTAAAGATATGCAATCAATAAGATTCTTACTATTTACTACTCCGAAGTAAAAATTAAAATATTTTGTATTCTTCAATGGTAGAATTCTCACGCCCTCTGTAATGTTTAGGTGACGGTCGCTACATGGACCGTTCTGGCTCTACATGGCACGCTGGTAACTCTGGCACAGCGCCGATTAAACCGTACAGCGGTGGTAGCTTGAGCAGCACCGTAATGGCGCCGCGTGACTCGTGGAGTTCGTCTGAGCGGAAGTCTGACAATCAGAGCAGCTGGTCGCGCGGACCGGCACCCATGCAGAGACCTGTTGAATCTGGGTGAGTGAGAACTAGATTACTAGAAACTAGTCTAATCTAAGATTGAAGATAAATGGGCGAAGTGGTATCCAGTATTTTTGTGTTGTATTTTGTTAGCGAGTCGATGCTATGATTTAATTAATTCAATCCAGACTTCTTTATTGTATTGTAGTAATAGGTAAGTGTTTTCCTTTTTCATATACCATGCTCTGGGGCCAGATTCACAATAGTTTTTAAGTCCTATACTGGCATAGCTTTATTCTGTTATCACTATGAGATGAAATAATAATAAATAAACTTGCCAATTTCTCAATTGATATTTTTATTTGCGCAATTACAATCGCACAGTTATGTATAATATTGTAATAAATAATATTGCATAAAAGCTATTTTGGACATTGCGAGGTAATGTACGCCTTTATAAATCTAGCCCCAGCACTATAAGTCAGGAACTAAACTAATTTCCAAATTAATAAAACTTCGAACTTCAAAATTGCACAATCATCTAGAACTCATGGTGATTGTACAATATGCAAATGCTGATCTTATGGTATTGGTCCTACTACTTCCGCTTATACTGGACATTGTGTGTGTGCTGCAGATGGTCAATGGGCAACGCTCCGACTCTGAATCGCAGCGGGCCGAGCATGTACACGAGCAGCAGTCAGAACATGGCGCCGGGCATGTCGGGCATGGGAGTGTCCTCGAGCAGCAGCGGCCAATACAACAGCGATCGCTTCGACTCGTACAAGCCCTCTCTCGGCCCCGTACGCAAGTATTGAGCTCACTGCCCATTCCGCGATCTGGTGATCCATGGGGCATGAGATTGGTAAAAGGTCTCGAGACATTTAGGTTAATTACTTACTAGTGCTTAGTACATCAGTTAAAATTACATTTTCTTTTTAAATATTGACATAATTATATGTAGGGTTGGGATTCGATTTGATTTGCTAAATCGATGTCAAACTGAAGATTTCGACATCAAATCGAAATAATTTCGACATCGAAATAATTTTGACATCGTAATAATGGGCCACATCGAAATAATTACGGCGAAATGTGGCAACACTGCAATTGCGTCTGCCTAAGGCCATGTTCCAGCGCTAGAGATGTCCCTCTCACACCCCCCTCGCGGCAACAAATGACGAGGAAATGATTGAAATAAATAACTTTTTCATTTCAAATAACGTACAAGCATTTATTTATGTAAAAGGGAACAATTAATGAAAAAATTTCGTTGCAAATCCAGTTGGAAATTCATGGTTTTATTAGACTTGTTGCCGGAATATATCCCGTGAAGCATAACATTGTCTGCATTCAACATCCTTTAGCAATGTTGCCCGTAATGTTCACTTCAAATCCAAACAATTTGCACAATTCACTTCGTCTCCACGGCGGGATTATTATTTTTTTGCGTGGAAACATTCTTTCACGAGAGAATAAAAACAACACGCGCTGAATGGCAAGAGACAACTGACCAACCCACCCTCAACTGCACACGCGGTATGCAGGAAGGGCGGAAGCAGGCCACTCAGCTGATCTTGAGAGGCGCGTTGCACTGTTGCCAGCTCTACAATACTGCGCGCTGATTCTCGGAATTTTTTAAACGATGTCAAACGATTATTTGATTAAACAATTCAAATCGATGTCGAATCAAAACTCAAAATATCATTCGACATCGATGTCAAATCGAAAAATCGATGTCAAGTCCCAACCCTAATTATATGTAACAAATCCAGACATTTGTAAGTGATGCCTGTTTCTTTCAAATATGTTCAAAGTTCTGAATTGTAAAATCTACTTGCAAGTATTCCTGCTCGTATGCTTCCTCTGAAGTACGTACATTATGCAGCAATAAAACTTTGCTTCCCGCAAGCTTGAATATTCTCTTGTCACTGAATGCAACTGTAACCTAGTTACTAACAGGTCTTATTCGATGCAAGATGTTACTCTAAACCCAAACTTCAGTAGAATTAATGTCTACATAAAGCCTTTAGGTAGTACCTATAATTGCATACATAGTTAATGAATTTGTCAATAGTGTCAGTTACGATTAGCCCTCATGTGACGCAACAATATTCAATAGGTCGGACAAGCGATGCTAAAAAATTCGAAATTTCCAATCAAGCAAGAAATGTGTGTCCGACATTATGATTCCACTGCACATTTGAGTTGTCAGACTATAGATTCGTAACAAATGCTATTTTCCTTTAAAAATATTACATTGGAAAGAAAATCTCAGCTTCTATTCACATTCTTTTCAATATAAATAATCTTTTCTTGCTGCAATTACAGGAAGCATTGATGGTGTCCCATTGCATTTGTACTATGATTTGAAGGTCATTGTAGGTATTTGCATATGTATCAGGTAGTCAACAATGTGGACTTATATGTCGATGCTTTTCGTATTTTATTTTTATGTTTATGTGAAGTAATTACACTAGATTGCTACTTAGTATAGTACCTCTTGATTGACTGCTTGTACTATTTGGATCTCCAAAATGCATCTTCAATACTAGAGGTTTTATCAGTGTATGTTTTAATGATGTATGATATGAAATTGGAATGTAAGTTGAAAACTTAATAAACTTCTTTCATTATAAACTTAATTTTATTTAAATCATGAATCCAGTTTTACACATCTTGCGCATCAGAGAGAGGTAGAAAGAAGAAAAAAAGCAAACTTCATTGACTCTTGGCTGTTCGGCGTGGTTTGTATGTTGCGCGAACTATATCGTTGAACCCCTCAAGGTTGCGCGACAACTCGATGGCATAGAACTGTATGCGAGTGACGAGGATTGTGTTTCGCTCATTGTATTCCCCACTTGAATCCAGGCGGAGGAGCGTTCCGAAGCTGAAGTCTTCCACAGTGTCCTTGAAGCGGTCGCAAAATCCTCGCCACTTCTGCAATTGAAGAAAACAGTTGTCATGTTGGAAATACTGATGGCTGTTTAATTTAGTGACCAATAAAAATTGGCATAAATCTACAATTAAATTTAAATTATTCAGGAAGAATTTATTTCAGAAGACTACACGTGGTGAGAGTGGTTTCAGAATATATTTATACGTACACACCAGTGGTCGAATTGGAAGTCTGTCCAAGGGGCGATGGTGTATTGGCAGGATTTCTGCCAGGGGGGAGGGCAAGTGAAGGAACAAAACTTGTCACGCGTTCAGGTGAGTGTGGGGGGCGTGCCCTCCACGTTGCCCCGCAGGGCGTTTTTTGAAACTTTAAAATCAATTTTGAGACATTCCAACTTCCAAGTTATATTTTGATTTTCAACTTTTTTTAAATTTTCAGTTTCCACTCCAATCCAATCAATCAGTTTTCACGCCCAAAAATCCTTGCCCTGTAGGACTTTTTTGGTTTTTTGATACTTTGAAATCAATTTTGAGACGTTTGAGGTGTATTTTGATTTTTACCTTTTTTAATTTTTCACAGATTTCACTCCAATAAGGTGTGGAGGGCATGCCCCATAAACCTTGCCCCACAGGGTGTTATTTGGTTTTTTAATCAATTTTCAGACGTTCCAAGTTGTATTTTGATTTTCAACTTTTTTTAATTTTTAATTTTTTTTACTCCAATAAGGTGTGGGGGGCATGCCTCAAAAACCTTGCACCAAATAGCAGTAGGTACTATTTAGTTTTTTGGCACCTTAAAATCAATTTTAAGATGTTTTGAGGTATTTTGGTCACAAAATTGACAGTTTCCTAAAACACAACTTCAAACTTTTATTTTTTCCTGATATCTAGGGGGGTAAGCCCCCCTAGATGTCAATGTAGAGTAGAGGTCGGATTCGGGTAATGTTGTGTACCCGCTTTAATTGTCCGAGTAATAAATACATAACAATTTTTTTTGTGTGTAAAATGCATTGAATTTTTTGTACTGAGCCTGCCGCATTATCCGTGTCCTTGGGGAGAGATACACAACGTCCATACAATGGAAGGTTGAAAACAAGGTATATCTTGCCTGCATTCCCTCCATCATCAATCCTTCACTTCACCAGCATTCTGATGAAATTATAAACAATGCATTTACAAACCAAGTATTGGTTGGGATTACTATTGAGATTTGGGAAATATGAATAAATATTAAATCTAGTGGAGCGGTCGCTCCACGCCAGCCAAGTCGTACGGCGCGCGCACACTCTCATATAAAGGCTGGAGCAAACCCACTTTTACTGTAAGCATCAAAGTGGCATTTACGGCCTACTGGATCTTAAAATTGAGAAATCTCACATTGTTGTGAAATATCTTAATTTCGAGCTATGGCCCACCCTACAACATATACTAAATTTGGGAACAATAGGTTACGCCCTTTGCGCGCTAGAGGGCCGTGAAAACTGTGTTTTAGGGCGGTTTTCATAATAATAATCTTAGTAGTAGTAGGCTGGAGCTCAAATCCGGTAAACAGGCCACAGCCTAAGCGGCTGAACCGATTGATCTCACATTTTTACCACGTGTGCACTTTTGGCGTCTGATTTAACCTTGTCCCCATGAATTTTTTGTGCCGCCATTTTGAAACCGGAAGTGACGTCATATCTCGTCAACGGTTGGACCGATCGGAACGAAATTTGCGCCAATCGTTTCAGACGGTCATCTATATGGATTATCAATATCAAAAGACTGAACATTATTTTAAATAAACCGGAAATGACGTCATGAAATTTAATATACATCGATTTGCATTTCAGCAACAACTGTTGATCCGATTGTCTTGATATTTATGTAACGTTTGTACTTTTGATATTTCATTTGACTTGTTATAAAACCAACCGGAAGCCGCCATTTTGAAACCGGAAGTGACATCATGTCTCAAAAACGGCTAAACAGATTAGAACAAAACCAGCGCTAAACGATTTAGACGGTCAACTTTATGTAATCAGTAATATTTGATGATTCAAATATCGAAACCGGAAATGACGTCACACATTTTATGACCTATACCGGAAATGACGTCATAAATATGCTAAATGACGCTAAATTCACCACTTTATACTTTAAAATAGATATAAGTAAACGTACTTTGTAAATAATTATAAATTCAAGGTTGCAGTGTTCTCGGCGGCCATTTTTAAAACCGGAAGTGACGTCATATATCGTAAACGGTTGTACCGATTGCAACCAAATTTTGGAAATGTGTTGTACTAATAATTATGAATTCAAGACGACATTATTTTCGGCCGCCATTGTTAAAACCGGAAGTGACGTCATATATCAAAAACGGCTGTACCGATTGCAACCAAATTTTGGAAATGTGTAGGAGTAATAATTATGAATTCAAGACGACATTATTTTCGGCCGCAATTGCTAAAACCGGAAGTGACGTCATATATCGAAAACGGCTGGACCGATTGTAACGAAACTTAAAGCTATTCTTCTTGGATAATTATTTTAATCTTATATACCAAACGCAACTTTTCTAAGTATCCAAATCGGCATAGGCGTATTTTTTTAAAGAAATAAGTTCTTGCACGGACACAAGCTGTGCTACAAGCTGTATGAATAAACTAACAAAAGAAGTGATATCCCAGAAAAAAACACTCCGTGTAAAAAAGGCAGCCAAGTCTCTTTACTTTAAAAAAATTCAACACCGAAAAGGAGTGATATCAAAAAAGGAGCCAAGTCAATGACATTTCCAAATATTTAATCGTATCTTTGAAATAAAAGTATAAACACCGAGAAATACTTTACAAAAGGACTTGGCGCATCGTTTTTTTAAAGACATTTTTCTATTCATAAGCATGTGCCATTTATATACAACCGTCATTTTGAATGTTTAGAATAATAGGGAAACATCTTTCAATTAGGTACATATTATACATACCTTCTGTAAAATATTTTCTATATGAATATATACGCTATGAAACTTGTTGTCTATGCTTTCTATAAATATACACAATAGTAATCTTCGTAATATTGTTTCGTGGTGAATATAATTAAGTCTCATGCGTTATACCTTCTCATCATGTAACAATTTCTATTAATACACATTTTATAAAAATACATTTCACAAAGAAGACAGTCATATTGAATTTCTATTAAAAAATTTAACTTTATACACTTGACACTTCAAAAATATATAATTGTGTTCCATTAGTTAGTATTTATTTGACAACGTTTCATGATTTCCTTCAGTCAAGATCAAATTATGAAAAGATACCAGTCTAATATCGCCATATTAACAGTACTGCAAGAATATGTATGAGCCCACTTCCAATTGATATGAAGGGATGTGTGTTGTGAAAAATATCCGACCGAACCGGGGCACGAACTTGGGACCTCTCACTTGCCGGGCGAGAGCTCTACCAACTGAGCTACCCGATCGGACGGGCGGACATTAGACACAACACACTGATGAGGATCCTGACTCCTGACTCCATGGAAGTTTTCCAAAGAAACCTACATTCTCACCACTTCCAATTGTTATGTAATTCTTTCACCCTTATATTACTTATATATTACAGCATAAAATCATGCTTCTATCGCCATTGACAAAACTATAAAATAGTCATTACTAAAAGTAGCTTGATTCATAGATTCTGGCTCTAATAATAATAATAATAATAATAATAATAATCTTCCTCCCGGTTCCAAGAGTTGGGTCGGGGGGTGGCGAGGCCACCATTTACTAGGGCCCGGACTCCTAAGCTAGCTGGCCAGGCTTGGCTCTTCCTCTTCGTTCTTCTTCTCTACCAGTTTTTTCCACTTCTTCCTGTCTTCCCACCACCTTCCTTCTTCCACTTCTTCCCACTTCTCCAGTCTCTCTTGTACATCTTCTGCTACCAGCTCTCTCCACTTTTCCCTCGGTCTTCCCACTCTCCTTTTATCACTTCTCGCAGCTTCGAACTCCCGACGCGGTATTCTCTCCCTCTGCATTCTCTTCATGTGGCCAAACCACCGTAGCCGCTCTCTCCCCATTTTAAATGCCAACCTCTCTACCTTCAAGTCTCCTCTAATCTTTTCACTCCTGATCTTGTCCATCTTAGTTACTCCTTGTATGCTTCGTAAAAACTTCATTTCTGCTGCCTGCAACTGGCTCTCCTCCTTTCCTCCGATCGCCCACGTTACGGAACCGTAGGTGAGTATTGGCAGGAAATAGCTTTTGAAAAGGAGTATCTTGCATTTCTGGGGGAACTGCTCATTCCAAAGAAGTTTCCTGACTAACTGGAAAAATGTGTTAGCCTGTTGCACTCTTGATGTTATCTCTCTTCCTATTTTTCCATCCTTAGTTAGCCAGCTCCCCAGATACTTAAACTCTCCTCTCTCCGCCAGTTCCAAGCCCCGTAGCCTGATCTTCACATTTCTTGTTGCCTTCCTCTCCATTACTAGTGTCTCACTCTTTTCCTGACTTATTCGCATACCGTATTCTTCAGTCATCTGGCTCCATCTATCAATCTTTTCTTGAACACATTCGCTGGTTTCTCCCCACACTACGATATCATCTGCATATACCAGTGTATTCGTCTCCTGGTCTTCGCTTGGTTCTACTTTTCTCAGCAGCTCGTCCATGACAATGACAAATAGTGTTGGGGAAAGAACGCTGCCCTGTCGAAGTCCTTCCTTCACCTCAAACCATCCTGTCTTCCCCTCCACTGTTTGTACACAGCTCTCGTTCTTCTCATATGTGCTCTTGATTCTCTCAATCAGACCCAATCCCACCCCCTTCCGCTTCAGACATTCCCATACTTTCTTCCTTGGTAGGCGATCGTAGGCCTTTTCCAAGTCTAGAAAAACCATGTACAGTTTTTCTCCACTCTCCCACTTTCTCTCCATGACTTGTCGGATAGTGAATATTGGATCAATGGTTGATCTGCCTGGCCTGAACCCATATTGTTCCTCCCTGAGCTTTTCCTCTACTACTTCTTTCAGTCTAAATTCCACCACTTTTTCGAATACTTTGGCACATTGACACATCAAAGTAATTCCCCTGTAGTTGCTGCACTTCTTCCTGTCACCCTTTTTGTAGATTGGTACAATCACTCCCTTTCTCCAATCGTCCGGTATGGTCCTCTGTTTCCATGCCGCACTCATTACTCGAAACAACCATCTTTTTCCTATTTCCCCAGCAGCTCTTACCATCTCCACTGTTATCTCATCTATTCCGGGTGATCGACCATTCTTCATCTCGTTTAGCGCTTTCTCCACTTCTCCCTCTCTCAAAGCACACTTCTCCTCTTCCTCGTTCTCACTCTGTAGTATTCCACTACTTTCTGGTAGTGCCACTCCATCAACATTCAGTAGTTCCTTGAAGTACTCTTTCCACAGTGCCTGTACTTCTACTGGGTCATTGATCAATCCTCCGCAAGCATCCACCATGCATGCCTGTCCAACTTTTCTTGTCCTCTTTTCCTTTATTATGCCATAAAGCATCTTTTTATTGCCTTCAAAATCCGTTTCTAGTTTACCAGCAAGTTCTTCCATGGACTTCTTCTTTTCTTCTTCTACTGTCTCTCTTACTCGTATTTTCCACCTTCGGTATTCGGCCTTGTTGAGGGTAGATCTATCGGCCTCGTACGTTTGCCAGGCGGTTCTCTTCTGACGCACTGCTTCTCGGACTATTTCATTCCACCACGGTGTTTCCTTCTTCTTGCTTCTCCCACTTGATCGCCCACAAACTTCTTCTGCACTTTCCACAAATACCTTCTTAAATGTTTGCCATTCCTCTTCCACCTGTCCCACTTCCCCTATTCTCTCACTGCTTGCAATCTTCTCTCTGAACTCCTGTCGTACTGTATGGGATTGCAGTTTCCACACTTTGATTCTGCCATTCTTTTTACTTCTTCTCTTGGCGGCGTGGTCCTTCTTGACGCTAAATTTTCCAACTAGCAGCCTATGATCGCTATCTAGGGCCACTGAAGGGATAACCTCAACATCCTCCAAGAATCTCCTTAATTCCTTCCCCACACATATGTAATCGATAACGGATTCGGTAGCCTCTTCGCCGTGTCCATATCGCGTAATCTTCTTTCTTTTTTCCTTATGAAACATACTGTTTCCTACCTGCAGCCCGTTTCTTCCGCACATTTCTAACATCTTCTCTCCCTCTACATTCCTCTTTCCCCATCCATGGTGCCCCATGACCCCTTCAACTCCTGTCCTGTCCTCCCCAATGTGTGCGTTAAAATCCCCCATCACTATTATGGTATTGGATGTGATGTTGTTCTCCAGTTCCTGGATGAAGATCTCCTTCTCCGCTGCTGGCCGTCCTGTCTGTGGCGCATATACTTGTATTATGTCAACCTTCACCTTGTTCTTCATTAACAGGCTAGCTTTGATGCTTCTTTCACTATGGTTTTCCACCCCGACAATTAGACCTCTCAGTTTCGGGCTTACCACAAACCCCACTCCATTCCTCCCTTCAGCCCCCCCTGACCAGAATAGTTTATATCCTCCTCTGCACTCTTTCTCCCCCACTCCCTTCCATTTTGTTTCACTCATACCCAATAACTCTATTTTTCTTTCTTCCATCATGTCTATTATCTCTTCAATTTTTCCATTTAATGTCACAATGTTCAGTGTACCTATTTTGACAACATTGCCCTTCCTCACCTTTCTTACAGGTCGGTTGCGTCCAATCCCCTTACCTCCTGTCTCTCCCACTCTGCCGGCCCCTATTTTTTCTTTCTCCACACCACCAGACTCCGAAAACCCACTGCCATTCGCCCATCCACCTTTTCTTCAACAGTCTTTCGCAAATTAGCTCCAATCCTTTCGTGCCACTCCCATCTCCTATCTTCCCTTCTTGGCCTCTTTCCAATGACGTGCCACACTCCATTCTCCTGGCACACGTCCCTCCGGGTATTATTTACCTCTCTGGGCCATATTCCCTGGTGTGTCAGCATACCAGACAAGAAGAGTTTGGTGTCTGGTCCAAACTTTTCCTTTGCTGCATTAATCAGTTGCCTGGTATCTTGCTCTATCTCATCCCTGCTCTTCCCATCCCTGAGGTCCCTGTTCCCCACAAACAGCATGACACTGTCTGTAGTGTCCCGGATGACATATCTCCCTATTTCCTCTGCCAAGCTTTTCGTTCCAACTCCGGGGAAGGCATCTGCACGGAAACCCTCTTGCCCGCAGAAGCCTGTCCCTGTCCCTCCACTGAAGTCCCCGATCAGCAGGGCTTTGATTCCACTGCACCTAGGCTCCCCCGGTGATGCCTCCAGTTGCGGGTTATCTTCAAGCTCCCGTGTGGCATCAACTCGTTGACTCAGAAGCAGAGGTTGCACTTCCACCGCTTGTGGTCGCCGAAATAGACAAAGTGGTTGGTGCAGGTGCGGCCCGCGCGACACCGCACGATCGAATGGCACTGGATGACCGCCAGGT
This sequence comes from Leuctra nigra, assembly GCA_934045905.1. NCBI lineage: Eukaryota > Metazoa > Arthropoda > Insecta > Plecoptera > Leuctridae > Leuctra > Leuctra nigra. The sequence continues at coordinate 22,899,330 of OW203762.1, forward strand.
GATTGAGATCCTTGAACTGATGAATCAGGTCCCCGAGGGGCAGCCTGGACTTCCGCAGGAGCGCGCTCGTCTCCGGGATCTTCGTCAGCGTACACCGGAATATCAGGATCTTTCTCCGCTACTACCAATTCCTGGTCTCCCTCAATTTCAGCTTCCTTTTCTTTTTCTTTTACCAGTGGCCCCACTTCTTCTTCGCTAGCTTGATGATTCTGCTTACCCTCTGTTTCGTTCAATATCTCATCTTCCTGATGTTCGCTTCCTATTTCCTGTCGCACCACTTCCTCATCATTTGTTTGATCTTCCGTTGTTTCACTGACCTTTTCCTTCTGTAACCCTTTTAGCTTCTGTTCTTCTTGCTGCTCACACTCTTTTTCTGGCCACAAAACTTCTTCTCTTTCTTTATGCATAACCTCTTTTGTCATTCCCTGCTTCTTCTTCAGATCATCAATCTTCCTTTCCATTTCCACCATCCTCCCATTCATCCACATGAATGTTGCAACCATTCCTTTTACAACTTCCGACTTTAGGACTGTCCTTCTCTTTCTTCCCATTCTACTTTTCTCTCTCCCTTCCTCTTCCTCGTACTTTATTTGTTCCAAAATCCAGTTCACAAGTTTTTCTGTTTGGTTCTTCTTCTTTTTCACCATTTTGCCTGTGGGAGACTTGATCCTGCCTACACTACCCTCACTGCCCTCACTGTTACTATCTTTGTGTGCCTTCCTTCCAATGTCAACTGCAGGTAAATTCACTTCTTGCTCTTTGCAGCTGGTACCCTTAACCCCACTTTTACAGCTGCTGCACACCCACTCACTGTTACTTCCGGCTTTATACTTATTCTTGTTTTGCCCCACGCATGGAAAATGGTACCATATACCACAGCCCTCACACTTTAACCCAGTATGCACCCCTATCTCACATACTGGGCATTTGACACTACTTGTAACCACATCCTTCCTTCCTCTAACTGATTTGCCAACTTCTACTGCCGCCATCTTGAATGTTTTAATAGAAATAATAGAAAGAGGAAAATGTACCTACTTGTAAATTTCTTTCCACTTTTAGGATAGAATGATGTCTTTAAAAAAACGATGCGCCAAGTCCTTTTGTAAAGTATTTCTCGGTGTTTATACTTTTATTTCAAAGATACGATTAAATATTTGGAAATGTCATTGACTTGGCTCCTTTTTTGATATCACTCCTTTTCGGTGTTGAATTTTTTTAAAGTAAAGAGACTTGGCTGCCTTTTTTACACGGAGTGTTTTTTTCTGGGATTCAGTTTACATAACTATAAACAATGCAGCTGGTGATTAAAAGGCAGCTGATGCAAAAAATGATAATAAACCTAAAAAGTACATTTTTTTTTTAATACCTTTTTATACCGGGTACCCTAACTGACCTCTAATGTAGAGTAATGAATGATTAGAATAAGATCCGGGCTGCAATTCTACAACTATTTTTGATTGCTGGCAGAATGGCAGTCTGGTATAAAGCTTTGACAAAATCTCTTAGCTAACGGAATTGCTACCGTTTTGCAGAATAGAATCGCAGACTGGGAAATAAAAAAAAGGAATGGGACTGGGAATCAAATCTAAGATCATCAGTTCCATCCACACCTACTGGCTAGCAGGGTGTGAAGAAAATAGCCTTATTAGCTACTTGTACAAGGTGCACAGTTTGGGCTGGGCGACTGTAGACGCTCGGAATTATATACTTAAATCCTCGTTTGTTTATAGTTTGATGTAACAACGCTGGTGCTCAGTGTTAGCACGGTGGCCAATCAGGAAGGAATGCCTGATGCCAGGGTACTGGCATTTTAAGTCCAAAGTAAAAGTTCATCTTTGCATCAATCTGTAAAATCGATAAATGAGGTTTTACTACGGTTACGCCTACCTGTTTGGCTTCTACACTCTTTAAGTCATCCTCGACCAGTTCATCTACTTTCATTTGTGGAAACTCTTCCCTGAAGACTGTATAGATTTCTTTATCGTGTGGTGTTAGTCGAAGCAGCTTTGGGTCCACAGAGCAGATGATCTAAAAATGCATGTATTTAATAGAAACTTGTTATCAAACTTCGAGACTACTGTTCAGAGTGGTAGGTATTATTACAAAATTAAAGCTATGCAAGTGCAACTCACATTGAAGTAAATCTCGGCATGTTCATAAGCTTTGATTGCCCACATGGACTCGACAGTTGGCTGGAAATAGATAGAATGTTCTAGTAGGAAAGTAGACTCTGTGATTTCTCTCTATCTTATTGGTCGTAATTGTATGGCTAACCGCTAAACTATGATTTGAATAATATTGTTAAAGGTATTTAATGTCGCAGAACGATAACATGGTAGTATAGTACTAGGTAGTAGTAAAAAGTAGGTAAAACTCACATTATTGTCAAATTCAGACGCAGGTCTTGACAGCACATCAGCAGCAGCAGTCATTCCTTCGACTCCCTACAAACAAACCATTGTAATAAATAGCTTAGTGAGATAATTTTAAAAAATCACGTGCTTTAATCTAGAAGTTCACTTACTAGTTCGTCCGGAAGATTCGCCATTCTTCTAGGTATAAAATACAAAGTTTTAACTCAAAAGGAGATTACACTTGTTGATGGCGATGCACGCAAAGCAGAAGTCTCAGAAAATGTGAGGTTAGTAGTTCATAATATTTTAAAACCAATCACAAAGTGCGGACGAAATACTCGTCATTTGATTGGTCCATATTCTCGTTTAAATTTAGGTACTAGAGGGCGGTGTTGAACCGCGATATTTTCAAATAAAAATGTTGTTCCTCTTGATTTGGGAACAATGTTGTTTGCAAAGTTTTGTCAAAATTCAGAAAGCTTGATTTCATTATACCTACCTAGTTTTGAAAATTAATCTTCATTCCTGCTGTATACATAAAATTGTAAAAATTATATTGTCTAGGTTAAAATTTCAGATTTCAAAAATTAAAAAACGATAATATATCGATAAGTTGTTGACCGATGTACTAAGTTGAACTTTTACACTATATTATAAAAATATGTTGATCTTGATGGCTATGCAAAATCTCAATGTGATGCAATTTAAATTTTCAACCTATAAGAAGAATTTTTAAATTTATCCTGCTGACCAAAGTACTTGTTGAACTTTTACATTATATTATAAAATGTTGATCTATGATGGCTATGCAAAATCTCAATGTGATGCAATTAAATTTTCAACCTATGAGAAGATTTTTTAAACTAAGAAAATGCTCAGTGTAACGCGTTGATAAGCGAGCACAGGTACGCGCAAATACTCGAATCGGAAATGCGGACACAGCGCACATAAAACATATACATCCATATTGAATTGAAATATGAGCCACTCAATCAACATAAGAGTATGTTTTTCATCAAAACTTGAAAATAGCATCTTTAAGCACCCTGGGTACATATAGAATCAGATTCAACTGGAAAACATTCATTTCGATACTTCATTTCTGACAGCTATTAAAAATGTCAAACTAATAAGGATGCAAATTTGTAAAATAAGAGACAATGTTGGTCTTACTGTCCATGCAAAATATGAGTTTAATCAGATTTATCGTAGACCAATTTCATTTTTCACCATAAAGTAACTATCGTTTATCAGGAGATGTTTACTTAAATTTTAACCAATGAATGGATTTTAAAAAAAATTTGGGTCTGCAAACAGAAAAGGTTGTCTCTACATGTGTGCAAAATTTCAGATCGATCGAAGAAAAACTGTAATTTGTATAGCCTCAAGTAGCAAAAAAAAACAACAACTAAAAACCAAAAAAAAACAGAGGTCCTTGCCAAAAGAGCCAAAAGGAGACGCTCGCTTCGCTCGCTCAAAAATGTTGCTCTTGTTGGCTATGCAAAATCTCAATGTGATGCAATTTAAATTTTCAACCTATGAGAAGATTTTTAAAATTATAATTTATAACCATTCTTCAGAGAATTGGGTTGAAACTTAATGGCTAACCTTTCAAAATTTTAACTTGATCGTAGGCATTTTTTTAAATTGAACTACCTAATCGAAGGATTTTATAAATATTTTGGTCTGCATACCAGTTGTTACATGTGTGTAAATATCAGATTAATCGGAGAAGAAAATGTGAAAATTCCCAATTCGATCACAGCCATAATATAAAATCAGGAATTTAACAGAATAGGGCCCCTGTATGGCTGCAGGAACCAAAGAGAGACGAAAAAAGTCGCTCCCTTCGCTAGTCAATAATAATCACATATAACGTGTGGTTTACTATTTTTGGCAAACAAACATTGAAGAAACAGGCCCCAACACTGGGCGTATTACCTATTATTGGTACATTTGTAGCTTGTCTATTTTTATACACGATGTGCCAAGTACTTTTTGAGTTTTTTGAGTTTTAAACGAACGTGTTGTCTTCACCCATTTATTGATATCATTAGTTTCAGTGCTAAACGTGTACATTATTTTAGTTGAAGAGACTTGGCATGGCTATAGTATGATTAGGCTTTTTGGGGTAATTTCCCAGATAATCTGTAACATATCGATCGATGGTAAATTAGTCAAGGGTCGTAAGGTAACCCAAAAATCAAAAGCCCAAAAATGGGTTTATTGTGTTTCGGATTCTTCATCAATCAATACACAAACTTCTGCTTCAGTTCATATAAATAGGTTAAAAAGCAATTTAATTAATCAATTTCACAAATAACAAGAGAGTTATATCCATCAGTCTGAATCGCGCAGACTCAGTTTTAATACCGTATTCTCTGGTAAAATGTCTTGACCCCATGGAGCACCTTCCGTCGCTCAATTTTCATAATATTCCGTTAGAGTAGACTTAAGGTAGGTATGTCGATGCCCCAATGTTATACTGAGACATCTCCAAAATCCTAGTTTTGAGATAAATCGAATATAAGATTTCAATATGATGTCTATCAGTATAGAACTGGGACATTTACATAAGGTTATTTTAAACAGTACTGGATAGAACTTGAAATTCTGAATCCAATGATATATAATTTCATTTTTTCATTTTTTTTAGATGTCTCAGTATAACATTGGGGCATCGATGTGTTTAGTATAAAAAAATCAAAAATAATAAAAGGAAGATTAATATACCAAGTCAAAGTTGATAACAACTCACAAACTGTTGGACATTATTACAATGGTATGAATTAAAAATACATTAAAAACAACACAATATTTCGGTGACCTTTCTGTCTCCTTCATCAGGTGCACACTACACCTGATAGTGCGATACTGATAGTGTCAGTATGCACCTATGAAGAAGAGAGAATTAGGTCGGTGACCTAGGTATTTCGAAGTATTTCGAATTTCGAAATTCGAAGTATTTCGAGGCATTTCGAAGGTATTTTTAATTCATACCATTTGAATGTCCAAGTCCAATAGTTTGTGAGTTTTTATCATAAAAAATCAAGCTAAGCCTTTCAAGAATAGCAATGCTCAGTGATGTTAGTTGTAGCAAATGTGTACTATTATTTCTTGATAAAGGACAATGGTGAGGTGTTTTTACATCTAAAATAATAATCCAATGGTTCTATAATTTTCAGGGTTTATTACTACAAAAAAAACTTTTATAGGTATACTTTTCTTCGAAAAAATCAAAATTATAGATTCATTTTTTTGTTGTTTAAAAATACACAATTTAGTTTGGTTAGTCTTATCATTGGTCTTATTTCCTTATTTTCTTTGGGGTAACAAAAACATTTTGAAATTCAAAAATATTTTGGTATAAGCATTTGATTAACTGTCATGATGAACAATACAAACCTGTAAGAGGAATGTTAAAAATTTAATTTTATATCAGTACAAAAAATTTATAAATTTTAATAGTCAATAATTTGTTGCTTACTAAAAGTATACAAATTAATTGTACAAAAAATAGCAACAACAAATTAAAAAAAGACTATGTAATAATCTAATCTTGTTCCTACACACAAAAATTAAGACGATCAACTAGAAAACAAACAAACAAAACAAATAAAAACAGAGGTCCGTGTCAAAAGAACCGAAAGGAGAGGCTATTACTTTCCTTGTAATTTGGGTGATCGCTTTTCAATACCAACGCGTTCATTTAAATTTATGGAATTTATAATAGTATTCGAAATTTAAAAATGACCGCTCGAAGTCCGATGTTAGAGTAGTATTTCAGAAAACTGATGTTTTCTGAAAGGTAATATCCATGTTCAATCGTCAATGCTAAATTCTCCATAAGACAACATCGCGCGGGTGTCCGCGGGTATGACGACCGTCTCATCCACTCATTGTCGCGCGACGTTCCGATTTCACAGCCTCCTACATGATGGTCGTTTACTGAATGTTCAGCTGACGGACATCCACCAGGCCAATGTCCAAGATGGCCGATGTAAACAAAAGCAGAACTGTCATAAGGGTTTCCAAGTAATATTTCACGCCAATTTTCAATAAAAGACGTGTGTTTATTAATGTTAAAAGTGATTGTTTTTTGTTTTTAATATAAGTGCAAATGTGACCGACTCATGAATGAAAACTATGTGTTATTCTTGTTATAATCAAAACAAGTGAAGTTCTGATTGCCATTGGATTTAACATGACATACCTAGCCTTGCGAAATACAGGCCATTGGGGAGCAGGATTTAAGTAGTTTTAATTTTATTCACTCTTCTATTTCCGTAGCACAGTTGAGACCAAACTGATAATAATTTGTGATTGACAAGTTGAAACTCTTTCAAGCAACGGATTGAACACGAGAACGTAAAAACTTGGATTTGCTGATTTTTTTCTCGTTCACGTAGTCGTGTCTCTTAAATTGTGCATTTGACTTTTGAACTGAAATTTTGTACGTTCATGATAGGCTATACACTAAATTCAACTTTCCTAAAAGCTGTCGTTTCTGACTGAAGTTGTTTGTGGCTTTCCTCAGTCGCGAGGAAAATATTGGGTAAGTTCCCTACTAATTAGCCATGACTGCCTCCTTCCCACCATCCATCCTAAAGCCCCATTTACACGGTGCAATTTCTTGAACAACTTCTGTGTCACAAAAGTTCTGCACATGTGCAGATTCCCTTTATCATCTCAAAAGTGATACGATACCAAAGATATTATTAAAACTCTGATACTGCGCACGAGCAGAACCTCTGTGGCACAGAAGTTGTTCAAGAAATTGCACCGTGTAAATGGGGCTTTTACCTGTTCTTCATCATCTTCATCATCATCATCATCATCATCTTCTCACAATCATAATCTCAAAACAATAATCCACCACTAGGAAAACGCTCGGTGTAACGCGTTGATAAGCGAGCACCGGTATGTGTAGCACATCTTACCATGATCTAACCGAAATTCCGTAAATACCTAATTAGTACTTAAGGTTAAACGTGTAAAACTTGTAGTATTGAAAAATACCAAAAACTAACAAATTCCCTGCGGGGCATTTCACCCCCTCCCCCCCCCCCCAAAAAAAAAATGCAATGTTAATTTGTATTGCATGGTAGTGGTGACGGTTTGTTCCTATGTTTCCGAGAAACCAGCCCTGAAAGGTGCTCAAGAAGGTCTTCAATTAAATGATCGGCGATAAGGGCAAGGAGGGCGGGAAGGGGGGGGGGCGTACCACAATTTATTTTAGCAGGGGCCCATCCTTCTCTACTTACGCCTTTGGCGAGACGTTGCGTTACAAAACAATATTTCCGGAGGCCCAGGTTCGATTCCCGCGGCCGTCCTTCCTGACTGGGGTTTTTTCGCATGGTATTCCCTCAGTCGACAGGTAAATGCTAAGAAGGTACCCTACTAATAGGCCACGACCACCTCCTTCCCACCTTCCATCCTTACCTACTCTTCACCATCATCTCCCAATCATCCTCATAATCAAACATCCGTCGCCAATAGCCTCGCTGCAGAACAGTGCGACGTTAAGCCCCAAACACAAAAAAAATGTAGAGCAAATACCGCAGGTGAATTACCTTTCTATAAATGGCTCTGAAATCAATGTTAACAAAACACAGTTATATTGAAGAATTCCCTTTCGTAATGACTGATGACTGATGACATTACATATAAGATTGGATGCAGAGTTTATGAGTTCACCACAAGAATAATTGAACATGACATGGGAAATTATCAATAAAAGCCTAAAAGGACTCCTGGCCTTCTTCTTCTAAGATACATCGTCAGATTGATTTAAAAAAATGGAGTAGATATAATTGTTTTAGGCACGCACCATCAAGGAAAAGATTGATTAGGATACGTATATTTTTAAGTTGAAGACAACATACTTCATGACAGCTCTCCAGTCTCTTCCGATGACATAAACCTGCTGAACCTTTGGCTTTCGAATGGGGTTGTTCACTGCCATTTGCTCTCACTCGCAGCGCTAGCAGCAATGGAGGTATCTCTCTCTGATTGGTTGGTTTTTGAATCCAAGATCTATGAATCAAACTCCCGCCAAAGTTTAAAAACCTTCCATTCCGCTAGATGCATTTTGATTGGCTCTCTCCCGGACGATTAGAACAGCAGCGCCATCTACAATAGTTTTGCGTGAACAACCCCATTGAAATACTAGACAAGGTGTATAAAACCGATAAAGAATGGGATTTAATCATTCTACAGTGTTGAAGTCGACAGTGGGTTGACTTTATTTGTTATATTACGTGTAGCAATATGGTTTCCGCGATCTCCACTCAACATTGCCGTCATTCGCAAAGGCTAGAACTAATTTGAAGTTGGCGGAAGGCTACATTTGTCATATGGTCCCCGGTGGGCCATGATCGGGTTGGATGAAGTTATGAGAACTCGAGTGCAGTAGATCACCGAACTAGAGGGAGGGGGGGATGAGGGGTTAGGATTCTGGCGAAGAGGAATGGTCAGAGGGTGGGTTGGAGCGCACGGAGGAAAGAAAATTCCCCCGAGGTCCGACCCGGCAAAAATCATCTCCGTAGCCATTTCCTCGGCAAAAATCATCTCGTTCCTTGGCGGTGTTAGAGCGAGATGTGTTTATGGCGGGGAGGATGTACTAGACAAGGCGAGGATGATAGTCTTGTCTTATATCCGACCGACGAGATAAAGAATAAATGCTGTGCAGCGATTGAGTTCAAAGAGGGAATTGCTTCATGGAGAGGAAAAGTTGAGAATGACGTACTGTGTAATCTTTCTATTGGGTGTGAAAGGGAAGTCTGAGATTGATGATAACCTGTTCAAACTGGCGGGGTGAAATATGCAATTAGTTAAGGCGTGAATTGTTCTACGGGGCGATCTTCAGCAGTTTCTTCACACCTCGAACTGAGTCAGTTATCATCTTCTCATTCGCAACCGCCCAACACATGAAGCGTTATTTTATTCACTGGGTGAATAAAATTGTCACCTGTCAGCATTCATGTTGCGTACTTCCTAATATTCAATCCACGATGGAATGCGAGAATAATAAACTGTATCATGTTTTTCAATGATCTGCTAAATGTTATACAGTGGATTAGGTCTATATTGCCATGGTAACAGCCAATGACTTTCTTAAATTACCCCTTCAACTTAACTGCTGGTTTAACTGAGGATTGACAAACCGGCCCTTAGGTCCAGTTTTTTAATACTCTGCTAAAACCATTAATTAAGTTAACATTCATTCTAGGAATGTCATTGGTTGTTGCCATGACTTCAGTCCTAATCAATCGTTTAAAAGTAAGCAGAGTGTTGAAAGACTGGCCCTTAGTCTGCTCTGCTTGCACTATACCTATAGGGCCAGTTTTTCAATACTTTGATAAGTTTTAAACAGTTGATTAGGACGATATTGCCATTGTGCAACAACCAATGACACTTCTGGTTTAGGCAGAGCTTTGAAATGCTGGCCCTTAAGTGGACTTTTCGGAACTTAAAAGATGTTAAACTCATAAAAATCTCAATAAATAGAGCATTTTTGAATCCATTCCAATCCGATAGGAAAGAATTATACAGAATTGATTATATCCATTTGACTAACGGCGATAGTCAATGCTTAAATAATATTGATGTTGATGTTTTATCCAAATATAAATTTTGGTGATAAAGTATAAGTCATTTTTCATTTTTCATGTTCATGTCACTACAAGCCAAGTTCAAATATTCAGATTGGATTAATTTCTGGATGAAAAGTATCAGCTATGGTCTGTGTAGATGTAAGAATAAATAGACAGCTAATCTTAACGTTGCTGATGGAGATATTCCATGCAGACATAAGCCCTATGTCGGTAATAAACCACGGCAAGTCATAAACGCGGCATAAGAAAGAGTAATGGCGTCCGTCAAGAGTTTATGTGTTACATTGTGTGCTGTAAGACGTAACCGGTACAATGCCTATAAAACTTGCTGCTTCAGTTTATTTTACACTGGATAATGGCGCTTTATACGACCATGATTTAAATCTTTAAAATCAAATCACGTCTGGATTAATGTTTAATTATTTATAATAGCGTTTTATAGATTTCTGTCTTATATGTAATTGTTATAATAAATGTCTAGAGACGTAAAGTCAGATTACAAATTGGTGGCATATGAAGGGTCATAAGTGAAAGTCATATACGATAAAGTGCACACGTGGTAAAAATATATTTACAATCATGTCCAGCCAATTTGTTGATCCATTTCATCCACAAAAATTATTTGTATCTTTCTGTCTGCTTCGCTGACTTATAGGTACTGACATTCTTTTGTAAACAGTTTTCCTATAGTGAGGACCCCCACAAGAAATTGACAACGATATCCATAATCCATATTATACATTTCTGCAGTATCGTTCTCAAATATTTTGAGGGCAAAACTGATAAGCGGTATTACAAATTGGAACCTACTCAGTCATACTTTCTGGTTTTCAAATGGTTCACATTACAATATGTAATGTGAGACCCAAGACCCAGTATCAAGTTCTTCATGCGTACACCCTACAAAACACATTTAATCTTGAATAAAATATCTAGTGGACAGAGATGGGCACTATCAAAGATACAAGTATCTTTGATAGTATCTTTGATACTTGATACTATCATTATCTTTATCTTGATACTTTTCTTGGAGTCAGTATCAGTATCAATTATCAATTAGTATTCAAAAACTGAAGATACTTCAGTTTCTTTTACTGAAGATACTTTTGATACTTTATAATGCACATTTCTCTCAAAACCTGTATTAGATGTGCAAAAACTTGATTTTAGCACAACAATGTTTCAGTTTAAAACCTCAGGTATTTTTTTCTGGAAATCACTTCCGCCCATACACACCCTTTTTTCACCCAACCCCTAACTTTTGTTGACTGATGATGACCAAAGTCCAAGAACACTTTCGTCTGTGAACTGATCTCCGCCTCCCTCACCTGACCAAATTCTTTCTTGCCATTGGTCGTCTAAAAAATCTTTTGAGAGTATCTTTTGATACTCAAAGTAGCTTTTGATACTTTGATAGTATCAAAGTATCTTTTGATACTTTGATACTAGTATCAATTGATACTCAAATTTAATAAAGTATCAAGTATCTACTTGAAAATTTTAAGAGTATCAGTATCTAGTATCTTGATACTTTTTCCAAGTATCTTTGCCCATCTCTGCTAGTGGAGCGGTCGCTCCACCCAGACAAGTCATACTGTACACTCACACTCACTCAACATACCGTAAAAGCCTAATAAACTGAGGAGCAGACCAACCACTTTTACTGTAAGCAACAACATGGCATTTTCGGCCTACTGGATCTTAAAATTGGAAAATCTCACATTGTTGCAAAATATCTTAATTTCGAGCTATGGCCCACCCCACCCCATATACCAAATTTGGGAACAACGGGTTATGCTATTTACGAGCTAGAGGGCCGTGAAAACAGTGAAATTACACCCCTTTTAAAACCTATCTCCATCTGATTCAGATTCAGATTCAGATATCAGGAAACGTTGCTATCACAGGAAACGTTGCTATCACGTTGTTCAGCCTAAACGGCTGAACCGATTGATCTGAAATTTTTACCACATGTGCACTTTTGGCGTCTGATGATACCTTGCCCTTACATTTTTTTGTGCCGCCATTTTGAAACAGGAAGTTAGGTCATATCTCAAAAATGGATAGACCGATCGAGACGAAACTAGCGCCAAACGATTCGGACGGTCTTCTTTATAAAATATCAATAGTCGAAATAGAAATGTACTATTACCGAAACCGGAAATGACGTCATAAAAATGCCAAATCTGACTAAAATCATCTTTTATAATAATAACTACATATTCAGAAGGCTTATAATGTTACATAACATTTAAACATACACATTTTAGGTGGCAGTGATGTCAGCCGCCATTTTGAAAACAGGAAGTGATGTCATATCTCGAGAACGGCTGGACCGATTGGAACAAAACTTTCGCTATACTTCATAGCATATTATTTAAAGCATAGTAACAAGTACAACTTTTCTTAACGACCTAATCACAAATGCGTATTTTTTAAAGGAATTATGGTATTTGGTGCCACAATGTTCGTTACAAGTTGTAAGAATAAACTGAAAAAAGGAGTGATATCCCCATAATAAAAAACACTCCGTGTAAAAATACCAGCTAAGTCTCTTCAACTAAAAAAATAGAAGAAATCTAAAAATTCAGCACTGAAAAGTAGTGATATCAAAAAATGGGCCAAGTCAAAACTTTTCAAAAAATACTTGGCGTATCGTTTTTTTTAGGGATTATAAATATATTTTATGAATAGATGAGTACCTACTTCTATACTATTTATATGCACGATGCGCCAAGTATTTTTTGAAAAGTTTTGACTTGGCCCATTTTTTGATATCACTCCTTTTCAGTGCTGAATTTTTAGATTTCTTCTATTTTTTTAGTTGAAGAGACTTGGCTGGTATTTTTACACGGAGTGTTTTTTTTTAATTGGTCACCTTTACTGAGCCAACATGGCAGAAGTTTGCAGCTCGTTGATTGGTGGGTTTTCATAAACATTTTTACCTCCCATCATCAAGTGATAGCCGATAAAGTAGTTGACATGCTACCAAAGGGGGTAGCACCATTTCTGGGACAAATGTCACTAGTGAACGTAACTTCTCGAAAACCACTCCCGATAAAAAATAAAAGTTTGTGTTTTCGTTGAAAGTAAATTCGCTTTCTGTATCCATAGGTTTTGATAAAATGTCACACATGTGGTTTTACTTCAACTGTGGGGGGTTTATTCAGCTCCAATGAAGTCAATCTAAGGGGGGGAGGGGCATTTTCAAGATACATTGATATTCGATTTGGTTGAAGAGATTCTGCAAAAAATCGTCTTATCAGTAAGTTCGAAGAATTTTAATTCTATACTTAGTAAAGTTTCATCTGAAATCTCAGTACCTGAACTGACGCATACAGATTTTTAGCAGCTAAAATAATATGTGAATCATTTTCATTGTCTCAACGGCTGGACAATGTACATGGAACAATATTGCTAATTATAATTATCATCTCGTATGCTTAAAAAAATATATTTCTTGCGCAGCTAATCACTCTAAACATGTGCATGTGACATTACTGCTTCTGTTAGATTTCTTTATCCATCAGTTCGTTCCAATGGGTTGCTACATGGATTTACCTATAGCAACAAGGGATATTGACAGAAACCTATGGAATGAATGGAATTTTATCGTAAGAGACGGAAAGTTGTCTACGTTGAACTGAAAACAATGACACCCCTTATAATTCTGCTTTTTTTCATGGAAAAGTCCTCTTACAAAACCGCTTGTTAGTTTTCTTAAAACAACATTTCTTAAAACCTGAATAAACTTAATTAGAAAAGTAAAAAAGTAAAAACGACATTCCGTCAAAGTTGTGCAAACAATGTCATTGAATTGACATTTTTAATGCAGTCTTTTATGGTAAGAGCAAGCAAATATTACAAGCAGGGAAAACTTCTATTGTGTCTATGCAGGACGCGAAAGAATAGCTGATCCTTCCAATTGAAGCCACTAGAGAGTCGTCAAAACTTCCACCTCTATTCTAAACCATGACTCTAATAACTATTTCAAACTGATTTTAGTTCTAATGATTGTTTAATTTTCTGGATTAGATGAATTATAAGTTTTAGTTCGGGCTCTGTGAGCTTTCGAAGCGAATGTATAGAAATTTCCCTCCCCAGTTGCCCTCTTTTTCTTCATCGCAAACTCTTGCCTCTCCGCCATTTTAGTAAAACTTAATTTTCTCATATTAGTTGGGAGTCCTAGTGTAAAAAAGTTTTTCTCCTCATCGGTCCGCTCTCTGGGGATATTAAAGACAGTTAAATCAAGTTCCCCGTGCTTTTTTCTTGCTACCATGAACGAAACGCTTTGCTCTCTCCTTATTGAATAAAATGACGACAAAGCTCTAAGTTCATGCGGAAAATTGTTATACTTGAGTTGCTGGCAATTGTTGCTCAAAATGGCTCGAGAAAAATACAAAGAAATAAAAAGTTTATTATTTGTTACGTTGAGGGTTATGACGGAACTTATGATGGAGGAGGAGGGGGAAAAGGTGGGGCTCAACTTTTTGAAAATATGCAATTATAGCATTTCTAGTAAAGCATTACAAATTAAAAGTACTCTGATATCAAGCATTCGAGAGTACAATCGAGTGTAATGTTGGTAAGCATTTGTTGTTCAAGTCAAATATCGTTACGTATATTCCATAAACTATAAAGTTGTTCCTTCGTATGTGTAAATGAAAATACCAACTGACGAATGTAAAAAAGGTGATTTCAAAAGTTTCCTATTTTTGGCGACAGCGCCTCATGGTTCACATAAGGTGAAGGCATGAATGATAAATAAGACAAGCCTATTAATTGAAAGATACGGGACGTCGTTCCAGACCAAACCGATGTCACACTTAAATTGATAATTCTTTGTTGCATGAATATTAAAAGAGTCGACATATTCGCACTGCTGCATCCTCCAAGGAGTTCATTTAAAACACTTCTAGTGTCATGAAAAAGAACATTCCAAACCATTTTCAAACTCGTGAAAAAAGTCGTTGAAACACAACTCTTAGAGAAAATAATATAAAATTTGCACGAGGTCCTTGGATAGGGTTGGATTATGGCACGTAAGGGAAGCTGGGACAGTCGGTGACAGGGGAATTCCATACAATAAATATTATAAAACAGTAAACATAACAAACAGAAGCAGCCATATTGTCACATAACAACATGGCATGCATAGCGCTTCGGTGACAATTGCTCCTCAGAAAAAAAAGTTTTACGGTTGTCAAGGGATGGCCAGGAGCTTGGAAGGCGCAGGCAGGCTGTTCCCCTTGCAGTCTTGCATAACCAAGTAACTGGCTAATGCCTGAACGAACAATATCGTATAATATTCACATTGCGCAGGGACTTTGGGATATGTATATTATCCGTCTCATAAAGCTATCATCACCTCCACACATCTGGAAATAATTATAAAGACGCTGCTTTTGTAAAATGTGATAAACAAGTGGCCCGGCTAGGCTCGCCGGTGTCAATCATAAAATATAGAAAATAAAAATTAGCAAAGAAAAAAATGTGTAAGTTTTTCATTTACCATTTTTATTATTTTACAATAATTCAAAGTTCCTCAATATTGTTATTTTCCAAATCTCCCAAAATCATGGCACCTCCACTGTACAGTTCAATATTCAGAAGTAAAAAAAACAAATAGGTACACTAAACTATAGCTTAGTCTAGGGAATTTTATGTAAACTCACTTCCCTGATGTTCTTGCAGTAATTAAACATAATTATACGGGTCGATAATCAATTAAAATTAGGATATTAATTCACAAAATCTACTTGTATTCGTGTGGTACTCTATTACTTTTAAAGAAGTTACTAAGCGGCATATTTACGTATTGTTTCGGTATTTACGGCACTTCCACTAAATGTCTGTCTTTTTAAACGTGGTAAGGACATAGTCAATATAAATTATAAACTTATGTTTCAGACTCTATGAATAGTCTTGACAAATAGACTAGAAAAACCATATAATTTGCAAAATCATCTTCAAATCTCACTGATCAGAGTATATTCAAAGTTGAAATCCTCGATCCACGAGCGTCTGTCGAAGAAAGAAATCCAATCGTCTTGGATTACACGATGTCCGAATATTATTCCGGATTATGTTCCATGACGGCAGCCATCTTGTGAGAATGCACGAGACGTCCATCTTGTTAGTAACTTTCCTTGTCATGCGCTCTGAGACACAATTCATTTGTCGATGAATCCTTTGAAACACTTTCAAACACATTTCGCGTTTGACTTTGCAAAATAAAGAGGGACTTCATTTTCTTGCACAGCATAATTAGTCACTAAGCAAAACGCAAATTTTCTTTTACAGAAATCAAGAAATTAAAGTATTTTAAGTATAACTTATTTTATAAGTTATTTATTGATACATGAAAATCATCGTACGACTTGATTGGTGAATATTCAAAATTGAATACACCTAAATTAAAGAAGGAATACATAATTTAAGGATAAATTAATCTAACCCATTCAAGCCAAATTGAAGAAAAATAACAAACTATTCTTTACAAACTCTATTATGCAAAATTGAAATGACTGACAGTCCAATGAAATTTCCAATAAGTAATTAATTCTGTTTGATAAAATCTCTTCCTCAAAAGAATTATAAGTTCAATTCAATCTTGTGCCTTCCTATATAGAAAACGAAATCATTTCTGTCAGAAATAATTTCAGATCAAATGGTGAAATGATCTCAGACCAAAATGATTCGTTTTCACTATAGAATAAGACCCCTGATGGGCATTGCATGTCAAATATTTAATGATTTAATCTAAATCCTGCTTACATTTGACTTGGTATCGAGAAATAAGTCAACACCTCCTGCTCAGGTAATGAAATATTTGCAAGTCTTCCTCCACGGTTGAGTCAAGCGAAGCAGGGCGTAACGTTCGCCGTCCAACAAAATACCATATAATGTTAATTTAAATTAGCTACAAAGATATGTAGATTATACTCCATAACGGTGCGTAAGCCTTCGCCATGTATATGAATGTTAAAATAAGTTTCAAATTGTCGACGACGCAAAGTTGGTTCCCTTGAGATGTTGAGGAGGAGGGGGGGTTGGGAAGGGGACGACGAGGCTAATTTGGAGAGCTATACCGTCGTATATTCAGTAATCTAGCAAGAGCTACTAAATTCATTAACAATACAGTGGAAAAAGTACTATCTACACTGTTAATAATAAAACGAGAAGAAAAATTGGGTCTTTATTAAAATAAGGGTGGATAAATGACTAGGAATATGCGATTTTTTACGAAGAATAAGAAGAAAAATGTACATATCGAGGCGGTGCAAATGTTTTCACTACATATTTTTACTTTTTTGTTTTAATTTTAATCTTCTGCTTTTTATTGTGCTCTCTCTCTCTCTCTCTCTCTCCTCCGGTGCACTCTTCTTCTCTATTTCTCGTTTGTTTAATTAAGTGTTGGCCTCCCTCGATTCTGACGCGATGTGAGAGAAACAGGGGGGGGGGGGGGGGGTTGGGGGTGGCAGGGGGCTTAGGGATGAAGAACACTGGATGAAGCAAGCCAAGCGAGAGAGAAAATAAAGTAAACAAACATTTGCTTGGACCAATGAAATGAATGCTATCATTAAACTAAATAAAGAAAAACAACACACTGGGAATATATTCAGAGAACAAAGCTAAAAGTTGGTTCTGGGAAAATCTGAGATTTTTCTCTCTTATTTTGAATCATTTTAAAAAATGTATATACTTTTTTTAAACTGAAGTACTATTCATTAACTGGAATTTACAAACTGAGTCCAAAAAGAAAATGTCCACAATTGTTAAAATCAAAAGAAACAAAATGTAAAAGTTTTAGAACCATTGGTTAATTCATTTAGTAATGAAGTAAAAATACAACGTACTTACATTGACTAATATTTGTACTCATAGTAAAATAGTAAAATCTAAGCAAAAACAACTGTAAAATATCATTAACAGAGAAAAGCCTGCAATTCTTCATTGAATGTATTGCATAGTGGACAAGACTATCTACATTTCTTCATCTAGTTGCTAAATCTTGTAAAATACCATCCCTTGCTTTCAATTTCTTCGTGTTTTCACAATGTATTAACTAATAACGATATCTTAATCGGCTCTCATTAAACTCTCGTGTCAGCGTCAAAGTAAACACGCTTAAACCAGATTCTTAATGAGATGCATAATTAAAAGACGCCGGCGCCGACCACAGGCAGCGAGACAGATCTCAAAGGTGTCTGCGAGGACTGAAACCCACCCTCATGGAAGATTCACGCAAACTCCAGGCATCATGGCGCTATAAGCACTCGTTTTGTTGCCTTCTTATCAAGTTTCTACATAGTCGTTCTATCCACACTAAATAAGAGCGTATGAACATTTTCTAAATGTAAATAATTTAAACTCTCTCAGAGTGAAGGTATACTCGGAGATGTTAAGATATTCTGTATTTTCTATTTCACATCTAAGCAAGTACTAAATTTATTAATCTTGATTGTAACAACAACAGTAGGTACAAATATAAAACGGTACCTCGAAGAAAATGATTGTCTGATAAAGTTTTGATGGCATCATCCCATGAAGTATGTGCTAATGCATTATCTAAATGAGCTCTGATTTCATTGATAATAACAACGATTTATTGTCAAGGAACCTGATCAGCAGCCAATCCGTTTTGTGCAAAGTATACCGTTATTTATTGGTATAATACCGATGAATATAGGCGAGCAAAATACAATCGCTACATCAAGATAATGCATTTGAACATGTTTTTAATGATTCATGACTATTATTATTATTAATAAAACAATTCAAAGTTTTGGGACAGCAACATGTTTTATATAATATTATTTATTTCTGTCATAAATAATATGAAATAATATGAAATAATATTATGGATGAAACAAATAGTTTATATAAAACATGACGCAATATCCCAAAACTTTGAATTGTTTTAATGCATTTGAAGTTATAATTCAAAAGGTATAAGCAGAATGATTTGCCATTGATTCTAAAACAAAATTACTCTAACTCGTGGGAAGTTGAGAAGTAACATTTCTTTATTTCTTTGTCTGTCATAGATTCTTCTGATCTCATTCGTATCAGATTCTTGACAACTCATGCAGGTTCATGCGGGACATTCCATTATACACTCCTTCAACTATCCTTCCCTCTAACTTCACCATGTATTCTATCTCTTAAGTGCAGCGACTATTTTTATGCAGAGTTCAATTTTGTTTTGCGTTTGATCAGATGATGGCGCATAATTTCATGCATAATTTAGCATTTAATACTGCATCCTCACATGATTATGATTACGATTCCTGCCAAGTTTCAATCAAATTCATGATTTCAGAAAGAAATACGTAAAATCGAATGTATTGTAAACAATTAGCGTGCGAACGAGTTTCTATTCTATGGCCATTCTGTGGTATCTACGTATTCTGGATTTTCTATGGCCAGAATATTTTTTTTCTGTTTGTGTGTTATTTTTACATTGGTCAGACAAGGAATTTTTCACGAATTTTTCACAGAAAATTCATTACTCTCCTGATTATTACTAATTGATTTCTAGCTAGATCGGTCCCTTGGTTTTACCGGAAAAATATCCTAGCAACGAAATCTTCATCGAAATGTTTAAGAAATATCTATGTACACTTGGCCAAACTAAAAACGTTATTCAAAAGAAACCTAATAAAAAAGAAGATAAAAAAAAAGAATTGACGTCAATGCTAACTCGTCTAGATGAGCTCTAGTAGATGAGCTCTTATTTCTTAATAATAATAAGGATCAATTGAACCTGATCAGCAGCCAATCCGTTTCGTTCAAGTACCACTTTTAGTTGTGCCAAGTGTACTTCCTTTGATCACTGCAAATGATCGGTTCCTACCTCCAGAGTGTAAAGAATCAGTTGATTTTAAAGTTGCAATGAAGAGCAGAATAATGGGTACATATTCAATATTGATTTGTGGTTCATGTTGCTCTTGATTGTCTGATATGTTTTCTGTTTGATTGTCTGATATGTTTTCTGTTATGGGAATTTCAGTCGAGGTGTGGTGAGACCCGTATCGGTGATCGCTTATCACCGCAAACTGAGCATTTTCCTAGTTAAAACCCCATTTTACCGTCTAGTTCGAATGCTTCATGTAAATGTGTTTTAACTTCGGATTAGCTGTATCTGATGACGTGATGTCAGCACTAAGTAGCAGAGCAAGTTAACTCACTGGTGACAGTATGAAGTGAGCTGCTCTGCGGGTTGCGTCTGCTCCAGCCGCAGGGGCAGGCATGCAAGCTTGTCATCGAATTAAATCTTTGATGCGGTGTTTATTAAATCCCGGCATAAGCTCGGGGAGTTCGCATCCTCTCAAGTGTGAACTATCTGTGAAGATATTGTTGACATTTGCGAGACAGCTGCCGGGAAGTTTGTTAGGTTGTTGGTTTGTTTGTTTGTTTGTTCGTGCGTTGGGATTTATTAACAATCCCTGTGGATTATTTTGTATAGTTTTAAAACTTAAGGTAAGTTCATGTATAGAGAGATTTTGAGTTTTGCTGAGAAGCTTTCTTTGTTAAATCAAACAAAACGATTACTTGGCTCGATCCACAGAGAAAATTTACTAAATCTTTTCCAAAAATGAAAATAGATAATGGGTTTAAAATGGACTGTAGAACAAACTAATTACTTATTCAAATTATGAGAACACTATAAGTAAAAACTAACAGTCAATTTGAGAATCAATTACTATAGAGAACCTTCCCATCATTTGCTTCACGACTGAGGGAAACCACGAAACAAAATTAGGGAAAAGGACCTGCGCGGGATTCGATTACGGACTTCGGAGTGAGAAACCACAGCGCTACTGCCTGAGCCAACTTACTCCAGTTATATGTTGTGAAAGTACAAATATACAGGTTTAGATAACACAATAACTAGTTGTTCTCTCTCAAAATTTGTATGCATCTAGTTTTACGAAAAACTAATTAACCTTGCTCTGCACTCTGCAGGAATATATTACTGTAGTATACCAAATTAAGAAGGGCTTCTTTAATTTTAGACAAAATAGTACAAACTAAAAGTCTCCCTCTACAGTGAAAATGTAACATGTAATCGACGAACAACGACGCACAAGATCTGGATTGCTTCTCGTCTCCACCACAGCAGCGCTGGTGTCGCCGTCCACCCCGCATCGTCGGACATCGGGTCAGAGGTTAGACATGTCATAATGAGAGGGCTTATTGGATGAGGAAACCTGATTGTCTCGTCTTCCACACGGATAATATTCCGAACAACAATACGAAATATGATTTAGTTCGCTTTTGTTCTTGTTACATCAGAGAAACGTATAGCCATATTGCATCATACGTCATTCATATTTAAATCAAGTTTTGATAACCTCGGAGGGGGGGATGAATTTATCAGCGGTCTCGACGGGGGTCCTGCAGAAAGATCAGATCCACCCCAGCCATTAAAAACACCCCATTGATAAGGTCCAAGCCTTTAATCCGTCAACCCCTCCCACAGATTTACTCGCTAATAACAATAACAACCCCAATGTTGAAGTATAAGTAGAGTTTTACTACAGACTTAGTTAATAGTAATTACATCGTTAAGTAAACTCAATAATTGGGAATTGAAATCAAAATGTATTATGTTTGTGGTCATTGGGTTAATCCTTAATTAAAGTCTCTCTTTTGTTCAACTTCTGTAAAATGCCTATACACAATGTTTTATTTGTTGCCATTTATACGAAGCTTTGTTGTCAAAGAATTTGAGCTCAAACTCTCGCTCGAGGATTTAATTTCGAACATTTCATAATTTCAATCAAGAGGTGTGGCACAGAAGTTGAACAAGAAAATGTCCCGTAAAATCAGTCAATTATTGAATGGGACAAATAATTTCTTTTGTTGGACTCCATGAGGTCTTGGGTTCAAGTCCTCGGCAGTGTTTTCTCATCGTTTTTCTCAGTCGATATAAATGCTGGGAGTGTTCCCTTCTAATGGGCCACGACCACCTCCTTCCTTACCTTTTCTTCATTTACACCTCTTTACCATCTTTATAATAATTTTTCCATCGCCATAGCCTAGTTACAAAATATTGCTACGTTCCACACAAAAAAAGTTGTCTGCACTCTACACAATTCCAGATATCGGCAAGTACTCTCAAGTCGCCGTATTCGGAAGTGACGCTGCACGCAAGGGCGTATTCAGGGGGGGGGGGCCGAGGGGGCCATGCCCCCCCCCGAAATCAGGGTTTCATCTAAGATAATAAGCACAATTAAAATAATATGGGAAAAAAAACTCTTACAAACAGACATGTCATGTCAAAATCGTTAAAAAATGGTTAAAATTGAGTTAAAATTCCAAAAAAATTCCAATTTTTGGATATTTTGTAATTTATAATTTTCCAAAATAGCTATACAGTGCGATTCAAAATTGCACCTAAATGAATGACCTTGATCCAAAATTTTCTCGGGGGCTGTGCCCCCGAACCCCTGGTTTTACACCGTGATTTTTCAAAATATTAGTAATGTCCGGCCCCCCCCCGAAATTTAATCCTGGATACGCCCTTGGCTGCACGAGTATCTTCCTTCATGATCTGTATGACTGTATCCGGAAGTGATGCTGTATGATCTGTATGATCTGTATCCGGAAGTGATGCTGTATGATCTGTATGATCTGTATCCAGAAGTGATGCTGTATGATCTGTATGATCTGTATCCGGAAGTGATGCTGTTTTATCTGTATGATCTGTATCCGGAAGTGATGCTGTATGATCTGTATCCGGAAGTGATGCTGTATGATCTGTATGATCTGTATCCGGAAGTGATGCTGTATGATCTGTATGATCTGTATCCAGAAGTGATGCTGTATGATCTGTATGATCTGTATCCGGAAGTGATGCTGTATGATCTGTATGATCTGTATCCGGAAGTGATGCTGTATGATCTGTATGATCTGTATCCGGAAGTGATGCTGTATGATCTGTATGATCTGTATGATCTGTATCCGGAAGTGATGCTGTATGATCTGTATGATCTGTATCCGGAAGTGATGCTGTATGATCTGTATGATCTGTATCCGGAAGTGATGCTTATGATCTGTATCAGGAAGTGATGCTGCACGAGTATCTTCCTTCATGATCTGTATGATCTGTATCCGGAAGTGATGCTGTATGATCTGTATGATCTGTATCCGGAAGTGATGCTGTATGATCTGTATGATCTGTATCCGGAAGTGATGCTGTATGACCTGTATGATCTGTATCAGGAAGTGATGCTGTACGATCTGTATGATCTGTATCCGGAAGTGATGCTGTACGATCTGTATGATCTGTATGATCTGTATCAGGAAGTGATGCTGTATGATCTGTATGATCTGTATCTGGAAGTGATGCTGTATGATCTGTATGATCTGTATCCGGAAGTGATGCTGTATGATCTGTATGATCTGTATGTTCTGTATCCGGAAGTGATGCTGTTGATCTGTATGATCTGTATCCGGAAGTGATGCTGTATGATCTGTATGATCTGTATCAGGAAGTGATGCTGTACGATCTGTATGATCTGTATCAGGAAGTGATGCTGTATGATCTGTATCAGGAAGTGATGCTGCACGAGTATCTTCCTTCGTGATCTGTATGATCTGTATCAGGAAGTGATGCTGTATGATCTGTATGATCTGTATCCGGAAGTGATGCTGTATGATCTGTATGATCTGTATGTTCTGTATCCGGAAGTGATGCTGTATGATCTGTATGATCTGTATCCGGAAGTGATGCTGTAAGATCTGTAAGATCTGTATCCGGAAGTGATGCTTACGATCTGTATCAGGAAGTGATGCTGTACGATCTGTATGATCTGTATGATCTGTATCAGGAAGTGATGCTGTATGATCTGTATGATCTGTATCTGGAAGTGATGCTGTATGATCTGTATGATCTGTATCCGGAAGTGATGCTGTATGATCTGTATGATCTGTATCAGGAAGTGATGCTGTACGATCTGTATGATCTGTATCAGGAAGTGATGCTGTATGATCTGTATCAGGAAGTGATGCTGCACGAGTATCTTCCTTCGTGATCTGTATGATCTGTATCAGGAAGTGATGCTGTATGATCTGTATGATCTGTATCCGGAAGTGATGCTGTATGATCTGTATGATCTGTATCCGGAAGTGATGCTGTATGATCTGTATGATCTGTATCAGGAAGTGATGCTGTATGATCTGTATGATCTGTATCAGGAAGTGATGCTGTATGATCTGTATCAGGAAGTGATGCTGTACGATCTGTATGATCTGTGTCAGGAAGTGATGCTGTATGATCTGTATGATCTGTATCAGGAAGTGATGCTGTATGATCTGTGTGTGGACCACGAACACCAAGTGATGAGATGTGAATCTGATATTCCGCCAAGTTGGCCATCCTGTAACAATCATATTCTAAAATCACACGATCCGACGTCCGCACTACCGATACGTGTCTGATTTTAAAAGATTTCCCATTTCCCTCTCCCTTTTCTTTCTCTCCTCCAATCTCTTTATCATTCTCTCTCAGCTCTTTGTGAAATTGGTTGCCTAGTTTGCCTATCCTCCTGAGAGAAGCATTGGACTAGCGTAAGATTGGCGGACCCGTCTCGCTTGAATGTGCCTGGAATGTCTAATTCCGAAACTTGGAGTTGTCATTTCAAGCATCTATTAACGACATTCCCACCCTCTTTTCTGTCACCCTAGCTCCAATTGCGACCTGTCACTATGACATTTGTTTCAATATGTTGTGCTTGCTGGCAATCCAACGTGTAATGATAAGTGCGCGCCAGAATATTTAGAAAGAGATGCCGTCTTTCATTGTATTTTGTTATAAAATATCCAGAACATTCAAAAATTTTAGCTTTTGAAAGTTGACATGAACATTATTGGTTGCTTCGCCTTTAAAATGAAATACTTCAAATACATGAAATTCATATTACCTAGTTCCAATATCATAATATGTGGGATTGTGTTTATCAGTACTATGAATTTTTTGTATTTATGCTATATTATTTTTTGATATCACACATCAACATGACATTCAATTAAAGGAAATTGCACATTGTTGTTGTAGATTATGGATTCTCTAATCAAATATTCACGCTTTTAGAGTGAAACTATACCTGCTTCTATAGTCATTGAGTAATTTTTAAATGGTATACTTGTTCGCATTGTTGTGTACCCGGTATTACATCCAAATTCTATCTGGATTAACTAAATTATAGATTGTATCTCTGACACGGTCAATCAGAATTAAAGAATTAAAAATTAAAGAAATTACAAAATTAAAGAAATACCTTATTTCAGTTATGTGCAATAGTTGGCGAAATACCCGAACCAACAACCGTTTAAGCAATGGAAATCAGAATGATTGAAAAGGACCTGAATTTTGGCCGCTAAAAATCCTAATAAGTGAATTTACAATAAACGAATTATTTAAAACGTCTAGCTCAAAATTGACTTGATTGAATCATCTGATTGTTGAAGCATAATAATTAATTTATAACTAACGAGCAATCAGAAATAACTGCCAATCTAGAAAGAAAAAACCATGCAGTTTGCATTATTTCTTCGTGAAAAATGAAAGGATTGCTCTTTTGTCTGAGATTTTCACTGATATAATCCTCTACTTGAAGAAATCATAGTTCATGTCTCAATGATTATCAATGGTTCATTGAGCCACGGATGACAGGCCAAGCTCGCCCCGATAAACCCTCGATGGCTTCTCATAATTGGTCCACAGGAGATAGGTCTTTGGGGAAATTCACCGTGGGGGAGGGATCGAGAGGGGGGGGGGGGAGTATGAGGCGAACAAGATAAATCGAAGGAGTAAAAGATGAGAAGATGAAAAATACAATGCGAACTGCATGAAAAATGTCAGATGAGAATATATAGCCAGCTGTTTGGTGTGACTTACACCCCCCCCCCCCCTCTGCCCGACCAATTAGTCATTTGACACAAGGGGTGTGATACGAAGAGTCGAAATAACAATCAAGTGAGTAAATGAGAAAGAATCGGGTCCATTGCTCTCTTGTAGGGTGCAATTATTCAGTTTTAGGCCCATTGTGTTTGTTGGATGAGTGGTAATTGTGCACTTGTCGAATTCAGGTTGTTGAATTCGGGGATGGTTTTTCTGCGTGACAAACTTCTAGCAATAGAACGCACTTTGATTTTATATAATTTTAAGAGTGCATTATTTTAACAGCCCTACAACTCATTTTGAAAATAAATTACAAAAAACACATAAACCACCAAGAATTTTACAGCTTATTCACCGTCCACAGCCTTCAATTATTCTGAACGATAATGAATGTTGCTTCTATCCAATCAAATAAGATAAAAGAAAGATCACTTTAGGTCCAAAAAGTACAGAAAATTGAAACCACAAAGTAACACCACAAGAGAGGGGAATAGAATACACATAAAATAGATTCATTTGGGGAATGTGAATTGTTTCAACTTCACTTCAAATGCCTTGCAAACTGTGCTGTAAAAGTGAACAAAAATATACTTGAAGATTCATATAACTTAAAATATATTAATGTTTTTCTTAATGCCCATCAAAACAATTCACTCCATTTCACATACCTCGTGACTTGACTGCCTAAGCTATCGCCCCTATTCCACAGATGCATCCCAGAATTATGCAACACCTAATTGAATCAACTAATTCGAACCAATCGCAACGCCTATCATTGGGCAGCGTTCCATATCTGTCCCCCATGATGTCTTGATTATTGATGGGGACGGTAAGTGGCTGCAATGTCAGGCGCTCACAGGGGACGGGGGAACACCCCCCTTGGGCCCCACCGCCGGTCCCAGGTCCCGACTGTCGTGTTAAAATGGGTTTGACACGTGACCGACAAACGCCTTGGTGGATACAAACACGAAGCGCGGGATAATTCAATTTTGACGTAATGTTGTTATATTATACATTGACATGTTTGGAACTAATTTTCTTATGTTGCAATTCGATGTGTGTTGCATGGTGATGGATTGACATGTATTTTATTGGAGTGATTATGTGGGTGATGTTACGCTGGGGTAATTCTTCTGATTAACTTTTAGCACGATTATGTGGATTCAGGACTGAATTGCTTCAACTCGATTTGAGATATATGAGACCCCTTCTTTACATTTAACTGTTGAAAATATTGGCGTCATGGGCGTGTAGCCATAGGGTAACTGATATGGACTGATAGACATTGTTTCCAGAGACAACCAGTTATAAGTAACTAGGTTGCATACCCGTATAATGTTCGTAATTTGATAACTATATTTATGTATTAAATATATAAAATATAATATTTCTACAGAAAAATAACAATGTTTGTTGTATTCTGTGACAGATTTCAATGACAGTGGTGTCTAATTGGGATCGTTATTCTTAAAATAAAAGGCAACTTAACGGTTTCTGAATAATAAGGATGTTTGAAAGAGTAATGATAGTAAATACAAAGATAAAGTAGGCAGCGGATTCTGTGGATTGGATTTTATTTTAAAACCGTTATTTTACGAACACCTGAAATAGGTCATTGGAGTCCAGAATCATTTCCATTGTTAGATTCATTAGTTCCTGACTCCAGGTTGAGAGAACTAAAGAGTTCATAAAATACGGCTTTTAAATGTGAAATTAATCCACAGATTACCTGGGGATGGATTCACAAATAAGTATTATATCCTAATACGTACGATAGTTGGTATTATCTTTCATTTAACATGGTGTTCTTGGTAATAAATCAAAAGATAATACGTATTAGCAGATAGTTCTTTTCGTGAATCCAGCCCCTGCTGCCTACGAGTAAGAATAATAATAAAAGCAATAATAAAAGCCGACGGATGGTTTTGCAAAAATGATAAACCATCCTCCTATTTTCCTCATTTTCTTACTTTCTTCTCTCATTTTTAATACAAGAAGCAAGATAAACGTTGAAAGTTTACTCGGTTTATTTTATGCAATTTGATTGCGTTTAGTGTTGGCAGTAGGTTTCTACCAACACTATACTCTTCCATCACTTATCAAGGTATGATTGTTGAGAAAACATCAAGATATTGCATCGTTAGGACTGAAAACTACTGTTTCTGTACGCAACACAGGTGAGGGTCTAGCCAGGGCATCTTGCCCACTACCAAAGCATACATCAGAGCTGGCAATCAGCAACATAATTAGTTTGTAATGTAGAGGCGCCTGATTACCCCTTAGAGAGCGTCGGAAGTGAGAGGGCAACAGAGTCTCTGTGCGAGAGCAAGGGAGATAGTCGTGGAGAACACTGGAGAGATACCGGACGCACAGAGGTCGAATCAACGGCTGGTCTCTGGAGAGCCATTCCGCAGCACGGGTGGGGATGCTGTATGAGGGGGGCTAATCCCCCCCCCCCCCCACACACACACCCTATACACACATCGGTGGAGAGACTTGAGACATCTCGCGTTGTGATGTCATTTGTGAAGTCGTACTTACGTCAAGATGAAGAATGAGATGAGGTGAGGACATTTTAAATAAATAATTGTGATTTAAGTAACCTATGAAGAATTAGAAAGCAAGGAAGTTCACAAAATTAGAACAAAATGAACTTATACCTAAAACGACGAAGGACTATTCTACATTTTCACTTTGAAATGAGTGTAAGCTTGTGTTGGATTTTAACACATAATAATGGAAATTAAATATGAATATGATCAGTTCCAAGAGAGAAAGAGAATAAAAATCGACCAAAAGGTTTAATATTGCAAGGTATTTATACGTGGTTTCAACAGTTAAATCGTATACATTTTCCAACAAATGGAGATTTTTATGTAGATTCTAATTCCCCTTCTCTTGATGTCTATATTACATCAAGTATATACAAATTATGGAACGGCATTTAAAACCCATTACAAATGACAGGCATGTAACACAATTTTGTATTCATGTTTTATTACGATTTCACACAAACATTGTAACAAAATATCACATGAATAATCACCCTGAAACACTTTCAATAATATAATATTAATACATAACAACCGTTCATAAATAACACATTAATACCCGTGCGTGTGAATATAGCATCAATCATAGATGTTTGCACAATAATATCGCGGTCAATGAAGCCCAATGCAGTGCAACAATAAAACAATTGAATCCCAGTTAAGCCCTAAACCAATTGAAACTCGTTAATTATTACATAGGATCAATAGCAAAACCGATCCGCAAGCAATAAAACATGATCCTAGGTCTATTTGACCATGTGGACAATACTTCAATTCTTCCGAATGGCAATGCGTGCACGGGGCCCAATGCAGTAATTATATTTTATAGTGCGTTGCATCGTGTATAACTGCTGCTGCCAATGAAGGATGAGTTTACACAGTTTACGACCGCAATAAAAAGTAGACTGACACAAGAATTTAGTACGTGTAATGTTGAGTGAGCAGACGTGTAGTAATGACAATTTGTTTAACAGTCGTAAGTTGAAGGGAAGTTTAGCGGAGGTGTTCGAAAAGTGTTTACGTTTAGGGCGAGTTTTTCAATTCTCTGCTACATTTTTAATAGTTGTGTAGGACTATATTTCCATTGCAACAACCAATTACATTACTTGAATGACCATAACTAAACTTGGTTCTAACAGATAATTGAAAAACAATTGAGGAAGAGTGAAGTGAGCGACTCATTTTGATTTTAATGACACGTACATTATGTTTTCTTATTGCAACGAAATTGATAGAAAAGTCTGAAGAACCGAAATTGAATTTTTTAACTACAACTAAAGCCCGGTTTGTCAAATCTTTGTACGGCAAAAACCAAAGAAATGAAGAGGAATTACCACATTAACAGTCTGTTAGTTATTCATCTAAGGGCCAGTTTTTCAATACTCTACTAAATTTTAAACAGTTGATTAGGACTGTATTGTCATGGCAACAACCTATGATATTCCTTGAATCATCACTAGGTAAGTGTTAACTTATTTAGATTATTGAAAGACCAGCCCTAAATAAGGCATTGAAAAACTGGTCCAAAGTGATAAAAACTTTCATCAGTTTCCTAATGAAATAACCACAAATGGCTACATCTAATTAAAACGGTATATTAATTTAAAATACAAAATATCAACTATAGTAGTTTTCAAAAGAGTATTTAAAAATAAATATTACATTGTTTGAAGGAGTAATTAATAATAATATATTTCAATGACTCGTATATTCTTATAAAAGCAATGCAATCACTATTGATTCACTATTCTCCAACTCATTCGTTCCAATCCAAACTATTTGATGTGATAACCTGCGGTGAATTCAATTTGCAACACGTCAATTAAAACAAAAAGAGTGACTCTTTGGTCAGCATGTAATTGTCCTGTCGTTTTTTATACCGTGGCGATTGTAACGATACGCATCATAAACGTGGTTAACATTGTTATTAGTTTACTCCAGTTTATTTATCACTTCTCCCTCGCGAGGGCCCATCACGAGCAATTAATAACGCCGATAATCTTATTTAATGGTCGTTCATGTGCATCATGCACCGAATACACCGGTAGCAGAGTAGTTTATTATAAAGCAATTTCGATGCTAGCGAACGCGATGATTTTTCAGTTCGATCATTGGTTGAAACCCAGCGTTCAGAATAAACGATGTAATGGTTGATGGCGGATGCTGGACGTGCAGAATCGACTGCAGCGAGTTTCATTCGAGAGACGATATTCCAGCAGATTTGTGAAATTCACTAATCTGAAAAATTTCGAATGTTCATTCATTAAATTAATTTCAAATCATAGGACATTTTGGCGGTAAAACAAATTGAAAATTGGATGTATTTCATAGATATGATGTAATTTCTTTGTATCAAATAAGGCTTGGTTGCCATAAATATAGCAAGAAATTGTGTCAATGACAATTTTACTGTTTTAAAGTTAGAATAATTATATCATTTTGTACATCGATTCTTTGAAACTGCAGTGCACATCTCAACTTTCATAATATAATCAAAACTATAATTTATAATATACTCTACACTGAACTGATTTTCACGCAATTCAATGTTTAAAAACCGCAAACAAGTATGATCGTTGTTGAAAG
Organism: Leuctra nigra; assembly: GCA_934045905.1. Lineage (NCBI taxonomy): Eukaryota > Metazoa > Arthropoda > Insecta > Plecoptera > Leuctridae > Leuctra > Leuctra nigra. Next base: position 22,930,354 of record OW203762.1, read on the forward strand.
TAATGATCAATTCCAGATTATAAATTTTTAAATAGGTATTTATGGGGTTGCACGGACGATTGGAAGAAGGCAGTCGTGATCTATTTGTAATAACTTTCACATCATTTGGGCTTTGCGCCACTAGTGAGAGAATGTTGAACATGCCAGGTTGCTACACAGTAGCTACTAATGGAGACTAGAATGTCTTAATGTTGATATTGCTGTTTAGACAACAACTTTAGTTCTCAATTTTGCGTTGCACACTTTTGGAATAGCGTATCAATTGTACTGTGACTCAAGACAACAAAAATACAGTTATTTTGAAGTATAAACCAATTACTTATGTAACCATTACTAATATGATTGCATGAAGGTAGATGCACCTTCTGGTTTATGATGACTTACCTAAAAATTATTGAGATGGACTTCCGGCCTTCTACCTTGATGTACAGATTTTAAGTCTCTTGGTCAATTATGACAGTTTTTAAAACTAGAATAAACTCTATCGTTAAACATAATATCAATGAAATATCATTATTATAGTGTATATCAATACTAGATGCAACATGTAGTTATGTAATGGTTTGCTTGAGTCTACATTCCTCTCAACTGCTATTCCTGCAGTATGATTGCACTAATGGCTTCCATGTCCGATGATCCCTCTATGTAACAATCTCGTATGCATCGGATGCACAGCAAGTCATCTGTGTCCGTCACAAGCGGTGGTCAGATGTTTTAGCCAATAGCCATGCTCTGTCTGGCTTGCCATGACGCTATTGACAGCTAGATAGAAGCAAGGTAAAATCAACGCCTAATGGAAATTGAGTTACAATGCTTTAAAACGTATATTTTTAAAGAGGCAAGTCTTCTCAAGCAGTTGGTAAAGTATATTTCTGGCAAAACAAACTCTATATAAAACAGGTGCAAACGATTACAATCATCGTGTCTTTTTTACTAATTAGTACCCCATAAAAAACACTCCGTGTAAAAACACCAGCCAAGTCTCTTCATCGTTAAAAAAATATAAGAAATCTAAAAAATCAGCACTGAAAAGTAGTGATATCAAAAAATGGGCCAAGTCAAAACTTAATTTTAAAAACCAAAATATACTTGGCGCATCGTGTACATATAAATAGTATAGAATATGCCAAAAATCAAATTTACGTGAATATATATAATATACCTACAATACTCTTAAAAACGATGCGCCAAGTATATTTTGGTTTTTAAAATTAAGTTTTGACTTGGCCCATTTTTTGATATCACTACTTTTCAGTGCTGATTTTTTAGATTTCTTATATTTTTTTATAGTTGAAGAGACTTGGCTGGTGTTTTTACACGGAGTGTTTTTTATGGGGATATCACTAATTTTTTTAGTTTATTTACACAACTTGTAACACACATCGGAGCAACAATGACTAATTCCTTTGAAAAAATAAGCCATTTTCAATTTGGTTAGGTATACTAAGAAAAGTTGCGTTTGGTACCAAAATATGCTTAAAGTGATATTACATAAAGAAAAGCGAAAGATTCGTTCCAATCAGTCCAGCCGTTTTCGAGATATGGCATCACTTCCGGTTTAGCAATATGGCGGCTGAAATCACTGCCACCTAGAATTTACTTATATAAATGTTTTGTATCATTATAAGCCTTCTGAATATAGTTAATGTAGTAAGAGGTGATTTAAGTCAGATTCTTAATTTTTATGACGTCATTTCCGGTTTCGGTAATAGTACACTTCTTTTTAGACTATTGATGTTCCATAAAGATGACCGTCTGAATCATTTGGCGCTAGTTTCATTCCGATCGGTCAAGCCGGTTTCGAGATATGACGTCACTTCCGGTTTCAAAATGGCGGCTTCCGGTTGGTTTTATAAAAAGGCACCTCAGACGCCAAAAGTGCACATGTGGTAAAAATTTCAGATCGATCGGTTAAGCCGCTTAGGCTGTGGCGGTGATAGCGGTGTTTCCTGATATCATCATCATCATCATCTGAAGAAGAAGAAGAAGATGAAAGTGATGTAATTTCACGATTTTCAAGGCCCTCTAGCTCGCAAATGGTATAACCTATTGTTGGCTCACTTGGAATATTTGGTAGGGGGGTCCATAGCTCCAAATTAAAATATTTCTCAACAATGTGATATTTCCCATTATTGAGATCCAGTAGGCCGAAAATACTATGTTGTTGCTTACAGTAAAAGTGTTTGGTCTGCTCCTCAGATTATTAGGCATTTACAGTATGTTGAGTGATTGTGAGCGTACAGTACGACTTGGCTGGGTGGAGCGACCGCTCCACTAGATATGAAATATGAATCTATTGCGGAAAATAACAATTTGAAATGATCTGTTTACAAGAGATGTGCAATTTGATTCTAATTTGAACTCAAATCTGAACTACACAATATTTAAACTTTCCCACCTAATTGACCAATGTAGGTGGGCGTTGCCTTTTGAAAGACAAAAGTATTACCATGGCAACTCCAGAATTCTTAGAAAATAACAATTTTTCATTCAAACAAATGAAATTCAGAAAAATCAAAGAAATAGCTAACAGGTGTTAATCTAGTTTAATTTATCACTTGAAATAGTACAATCAATATATTTAAACTCATATAAATCATGTTTGATGATATGCTGGACAATTTTTACGGATGCTACAACGAAACAAATTATATTTTGCCAGGTATGTTGCCAAAGCGTTTTACTTTTTAATGGCGTCTGTCACTGGATAGTTTCGTCAACTTAAAAAGGTCCTTCCTCTCTTATGAGAAGTTAATTAAGACTGAACAATATTCAAGTAGATAGCTTAAAGCAATACTATTATTAACGGCAATTTGTTGATTGTAACTGTTAAATTCTGTACGAATTCAACATTATTATAATAATATCATGTGTACAATTTGTTGTGTATATAAGCTCTTTGGTTGTGACCAAACATTGACTTTTGTTTTATGACGTCGTAGTTTGGTCAGATCTACATTGGTCAATTGTTTCGCGGTTATTTTTAAAAAGCACGGCCTCCTCAAAGCGCAGTTATCACGGCTGACTTGATGGTGGTTGCTAGGCGACGCATTTGTTTACACATCTTCGTGACAGATTGGTAAATCTACGATCAACACGGTAAATGTTCTTATAAAATGGACGACAGTTTTGACCTGAACTCAAACTAGTAACAAGCTGTATCACATAACAGTAGGTATTTACTGAAAGCTTACATATTGAAATCTGTGTTGATTTATAATTGCTACAAAAGAAGAACAACCTCGAGGCATCTTATTCCTCTGTATGACTACATTTAATTTCAAGAAGAGAATGCTGCCCTGCTGAGTGCTCCCTGTGCTGCTTGGTTGGTAAGACCTATACAACTAATCACACAATACCTTAAAGCATCCTTTTCATCCGTATCACAATTGTTTTTTGATAATGGAATGTTTGACATAGAAATTTAATTTAATTTCGTATGACTGTTGAGTGACCATAAATAATTCGATGCAATATATTGACAGCAGGGCCAGGGCCCTGATTCTACAACTCCATTGTGATGGCCTAGAAATTATTTCAATGTTAATCTTATGGAAGAAATTCATAGGCGACCGCAATGGAGTTGTAGAATCAGGGCCCAGGTGTGCCAGTGAATTACCTAAAACCCAGTGACACATCCACCTCGAACCTCTGACCTCCACCTCTGACCTTGTATTTTAGTGACCTATCTCTAATGTTAACGCGCATACAAATTGCGCTCAGGTGTGGACAATGGCGTAACCAGAATGAAATTTCGGGGCAAGGGGGCCAGACATTAAAAATATTTAGAAAAAACACAGTGGAAATAGGAGGGTTTGGTGGCACAGCCCCCGAGAAAAGTTTTTATCAAGGTCATTCGTTTTGATGTTATTTTGAATAGGTAATTTTCTTGAACTATAGGCTGTTATGCAAGTTCAAGGCGAGCCCCGGGAAATATTTGGAATTTTAACTAATTTCTAAGCATTTTGGTACATTTTCAAAATAATCTGTCTATTTATAAATGTTTTGTTCATTTTAAATGTGCTGTTTTTTTTAAAATAAATAAATGATTTCGGGGGGAGGCGCCCCCCACCCCCCACCCACTTCCCCCAATACGCCAATGGGTGCGTCCTGAATAGACCAAAACAGAAATGATAGTGCCATCTATATCCGGTTTGGAACTACGTACTAACTTCCGTGTGTTCCGGTGGTGACAAGAAATATCAATTTAGTTTTAATTCACACTTTTAAATAAACGGAATTCAAAATTCACCTATATGTAAATAAATAGTAGTATTCTTGATAATACATGATATAAAATGTACTTTCTTAAAATAAATTTAAAACAGACAAAAACAAATTTAAAAAAAACAAAAGAGCAACAATCGAAAATGAGATAACAGCCTTCTTAAGGGGGGTGGGGGGGGGGGAGTATACTGAATAATCTATTTTGTTTAATATATGGTCTACAGTGTTGAAACTTGCTGACGTTATCAAAAGACAATCACAAAAAAATAATCATTTAATATTTTTTTATTTACATTTTTTAAAAAAAAATTGGTGGAATTTAATTGTTATTTTAACAATCATTACTAAAACGCATTTGTAAAAAGTTGTAATGAAATAAGTCAAAATTTTTTATTTTTTTATTTTTCTATAATAAGTACTCAAGAGATTGGGGTATGGGTTTTTTATCACTACTTTTAAATTTCAAGTTATAATTTATTTATCAATCATGATATTTCAAACAATGAAAAATTTACATTTAATTTTTTTTTAACACTTCTATATGCTATACCTACATTCAAATGGATACCCCATTTTTTTTCAAGTAACTCCAAAGAAAATTCATTGAAAATTTCAGACAGTTTATTATTATATATTGGTTTTCATGGTTGAAAACATGAAAAAAGTAGTTCTTTAGTAAATCGGGTTTAAAGTTGGCAATGTATGAAGACACTATAGCTACGACTCACTTCTCTCTTGCTCCCTCGGCCATCAAGTGAGACAAATTCCTTTTTTTTAATTGAATAATGAAAATATATACTTTAAAAATATTATGAAGCAAAACATTTTTTTTCCCCCAAAAAAAATTTGATTTTTTTCAGTATACTCCCCCCTTAATGCAGTATCATTTTCGTATAAAGAATGCGGTGATTTAGAGATTTCACACGGCTCAAGGTGTAAAATTGTCAACTTCACGCATGCGCAGGAATTTCTGTTTTAATCAATTTGCATCGGAATGTGCTTCGGAACAACTGACTTGCAAATTAGTTAGGTTCTAAATTATTTTATAATTGCTTAGGACCGGCCTTGACCCTCTCAGAATAAATTGTGCTGGATTAACTAACTTTTGGATTAAATTAAATTGTTTCACTCATTTTGAGGTATCTGATTGGCTGTGCCGCCAATTTAGTCCAATATTTAGTTAATCCGGCCCAGATTACCTTTGGTTATACCGGCCCTAAGGAATCAAAAAACCCGGCCCTTAGACTTTTTAATAGGTACCATGTTAAATTTCTATTTGTTTTCATAAATTTAGAATAATTTACCAAATACTATTTGCCAACTTCGGAGTGGAAATGACATGGACCTACATTTAATAAATGTCACCTTCCTTCTCAGATGACAATAACTTGAACTCTTTTATTGAGGTACCTGTAGATTGTGAAGAAGCAATGTTCTGGGATCCCAGCTACATTGTGAAGCTGGAACCACAAGAACCAGAAGATGAGACAAATATCAGCAGTGAACTTAATGTTCATGCAGCGACGTTCAAACACACATTAGATGACGTCTCAACTGAACAAAAACCACAGTTCATTACTGACCAAGACTTGTTCAAGAGGCAAATAAAATCCGAACTGAATGTAGAAGTATCTTGCAATAACATTGGCATTCTTTATGAAGAAAATCAAACTCCTTAGCAAAAGCCACTGTTCAATATTGACCAAGACTTGTTCAAGAAGCAAATAAAATCCGAACTGAATGTAGACGTATCTTGCAATAACATTGGCATTCTTTATGAAGAAAATCAAACTCCTGAGCAAAAGCCACTGTTCAATATTGACCAAGACTTGTTCAAGAAGCAAATAAAATCCGAACTGAATGTAGACGTATCTTGCAATAACATTGGCATTCTTTATGAAGAAAATCAAACTCCTGAGCAAAAACCTCTGTTCAATATTGACCAAGACTTCTTCAAGAGACAAATAAAATCCGAACTGAATGTAGAAGTATCTTGCAATAACATTGGCATTCTTTATGAAGAAAATCAAACTCCTGAGCAAAAACCTCTGTTCAATACTGACCAAGACTTGTTCAAGAAGCAAATAAAATCCGAACTAAATGCAGAATTAAATAGCAATAACATTGGTCATCTTTATGAAGAAAATCAAACTCCTTAGCAAAAGCCACTGTTCAATATTGACCAAGACTTGTTCAAGAAGCAAATAAAATCCGAACTGAATGTAGAAGTATCTTGCAATAACATTGGCATTCTTTATGAAGAAAATCAAACTCCTGAGCAAAAACCTCTGTTCAATATTGACCAAGACTTGTTCAAGAGACAAATAAAATCCGAACTGAATGTAGAAGTATCTTGCAATAACATTGGCATTCTTTATGAAGAAAATCAAACTCCTGAGCAAAAACCTCTGTTCAATACTGACCAAGACTTGTTCAAGAAGCAAATAAAATCCGAACTAAATGCAGAATTAAATAGCAATAACATTGGTCATCTTTATGAAGAAAATCAAACTCCTGAGCATAAGCCTCTGTTCAATACTGACCAAGACTTGTTCAAGAAGCAAATAAAATCCGAACTGAATGTAGAAGTATCTTGCAATAACATTGGCATTCTTTATGAAGAAAATCAAACTCCTGAGCAAAAGCCACTGTTCAATATTGACCAAGACTTGTTCAAGAAGCAAATAAAATCCGAACTGAATGTAGACGTATCTTGCAATAACATTGGCATTCTTTATGAAGAAAATCAAACTCCTGAGCAAAAGCCACTGTTCAATATTGACCAAGACTTCTTCAAGAGACAAATAAAATCCGAACTGAATGTAGAAGTATCTTGCAATAACATTGGCATTCTTTATGAAGAAAATCAAACTCCTGAGCAAAAGCCACTGTTCAATATTGACCAAGACTTGTTCAAGAAGCAAATAAAATCCGAACTGAATGTAGACGTATCTTGCAATAACATTGGCATTCTTTATGAAGAAAATCAAACTCCTGAGCAAAAGCCACTGTTCAATATTGACCAAGACTTGTTCAAGAGGCAAATAAAACCCGAACTGAATGCAGAATTATCTTGCAATAACATTGGTCATCTTTATGAAGAAAATCAAACTCCTGAGCAAAAACCACTCTTTTGTATTGACCAAGAGTGTTTCAAGAGGAAAATTAAACCTGAACAGAACGAGAAAGGGGGTAGAGTTGAAGGAATCGAGTTGCTCTCATGTTCTAACATCAAAGTGGAAACAAGTCAGCCCTACAAGTCAGCTAGAAATGAATATTACAAGAGTAAATGTATGATGAAAGAGTGTTTTGTGGCTCTCAGTCGAGTAGAGTTTGACAATCAGCTGAATGAGAGCCTACCGGATGCATTGAACTCGCAGCTTCTTCCATCAGGCCGTGATGTCAAGACGTGTCCAGTGTCCAGCGCCAACTCTAATCATCTGGCACGCCACGTGCTTGTTCCTGCCACCGCCAGACACTTCGCCTGCGCACACTGCCCAGCCATGTTCAAGACACGGGACGACATTAAGCAACATCTAATCGAGCACCGGCTAACTCACACCACAGTCCAGTTGTTCTCCTGCAAACCTCACACCTCCAAGAGTGCAAGCAGAAACCAAGCAGCATACAAGAAGACGACTTCCTCTAAGAAGCCGCACCGATGTGCTGCATGTGAATATAGCACGTATAGGAAGCATGACCTCGTCATCCACCAGCGAATACATTCTGGCGAGCAACCGTACGCCTGTGATCTATGTCCATACAAGTCTACTTCCAACGGTACACTAACCAAACACAAGTTAGGACATTCCTCCGAGAAGCCGCACCGATGCGCTACATGCGAATATAGCACGCGTTGGAAGCCTGACCTTGTCCGCCACCAGCGCATACATTCGGGTGAGCGACCGTACGCCTGCGATCTTTGTCCACACAAGTCTACTTCCAACGGTACACTAACCAAACACAAGTTAACACATTCCTCTGATAAGCCGCACCGATGCGCTACATGCGGATATAGCACGCAAATGAAGCATTACCTCGTCATCCACCAGCGCAAACATTCGGGCGAGCGACCGTACGCCTGCGATCTTTGTACACACAAGTCTAATACCAGCAGCAACCTTGCTCAACATAAGTTAAAACATTCCTCTGAGAAGCCGCACCGATGCATTACATGCGAATATAGCACAAACTACAAGAGATGCCTCGACGAACATCAGCGCATACATACTGGCGAGCGGCCGTACGCCTGTAAGCTCTGCACCTTCACATGTGCAAGTACCAGCGGACTGACCCAGCATAGCAGGACACATTTAGATGTGAAACCTCTCCAGTGTGCTCACTGCGATTACGCGTGCACAACTAAGAGTCACCTTGTAGTTCACATGAAGCGTCACCAAGCTCACTTCTAGCAGGTGAGTTTGTTATTAGGCTATCTCGATCAATTAGCTTGATCGGACATGTTCAGAAATGATAATCTTGCTATGACTGTAACTTGACTATGTTATGATACAATAGATTCAGGTCGTTTCGCTTTCTAAGTTGATTTCCAATTTTTTAAATGTATATTTTTATTCCAGATTCGTAAGACAGGACAAGATATGAAACGTTTTGAAATTGTTTCAAATTCATAATACTTTGAGTCTACTTCTTCTTCAAAAACATCTGGCAGTCTCGAGTTATGGATGGATACGACAGTCAGGAAAATGTTTGTGAATCACCCGGATGGATTTTATATATAATTTAATTTTAATTTTAGGTTCGATAATTTTTTCCATGTTCATCATCTATGAGAGATTATTTGCTATCTTTAGGATGTTGAGCTATCTTAATATGTAAATTGTGTCATCTGAGTTCACTACTAAATAAAAATACTATTACAAAACAATTTTTATAGACGTTTGTGTCATTGCATTTAAACGGCATTCAGTGGATATTTGTATTTTAAATCGTAGCTTCGAGTAAAAGCAGCAGCCAAGTCTCCTCTCGTAAAAATAGAAATGTGAAATCTAAATATTCAGAATTGAAAACTAGTATGTTTGTTCGTTAGGCTGATTGGAATTGAACAAATCATTTTTAGATAAAGTGTTGACTTGTCCTTGTTTGATATTGCTTAGTTTCAATGCGGAATGTGTTGACTCATTTGCCCTTTTTAGGAGAGTCTGCTTCTTTTACTTACACGGAGTGTTTTTTATGAGGACACATTAAGTTTCTTCCTACAATATCATTGCATTGCAACTTATCCAAAAACCTTGTATTCCACCTTGAAGCCTAGAATAGCCTAACCTTGAACCTTGAATACCTTGAACCATCCACCTTGAATAAAACCTTGAAGATCAATAATCCAGCAGGATAAAATATTGAATGTACACCTTTTTGTATTATTACGAATTAAAATGCTTCTATTCGTAAAAGTGAGTATATGCTATCTTTACTTTATCTTCATTCAAGTATTCTATACTTTACATATTATTATTTTCCTAATCTGTGGTTGAGCTGACGACTAGCTATGATTTCTAGATGTGTAAAAGAGTGTAGATATGCAAGCGCACATTGGTTTTCCATTATGCTGGCTGCTTCCAAAATAAAATGCCCCCCCCCCCCCCCCCCCAACCTCTTATGAATACCTACTATTCTCTTATCCACGCTCTTCTTTGTGTTGTCATATTCGCTTTTCTCTTATTTTCTCCCAACACTGTCGTTCCGTTGATTCATGGTATAATGTTGTAACAATATGTAAATGGTAATGTAGTAATGTAATATGTAAAGGTTGCGCAAGGAAAGTGTATGGTTTGGGTAAAACTGTATGTTAATGTTTTTTTTAAATAAATAAAATTATATTAAAATTGAAATTGAACACAATACCTAATCATTTTGAAGTGATCTATAAAGGTGCTGTGCTTTATTTATGTAATGACCCATTTTGACAGCAAAATAACATTAATAGGTATCTCAACAATTTCCACTAATCAGTGGATTTTGTTAAAAGAAATAAACGTAACATTTATAAATGTCTTCTCAAGAAAGATATGAGTGGTGTTCAAAATTTCAGATCAATTTTAATCGGAGTGCAGACAAAAAAAATATAAAAAAATCAACAGTTCTACTGCATACCGTTGGTACGGCGCTCTTATTGAGCGAGCGACTTCTTTTGAATTTTTTGACGTGTTGACAATTAGGTACCTCTTATTTTTTTGTCTTCTACCTGGAGCAATACAAGTCGCTCCGTATCACCGATCGATCCTTAATTTTTCACACTTGTAAAGACCACCTTTTCTGTTTGCAGACCCTAATTTTTTGAAATCCGTTCATTTTTTAAAATTTAAATAAATATCTCCTGATAGGTTGAAAAATTAAAAAGGACTTCAAGAAATCTGTTAAACTCATATTTTACATGATCATAAAGACCAACGTTGTCTCTTATTTTACAAATTTTCATCCCAATCAGTTAAAAACATATGCATTTATGGATATTTTCAATAGCTGTCAGAAATGAAGTATAGAAATGAATGTTTTTCCACTGCAACAGAATCTGATTTGCTTTAAAAAGCGTGTTCACATGATATTTTCAAGTTTCAATGAAAAGCAGATACTTTTATGTTGATTGATTGGATCATATTTCAATTCAATATGGATGTATATGTTTTCTGTGCGTTGTGTATACAATTCCGGTTCGAGAATTTCACGTACTGGTGCTCGCTCATCAACGCGTTACAGGGAGCGTTTTCCTAGTTATAATTTTGATGATTGTATATGTTCAGATTGTCAGTACTCTGTTGTCCAACTTTTATTTCAGTTTTGTACAATACCTAATACAAATTTGTAATGATACTAATTTTTCTCCAAAATTCTGTTAAATTTTTAACTAAGTTTGTAATTACATTCCACTGAGTATATTATGCTAATAACAATCATTTCACAAGAGTTTCCTTCACATGCACCCGACGAAAAACACAGAATTCGTGGAAGCTTCCAAACACGTCGTGCTGAACGTCGGTTCAGAGGGCGGTGAATTCGTCGATGATGCTGATGAAGCCGGCTGCTGCGAGATCGTGTTTCAATTAGGATGATCGAGAGGCTGTGGCTCCAGACAGCTTCGGATTACTGCCTCTTATCTCGAATGATGATCGATTACGCACATTACGTGTTCGCGAGTGCGTATTGGAAAGTAATACGCGGGATCATACTAATAGAGAGATGCGACGAACGAAATAGAGATTAATGTTGTGGGATGAAAGTTACAATGTATATACTCGTTACTGCATTGCTGTTATTTGCAGTGATTTTTTTTCACTGAAGTCTCGGGTATTTACTGGACTTTCTGAGCCTGTATAATTAGTACGTGCCAATAGCTTTGCAAGGTCCTGACATTAAAAATAGCGCATGGATTCCAGAATGTGCATTTTTTAAATCATTATTATCACTAGATTAAATATATAATTCACTTAAATTAAACCCCGCTAAGCAATAAAAAATATGAAGCTTATCAGCAGGAGTACACATAAACATAAACATACCGTTATGTTACTGTGCATATTACTGTAAATGCTTGGATGTTCTTCCAATATTACCACTGATATTGAAGCACAACTATGTATAATGACTATTATGAATAACTTAAGAAGAAATAGGTAAACGGTGAAGAGGTGAAGCAGCTGAAGAGAAGAGATGGATGTATGGAAGATCAACGACTCGATTGTTGAATACAGACCAATTGTGTACCTATTTTATGTGCTCAATAAATTACATTATTGTTATTATTATTACATTTAATTACCAGTCACTTATTATGCTGAAATTATGTGAAAATTAAAGCCATATAGAATATGTTTAAAACATTAGATAATTATACTCTTAAGTAAAGAAAAATTGGGTTCATAAAGCTCCCTATTTTAATCTGCATAACTCCATGTAACTCATCCATAAATTAAACAAATTATACACTATTTCTTTTAGTTTGAACCTTTGGTTTGAAAGAAATTGTTAAAGCATAGTAAACACGCATAAATATACCATCAAATGAAACCATTTGTGTAGATTCTATTCCTTCTTATCTCGTGGTACAGTTAGTATGTACCTTTAGAAATAAATCAATAAAACATGTATTATATGTAGCTCAAAGGTAGAAGGGTGGACGTCCATTCAATGATTCTTTAGGTGAGCCCATAAACAAGTATTTCTGGGTGCCTCTAATCATATTTGTAATGTTGACATGAGTCATTATGTAAGGGAATACTTCAATATAACTGTATTTGTTGAAATCAGTCAAATGGCAGTTGCTAGAGCTTAAATACATCATTCCAAAGTGCCTAACGCAAAATCTAGAAAATGGACTCCCGCCCTTCTACTTATGAAACACTAATGTTTCATTTTCCCACACACGCAATAAATTGATCATGTTACCTCCGTAGTATCTAATTATAATATTATGTATAATATTACTAAATTGGTGTGCAATCAAGTAACACACTTGGAATAGTATAATTAATTGGGCAGCGTCCAAGTCGGTCGAAATCTCCGGAGACTTGATCTGCTTCCAGTTAGCATCCCTGCATATCTATACCTCCACTGCAGACTCTTGCCCCAAGTTTTCCTGACATGCACTAATTAACTTATCGAATGATTGAGGTAGATGAGTCGGTCGGGCGGAGGAGAGAGTTGACTGATGTATGGCCGGCATCTGTGAGAGATGCTTTCCCAGCATCCAGGTCCAGATGAGGTGATCGCTTAATTAGTCTCTATCTATCCTTCACGCCACGAACAAGGGGCAACCTCCCTGTCCTCTGCCCCCCCCCCCCCCCCACGACTAGCGAGCTCCGTGAATTGAGACAAATTAATGAAGCGAGCATCAGTTCTGTACGCAAAGTTAGGAGATGAAGATATACTCATTTCCATGTGTCAGTTTATGAAAATATAGTAATGTTTAATTCTAAAGTTAGAACAGTCTGTTTTGTTTGCGTCGAATGCCTCCTGGGTTTGCGTGTAGGCTTACATGGACAAGAAAATAATGTAACATTCGTCTAGAACAAGACATTTTCTATGCAGATGATTGTTTTATATTCTTACACTTCTTCATTTATTCTCGAGCACTTGCCCTGCGAGAGAAGGGGGATAGAATAAACAAAAAAAATACTTTATTTTATGCGTGTTTTAAACTATTATGTTATCAATAATACACTTTTAAGTCGAGTTCAGCTTTTATACCTTGAAAAGGACTTTTGACAACTGTATTTGAACCATATTTGAATCGATATGTCAATAAATTGAGCCTTTTGTGTGTATTCCATTTCCGCCCTTTAATATTAAGACTAAAAACGACTTTACATATTACTTATTGTAAACCAAAATTGCTGTTTTTTTCAACGAAAACACACGATAATACAACGAAAATAATATTAAATTATCATTATGATTTTGTTTAGGTGTTTTGAAAAGTGAAAGGAGTGTCATACTTATTATCATTAAAAACCTTGTTGCTATTATCTCAAATCCATTAAAGATTTGGAGTAAAATGAAGATTAGGATCCAAAAGAATTAATTAATTTAAATCTTATTGATGCGCTGTCACATATTTTCTGCTGTAGCTAACCCAGTGCAGATGTTCGATGGAATAACTCCCACTCTTCCGCTGCAGTGTTCTGTATCGGCCTAAGAGATACTAAACATGAGAGTGGTGTATAGTGAGTTACTGAGCAGCGGATATTGGTTTCTCTTGCAGCGATCTCTTAACACCTCTGGTAACTTCAATTCCCTCCACTCGTGAACTCTCATCGCCCAAGAGAAATGTACCACGACGCCATTTTATACACGCCGAAAGAAAAACTTGCCGAGGAAACTTAGGAACAAGGAGAATCTGATTAAAATGCGCTTTTTTAAGTTGACAATAAATAAAATTATCACCTTGGCAGGTTTTGAAATATTAAAAATTTTACAAATGGTGGCAGATGTGGGACATTTAAAAAAACTTTCTTATAATTCCATAAATAAATAATATTTTAAAAATTCGTTTTCATTTTAGGATACTGCAACCACAAGAAGGTATGGAAAGAGCTTTGATTATTTAAATGACGAATATTTTTTTAAAATTTATAGTACCTCCCACTTATGTTAACATTCCAGTGCTAATCTCAATTATGCTTAATGGATAGCAATAAGAACGCCATTAATTGATCATCTATTGGAAATTATTCAACTACCGTTATTAATGTATACCAGCCTGAATGTTTGGTGAACATATGGTTCGACGTTCGGTGAAAAGAATTATTGAAATTTTTAGATGTTTAGAACAAACAATTTGTATTTTAATGAACATGAAGGATGAAAGTGTGTATTCTTGAACTCAGCTATAAGCAGATCAAGCTCGAGATAGCTGTACCTGTGTAGATGACAATAGCAATGAGGTTAATATGATAGAGCAGAAGACGTCATTCCCTTGAATCATGCAACCAAATGTCTTTTCTCTTCTACCTTAACTTCTGCAGAACGCTGTTATTGCAAAATAAGACAGAGAAAGCTAGAGGGGAGTCGCTGAATTGTGTAATAAGAACCTGAACCTATTCTCCCATAATCTATATCGGTGGTTTTCTATTCTACCCCCGTCCCTCCACCCTCCACCCCCCATCCAGTGCTCACTATATGGTCCAGAATGCATTTGAGGTTGCTGTTTGGAAATGGCAGAGTGGGGGAAGTAAAGAGTGGAACACAATTTTATGAAAGTTTAGTGCGACAGGCGCGAATAAAACCGTAGAATTGTTGGGACAACGAACTTGTATCGACATCGAGCAAACCTTCGCAACTCCCCAAAGACTTGAAAAGTAAAGGAAAACCTTACTTTTCAAATAACAGATGGGAAACACGTTACCTATAGAAATTTGAAATATATTTTCATCTATTGAAGGTGTCAAAGGTGTTTCGAAAGGATCAGAAATCACTATCTGGGTAGAGACCTGGTCTGCCTTCCAATTTTTCTATATATTTCCACTCACCAATTTGACATATTTTTTCTGTTTCCGTGTTTCATAGCGTCAGGTTGTACATTTTTCATGCACACCGATACACGGTGGAAATTGATTATTATATATTCTCAGTCATTTTCATCCCAATATTTTCCGCAGCATGAGTAATGATTGCTGGGTGTTTTACACGGTATCAAAATGGCGTCTGCTCTAGGACACTTTAAGCATATTCTGCGACACATCTGTCGGACTTACGCCTCTCAAACGCAATACTTTACACCCCCCTCCCCCCCCTCCCCACAGCCCACATCGTTACAAAACCGATCGAATATGTATTTTCTCATTAATATTACATTAGTCTAAGTTGGAGCGCCTTCGCAGGAAAAACCTATCGACTTTCCGATGCTAACTGACTGATGGTACGCAAACGATTGCAACTAGAAAATTCCGAAAATAACGCAATCATATAGAATGGTAATAGAATAGCAATAAAGATTGATGGTTTGAGCTTGAAAACTCAATGATATATTATTTATTTTATGCAATATACATAAAAATTTATTTTCGTATCACTTATTCCTTTTTCAATTGGTTTTGTAACATTTTATTTTTCATTCAATTTATATTGTACATTTTAAATTGGATTTTGTTGCTTATGCTAACGCTTTTATAATACATGAACGAGTAGGACCATAATATATAATGATCAAACGAATGAATAACGTGTTATAATCTTGGTACAAAGAAATATTTTGTCTGGAATGCGAAAATAAAATAAAATAAAATAAAATGATATGATAGCAATAATATATGTATAAAAATCATGTAAGCGTTTTAATTTCGTATTCTAAATCACAGGATAGATCAAGATCATCTCATAACATCATCTATTCCAGTAAAATAGTAGAATTCATAATATGTTATCATTTATAATTCAAATCTGACAATCATTTCCAATCACTCCTCTAAAAAGTTCCGCATCCAAACATTGGCGCATTTCTCTAAACAAGCTTCATCAATTGAATCCATGATACAGCCAGTTCCGAAAGAGAAGCGTAGATAAGTAACACGTAACCCTGCATGGACCCACGCCTCTGCTCCTCAGGGCATCTCAAATTGATTCAGACATTACCTTAGAGAGCCTCGCGACCGAATATCTCGCTCTTTTTGCCACGGCCCGCCATAAAACATGCCGCAACAATATGCTATGCTGTTTGCCATCTATGTGTGTACTGCTGCTGATTCACTGATCCTCCACAGGGAGCGCGCGGAGCACGTGATCAGGGTGGCGAAATAGTTTCACACCCTTCTATAAGCCAGGATTTATCCGAGGGGTACACCACTGTGTGACTCTAGTTCTGTTTTATTTATAGTTGGACATGTGCACTAGACTAATGGTCGCTTGTGGTCGGTAGGCTTATTGTAGTCCTCTCTGCGGGTGTGTTAGACCCATTTGTAAAGTTATTGTATTGTATTTATATTATTGGGATTTGTTTCAATGTTTGGATAACTAATCACTTGTTTGTTAATTGGGTTTGTGGCCGGTGAATACGTGTGTATCCTTCCCGTAATGTCCCGTGTATACCCGAATATTTGCCAGGCCACTTTAAAGCATACATCGTTACAATTACGATTATTTCGGCACTTAGTGTAGGTATATAAAAGCAAAGTTTTCATTTTTAGCCAGTCTCCCATGAGAAATGATGAGTAAAAAGGGACCTATCTATTTTTACTCTTTTGACACTCCCTAGTTTATCTCATCTCTTTAGTGTCAAAATGTCAAACAATTTAAAAATGAAATTATGCATGGATAAGCAGTTTTACTGACTAATGAGCCAAATTTGGGTTATTTTCTTGTTACAGCTGGAATTCTGTATTATATTTTATTCATCAGCTTACTGTACTTAAAGCATTCAGTAAAGTTTAAAATAAATCGAAAGAAAGGTTCGGTAAAATCCGAATATTTAAAAACATTCCAGCGGGGATTGGTAGGAGTGGAAGATGTAGTTGACGATGATGAAGAGGATCCAGAAGACGAACAAACGTCATGCCCGGCCCGCCGGTTTCGTATAAATAAGCTCTTGAATAGCGTAAGTTTTGATTCTATAAATAGATTGAAAACTCCAAGATGCAGTGAATTTTCGGACATGCATTAATTTCTTGATTGGTTATATTTAATTTTTTAGCATCGATTTTCGGACATTGTGGTATTTGTTGCGTCACATGAAGGCTAATCAAAACTTACGCTATTCTGGTAGGACAACCTATTTCCTACCCAATGTATTTGGAAATGAATAAAGATTATTATTATTCCAATCAACCATCCATCAAAGAACAAAGCGTAATAGACCACATTTTAAATTATTTAGTTAGCTCTGCTTTTCAAAAAATTTCATATGCAGTACCGGGATCCTAATGTCTATTCATGTTATGAATATGATCCATTGTTGAAAAACACTAATAGATACGAGGATCACGGTACTGCATATGAAATTTTTTGAAAAGAAGAGCTAACTAGATAATTTAAAATGTGGTCTATTATTTAAATCTACTTTTTGATCATACATATCAAACTATACGGATAATTCTATTACTTAGCCGAGGTGCCGGGTTTCTTCATGAGACACCCGCGGAGGTGCCGAGTTTCTTCGTGCATGAATATAACATTATATAATCGTGCTGGACACACCAGGTTTATCACCTAACTTTTTAATGACGGCTAGACTCAACCAAATTACTTGTAACGAATATCGTGAAAGCATTTCTGTGTCTTTCATAAATAATTTCACGTGATAACGTTTGATTATCCTCCCAGTTGTAGTAATTAATAACAGTATCCGCCCAGCAATCTTGCTTCGCTACTTGCACTGCATCGCGTCCAGGGCACAAGCCCTTCACCTACTTTCACGTCCTCCATGGAAAACTAATTAACAAAGTGATTTATTACATTCTAAAGTACCTGGAATTACTCAGTTGGGTAGCTTTTCACGTTGAAAATCAAGCAAATCACGGTTTGAACATTTTTTAATGTTTCGACAGTAATGTGAGCACAGAAACAATTAAAACCTTATTGAAAATATGTAGGCATAAATATCCTAATTTATTATAGTATGGAAATGTAAACATTAAGCCGTAAACTACCAGGGACTCGAATCATCATTATCTGATTTGGTACCAGTTCTCAAGTTCTCAGTTCTCTACTCATGATTCAAAGGAATATAAAATGGATGAAAGTTTAATGGAATTACTCTATTTGGACTTCGTCTTGGTTATGTAATGGACATGGCACTGATTTCGCTGGATTGTGAATAGACAACACAATTCATATTCCCTAAACTCTCATATTGTCAGCAATCAGTACGCAGTACAGTCAGATACAAAAAAAATCCACTAAAAAGCTTTTACTAAATTAAAGGTCCAATTTTTAATATGTGTATAAACAAATTACATAACAAAAAAATTAATTGAACAAAATACTTTTTTCTTAAGTGGGTACTATTTATTTATTACAAATGTCTAAAAAAAATTAGGTTAGGTTCCGTTTCCGGATCTTCGGGGAAAAAATGAAAACCTTACCGATTATATTTCCAAAATTAGACTAGTTCTATGCTGATCAAGTTCAAATCGGGTCCCTGCAAAAAACAAGTCCGCGTAAATGCATTATTTAGGAATTCTTTTCAGTATTTTCAATCTTACAATTCTCACAGCACAAGAGTGTGAATATTGTTGTTCTCTAGGTTGAAATTGTACACCCTTGTCGCGCACCTAACCCTCCCGAAATGTCACACGTGAGGCGACCGCATCCTAATGAAGTAATGACGTAATCGCGGCGTCAATCGGCGTCACGTCAAGTTATCTAATGAGGCGTCTCGACGTCGTTTGTATATCGGCGTCATGATATCAACCGCAGGGGTGTGGTCTCAAGTGGAGACGAACTAGACTCGAGCGCTGTTGCAAACATATTGACGCGTTTTTATTTCTATCTAGGGCATAAAGTCAATTCGAACAATATAAACAAGAGTAACAACTGTGTTTGTGATAGAACTGATTTAGATATGTTGTGGAAATGCTTCCGAATAGTTTTCTGACAACTAAAACTATTTGTGTGTAAAGTAAACTATGAGAACTATGAGACTATGAGAAAGTAGACATTTGGATCGTGTCATTCCATTTTAAATAAACACTACTTATTTTCTAAGTTCTCAAAATTTACCAAATTTGTTATTTAGCCAATGAAACTATTTATACGATTCATTTTGTCTAGAAATATTTGACATTTCATAATAAAATGTTTGCCTTTTTGTTTGATTTTAGTTTATCCAATACTTCATTCTATATTCAATACTCTCTATTCTTTCATAACTTCTTTCAATATTTAATTCAGCAAGAAATTGCACCAAATCAAACCATTGATATTTTTGTCTCTTGAGGTGGAAATATTCAATATTTAATTATTTAATTGTTGTAAATACATCAGTTTAAACATAAATGTAATTACTATAGCGTATGAAGCGTATATCTTAATTAGTAAACTTACAAATGTCTTACAACCTAAATTCTTACAGAAAATTTTTAAAAAATTATTATCTTTCAATTTTAAACCAAATGCATTTTAAACTTCATTATTTTTATAAAATTTTACAAAAATGTGATACATTTCATTTACACTTTACACATTATGATCAGGCTAATTATTAGCTTTTAATTATAAAACTCCCCATCCCACCCTGTCTATGTTGACACATTATACTTGTGTCTAAAACCAGGGGGCTTGGTTTAGCACGTTATAGTGTCGAGGCCCTCAGTTTTGATTGCTAGTACTTAAATACATACTTGACAAGTAATTACACTTTAGATGTAACCCTTTCCGTTGATGGCGGCAATCTCTTTAAATTAGTCATGAGCAAGCCGCGAGGTTTGCTTATTACTTATTCACAGTCCTTTAATAACATCCATAAAAGTCGACGAGAAACTTAATGAGAATGTAGGCGCGGATAATTGAAGATTACGTTTTTAACTTGCTACGTCGAAATTGTTGGAGATTGAAGTTTAAGACATAAAGTGTGTGAATATACATGAATATTTAAACACAGCAAGGAGTTCATTTTTTTAAGGGTTGGACGAAACAGTTTTATTATTAATTCCTAGTATCTAAGTTTATTGCATTTTTGTTACCACGAAATTAGTAATTAGCAAACAAACAACATGATTAATTTTAATAAGATATGGTGCAGTAGCTAAAGATGCGCAAAGTATTTGACCTTAGATTTACATTTTGAAACTTTCCTTTGGTTGATAGCAATTAATGTCAGTATTAAAGGGTATTACTATCCATGCCATGAGATATGGGGAATAGAATCTATATAAAAAGCTTAAATATAATTGCGTTTTAACAGATTCAAAGTCTTCTCAATAAGGATTTTTGACAAGTTAGAAGAAGTAAAGAACCCTAAGAAATGATTCATGATATTGATAGGCATATTTTTCAACAAAGTTAAGCAAATATTGTTGCAAATCCAGTCTTAAAGTAGAGAATACAGTTTCGAAGGAAATTTCATTGGGATAGGTACACCAAAGATTTCAACGAATTCTGTTTTCATTTACCAAAACAATTTCACATTTATTCCTACATTGACGCTCTCGTTGATTTATAAAAGCTTCCACATTTTGATCGATTTCATTCTAATTTATCTGTATGTCTATTCATTTCCATCGGTCCGTGTTTTTCATCTTTCTGATTGATTGAGCAATGGTCCAATCACAGTGAGGTGGGACTGGAGTGAGGCTGGTAACAAGCGCTCGGCGGTGGCGGCTCTGTTCGCCAACTTACAATACACAGGTGGCCGTTAGTGAGTGACCCTTGTCGATAATTTGTCACCATCCGCCGGCAATTTCATCAGGAAATCACCAGATTCAAATGTCGCGTGTAAAACAATGCAACTGTACTCTCTGGACTGGAGAAAGTGGAACAAAACTGTTGATATAACCAGTACATTAATTTAATTTGTAAAAATTAAATTCTATTTGTAAATTTACAAAAAAAAAATACAAATGATGAGACAAATTAATTTAATTTGTCTCATCTTTTGTATTTTTCTTTTGTTTCCTTTCATATTTTGCTGTTTACGCGTTTAGTTTCATCCTGAAGAAGGCCACAGAAGGGTGGACGAAATATTGATTTATAATAAAAAAATAGTTTGTAAAAAGTCTTAATAGTTTTATTTGAATTAACATCCAAACTAATGAAGGGGAAAAAGCATCTTTAAAATGTCAATACATCTTCTAATAAATCTTAAGATGTTCTTCACATCATAATTGCATTCTTTAAGGTACAAATTAACAGAGAGTAGAAATGTAATTGAAAAAGTTATTAAGAGTGCACAATAAATGTATTCTATCAGTACCACGATTCACACAAAAATACTAAATTTTTAGGTTATGTGTGTATACAATTTTTAAGTTGTCAGCAGTCCTTTTTAATTTAAAAATGACCAAACAATCTTGTTAACCTATAAGTGTAAAGTGAATTTCGACAATTAAGAAAAAACAAATAAAACTACAAGTAAACAATAAACCTTAAATCCAAAGACTCAACATTAGAAGAAATTAAACTAGGCATGGGAAAATTTAAGTTATTCTCGTATAAATCACAAAATTAAATAAACTGTTCCTAAAATTATCGGAATGTAACTTTCTTCGCACAAATTAAAATTATTCGAGCTTTTTGGTGAAGAAAATTTAAAAAAATTATTCGAGTTAACGTCCGACGGTAGTTTATTACAATTTTCCAAAGTGAAAATGTATTTTCAATGAGCATGCAGAAGATTCGCACTGGATGGTGAGTGAACATTTATCATCTCCTCGGTCCATAACTGCAGGTCAGATGTGTTTTCATTCCGGAGGCGCCACTTGGGGGCAATAGCGCCACTCAATCGCCCCTCACACGGCGCGCGATTTACCTGCCACTCGCCCAACCTCTCGACACCGGAATGCAATTATTTCGTTTATTTGTAATTTATTCGTAAACTCAACAATCAAACGATTACATCCGTCCCACTGGTCCTTCAGTGCACATGTTTTTACAAGATGAAAAATGTTTCAGATTAATCTACGAATCGGATTTACGAAAGGTTGCACCGAAGTATTCTAATTTATTGATGATAAAACTCATGAAATTATCAGAATTTTGATTTGATTTTGTGATCTTTTCGACAGCATTACAATTCCCTTATAGCATTATAACCTATCCCTGACTAATTTCGGAAGATATATGCTCTTGAAAACCCATAATATTGCTTGAATTGAGGAAAGATCGAATTTTGATTGGAATTTCTACGAGAATGTAATATTAGCATTCCAGATACGAAAATTTCCAAATGAAGAATATATTTGAATTTTCCTGACATTTCGTAAACTCGTTAACATCTATAAATCCTTGTAATGTTGCTCTTCAGGGCAGACGTTGCTGTGTAGTTCGTATATCTGACTGAGAAGAACAAAGCAAGTCTTTGGGGATAATCTATCGTCAATCGCAGCCTAAACCAGAGCCAGCGATAAGTTTAAAAGTCTGGCGGCTACTTTATCTTGCGTGTTTTAAAAAAACCAAGGAGCTAAATAAATGGATGTCTCTATAATATGTTTATCGTTCCCCATTTTCTTTATACTCGAGGATATAAAAAAGTAAGTTTTAAAAAGTAGTCCCAGGGGTGATGTGCGAGAGTATGCACATATAAATGCAATATGCATTCATAACTTTTTAAACAAGGAACATATGATATATCCTAGCAGACGAAATACAGCCTATGGGCACAGACTAAAAGCGAAGTTTACAATATTCATATTGTTTATTCTTGTGATAAAGGAAAGTTCGAACAATCAATTTCGTCGTCTGAAAGCTCGCATCTAAACCGAAGAACATAACCAGAAATAACCCGAGTGCGGTTTACGAAACCCATCTCTAAATCGAGTCAGCTTATGAAAGTGGTCGTCGTCACGTGACATCATCATCTCACGGAGAAGTGGTCATCTTAATTGCAAACCCTCCCCCTCCCCTCCCCACTCCGTCCAGCATCTGCATATCACAGTATCACGTAGATACAGCGCGGCGTCGTGGAATGGGGTGGAGGACTGCTACTGGGGATGGCCTTAACAAGGTTTCCACTCGGCTGAATATTGAGTTTTCCTCTGTTACATCACACCGGCAATCCAGGGCCAACTAGCCACTTGCCCGGGCCATGCCGAGATTCAAACCCCACGGGGCTACACAGGAAATCAAATTGCGTTCGGATCGCGAGATCCGTATATCCGAGGAGTCAGTTTTATACAGAAATTGTGTATATTGCTTTACCATTCCGCCATAGTTGGGGAAATCAGAGTAGGTTGAGGCGAGTTAGTTGGGTTAACTCAACCGATATCAAGTTGCAATTTCCAGCCAGAATCTTGCGACTCGATTTAACCAGTTTCTACTGAAACAAGAAGACCATGTAGAATTGAGTTCAAAAGCAAAGATTTAGATCCAAACTAAATGTTAGACGAATCCTCATAAACTTTTTATTAAAACCCTTCTCGTTTGAAGAGATTATTTGACGCTTCCGTGAAAGCGTAAAGCTTGAGCGTGCATCTCTGCTTCTTGCGAGAACTAACCGATGTTAAAGAGTCGTCCATAGATCTCTCCAGGTATTTCCTCCAGAGATCGGCAACACTCTGGAGAGGAGATGAGCTAGCCGAGAAGAAGGAAGATACCACTGCTCGAGACTTGTGTTATATAGGGAATCGCGCTCGTTTGTTCTCTCTTGGGTGCCATGATTCTTGCCATAGAGCGCACGGTGTGGAGCGAATTCCTTCTCATCCTTTCCCTTTTATTCGATGCTTTCCTTTACTCTTAGTTTACCCTTCGTCTTTGCCGAGGCCGAACTTAGGGCTACGAAGAATCAACTGACAATTGAACTAAATCCAAAAACAAGAAAGAGGTATCTAGCTAAAAAGTATCACTGTTCTTATGTTCTCTGTTATCTTAACACTAAAACCTTTCCTAGAACTAACTTTACTTCTTATTCAGAGAAGAGAATAAAATGAGTAAATGACTAATCACTTTGCTATTGATTTATAGTAGAATTCGATCAATGACAGCTATAGTGAAGAAGATATTTCAATTCTTTGTACTTAAAATACTTTTGTATAGACTAAATTAAATTAAACAATATTGTTGCCAGAGTCAATTGACATAATCTTCCACACAAATAATTGTTCTTCACAAGTGTTGAACTGATTGATCGGTGGTTAGATGAAAGCGATGTTTATTGGCCTGGAATCAAGAAGAACCTTTGCTCGGAGCCAAGGAATTTTACTCTTGGGTGTCGTACAATTTGAACCACCGCCGCCCTCGCCGTGGTTCGAGGAAATCACCGCCGCCTGAGAACACATTTCCTCCAGCTAGTGATGATTTTTTTCAATTTCATCGATACGATCTGAGATAGTTTTGACATGTGGTCCCACAAATAATAGATCTTAGCAATCGAGTTAGTGAAACTCTTTCTCACACTTCGAGACATTTCCATTGAGATGCGAGAGCTGAAAGATTTCAAAACCTTACTTTGAATTGTAAACAAATTATTGTATCCATTATAAATGTACGAATTTATAACAATTGTGTTCACATTTAAAAGTGGCATATTTCATATTGTCATATATCACTACAAACACTTATATGTAGGTTAAGGTTTACTTTTATTTCATTGTTGTCTATTGACGACTCTCCAGAAACTTCTCTGTTGCCAATGAGTGTGAAGATGTTTGGAAAATGATGTTGAAGAAAAAATTAAGAAATGTTGCACCTCTTGACTGAGAAAACCAAAGAAAAACCTTAGGTAGTCAGTAACGTCGACTTCGGGAATCGAACCCCGGCCACCGAATAGCTGAAATTATTTTTTACTTTTGCGTACCTAATGGTTTTCTGAGAAATATACAATTTTCGTAATTAAATCGTTAATATCATCATAAAATTAATTCAAAAATAAAATAATTCAAAAATATAATTAATAAACAATCCTTTCACGTCAAAGCATACATTTCGCACGGCACCTCCACTATCAGACACTTCAAACACTGTTTAACAATGTTAACTATTCCGGGTGATGTCATCATCTATGATCTAAATATGATCCCAAGTTAGTAGCACTCCTAGTTGAGGAGATGTAACAAAGAAGGTCTCCGCTCCGCCAACCGAGTTTCCTCTCTAAGTTTCTAGTTTGTGTGGCTTCTTAGTTCTTCGTGCGGTTTCAACTCAGCGGAGACCGGGTCCGCCATGTTTGACGTCATCCAGAAACATGGCTTCTTACCTTTTAGAAACGACGAAGTAAATTGGTTTATGAGAGTTTATAACCATGTGTGGGCGGACAGCGACATATAAACGTCACGGGAACACAACTCGCTGAATGATGCATGTGTAACGAGTCGGTTGGTGAAGGAGAGGAGGAAAGACGATTGAGTTAGTCGGAAGAAGTTATGGCGATGAGTCCGGCGATATTTCACTCGCGTTGAGCGTGTCGGGATCTGATCGTCACTTGTCACGCTCTCTCTGGCTCGTCACTTTGGCAGCAGAGCGAGATCAACTCCTTCGCCATGAGATCTGGCTGGTTGTACAAGTTGATAAGGTCTACTTAAGACGGCTGAGTAGTGAGTTTGACCTTGAAGAGTTTTTTTATCGATTTTTATCAGTATCTTTCAAAAATGGAATTGTTAATAAAATAAGGCTTTGTACGAGTCTTCAGAACAGTTCAATGAAAATAACTTCTTAGCTTGGAATGGTTTATTAGTTTTATTTTGTCCTACAGACGTAGTAGTGCATAGTGCCTAAAATATATATTGATTTATGTTAGTTTTGCAGGTAGGTATCGGAGCAATAAAATCTTCTACGAAATGTTGATAAAATATATCTTGATAAATCAAGTCTATAGAGGTTATGGTCATTGGGACCAACATTATCGGTATTTTTGCCAATTTTCAGACTAATCTGTTATCTTTAATAGTTATTGTAATTTTATAGAAATTGTATTCTATAAGATCTTGAATTATTTGAAAAATGTATGCCTGTAATTTCATTTATTTTATTTTTGCTTTCTTGATGCTTATTTTTCAAGGCCTTTAGTTTAGAGCAGAAACTTGCAAATGCACATCAAATCGCATGCAATTCGAAGGCTCACTCATCACCGCGTTACAGAGCGTTTGCCAAGTTTAATATGGTAGTGGTGGTAGAGGAATAAAAATATGTAAAAGTACAACATCTGCCACCATAAGTAATATTACAAATAAACAATGTTGTACATTGTTACAATAATATAAACAATAATATTAATGTATCCATTTCTTCTCTTCATATAACATTTTTAAATTTCGATTCTTCATTTCCCTATTTTCTATTCTTAGAATATTAGAACTGTAACCCACTACTAGAACTCCTTCGGTTGTGATTTCAACCGTACTTTCAAGTGCCCACTATGTTAATTATTATTCCAAATGTACTAAATTTTATATACAGTTTTGAAAAACAAACAACAAAAACATAATATGTTTATGTGTAAATTGCGTAATTCATAACTTAAAAAGTAACTACCATTTCTGTCACCATTTGTAAAATTTTCTAATGTAAATTTTATTCAAATTATACCTATGTCTTCTCAAATATTAGGTTGCAGTGTCTAACGATAATAATATACTTAGTACTGGAAACCATGTTAATCAATTAACAAAACAACTTCAAGTTAAAATTAAAATTACTAATTTGACGAAATAACAGTTTAGTTAGAAATATGGATGCACTCTTTTGACATCAATGAGCCAATAAAACTCAAAATTATTCTATGATGCTATATGAACTACAAACGACAAAATATGCATTGATATCAAAGTTTTATACACTTTTTAAATTTAGACATCTTGTTTAAGCAACAAGTGATAACGACTCTGAGCAAATAACTCTGAGGTTAAACCTAGTAGAGAAAATAATAGAAAAGAAGAACTTTGAATCCTCATGTTCATTTCTCTCCAAATAAGCCTTGAGCTTTGGTCACTTGGGCTTCACTTGAGCAACCCTAATGATTACTTTTAACTTTTTAATGCAATTGAGTGGATGGTGTGATGACAATATGCAAATGTCTACAATAAACAGCCTAATAACATATAATAATACATTATTGTCTAGCTATTAGTCACGCCAAAGGTGCAGCAAACCTCAATGCATTAATTATTCAATGCATTCACTGAAATACGATGCATGCGTTGATGCAACACCCAACTTTTACCTTCAACATGCGTAGGGCTCAGAGGGCATTGTTGCATACCGTGATCATCATTCAGACACGATTCTGAAAAACAGCATAGTTAGCATTCAATAGTGCTAATTAGGGTTCCGTTTTCAATGCTCTGTTAAACCAGTTGTTAAGTTGTACAGTGACATAGTTGTCATTCTAGAATTGTCAGCCATGGCTATATTTTATCTGGGTTTTAATTGTATTGTATTGTATTGTATGTATTTATTATGTATGTATGTATTGTATGTATGTATTTGTATTTATTTAAGGGATTAATTATTTCATATTGAAACTAGGAAATAAATAACAAAACTATATAATGTTATTTTAGTCGTATCAGAGGCAGTATTCTTGATTTGATAAAGTCAGGTAGTATTAGTTCATGTCTTTAGAAAGTAAAAACCTCATAATGATGAATGACATTTTTTCATGAAACGAGGAGTCTAGTGTTACAAAATTACTCCATATACGTATAACATTTTTGTCTCCAGTTAAAATGAATGGATTCGTATAAAATAAGCCAAGAACTAAATATCATTGTCGCCCTGTTATTCATAGCTTATATTACGTCACACATTGTTGCGAACAAAAAACCTGACCTGATCTGTGACAACAATATGGCCACCGCGCAGCTCAAAGCAAAGAAAATATAATTCCTTGCATTATTGATAGTAAAAAAGATAAGTTCATGCGAGAAGATCTTAATTGAATCCATAGAGATTCTTGAGATATCAAATTAACAATCCGTAAAATTATGGGTAAAAAACGAATAAGATTTTGTTTTATTTTAGCCGAATTATTAATTGATCATTGGAGTATTAAATTGCGAAATCATAACGAATTTAGATCGTTCGTATAAAAATATTCTTAGTTTTAACTTACAAAATGTGTAAGAATTAACAACAAAGTTTATTCTTGCGTGAACTTGGACGGAGATGAGGATAATTATTTGAACGTGGCCGTGGTACTGGTAAATACCAGGCAGGTATACCTATATCTCCCCCTCCACCCCAAGATCGCAAGCGACGGGCCAGGTTCGAGTCTCGAGTCGAGCTAAACTTGTTAGACCCGCGTTCTTTTCCCTGCAATCCAATTGGGAATTTGTTCAGTGAGGGAATGCGTGTAATTTAAAGTTTAAAAATTTAAGATAAAATATTTACTCGTTCTCCACTGCCTTTTCTGTTTTACAAATTGTGTGACGTGGCAGCGGTAGTTGCGGGGGGGGGGGGAGTAAGGGGGCAGAGGGGTTAGGGGGCAAGAAGGCTAGGAAAAGCGTGGAAATGTAAGGAAATTGGTGGCGTGCTTCCGGCGAGAATCAAGTGGAGGAAATTGAAGTAAAACAAAAACAAGAACCACAAACGGAGCCTTGTGGTTGGATGAAGGAAATAAGAGGCGAGGTGTCGTCATACAAAATGTATGTTCCATCAGTGGATTTGGTCAGAAGTAGAAAAGTGAGAAATCAGATGGGAATGGTGGAAAAAAGAAGGAGTAGGAGGAAACTACGGTGATTAAAATGTAGGATGCATAGAAACACCGTGGAAAACATTTTCATCTTGGGGAATTATTCAACGCTTTTTCCAGACGTAGGATGTAGATGCATAACAGATGCATTTCTGTTAACAGCATAACAGTGCAGATGCAGCAAGTTCAAAGTTGATGAAGTTTTTATGACGCCACGGATGAGAATAATGAAGAATAACTAATAAGAGATGACATAAGACTGTCTGGTCAGAGAGTGAGGTCAATGACTTGATAATTGTTCGACAGCTCAGAGTTTGCATTGTTATTGTTCCCGTGACAGATATTTGTTCTGGACCACCAGAGATCTTTGTGAAGACTTCCGAGCGTGAAAGTGAAGCATGATCTGCTGTCTTCAATTCGCAACTAGTTACACTTGGCTGTTTTGTTATTTCTCGAGCGCACAATATGATATATGGTCCATGCAGCCCCCGAGGACCCGATCTTCCGACCACAAATCAATCTCCCAGGCGACTTGGCCGGACACAACGCGCCAGCCGGAATACAAAATACAAGTTTTGACCATCTAGTGACATGTGTTATTTCTTTTTTCTCATCCTCTTTCCATCAATTCCTTAGTAATTTTTTATTCTTCTCGTCTCCTCTCCACCCTTCCCACCCCCTTTAATGCTAACATGCGTCACTTGAGAAATCGGTCATGGGACGAAGCGAACGGACATTTCAAAAATTCGAAATGCGGAGTTGAGTAATTCCCTAATGGTGTTGCGGTTTCTGGACTGGCGCAGTGGCCGACCCACAAGGGATTTACACTAAGAATTGTTACTCTTCTTCGTTTTCTTCTCTCGCCGACTCTCCGACACTTGTCTGTAATATTTTCCATAAATCATCTTAGCCGGACCTGAGCTGCCACGAAGCGGAGGAAACTTTGGGGTGGCCGCCGTGTGCGGGGGAGGGGGGGTGAGAGATGAGGAATGAATTATTATCGGTCTGCAATGTTGGGGAGAACGGGGACATCACTGCTGCATCTTCGGCACAAATAGAAAAGTGATTGGAAGGCGGACGAGGAATGAAAAGTTTTTCTTGTCGCTGGATTAAGGGTGGGGTGGGAGGGGGGAGGCACGAGGGTAGGGGTGTTTTTACACTCTTTCGACCATCATCAATTCCAACCGCTTTCTTGTGTGGAAAAAGTCGCTTGTTGTTGGCGAGTAACGAATTTTTCCGCGGTGTAACTTTTCCGACTGCGATGAGAGAGAGTGTGAGGGTGTGCAAGAGGGGGTGGGGGCGGGGGCGGATTCGCTAACAGATCAAGCCATGACGTAACAGACTCTAACTTGGCAGATACAAATACGTAATCTTCACGTGTTTCACGTTTCATTTTTCACTGCGTTTTGCTTGCCGTCAGTTGCGAGGCAATTATTCGCGTCGTAAGCAGCATCTAGAAGTTAGCAGATCGACCACATTGCTGCTCCAGAGCCAATTCAATTGACTCTTCGAGCACACAAGTTAGCCACGACGTTAATGTGTCAGATCAAAAGTTATTCACTCGAGTGTATATGTTGAGGGAGTGAGTCGACGTCCAGAAAATGGCTGGAAACCAATCTCGAATCCATCCTCTGGGTAGGAGAGAGGTGCCTGTCTCCTCCCCCTCATCCTCTGAGTCCCTCAGCCCCTGAACGCCCTGGAAGACTCGTTTTCATCAGGCCTCGTGAATGTTTGATGAGCTGAAGGAAGTTGAAGCTGTTAGCTTGTTGGTCGTTGTCGCAGTGTACTTGCTCAGGTGAACTTTGTCATGCGATGTCGCTCGAAGAGAGCGAGGAGTAAATAGTCTGGGTCGACAAGATGACGTAGAGGGAACGAAGCACCCGGCAGACCATCCTTGATCAAACTTTACACAAAGTGGCTCAAAGATGATATTTGCCTTGATCCAAGTTGATACTGTTTTGAGTTAACCACCGTTGCATATGCGAGTGGTCTTTGAATTAGAGTTCGGGTCACTCGTGTTTGTTCTTCCGAGAGCAGAGTCATTGAGGAATCTCTTGGCGGCTTCCAGTTCGAGTCTTCTCATCCCTGAGGTCTTGACTGCGAGGTAGACCGCAGCCAGAAGTCGAGATTGTGATGGCGACGTTCACTTGTGTCAATAAGATTGCGTAATTCACTGTAATTGCTTTGGACATTCGATTCAAATTCGTCATTTGTCGGTGATGGGATTCAATTGGTAAATATCTCTTCGCGAACGTAAAGAGAGTTTGTTCTTCTGTTGACTTTTTGTTTCCGATGTGCCGTGTTTTTATCTCTAAGGCAAATATTTCCAGCGACATTCGAAGTGAACCAAATGAAATCACTCGATTCTGTGACTGTCCCAAGTTTACAACACAAATCAACAAAGAATGGAGAGGGAAAAAAACATATATTCACTATATACAAATGGACACGGTTTTCCTCTTTCATTTCTTCTGCCTGATTTGAGTCCCTCTGGGCAAGACGAGAACTTTTGAACCGTGACCAAAACAAAATGGCTGCCAGCCTGTCGCATCTACCCAACATACCTTTCTATTTGTTAGATCAAAAACCATATTTCTGAATACTGCACGTCATTGATTTCTAACTCTGAACCCATGTTTTGTTTGTCGCCTTTTTGTGTGTAACTTCGTGGACTTTTATGCAAACGACTTCTTTGTGAAGCCACGACCAAAGCATATATTGGCTCCTTTGAGGAATCTGTAACCTGGTTTTGAAAGCCATGCATATAGAAATCACCATATGAAAACATAACTTTATAGAAGGTAGACTCCCCTTCACGGTCTACATCCGTTTCCACAATTTTACACGACTTATGATATCCAACTTTGCTGCAGGTTTACACTAAACTCCTAATTAACGTCACGGTTAATTATTTACTTCTTTCTTCCCTCCAACACTTCTAATGTAACGGCAGCACAATCTAACACCTAAAAACAACTCATGCAAATCGTAAAATCGAATTGCGTCAACACAAACGCTGTA
Organism: Leuctra nigra; assembly: GCA_934045905.1. Lineage (NCBI taxonomy): Eukaryota > Metazoa > Arthropoda > Insecta > Plecoptera > Leuctridae > Leuctra > Leuctra nigra. The sequence goes on from OW203762.1 coordinate 22,962,326, forward strand.
GCTGTTTGCCACGAATGTATAGAACTTTCCTTCACTCCTTGTCTCATCTACCAACGACATCCTCTCTCCAGGGAAGCCAAGTGAGTTGACAGTCGCAGGTAGAAGACGAAGACGGCGTTCAAATTGAAATACGCTTCTTGCGACGCTCGCAAATAGTTTGACAGTCTTGCTCTTGTGGTTGTCAATCACACCAACTTGTCAACCAACTTGCACTGACTTATCACACTGTTGTAATTAGATTCCTACCGACTGGCGCTAATTTAGCGGCAACATTTGTGAATCTTAGACGTGATTGTTGTAATTAGTAAGTCCCGATAGACGATGCGACGACAGGCGTTGACGGCTGCGACGGAATCAAGCAAGATGGAGGGGAAAAGTAGATTAACATGAGCATTAATGAACGTGTTTAAGATTCGATGTGCGTGATTTTCTGTTGACAAGTGGAACACGACTTTGAGAAACTCAGAGAACAATTCAAGTTACAAACAAACTAGGACTATAAACAAGCGGACGCGTTGCATTATTTGGAGAGTTCGTTAGTTTTGTTTTTAAAGTGTGATGCAATACATAAATTACATAGAATTTTACTTCATTTAGGGTCTCTTGATATAAGTTATTATTTAGAAATCAGATACGAAAGACAATAAGTATTATTATTTTATTATTATGTACGAAACATGTGGAACCTCAACATAAGTTTTGTTAATTAATTCTACAATCGCTCTAGGTATAAGATAACGAAGGAGGGTCAAGTGGGGAAGGAGTTTATTGTACTATCACATGTACAGTTTATTAAAAGTATGCACAAAAATCCTACCTCTGCCACCATATTATGTAATTTTAATGTGATTTGTTATTATCTGTTTTAGTAAGTAAGTAAGTAAGCACAGAGCAAAGGTAGTCATGATTTTATTAGTGTTTAGTATTGTACACTTTTATTTGATTGAGCTAGTTTTTTTCAAATACAAAAGAAATATTCTACATGACACAAAGTCAACAGAGTGGTTTCACACACAATTCAAAAGTTTACTATAAAAATATTAATTAAACTAGGAAAACCCTCAGTGTAACGCGTTGATGAGCGAGCACGGATACGCGCAAATTCTCGAACCGGAAATGCGTACACAACGCACAGAAAACATATACATCCATATCGAATTGATTATGATATCAACTTAAAAGTGTATGCTTTTCATCGAAACTTTAAAATAGCATCTAAGCACCTGGTTCATAAAGCAAATCAGAATCAATTTTCAATTGGCACTGGAAAACATTCATTTCGATACTTCATTACTGATAGATATTAAAAATTTCAATAACTTCATACGTTCTTAACTGATTGGGATGAGATTTTGTAAAATAAGAGACAATATTGGTCTTAATGATCATGCAAAATATGAGTTTGATCAGAATATTCGAAGACCGTTTTCATTTTTTAGCCTATCAGGAGTTATTTATTTAAATTTTAACCAATGAATGGATTTCAAAATAAATTATGGTATGCAAACAGAGAAGGTTGATTTTACATGTGTACAACATTTCAGCTCGATCAAAGAAAAACACTGACCTGTATAGCCAAAATATGAGTTTGATCAGATTTATCGAAGACCAGTTTCATTTTTCAACCTACCATCAGGAGATGTTTATTTAAATTTTAACCAATCAATTTTTTTCAAAAAAATTAGGGGTCAGCAAACAGAAAAGGTTGTCTCCACATGTGTGCAAAATTTCAGCTCGATCGAAGAAAAACTCTGACCTGTATAGCGTCAGTAAACGGAAAAAAAAAAAAAAAAAAACAGAGGTCCGTGCCAAAAGAGCCAAAAGGAGACGCTCGCTTCGCTCGCTCAATAATTTAAGGCTATATGAAACATTATACAACTAAAACAATGAAACAACAATCATGATAAAATAAATGGCATTACCATAATATAAATTCAATAACGTACTCGTTTTGTGAGAAAATTAAATCATTTAGAAAATTACATGATTGTATTACCTATTAGATAAGTGATAACTTTTTAAAAGCATGTACCTAGTATAAATAGGTAAGGCACGTATTATTGAAAGCTGGAGGTCATTGATAAACTTACTCATTATTGATAAATAATCAGTCATATCACCATGTTTTATATAAATCACCTGCCTCCGTACCCTCTTAGATAAACATTACTTCCTTACCTCTTGTTTCACTTCCAACATTCCTCCCCTCAAGTTATCAATAACCGGACATTCTTCCAGCAACGCTTCAAGATTGCAACTCCATGGATTGAGTGGCGTCCCCACGGCATTGAGTCAAATCGTGACTCACTGTCGACCATTATGCCGGCCAAGTCTAGGAGGATCAGCCACTCCACGCAGCACTGTAGGCAGCCAGTCGCTCTCTGGAGATAACGCTAAACCACACGGATAATTTATTTATAAGCTTGCACATGGTGGATGTACTGTACTTGCCTCGTTGTGTGTGTGTGTGTATCGGATTCCACGCAATCGGCTTATGGCAATGATGTCGTTCTAGGGAGACGTCGGGACGGCGGCCGACGCCGAATATGAAGGGCGTCGATTTGAATGATATGACAACAGGTTTCAAACAATTTTGCCGTCAAAACATGGGAATAAGTATGTATTTTTAAGTCTTTTTTATAATTTTTCGTAATATTTTGGCGGAGTTCATAAATGTCTCCCTAAAATCGGAATTGCAATTCAGTATTTCACTCATAGAATACTACAGTCCTACGATGATAGAATAGCAAAATCCTAGAACTATACTGATTTTTAACAGAATTCAATGTCATTTTAAATCAATTGCTAAGATTAACAGTAGCTCCGTGATAATTTCTAGATATCGAGTCCTAATAAACAGTTTAAATTTAACACATCATTGAAAAACCGGCCGTTAGAAGTAATTGCATTCCTCATATAAAAAGGAGATTCAGAAAGTCTATGAAACAATCACAGTGAATTGTCTCCTAGCAGCATTCTGAATAGTTCAGTAGTGAGATTATTAACCACTAGGGTGTGGTGTCTGACCCCTCCGGCCTCTTTCACCCAAACCCCCCTAATTTGCACTTGTGAGCCTCTCTTTTTTGGTTAGGAAAACAAACATACCTCCAATATGTGCGACAGAGAGAGCTAGTGATAACTATAAGGTGCTTATTAAGTGAAGCACAGTGGGGTTCGATATTCCTCCGGGAAGAGAAAAGGAGTGGGTAACTTCTTTCCCCTCTTCCCAAGGGATGGAGAGGAACACAGCGGGTGGGGGAGGGGGCATTAATGCGTTATGAGTGATAGGAACTGATGGCTGTACCAGTGTACTCAATGTTTAGCTTATGACGTACTCACTGTCGCGTACACTCGCAGAATCTTGCAATTGCCCTTTTTAATCTCAGAAAACAAAGAGGATAGGTAGTGGAAAATATTGAGCTGACTTTTGAGTTGTACAATTTATTGGATTTAAATATATTCCTTCACGATGCTGTCTAATGATTTTCTCAAAACAAAGAGTCTTGCCTTTTAATTTAAATTTTTATTGTATACACATTTATACAATTACATAGCACTATTAAAATGTATTGTTGTAAGCTAAAAAAAATCATCCATTAAATAAGAGAGTTGCTATAAAAATATCCTGAAAACTTATGAAAAATTCAAATTTACCTTTATTTGCATTTTTCAAAAATCAATAAATTAGTAAATCATTTGATTTGATTTGATTATTAGAGTTTAACGGCGCGTCAACGACGAGGTTATATTGCGCACATTAAATTTTACTTGAAACTTTGTTGATTTAAGTGGAGGACATGGGGAGGGGGTCGACCTAACGGGCCCGATCCGGGGGAGTCCAGTACTGGTGGGAAGGCCAGGTCGGAATGGGGACGGACCGGGGGGTGTGAGGATTCGGGCCGACTGAACCCGATTTCAGGGGGATCACCATCTCGAGGGGGGAGGCCGGCTCGATGGGGTCCACAAATTCAATGGAGGGTATGGTTAGGCCGACCCTGGCTGCTCTTTGTCTGGACCTCACCACTGACCTGTCCGGCATGGGTAGCCCTTACACATGAGCATATGCTCGCCGGCGTAGCTGCAATGGATCATTGGCCAACACAAACCCCACCACCGCGATAAGGTGGCAGCCGTTGGGGGGAATTAGTAAATCAATGCATTAAATCTAATTCATGTAGGTATTCAGGTTTTCGTTGCCAAGAGTGTACACTGTCGTAGGGGTTGTTTTATATTTGCGGGTAAAGTAGGGTGATCTCATGTCTCTTCTGATGATGCTCACGTCACTAAACGTCACTCTGATTAAGATGAGACAAAGTGCACTCGCAGATTGGCGTGTCGCGTGCAGAGAAGAATGCGTTTTACAGAATTACATTCAAATCCATTTGGTATTAAATCTAAAAGTCGTGTTTTGCTGGTTTTCTCTGACAGGAGGGGCTGATGCGTCGATGCGTGGTCGGAATCGGAATTCAATCGTTTAATAATTATGCACAATGCATTTCGAGCGTGTACCGAGACCGAACGAATAACAAAACATTTTGCGAATAATTATCGCCGATGAAAGCTTTGTTGAATATTGGTTTGGGTTGTTTGATCAGAACTGTGACCGATCGCCGATGCGGAACGCTTCCGTATCATTTCATAATTTTATTTAAAAAAATTATTAGTGGCAATTTTTATAACATTGACAATATAAAGGGGTTGAAAGTGGATGTGTACAATAGCTGCAGAATTAATGTCATTTTGGTGTTTTTAATTTGTTGTGATTTAGAATTTTGAAATTACTTGATTAAAATGCAGCTTTTATGATCAGATGATTAGATTACTTATTAATAGTCGGGTTTTTTCAATGCATGTGGTTATTTTAGGAATGCCATTGGTTGTTGACATGGCAATATAGTCCAAATCAACTATATAAATTGAAAACTCGTCCTTAAAAGTAATATTATAAAAATAAGTCAGATAATTCATCCAGTCAGACCATCTGACTGGATATCGGAAGGTCGTGGGTTCGAGTCCCACTCGAGGACAATCTTTTCACATTGCAGTTGGTATTTATTTACATCGACCTATCTGAGGTTATCAGCAAAAATCATATTTCAATAGACCATTTGAAATATTATCTCGGTGGCTCTGCTTTATAAGAAAAATCATATGCAGTATTATTTCCAGACACCTTAGTCCCTGTTAGTCCCTGTTTTACCTAATGTTGAAACAGGGACTAAGGTGTCTGGAAATCAAACTGCATATGATTTTTGTTAGAAAGCAGAGCCACAGAGATAATATTTAAAATGGTCTATTAATTACACAATCAAACTTCACGACTGTAGACTATAGTTACCCTAGTTACCTATCAGAAGTAAAACAAATCATCTAAATATAGAAAACCAAGACAATTTGGTTTAGAAAGTTGTACCCGAATGTCCCCCACATTCTTATCCGTATTATTATTGTATTATTATTTATTATTATTATTTATTATTGTATTGTTGTATTATTCTTACAACAATTTAGTGCTAGTAAAATCAAGATGAATTTGAAGCAAAAAACTAATTGTAACAAGAAAAAAATGAATTCACTTTTATTATTTTATGTGTAGGTACCTCGTGGAATTTAGTTCTCGTTAGAAATAAAGACACAATTTTAATAATAATATTCCTAATCATGACATTATAAACTTAATTAAAACATCCCAAGGCTCAATAGAGCAGATGAACTAATTTATTCGTCTTGAAATAAAAGTGCGGCCCGTCGAACTCTGCCCTGACCACGTGACACGACAACTGCGTCAAGTGGCATGTGCAACGACGTGTCACGTCACATTATGACGAAGCGAGAGATAATTGCGTTAAACATGAGGTACTGCAGGGGAAATAGTGGACAGTGCAAACAATTAGCGCGTTTATTAGCGCTGACAATCGGGTGGACCAAGCGTGAATTTCACTCAAATTCACGAGCGACGTTACGGGTGTGAGTGCTACACGTTTTTAGTATTGACAAATGTCACCGATTTTATATTACTGACTGTCAAGACTCGTGAGACTAATAATGAACATGATAATTTAATCAATTTTGTTTTGTCATATTCTTTCAATTACAAAAACAAGTTTTGATTAGTTCGTTTTGTGGGTAAATGGCAGGTGACGGAAGGAGAATGTGTTTGGTTTTTCAGAACAACGATAAAGAAATATGTGGTTTTATTAATTTTCTGATTTTTTATACCTGCTAATTGTATTAAATAGGTTCAATACCACCATTTCCATAATCCACCCAAGTTAATACTAAAATAATTAACGCATTAAAAGTCAGGTTAACTCTAAATAACATCCAAATATCACATTTATAAGGATCATAAACGTCCATTAAACATATCCTACATCTGACACCAAATGTAAAATTCACTTAAGTTGCATATTGCTTAGTCTTAGTCTTTCAATAGTCTGCTTAACCAGTAATTAAGATTTAAACGATTATTCGAGTATTGCCATTGGTTGTTGCCATGACAATACAGTCCTAATCAACCGTTTAACAGTTAGCAGAGTATTGAAAGATTGGCCCTTAGTGCTTCAAGTGTTTAGACACTCTGTTAAAAAGTATTTATCAGTGTTGGTCTGAAGTGGGAGAAAGGCCACATAGCAGATATTTTCTAATATAGAGTGTGATTTAAGTTAAATTTTAATGATGGACTTTCAATTCTTCATCGATTTATTATAGTATGTTTGAAGAAGAAGAAAGGAAAGTGGTAATTTAGGTACATAATATAGATAAAGATTTACTGTTAGGGAGAACAAATTGACTATCAATTCCTCATTGCTTTGTGAGTGTTATTCCAAATCACAACTCACCTTCGCACCACAGCGTGTGATTGGCCACGTGATGTGTCACGTGATCACGACAGTCGTGGCGGGTTTAATAAGTGTTCCCGACGGTGCGGTTGAGCCACCGTAGCTGCTTTGTCACCGACGGAAAGTATTTAGAAGTAGTTAACCAATTCCCATCGCGATGATTCCCCAATCTTGTTCGTACTCTTCGTCGTACAAGTTTAGCGTCTAGTCCCCCCTCGTCGGCGTCGTCGGCGTGGCTCTGGTGGCTAATCCAGCGTCGGTTTCACGACGTCACGTGCGATCATTCGACGCCGGCCGTGTGGCGACGGCGGCGGCGGCGACGGACGGTGATCTCCGGCGCATCAGCATACTTCGGCGTCGCTAGGATTGTTTCCTGGCGGCGTTAGAATGTCGCTTTTCAAATGCTTCAAATGCTTCGTTTAGATTTATCAACGCAAGTATTACAATAGAATACTGGATTCCGTCCATAACATAATTTGCGGTGCTTTTAACTGATATCAGAAAATGTTTACTTGCGAACGCAACATTTTGCGAACGTTGTACAGTTCTAAAACAGAGATGAGAATACCTTTTTGTAACATATTTACATGTCTAATATTCAGTATATTTCATTATTTTTGAAAATTGAGTCACACTCATCATCAATATAATTGATAACTTCTCTTATAGCCTCTGAGCATCAATATTTCGTGTAAGAAAATAACGCAATATATTCGATTTTTTTAAAAAATCTGCCGTTTAAAGTCGCACTGATTTGCAACTTTGATAATGGCGTCGGATGAATGATTATAATGATATTATTAATGATGCATTATTACTGTTATTACCTGTAGAAGTTTGGAAGGACGAGCTTGTAGATTTTGATTGAAGAGAATCTTCCTCTCGACTGTGGTAAATCACGATAAACCTCAGTCGGGAAGGTCATGAACGGGAATCGAATCCAGAACCTCCAGTATTTTAACAATAAACACAATGTTCGATGAGTCATGGAGGTCTTTGTTGACTCCTGACATCAAGAAACTGCTGCACTGTGCTGTTGGTGTGTAACTGACTCATTTACCTTTATTTATTAGGACTGTGTGTAATTCTAGTTTGTGGAGGTGAGTCAGGGAACTGGATTGATAGCGGTTCTGATGGAAGGGGGGAAAGTTTGCGAATGTCGTCAGTTGCCTGATGAAAATGGTCGAAGCTTCATTGAAATATAGATTTTAATGTGTGTTTTAATTTGATTTATAATACCATGTTTCCAAGAGTTTAGTGGTTTTAAATAATACAAAACTGTTATAGGATCTCTTATGTGTTGAATGAAGACATTCAAGGTAGGTACTATTTTTTAAATGTATAGAATCTAAAATATGCTCAATTTCTAGAAGTACGTATTATGTGTTTTAACAGATTTAATGTTTTCAAATGTCCATTTGAACTCCAGTGAATATTAATATTTTTGTTCGTTACACCACGGTTAGGACCGGTGTTAGGATGGGAGGTAGGTGAGGGAGTTCAAGTGGTAAGAAAAGTGGACTTGACAACTAAAAAGATGTTCAAATAATAAAATGTTGCCATTTTTATTTAGATTCAGTTCCCCTTCTCTCATGATACAAATAGTACTGTTGCATATCTCTTTCAAATGGGATTGTAATAGTTTATGAAAGTGCAGCTATAAACACGGTGTCAGAAGGGGAGACAAGCAATTATGCAACGGCTCTGCATGTTCTCTTTTAGAAAGATTAACGTAATAAATTATTAAAATTTAGAAGACTCCAAATTGCGTTACGCCACGTATTTTTTTTCTCTCTCTCTCCTCTTCTTAGTTTTCGGTCGGGGAGTCAAGTGAGTTTTGTATTTATGATGGCCGTGCGTGCCAGTGGGTGGGTTGTCAGTAAAGCTTAGCATTGGACGCCGGCAAGACGTTGCATATATTCGATGTTGGAAATGGGAAAGTTGAGCGGTCGGGTCGTAGATGACTGGAGTTGAAACTAACTGAATTTCGGGCCATGGAATTGAGGGCACCCACCGGGGTCGTGAAATCCATCACATCGTCTTTTCATAGCTGCTCTCACACGCCACACCGTGATGCTGGGAGGACGGGGGGGGGGGGGGGGGGGGGGGGGGCTTGACATCTTGCCGACTTACTTCTGACTCCTCGGGAGGAGGGCGTGATAATTTACAAGAGTTCAGGGGAGGTTTACATTGTTTTTTAGTTTCTTTGTCGTGTAAAAGCGTCAAATAATTCTAAATAGTTTTCAATTATGAATGCCCTTCATATAATACTAGTACATATCCGAATGGTCGTACATGTGACAGACAAGTTTCCGTAAATTTTACTATATTTACTCCAATTATTTTGTATATTTATGTATCTTTTATTTAACATGCGTCCGGCTATTAATATAGCCAAAAATATATAGTACTATATTTATTTTCAATCATATTTTGAACGGGAATACTTTTTATTTATCACGTTATATTGTATGCAGAAGACGGTGAAATAAAAATAATTTTATTACATAGGTATTTAAATGAAAAAGTATTTCATTTTTGAGAAGACAAGTTGTGTTTTAAGCACCTCAATTATTTCATATAAAATTTACTTTCCTACCAAATTAGGCCTCGCGCAGATATCTCAGAGTTTCAGTGCTCTGACGACGCATTGTAAGTGGTACTTCCTTCCTTGTGACGTAAGTACCAGCATGAGACTGAAGTACAAAGACCTGTTGGCTGTTGAGAAGGTGTTTAGCGAGACATCAGCGGGGCGATCCTCTGGGAAGTTGTTGAGAGAGAGCTGGAAACGGAAGTTGCACTTTGCCGGAACCACGTCGGCGAGGCCCCAGGACTCCACTCCATCACTTCGCCGTCGTCGTTGAGGGACTCCGCGGAACAACGCTCTTTACCGAGACCTTCTTAGAGGTTGTCGGCGACGCCTGTTCCTGAACAGAGGCTAGAGGGCGTCGGTGACTCTTGTTCAATGTGCCCTTGACCTTTACAAGAACCGGGACATTTCTGATCAACAAATTAGCTTTCAGTTACTCCCGCTCCTCATGAAGTAAACTGAAGACGGATCATTATAATTTATTTGCATGAAATAAATCAGGATTCGTAACGTGGTAAAAGTATTAGGGTTTATTTTATACGCAAAGATAGAAGAAACTAGAACTGGGGTATTACATCAATTTCTTAATATTAAATCTAAAACTAAACTAGCATGTACCTATTCTTGCGGAGAATAAATTTACTCTTCATTTATTTATAAAGGCTTAATGGAAAATAATTTATATTTTATTAGGTACGTAATATTTGTTTCCGAAAGCATTGATAACTTTAAAGAGAGTGGTGATAACATTTGTAAGAACCGCACCATAATAGAATGGTGATAATATTCTATAGAATATTGAAGTTCTTACGAACATTTTTAAGCTCATAAAAATCTTTGAAATCGGCAAAGATATGGAATTTTAGATGTATGTGATTGAGAACGAAGTCATATTTGCCTTCACTTTCGCAACTTTTATAGAATCGAATGCCTTAAATATCGAATGTACTTTATTATTTGATACCGAACTGTTTAACCAGGATAAACATTTAAGGACAATAGAACCGAGTATTTACATTTTGAAAAATTGCTTTTTCTGTTGAATGAAAAATAAAATATTCTGACCGCTGGTCATTTCATTTGTTGACAGTATCGGTCTGCAAGATTTCCCTTGCGATTGATTCGCGTTTTAGCCGCAAGATACAACAAGCTCCCGTGTCATTTTTCAAATACAATATTAATAACCACTCTGGTCAATTGTATAAACCGTTCCGCCAAAATCACAATGAAGTTTCATTGAAATTAAATTACAAAATTGAAAAAAGTGCTAGTATATATAAAACTTTGAAGCGCAATATTCACTTTGAATATTTATAGAGTTTTGTATCGCGTCCGTGCGTGAAAATGCCCCGACGTTGAGGTTGTTTCGGCAGTAAAAGTTTGATTAAACACTGATTTTAATCAAAATGAGAGCGTGAGATTGCTTCGAGGAGGGAGGAAGAAGGAGGGGTATAAATGGAAGCGAAGTGGAGTATCTTACGGTGAAATAAATTGCTCGAGTTCTTCAATAAAAAAAAGCAAAGACAATGGAGTGTTGTCGCTTTTTGACGTGGTAAGGAATTGGCTTTCAGCACAAGATGGCTGCCTTCATATAAAAACAAGGATTCATTATTCATTTTGTGTGTAACATAGATTCACACTTCCCCTATATTATGCACCACTGCTATTTGTCATAAACTTTCCAATCCGTCAAAATGCATCTATATATACTTTTGTACTTTTTACTGCATGGTGCATGGAAAAAAACACAATAATTTTATTGTTGACTGAAAACAGCATGCTAATAAATTGACCGTATTCATTAATTACCACAATTCTGGAATTTTAAGTCCTAAAACAAGTTAAGGCTCAGAAGTGCAAGTTATTTTCATTAATTTTGGTAGTTGCTCCTGAATTTAGTATGCGTTTATCAAAAAACAAATAAAACAGACAGCATTTTTCTTTTACAAAAATTATAAATCCTTCACTCGAGTCTTGCACTGACTCACTGATTATTCACGAAAGCTGAGAAACAAAAGAACGTCAGGAAGAGAAAAAAAATATTTGCTTGTGGTTGATTACGAGAGCCATTAAGTTGATATCACCCCCCCTCCTCCTTGGTATGCAGCTTCCAGTAATTGACACAGCCAGCGTCTCGTTGCTCCACAACCACGTCATAACATCCCTGCATTCTGCATTGTTTCTCGAGGTAGAGGGAGCTCTTCCATTGGCTACAGAGATAAGCAATTTTCTCGGCTCGTGATTGGGGCTTGGCTCCAGGGAATAAAACTCCATCTACAAATGAACACCCGTGACAAGCGCTATAATTCGCCGTCCATGTGAAAGAGAGAGAAGGATGATGGGGGGAGTTAAACCGCGGGAAGGAGATAGCCATAGAGACGCTTGTTTCAGTTCGTTCCTTCTCTCTCTCTTCGTTCTATCCGGTTGTCTCTTTCGGATAGAATCTTAAGACCGCGTTCACATTAGTAGAGCATTATGCTTATTGGATGTGCCGGTGATGTAGTGGATGGAATCTTTGTTAGGATGTGGAAATGCGCCACGTTAAGTTTGATGGCAGCGAAGACAATAGCGCGACCACAACAATTGGTGGCAGATGTGGGATGGAAATCCAGGTTTGATAGGGAGTGAAGGAATTAGGCCAGGTTGTAGGATGCTTTCTTCATAGTTGCAATAGGACTAAACCAACTTTATTCACGAACATATTATGGCATTTTAACCAAATTTTATGAAAGATGTGGGGATTTTCAATAGACGAATTCTGGATTGTACTTATGAAAATAATACCCATTCCACCAGAAATGGGGACTGGGTGAGCGTCTTTTTCGCCTGATACATTTCATATAATACAAAATTCCATAACTGCAGCATCTCTATCTTCACACTGTTTCTTAAGCATTGAAAACAATTCCCTTTCTCTCCTGGGATGGTTATAGTGTCAATTTTATTCATTTCTACTCTTATTTACGATAGGGAGTCTTCCGATTTATAGATAAAGCTTTTGACGGAAATCATCAAGAATCATAAGTGCTCAAAATTCTATTTCGATGATGCAATCGAACTTTTGTAGATTACAAAAATATAATTTAGCAACATTTACTATTTCTAATCGAACTGTTACGAACGCACTGTTTTGTTTGATCTATTTAAGTAATACATTTATTTTTGTTACGTGGGATTGATTACAGTTACAAAGTTATTATCTGCAACATTCTTTCCTCTTGACTTCTCGAATCAACACCAATGCGTTGCGCTGCAACTCTGGTCCGGGCTGTCAAGTCCACAGCCCAGTGCTGCGCTCTGCGGTCCAGCGGCCAACTAACCATCCGTCCCCGAGTGACAGCTCCATTATATGCAGTATGAGTGACGCGACTAATTGACTAATTAACAGTAATGCTGCGTCTTTAGAGCGTGACATGAAGTTGTGTTTGACTCGACATGCTTCGACCGACGGAGCTGACAGATCAATTGCATGCATCGTCAGGTTGGTTTTACGTGTCGATAACAGCTAGGTAGATTGAGAGACAAATAGTGTTGATGAAAATTAGGAGAAGTGGCGGCTGTGCAAAACATTACTTTTTTTTCATTTTATTAGAAATCACCAACAGAATACAAAATATTCCACAAGTGGGATTTAAAATAACAAAAAAAATATATTTAAACTATGATTAAAGAAGTTAAAACAGAAAAGTACATTTCAACATTTCAATATTAAGAGGGCTTGGTAGTGAGCGTGGCCTTGACGAGTTTTTTAATCGATTTTTATCAATATCTTTTTCCAGTGTATTTGTTAACAAAATAGGGCTATGGACGTGAATTTAGAACAGTTCAATGAAAATAATTTCATAGTTTGGAATAAGCTATTGGTTTTATTGTGTCCAACAGGTGTTTAGAACCCGAAAATTTAGTAATTTTCGGGTTCTAAACACCTGCTGGACAAAATAAAACTAATAACTTATTCCAAACTATGAAATTATTTTCAGTGAACTGTTCTGAATTCACGTCCATAGCCCTATTTTGTTAACAATTACACTGGGAAAAGATATTGATAAAAATCGATTGAAAAACTTTTCAAGGTCAAACTCACTACCCAGCCGTCTTAATATTATTACTTAAATGTTAATATTCATTAACATCTGGTTTCTTTATTTTCCTCTATTAAGAAAGTCTGTTTTGAACTTTATTCATAAAATGCTCAGTAAACGCGTTTATAAACAATCTTTAGAAATGCATGGACGTTTTTTATGAACCATTTTAAAATTCATATAAGATTTTGGTTTTATTGTTCGTCAATTTGCAACCTATATATAATTTTGACGGTGAAGTCAAGAGACCGATCTTGCTCAAAATCAATCGGCTAATCCACTTCATAGTTATGATACGAGACTGTGAGAGTCAACAAATTGGCGTGATCTGTGACTTCGTTTGACTTATAAGTCAAAAGGAACAAAACAAGAGTTTCGTGTCTTAAGTTTGGAATGGAAACGCTCGCTAATAATTTCTCGACAACATGTCAAATGTTGATAAACAAGCTGTAAAAAAATTTAAATTTAATTATCATTTTCTGCTACACAAGAATACAAAACATCAACAGATTTCCCAGCATTTTTCAGTTTCACTCTCTTATTCCAGTAGGTAAAGTTTCTTCTCTTCTAGAAGGTGTTTACCTTCGGCATGCAAATAAATCGCGAGCTACGACAGTCGATCGAATCTCTTTCGCCTCTTCTCGACCATAGCTGAATATTCTAGCCGCTCTCAGGAGCTAGATAAAGCAGCTTTGTTACTGACGCCAGTCGGCTACTTTATGATGCGCTCCGTGCATTATTCACTACTCAAGAATATTATGCTGTATGGGTCAACTGACACTTCAATAAAGTCAATTTCGAGCCGTTTCTTATTTATTCAGGTTTATGGAGGAACGAAGTACGCAGTTTGGGAGTCGCACAGGTGCTGGAGAGATGTGAGGAGGGATGAAATAACTGTCCAATGCACTTCGATTATTTCATTCATGGGATATCGGAGTTACAAATATATTATTGATATGTTATTTTTATATTTGTTATTTGCATTGATGTACGTTTTTGTTTCTCGCATTGATTATCACAATTAAATTATGGTTATTTGTATAATTTGAAAAAAATTATCTCAATGTTTCAATATTTATCTAGTAATAATTCATCAACATGAATACATTTTTGAACCTTTTAACGTCTACATTTTTACACGATAGCGTCCATTCCATTTCATTCGTCCGATTTTCACCCAATTTCTTTTTCCAAAGCGTCCAACACAAATCTTTGATTGAAGTGATTTTGAGATTTCAAAGTCATTTCAATCAAAAAAAAAATTATCTATAATTTTAATAAAAATCAAAGACAATTTTAGACATTATTGTTCCCATTATTTTCAAATCATCAATTGCCATCCTTCATAATCATTTTTCTGCCAAACCAATTTTTAATTTTCATTGTTCCTATTTTAGCTTATAATAGATTTGTAATAGATTTTGTAGTTCAATAATTTTAATTGTACAGTACGCTGGATCCAAGTGGTTAATTTTGTTTAAAAAGGACAGCCATCAATAAAGTGATTTATATATGCTACATGTAAAAATATAAATGCTTTCATCGATATTGTAAAAAATATCAACATCAATAGACAACCAAATAGAATGAAACGTATTTGTCCCATACAATTAACAGCAATTTAATTTCCTTAATTTGTCTTGAAAACATAAAAAAACATTCCATAATACCATCTTGTTATAATAAAATCCTGTGAAAATACGTGTGCACCATTTGTCCGAATCCACGAGTGTATTGTTGAGCCACTTCAATTGTCGAGTTCGCTTGATGTCAGCATTTACACCTTGCTCGTCAACTTTTACCTCCCCCTCTCCTCTCTGACGCAGCAGCAAGTGGAGCGAGTGATTTGTTAACATTTCCCCGCGCGTTAAAAATCATCCGAACACGTACACGAACATGTACTGCTCTTGTAGCTCCATTTCAAACTTGTTTTAGGAGAAGGGGTCAGAATTTGTTCGCTATGTGGACCGGTGTTGATTTGCTGGAAGTAAATTTGGTATACATGAAGTAATTTGTAATCGCTGCATTGGAATGAAGAAAATGTTCTGAAAGTTTGTCTTCACCAAAACTTGAATAAGAATATCATAAAGTTTACAATTCTAATTTAAACTTTCCCGCCATGAAAACTTAAATGTTTTACTGTTAACGACTTGATTATCGTTGTAATATCGTAATATCACTTGAATATTTCAACGTTTGAAACTAAGTAGAGTTAACATTTGTAGTCAAGTACTTGACAGGGATGAAAACACTTTAATAACTTTTATGTTACCAGAATTCCGTGGGTGAAAGAGAACTTACTTTGCAGAGCAAGTTTCTTAGTTTGTTTAGAACTAGAAATTTGAACTAAGATTTTTAAGTTATAATTTCAAATTTAGAACGAATTGTCAACACTTCTTAAGTGAACGTATTGGTATTGGAAGAGCTAAAGATGTACGAAAATTAATTTGAACACAGTGAAAAATCTAAATCTTCTAAGTTTGACGTCTGAGTATCAAGAGTCATAAACATTAGGCATATTTTAACAAATCAACCACAAAATCAGGACAACTTAAAAAAACAGAAGTTTAGTAACATAAATTGAAGAATTATATATGAGTAAAACATTCTCTTACTTGAAGAATTTCTCATGATGGTCAACATCATACGATATTCGTTACAAGTTACACAAGTTCAACTAGTTGCAAGTTTGGATATATGTTAACAAATGATTAATTTCTCTAATGTTTCACAAAATTTGATGCTATTATTGGTTAAAATATTGGATGATGACTTGATCTCGAGAGTTGAATAAAAAGAAATCCTTGTATAAGGTTCAACGCAATTAACAGATTTATTGTCAATTAAGTTGAACCTTCCAAAGGATCTTAGTTTACTCCAAACCCGGCACCTCCACCTGTCACTCAACACGAAACACGCTCCAATGACCCTCAAGTGACGTCACCTCAATAACTATTAGTCGCTCATAATTGCTATTGTTTTTACCAACGCGATGGCCGACTGGTTGAGTAATAAAAGACCAGGTTGCAAGTGTGGGGGAACTTTCACTGTTTGCAAACAAAACCATCCAATCAACTTTCGCGATTATTTGAGGTGAAAATAATCGTTCGATTCGACTCGAATTAGATCCATTCAGGAACACACCTATTGATGAATCCATTGATGACGTCATTGTGTCCTTCACTCCCCTGATCACTTTATCTTCGACACGCGATTGCCAGATGGTTATCACTTATGGAAACACCACTTCGACTAATTTGTTCGCGATCATTGGATTGTAATGAGACTCTGCTTGTGGATGTCATTCAAAGCTCTAACTGGTGTTTACAAATTCACAGTTCAGAGAGTATTTATACAAATATAAAAATTAGTGAGTTCGCTCTTTTATTATAGAGCTGTCAATATAATTTTTTTATTTAAATCTAGGAAAACGCTTGTGTAACGCGTTGATAAGCGAGCACATTTTCAACACCTCGAACTCAAAAACTTACGATTCTAAAACAAAATTCTATATCTATAAAATTCTATATCTAAAAATTCTATATCTAAATATTCTATATCTACAATTCTATATCTAAAATATATCTAAATATCTAAAATATATATACAATTCTATATCTAAATAAATGTTTTATTCTAAAACAAAAAAATCCCGATTCGGTAAGAATCCGCCGAATCGGATTCTGGCAGAAACGAGCATTTGAATAGTCTGACTCACAATAATGCCAGTGCACTAAAATGTAGGTCTATAAAATGTTGATCACAATGATCATACAAAATGTTTAACTTGGTAGAACGGCTAATTTTCACTTTTCAACCTAAAATGTTTGTCTAAACATTCTACATCAAACCATATAAGTGGCCATTACAACAACCGAAGAATTTAACATAGACCCAAGTTAAAAGACAAGAATCCACGCCTTTTGGTGTGTTCGTCAATTTGATATACTTCCCCTCAAATATTGAAAAACGTTTCCCTCTACTCTAATATATCACTACAATTGGAACCTATAAACAGGTGGTGCGAATTTCTTTTATTATCTCTCAATTGAAAGCAAATAGCATTAACTGTATATGTTTTATACGAATGTTCTTTTTCTATTATGTTCCCCTGAATAAGTTGCATTTATTTGGAATTCGGAGAGCAAATTATCACTACTGTTTCCATTATTGTGTGAAGCGGAAAAATCGCTGCTATTTGGCCGTGACAGATTCGGCTTTCATTTACTCTCGCTTTCCCCTCTTCACTTGTATGTGTGTTTTCCACAAAAGCGTTAATAGCAAATTGGCTAACATAGAGAACGAGTAGTTGGGGGTGTGATCCAACATTGTAGGGCTAAAGAGAGGGGGGAGGGGGGAGGGGGGATGACCATTCCGACCGAATTCATTGATATTATACAACTCAATTCAACAGAACTCAATTCATCTTTAATTAGATGCAATGTTTGAACCTTAGATGATGCAATATCATGATGTTACTCAAATTATACGGAATATTTATACCTAACATCGTATGCAATTTTTCTCAAAAGACTACAACTAAAGGCTGAAAAAATCACATTTAATTTAACAGGTAAACAGCAAATTTTACAAAAGTTATGCAAATTATTTGAAATGAGGTTTAAGACATGCTTGAGAATTAAATTATTCGAGCAATAATGTTGTTCAGTGTTGGTTTGAACCAATTTAAAATAAAAATTAATAATTCAAAACCTAAATATAACTAAAAATTACTAATAACCAACTGAACATTCTAATTTATCTGAAAGGGCATCAAAGCTCTGAGAAACTATAACTTAAATTATAGTTAGTGAAAACTATGATCCAGTAGTAGATTTGGTCATTTAACAACTTGCAAATGTATATCAAAGTGCAATAACAAACGAACCCTTTTAATACTAAACATATATCATAGGTAGAATGGAAAATGACGTGCTTGAAAAAGATGAACATGTATATGCATTGTTTAATTATCTCGTATAATGACACGTATTAATAAACAAAAGCCAACTTCAATCAGCATTTCGCCCTGTTGATCACATCGTAAAGAAGTTGGTTCGGTCACGCGAGGTCCATCTGGTGCGAGCAGTCATGACCCATCAGTACAGACCGCCCTCTGTCTTGCATAGAACTGCTGCATTTTCTCGAATATTCAATATTCCGACGTAACAAGCTAAATGCCTGGGGGTCGTGGCAGGGGTGGCTTCCAGGGGGGGGGAGGGGTGCATTACGTATGCGACGTCCATGACGGGGTTTTTAACAGATGCGAAGCTGAATAATTGATTCGTTCTGAATCATTATTCTGTATGTTATACAATTGCTTGGAAGGAATGGAATGATTTATATGGACCATAAAAATAAACAAATTAATACAATCATTAATTGATAGCATTCAGAAGTTGGGTTATTCCCTCTGGAAGTGTCTTTTCAGTCAAAAACCAGTCAAAGTGCGTGAAATAGTTAACAAACTAATCAAATTCGAGACTCTCCTCTGTCCGATCTGCGTGTCGTATCCAGTTTCCGAAGACAAAGCTTATAATTCTCTCCAACAGAATAAAATAAGTTTCGAAATTTACAATGCATTTTTCGATTTTTCGAATAGAATACGTATTTTCTACTATTAAAACACAATTGAATCATTTTAAATCGTATCTGTGTATTAAATTTTGTCTCCAAATGCATTTCTTAAAGTATGTGACGAAAATTATGACCGAGATGTTGCTAAGAATATCTTTCAGTTATGATCCCTTTGAAAGATAGCAACCAATTTTTTTTTTATTATTATGTGTATCAATCTATTTGTTTTTCGAATTGCCGTACTGAGTGCAAGTATCGTGTTCGACTGCGAGAGTTAGGCCAATGATTTCGTGTTCAACTGCGAGAGTGCACTTGCACTAAGTCAGTGCAATGATTCGTGTTCGACTGCGAGAGTTAGGCCAATGATTTCGTGTTCGACTGCGAGAGTGCACTTGCACTAAGTCAGTGCAATGATTCGTGTTCGACTGCGAGAGTTAGGCCAATGATTTCGTGTTCAACTGCGAGAGTGCACTTGCACTAAGTCAGTGCAATGATTCGTGTTCGACTGCGAGAGTTAGGCCAATGATTTCGTGTTCAACTGCGAGAGTGCACTTGCACTAAGTCAGTGCAATGATTCGTGTTCGACTGCGAGAGTTAGGCCAATGATTTCGTGTTCGACTGCGAGAGTGGAGACTTTCTTGTCCTCAACAGCTGAGACCGCACTGGAGGCAACTCATTGGGGCAGAATAGGGTTAGGTTAGCACTCACGCCGTCACAATACAAAACACAGTGTAAATCGCGCGGTCAGTCAAAAGCGCCTTAATATAATATAATATATTTGTACGGGGTTGAAGACAGGAAGCCAATTTCAATGATTCTCTATGTAAGCTCAAAACCAGTAGGTAATTCTGCCGTAATTGTGACATGAGTCATTGTGTAAAAGAATGTTTCGATTGAACTGTATTTGTTGACATCAGTAAAATGACATTTGATAGAACTAGATTACATCATTCCAAAAGTGTGCAACGGAGAACCAAAAAAATTGACTTTCGGCCTTCTACCTCTGAAGTACAGATCTTATTCGTAAAACATATTTTTAAACTCATTCATTAGTATATTTCCCCCCATTTTATTGCTGATCAGATCACGCAATCTTCTAATTAAAAATATTAAAGAAGACCATTCGGTAATTTTTCAAGATTCAATCATTGCCTTCCCGATGAAAAATCTTATGTAGAACTCATCTCATTTGTCTGCTAACAATTTCGGCGCCTTCTGATAGCAATGATGATGAATAATGCACATTCTGACGAGGGAAGACAAAGGCATTGTTGTGTGACGACGAAACAAATGCGGCTAAACGCGGCGAATGAATATCTTGTCTGAAATGAGCTTATTAATATGCCATGTCTTGTGCAGAGTCCGTATGTCTCTGGGGTCATCAAGCAGAGAACTAAGGCGAATCAGCCGTGGCTACTTGCTAATGAATCCATTAAGTCCGCAGCGTCGTGTCCACTCATGATGGTCGTGTCCACTCATGATGGTCGTGTCCACTCGTGATGGTCGTGTCCATTCGTGATGGTCGTGTCCACTCATGATGGTCGTGTCCACTCATGATGGTCGTGTCTACTCGTGATGGTCATGTCCACTCATGATGGTCGTATCCACTCATGATGGTCGTGTCCACTCATGATGGTCGTGTCCACTCATGATGGTCGTGTCCACTCATGATGGTCGAGTCCACTCATGATGGTCGTGTCCACTCATGATGGTCGTGTCCACTCATGATGGTCGTGTCCACTCATGATGGTGAAGTCGCAAGATACGAGGCAATTCATGCAGAAAGATCATCATATGATTTTATAATATTCCTCTATCTGATGAGCGTTACATGTGATTTCGTTCAAGATGGCTGACTTGCCAAGCTAATTCAAATTCAAATTCAAATTCAAATTCAATTCAATTCGTTCCAGAACATCAAAAACGATCTAACATAAATACACTAAAACATTAAAAATATGAGTTGAAGCTGTTACCTAAATTACTACTAAAATAACTGAAATTAATATTACAGTTTAAAAAAATACTCGAACAGTTATCAACATACTATATCTCAGAAGTAGAAAGGCGGAAGTCGATTTTCTCGATTTTGCGTTACACACTTTTAAATTATGTATAATCTAACTCTATCAATCGCTCTTTGACTGATGTCAACAAATAAATTGATGTCTTCTCTTACACAATGACTCATATCACCATTACAAATATGATTGGATGAACAGAAATACTGGTTTATGAGATCACCTCAAATCTTTGAAGCGGATCTCCGCCCTTCTACCATTTATTTGCCGAAATATCACCAAAACGTTGATCTATACATCCAATTCAGTTTCAAAGAAATATCGACTCTAATTTCAATTGTTTTCTTATTACTCTCGTAAAGCTGCAAATCTGACCACAAATTGATGTTTAAAACGCCTCATCTTCGAGGTCTACTTTCACAACTATGCACGGTCCTAATCTCGTCCGACTCGGAGGGTAATTCTCGGAGGTTATAATCTACTCACCGCCTCCTCGTTATTAATCTCATCTCTGAAAGTTAGAGTCATATTAGATAGTTGAGTGCACGAGATGAAGGGGTGGGGGTTGACCTCACGCGGTGGTCGGCGGACAAGGGTTCAGGTCACCTGGTGGCGATTTGTCACCAACTTGAAGTCAACGAACAAGCTTCTACCATTTGCCACGGAGAAGTTGGCCGCCTAACATTGCAACTCCCACTGTACGAGATACAAAACCCATGTTTGTTGGAACATTATAGCACGACCCGTGTCAACGAAGATGATTCAATATACGACTCTTGGGGATCGAACGAGCTTCTTGGCTAATTTTCTTTTTTTTTATGATAATTAAGATTAAATATTTCTATACGTTTTAATTTACGGTCAGTAAAAACGCTACTGAATGTCAGTTAGTGTAATGTTATTTAAAGTCAAGATAATTTTAAGTAGATATTATTCTCAGTTTGTAAATTCTGCAGTGCGAATTTTGCAAACTACAGTAGGTACCTGACAACAAATAGTATGTTTAAAAATTGTAAGTTAAAAACATTGTTATTTCCTCATCATTTTTATAGATGTTTTCATTAAATAATCTGGAGGAAGTATACATTTTAAATTTAATATTTTCAAACAGTAATAATGTATACAGAAGTCATAAAAACAGAATAAACTACGTAATACTGAATATAAAAAGTCATACATTTTTCGTTTTCATTTCATCAAAATCTTCCACACCTCTCAGTTCTCACTACATTCACGAATGCAACTTTTGACTGTATATTCACGCGTTAGTGGCGACGACGATGTCTCATATACTGGACCTCAGATGTCTCCCCCCCCCCTCTCTCGCTCTGGCTCTCGTAAAGGGTTCTATAATTTCACGAGGGGTCGAAAGTAATAACATCTCCATGCTATGAATGGTTGAAATAAGCCATTAGAGCTCGTGTCGGGGCAAGTAATGAAGGACGTCTTATTAGCCGGGGTCCACGGGCATATACGTCCTCCTCTAATGATAATTATAATTAGAGCGAGATGGCTTATCAGCGCCTTGCATGGCTGGGGAATGCGCAGATGAAATCTCTGTGCGCAGTTTCATTACGTGGCATGTTGATGACGTAGGAACTCAAGTTTTCATGACGCTGTGATGATTCTTTGTGTGACGAGGATGAAATGGATGAGCTTGATAATGTGATTATTTGCTGAGGACAAAATCATTTAGAGAGTAAAGCTTGAATGACAAGATCAGGTCTAAGCCAAATTTTAATTTAATGAAAATAACACCCACAAATACAACATGTGTAAAATTAACAGTAAGGCCTCTTTAAATGAATAAAAAAAAATCGGCACTGAAAGTTTAGAGAAAGTGGCGTGTATATGAGATAAAATTAGGTTTGGTAGACATTGTTGATCTTATTGTCAAAATGTTATCGATAAACAAGTTGCGGCTTTGAAAGAAGATCTTCAAATATTTTCCAGTATTTTGCAAATCTTATGGCAAAAGTTTCTTCTTCGAGCTTTGCATTATGAGATTTTCAATGCTGTGATACCGACGATATATCTATATTTCTACTAGCTTTGTGATATCACAAGGATAATCATTTTGTGACTAGTCCTCGGTAAAATTTACTAAAATATATATTTTATTCCAATTCTCAAGTCTGTTAAACTTTTATATTACAAAATTATTACAAACTGGTGGCATGCAATGGACACAGTTGTTGTTTGACTTGCTATTTTACACACCACACTACCGTAACATGTTAACATTGTTAAAAAAAAAATACGAATTTTTGAGATAGAATTTTGGAGGTAAATTACACCATCGAGTCTGCCCCTTACCGGAAAGTGCTTCTACTACGAACTGAACCCGGGTCCCAGGAGTGGACACTTACGCCCCTTAATGTGTTAACAATGACTGATGAGCCCATTTTCGACGCAGATGTGATAGACTTTTATAGAGCGAAGAATCTGTGCGGACCCACCAAGCTGGGACAATAGGCTAATCAGGATCGCCCATAGATCAATCTGGTACGCTCGTTGCGAAATTACAGGACCACTTTTTACGTAAAAAACTCAGAATTATGAAGATATTTTTGATATGTAATTTTAAAAAATCATAAAAATCATAAAATGTATTAAAACTATTTCTGAATAAAATTAAGAATGTACTATTACAATATGGAACATCTAAACATATGTGACGGATAGAGCTTCCATTATTTAGTTATGCAGCACTTAGCACTTCACTTGTATCATATGACACTCATACAAAACGTTGGTGGAAATAATTAGAATGATAATGGAGTAAAAAGTTTGAAGTTCGTAGGGGGCTTGTTCGTGGGGGGAAGGGGAGAGAGGCCTCCCTTCTCTACACCCCTTAACAATAGTATGCCTACTTCGAGCTGTCAAACTTGATTCAATAGCAGAGGTTTTGATAAATCTGTTTTGTGGTGACCGCCATATTTGAGGGCTGGTGTACGGGATGGTTCGTATAAGATTGCGGTGTTGAGGGGGGCAGGTTGAACAGTCGCAAATGGTTGATAGCAATTTCGACCAATAGAATGACGAACTTTTCAATGGTCAACAAGTAAAAAAGACACACATTCAATTATAAAAATAGTCTGCTGGATTGGATTTTAGAGGAGCTGGGATTGAATAAAATAGAACAATGCTGGGGGGGGGGGGGGGGGGGGGGGGAGTACATTTGAGTTTATGTCTCTCCAGCCACGGAAGCAAACGGAAGATCAACTGTCTTCCAAAAATGACTTCCTTTTGAACGATAAGTGAAAGAACTTCACACAGTTTTATCAGTAAACATGGGCCTAAAAATGTAAATTCCAGTTTAATTATTCAATATACACGTAAACATTTTAATTGCATTACTTTCCTTTCCTTTAAACAGGACTAATAAATAGGCCTATATTCCAGAAACAATTTTTTAGAAGAAAAAATATTTCCGGTTTACTATTTATAAATTTGAGAGATTGTTGGTGAGTATTGATTTTAATTACGATTTTATTGATTTTATTCTACAAAATTAACTTTAATGTGGTGTTTGCGACTTAACTGCAAAGTAATTCTCATAATGACCTATTGACTGAGGAAAACCCATATTAACCTCAGTCAAGAATGTCAGCAGCGAGTTTAACCCGGTTATTGCACTCCTTTCTGTTCCATGAGTATAGACTGTTTTAAACAACATTTACAATTATGTCATATTTTGAAACATTAGTTATGGTTCGGTTTGGATCGAAATTTAAAAGCAGATCGTGGTCCGAAACCCAAAATAGTTTACATAATATTTAGATACAAGATCGAACTCTGACTTTTGGGGCAAGTTTAAAAATGAAAGTTAACATGACGCTAAGAAATCAGGGCAACCAAGAGTTGAAATTCGCAATGACCCATAATCTGTGCCACACGCAAAAGTAAACAAGAACTCTCTTCACAACTAACTCTATTATCATAAGCCCACTTGATAGTTTTTGATTGAAGTTTCATTGTGGGGGTGATTCTCCCAATCAAGGTATATGAAAAGAGGGTGGCATTGTGAGGCAGCGAAGAGTAAGGGCAGTTGTAAATGATAGCAAGAGACAAGTGAACTGACTACCAACTCTGACATATGGCCCACTGCAGCCTGCGATGCACCCCTGGGCTATTGACCCTAGTGATACATGCACATTGTGTCAGGGCTACGCAAGAGTGAGCAGTCAGGGTGCAACATTGCAGGCACCGCAGGGTGGCAGAGGGTGCACTGAGGTTAGGGCGGCAGGATAAGGGTGGTCTTGAATTTCAAGGGTTGGTGGCTTGCAATCGCAGGGATTAGGATCCGGAATCAATAGAGGATAGAGGAAGTGTTTCGGCGGAAAATAATTGGATGGATTATTTTGTTTCTAACTTGTAATTACAAACAAACTAAATACGAGAACAAGAAAATGTTGTGCTTAGAATTTGGTGACTTGGAATAAAGAAGGCTAAGATATTTTCTTCTCCGTAAATTTTTATAAATTTATTCTGGCAGTAGTAAATACAAGTAATTTTTATTTATTTATTTAAATTTACATTTTTTTGGAAAATATGACTTCAAAAAGTAGGTCCTGCTTTTTCTTTATAAACTAACAAGTGTCAATTATGTTATCTATTCTATATTTTTAATTGGATATTTGGAATTACGTCACTGCTGTTTTCTCATAAGTTCCAAAATGTTTTCCAATCAACCAAACCCATCAACCAAATCCTAACCAAACCTATCGTTTAAACATTTGTAAGTAATCAATTTCTTTGTATTCTCGACCATTTATTACCCATTTCTTGTTTCAGGTTGTTGACAACTTGTAACTGAGGTAAGTTTTGATACATTTTACGATAGGGATTTGGTATTTAGTGTCAGGAGAATAGACTGTCTGCGTCCTAGGATCATCAATAGTCATCTCAAAGTTGTCTTATTTCTCATCAACCCATCTGTTTTATCACCTCCACGTGTTCTCTTATCACTACTTCTCGAATTACCATCGGCAGCTGTGAAAGTTGTTTTTCGTCGCCAGCGCGGCGAGCCTCCTGATTGGTAATTAGCGATCACGTGACATCCGAGTGACACGTGATTGAGTAATCGTATCGCGCACGCAACGCCATGTTAATAACGCGGAGTAATGAATGCGCGTGCGCACTGAGCACGAGGTGACATGACGTCATTTGTCAAGTTCAGATGTTATCTGCGGGAGAAGGGATCAACATAATTAGAGATCTTCGTCGTCGTAATTAAAAGATACAGAATGATGCCATTTTAAGCAATTTGCGGAATTTAAATGTGTACTCTTTGTATTATAAGAGAATACGAATATTATCTACATAAAGAGGCTTCATTTCTTTGGTATTTATTTAACGTTTTAAGCTTTTAAGTAGTCTACAGTCCACTTAGAAACAAATAAGCTCTCACCAATTCAAATTTCAAAGTGGAATTTCAGATAAAAGCTGACAAACTTATTATAAAAGAAATTAAGCCCATTTATTTTTATATCCTGTTCATTCTCTTGTGCTACGTCATAGTAATCTTCCAAAATCTTGTAGGAATAATTCTATAATTATTTTATCACCAAAAGTATTCTGTATCCTAAATTCATCTTCATTTTATTTGGTTGTTACTCTTTATAATATCACACTTTTCTTAATTGTGTAACTAATCTTTTTTTTATATCTCTATAACATCTTCATTTTAGGACAACAAATTCATATTTTTGTATAAGTATAATCGGGGAATATATTTTGATGCACCTTCTTACATTTTGAAAAGAGATGTATGATAGAAAAAAATATGGTTGCAATTGACTAAAATTGTATTGTACATGATCATAGGCCATTTTACTTCGTCATTAATGTAGAAACGTTGCCAGCTTCTCGAAACAATACCATATCTAAAAGTACTTCGGTTCTAATCAACATCGATCGTACTTGGCGGACGTAATGACTGATATTCGATCCAAATCGAACAGTTGTGCTCATCCTCCTCGACATTTGATACGTGCACTTGTCGAGGAGATAGGAAGATGCATGCGGGGATGGAGAATAGCCGTCACGGCCCGTTGGCTTGCATTGTAGCCGGGATGCTGGATGCACCGTCTGTTGCGAGAGCCACCCGACAGCAGGGATACATAAACAAAACATGGCGTAACCACATGTAACAATGAGTTGTTCATCTTAGGATATTGATAGGGTATGAACATTGGATGTGCAGCCACCTGCTTTTGCAGTGAAAGCTGAAGTCACAGTTTGAAGTTCGGGATACTGAAATTGTTTTATTTCGTTGTACGATGTGTAACTATACCACGAAGAAAAGGAACTGTATTCTCACTAAACGGCTCCGGTTATTGGGGAATGTATTTGCCTTTTAACTACAGCTTTTTACAGTTTTTTCTACTTATTTTAAATTTTTACTTTAAATACGGTTAACCAGATTGATTCTTGTTTTGCCTTTAAATGGATTTTGAAATTTAAAAGTATAGTAAAATCTGCATAACTATCTCAAGAAATAAGTATTTTATGTGGATTCTGTGGTACGGAGAGTTTGGTTGAAGAATGTAAATAAGCTCGGACTTCTACGCCAAATATCTTTCAAGAAAAGTTTACTTCCATCTTTTGAAACAAAGTGCCTTTTGCAAAAATGTACAGTTAACATTTTTCTACACGTTAGGTTGCAACTACGAGGAAAGGACAATGGAATCTACATGAATGATATCCAATTCTTAATAGAAAGCGTGTTAAAGTTTAAAGTTTGTCAAAATCTACTCTGAAGTCCGGTATATCTGAATGGTTGAGCTTTATAATGCTTCCAAAGTAAACATTAAACAAACTTATTTGTTTTTAAAATGTTCAAATACCACAAGAAAATTAGCATTTTTAAATAGATTCAATACCCCTTCTCTCGTTATACAGTTTCTACTACAAATACTGCTCTGTCCACCAAACAGACTTCCGAGGTTTATCACAAAGATATCTCTGGCCACTGCAACAATATAATACAAAAAAATAATGATTGTAACACGATCCCCATGACAACATCAATTACACGTTTCACAAGAATAACACAATAAATGACGTATAAATCACGTGATTGTCTTTCAAAACGTTCCATAGTTTCGTCTGACATTTTCTCCCGCCATGAATCGCAGAGTAACGAGGCGTGACGACTAGGCAGTTGGCACTGCCGAAAATAACCCCTTCCTCGGGTGTTAATGTTACCCCTTTACAAAGTCCACGCACATATACAATAACAGCCAGAAGCTTCCTCATTGTTATTGTTATTGAGGAGTTATTATCACTTCGATACAAGCTGGTTGTTGCCTCGTTCAGACTTGATGATTATTGTCAGATTCGAGTAGGTTGTTGAACGTTGCAATTGCTGGGCTTTAGTGATAACAGAGACGGCTGAAGAAAATGTTCTTTCAACGGAAACCTATTTTATTTCAAAATAATGTTGAAATCGACAAGAAAATAATCCGAGTGCTCGTTTCAATTGAACAGATGAAATCGAGGTTATTTGAATAATTCGTCACGAAACTATTTTCGCCCTCTTTTAGGTTAAGTAGTGTCCTTTTTTCGTCCATATTGGAAGTTAAATTTATAAAGTTGCTGTATTGCTATGCTTTTTTTTAATCAATATTGTATCTTCCGGGTTAGGTACCTACTTATGCTATTGTATTTCTTACTGAACATTATTAAGATACAAGATACCAGAAACAAGAAACAAAAAAATTAATTAGTTCATGACAAATTTCTGAAATTGGAATTGTTACGGTTAGTTTTACATGATTGCTTCTTGCTGGACAAAACGATTTCTTTATAATATTTTATAATGTATGCTATTTGTTTGAAACTATGTCCAATTACAGACCAATGAGCATTTTCAGGGGGATAATTGGTATAGTTGTGATTTTTGTCAAGTACTTGTAAACCACCCTTACAAATTGAAATCACAGTCTAATCTCGTTAGTTAATCCCGCACACTTTGTAACAAGCGGTTTTACCGGAAGAAGGGCGGTTAACCCTTCACACGTGGCCCGCACGTCCGCCACGTGTCCGCCCTCCGACCCTGCGGGGGGAGGGGGGGGAGGTACATTGATTTATATCAGGTGTTTATCTACCTGTCAAGGGCGATCATGGGGGGGGGGGGGGAGCTACAGGTAAGGGTGCTGTAAGAAGTGACTTAATCGTGATTTATAGATTATGAAAATATTATGATATAATATTTATATCCACTAACAGAACTAAATCCATTGCTGTGAATACAATATAAAATATAAATTACAGGAAAAATAATACAAATTATATCATAGAGATGGTCGTCAAATTTACATGCATAATCTTTTGAATTATATTTCCAAAGGAATTAAAATTGAGGTCAATATAAATATTCTTCTTCAAGAATATATTAACTCGTCAGAATTTTGTTAAAAAATGAATATGAAAACCCATCTATGTAACCTCCAAAAAAAACATGGTTTTACTTGATAGCAACACCAGGGCTTTCAATTAATTTCACTCTTCCCTGACAGCATAAAAGGTCAAACACTGACTGCGACGAATGTCACCTAACAATACAGTGACAAAAATAATCACAAATAAAGTTTGACATCAAATATTACATTTTTTTCACAAAAACGCTACATTGAATATTGATGATATTCGCAACCCCGAATACGTACAACAATTTTGATTAAAAACCCTCTCACACAAAAAAAGTTACCTATTCGACAGACCATACTCACATTTAATTAGTTTCATTTGATTTACCATAATTACGTCATTCCGCTTTAATTAAGCTCTGACACGACGTCATACCATATTGAATGTTTACCAACACCTCTCATATCACATGTCCCCATCATATTGACAGCCGCGCTAATGTCACTTGTGTGTAACGCATCGAAATGTTTCCAGCGCATTGAATTATAAATCGAATTCCCTCGTGGCAAATCATGATCATAGTGTGAGCTTTCGCGGCAAATGCAGTCTAGGTGTGATATGTTCATGTTTGTGGCCAATACTTGCACAATTGATGGCGTTGCAGTACAGAGTGGATGCAGTTACCTATACGCTGTTTACCCCCCCCCCCCCCCACCCCCTCCACACACACTCATAGACAGGTTATGAAGTGACCCTTGTGACGGTGTTGCATTTAACTGTGTGCAGAGTGGATGCATAATTCATAGGTGGTGATTAATTATTAGTGTTGATGTCAATCAATCAACAGGAGAGCGGGACATTTGAGTATAATTAAAAATAGGTAGTTAAATGAATTAATTAACGGTGGGGGATTGGGTAGATAATTTCTTGTTTCGAGTTCAAATAAGTGTCAACTAGTGCATATAATAGTATAATTTTGCATACGCTTTAACACGTAGTTAACTAGAATATATTATTGCATACTCGTACGCATTTTTTTGTAGTTGTAATTTGATGGAGTTTTGAGTTCAAACATAAAACAAATTGCATCCAGGTTTCACAATGAACGTGATTGGTGTTTTAAAAAGCTCGTCGCTCATGAATAGGTAAATGGCAGTGAAGGTGTCAGGAGGATGAAGGAAATCGCTCCAGAGGAAGTAAAAAGGAAATCAGAAGAATCTTAGAATAGAGATAATTATTATGTATGTTATAAGCATTATGTATTTAGATCCAGTTTTTCAATACTCTGCTTAAACTAGTAATAAAGTTGACACATTATTTATAGGAATGTCATTGGTTGTTGCCATGGCAATATCAATCCTAATCAACTATTTAAAAGTTAGCAGAGTATTGAAAGACTGGCCCTAAGTATGTAAAGTATGCGTAATTTTTTACTTAGGTTTGGAATATGAGTTTGTATAAACTCGTTGCTATGTCTCAAGTTTCAGGTGTCCCCAATCTATGTTTTAATACAATTTGATTTCGAAACGGGGGCTTAGGGAAAGACATGGATCTGTAAAAAGAAAGAATGAGAGTTAAATAAAGACACAGAGTGAGCAAAACATTGAAGAAATTGACAAAGATATTGCTTGCAGTCTTGTGAGTATCATCTCAGAAGGATAATAAAACTTATTAAAATTCGTCTCAATGATGTACAATGAGTAATCAGAAAGTCAATCGGAGTCGATCTGAAATTTTGCACACACACTAATGCCACAAGAGCGGTATCGTGTATAGTTTATGAACATAATCCTGTGATTCTGTGAAAATTAAAACTATAGAACCGTTTGACCGATCACCTTCAAATTTTGCATGACATTTTAGGTGTTTTGTTAAGTTTCAGACTAATCTGTCGTTCATTGATTGCGTGTTTGTCAATTTTCATTGTCAAATTATTTGTCAATTTTCTTGAAGGAAATTTCAGATATTTTATCACTGCATTATGACTCTCCCTAATGAGGCTATTCATGGTCCAGTCTTCTAACATGTCAGGGGCGAAGTATGATGCGAGGGGGGAGAGGGGGGGGGTCAGATCTGGCTCATGTTTTATTGATGCGTTTTAATGGGAGTTGGATAATAATGTTTTGATGCTTGCTTGGCACCGGACTAACGTTGCCAACGTAACAGATGCAGTAAGTCGGCCGAGGGGGAGGGGTGAGTGGCAGGTATCGGTGGGAAGATTGCCTACTATTGTATTATATACGAGAGGGAGGGGGAGAGTTTATATCATACGATGTATTATTATGGTTCTGGAGATTTTTGAAATCAGTAATAGAAGAGACAGAAAGTTGGAAGTTGTTTTTCAAGCGTTACCACAGTACTTTTATGGATCCTCTCTGTGTTTTTTGTCTGTCTGTCTGTCAGTCGGTCTGTCTATCTGTCTGTCTGCACTGCGCAGATCAAACTGGTCAACCAAACGATCTGAAATTTTGCACACCCACAAATGTCATAAAGAGCTGTTTCGTGTCTAGGTTTTCTAACAGAATCATATGATATTTTGAAAATTTAAGCTAGAACCGTTTGACCGAACAAATTCAAATTTTGCATGCTCATCGGGATCAACATTTTAGGTGTTTTTGTAAATTTTCAGACTAATCTATCGTTAACTTCAAAAGTTATTGACATTTGCGCTATGCAGTTACAGAATCGCAGCCTATCGCTGGTCTGTATTGGAATGATTTTAAATGTGATAAGTTCATCCTGATATCTTCAACCCCCCCTCCCCCCCTGGTTTTATTGTCGCCCATCTTCTCTCCATGACGACGCGTTAAGCACACACGCACTAAGACCGACGTCTCGACGCGTTATCTCGTACACCTTTGTGTGGCGTCGGGACGCCGTTATCGCCGCAGTCAGGGTAAATACCTGGTTAATGGGCCACACTGGCCGCTGCACGAGCGTCCGGGGACCTACTACCCCCCCCCCCTTTCCCTCCCCCAGCACACTTCTGTCACGTGGTCTCGCAATCGACGTTGCCTAATTGCAGCGTCTTGGTTGTCACAACTGACTTCTGTGCAACTTGAGGAGATAGTCTTGTCGGCGATGAACTCAGGATTAAATCAGGATTACAAGGATCTATGTTTTGAATTAAAACTCAGGATCAAGACAAGCAACTGGACAACTAAGGGAAAACAATAATTTAATAAAATAAATTGAAAATATTAGGAGTGAAAACGAGGGAAATCATAATTTTGTTAACGTTTATCCTTTATTCTTGATTCTTGATGTGACATTGAGTCTTGATTCCAAAAAAAATCCGTGTAATTCAGACTTTCTTGTGGAAGAAACGGACTTCAGTGCAGGTATCTCTCTTATTTTCATTAGTAATCCTAATCCTATTCAAATGGAGAGGAATTATACGTCGACATTTTTGGATTGGTCGTATCCGTAGAATTCTTGCCAATAAAGAATGTACGTATAAAAATACACTTTTTTACGAAATAATAAACCAAATGCTGAAAAAAATATGGGTTCACAAACTTAAAGTGTAACTCCACGTTTCATTAAAAACATGAGCTACTCAAACTTGATATTGAATTAACAAGCATTTGATACTGTTACGATATGAAAGACAAAAATTGATCCACCTTTAAAATCTGGCCGATTCGAATAAACAGTTGTACCAAAAGCTCTCTCCAAATTTAACTCCAAATTCAACTGTTGCTAACAATTCTATGCGACGATGACTCTCACGGCTTGTAATAAGTATGCATGTGTGAGAGAGAGGGAGAGAGTTAGAGTGAAAGAGATAAAAATTCGTTTTTTCTTTTCAATTTCCACACCATTATGACGGTGTTTGTGTCAGGGGAACTATATACGTATGCTTTTATCACACCACACCACCGTGCTGTAACCATTACACATAATAGCACATTCTAGACTTTATCTATACACTGCCAAGTATTCAATACTCCGTTAAACGTTTTCGATGTTCCATGCCTTTTGTTCCAATCATCACTGCGTGTAACTCGCACGAGAAGAAGAAGAAAAAAAGATCTCTTGTAAGAAAGTAAGAATTTAAGGGTAAATGAAGAGTGTAAAAGAGATAGAAAGAGTTGGTTGTTTCTGTAGACGAGGTACCACGAGCTGATGCCACCCCAGAGGGCAGTTTTAGACAGAGCTGGTGCTCGGTTACGACTTCGCTATTGCTTTGCTATTGCTGTTTGTATACTGCTATACCAGACGCATTCTATGTATGCTAGGTATACAGACTGAGGTGATTGTTATTTGTTTTTTAGTGTTTTCGTGGTCTTGTAATCGAATAGCGTCTGCTAACTACTGGGATAGTCACGTGTCAAGAGAGCTGTATTCGGGTTATATTGTGTTCGGGATAATTTGTTACTCGCCAATTGGTTGGTTGGGTGGAAGATGCGTGATTGCCAATGGACCACTAAACACTTTTTCCTATTATCACGATTGTCTGATTTTCTAGGGGTTTGTGTAGGAAATCAGCTCATTTTATTGCTCTTGTGAGGCTTTGTCCCTTCTTATTTTAAAATTGAGAAGATCACGGAAGTCTACAGGGAGTTAATATTATCCAGTTTATTTTATTTCACTAAATACATTCGTTACTTCATCCCTATATACATCAGTTTACTTATTTTGCTTTCGATAAATTATCCTACAATATTTTAGACAGATAATTTTCCTATAACTACTGATTTGCCACCACATTGAATTTTACTTTGGGCACTTTGGAATACCCAAAAGCATTGTCAATTAAAGGGATGACGGGGCGAGGTACAAACGAAATTTTTACAGCACAAACCACCACAAATAAAATCTTTATTTTAATTAAAGATTATCATTGAATTATGACTTTAAAGGTTGTTTCTAGAGACCCAAATTTATTTTTGGTTTTAGGGGATGAAAGGGTACGGCACAAACAAAAATATAGCACGAAAACAAAAGACAATTCGGTATTGGAGGTTCTTGGAGGTAGTGGGGTATACATGGACCCCACTTGGCCATTATGAACGGAGTTCACAGCATTGTTTATAAATTGATTCCCATTAAACGAGTGTAATACAACAAATCGGGTACAAAATTGCTTACACAACAAATCTACCCGCGTAACCAATGTCCAGGCGACTTATTTGCTTTTCCCATGCAACTGTCGTGTTTGTTTTGTGTCAGTATTTGCTCTGCTGTTGTATCACTGCAATTAACTGCATGTGCGGGTGGACATTGCAGTCTGCGATATCAACTGACCATACTCACTCTCAGCTGCGGGAGAAGGACAGAGCTAATGGCTTTAGTGGAGGAGGGAGGGAGATGAGTGGCAAGACTTTTGTCGGGTTGTTACATTTTCACACGAGAACGTTGACCATTAGCTGGGGGCGATTAGAGAGATGAGAGCAAACACACACAGGATGAGGAGTAGAGAATAATGCACAATATTCTGTATTCCACGGCATCTAAAATAAAATACATATGCTTTAATACTTTTCAAAACATTTGGCCCGTGATCATTTCTCAACAAACATTATTATTTGTGCACACTGTTTTGCAGATAGGTCATTGGCAAAATTTATGATTGTGATGATGGAGATGATGAAGGAGATGATGATGGTTATGGTAATTGGATGAAAGTATAGGAAAGAGACGGCCGTGGACTATGACTGAGTAGAGAACCTTCCCATCATTTGCCTATCGACACTCAGAAAGGGAGATCTACCGCGGGAATCGAACTCGTATCTTCGGGGAGTAAGTCCCCTGAGCCAACTTACTCCGTCAATATTAGTTGTTTAGCCTTCCAGTCGAATTAAAAAGAGAATATGAGTCCTAAATAAAGTGAAATAATTACAATTGTTGTACGTACTTAGAGTGTTTGTTTCTAGAAATTATGATCGATGTTCTGCCCTTAAAATTAAAACCCCAATGTTTACTTCCGAGTCCCATCTCTCAAAAGTTTGTCACATTTTTGCAACAGATATTTGAAAAATGTTTCACACGGTTATTAACTCAACGTCAAACCCAAAGTCAACACATTTTGAAGACGGTTCCTCGAATTGTTTCCAGCAACGGGCTACAAGTGAACTATTAATTATCCACCTTTAGACCAGTGAATGGGAACCCTTTTCACGCTACATTCCACCTTGGTCCACCTAAACGACTTACCTCAACTCCCTGGCGAGTATTTCGCCATGTCTGTTTAGTAATTGTAAACTATAGCCACAGCACTGATCTGACCGCTTTGCTTCTGTATTGTCAATGAAAACGATGAGCACAATAGACGTGTCATGTATCTTACCTTAACGGTATTTTCACTTCAAGTGCTCCAGATACCTGTGGTCAGGAATGGGTTAATATATGGATGACATATTTGAAATATGCTGCTCCTAAATCTGTCTTATGATAGTTTGACTTTATGCGGGATCGTGTGGGTTCAGAGAAGAGACAATTGGAGGTGAGAGACGAATTATAATAGAAGTCTGAGCAAGTGGGAACAAAAAGACGTAACAAAACAACCGGGAGGCTTTCGTCGGATACGCAACAGAGGGTAGAAGAAACGTACGAGAAATAATTTTTGAATACTTGATTGTGCCCAATTCTAGTAAATATTTTGTCAGTCGAATGTTGATTTTTTGTCAAATTAAACCCGAATTTGATGATTAGAAATTGCATGTAAATTAATAGTGTAGTTACATACATACAAATATTTATTAGAAACAAATATGTGTCCTTGCTTTGATTCTGTGGTCTGTAATCAGTACGATAACAAAAATATTTTTTTAATATCATGTTTGAAAACTCAAGTTTAATTGTAAACAGAAAAAAAATCAAGTAGAAAGAATATATCCATTCTTTCTCCGATACTTTTATTAATGATACTACGGAGCAAGTTGGCCCAGGCAAAAACGCACTGAACGTGTACTTTGAAGGGCCCGGGTTCGATTTCCTCGGTCAACTTTCCTGACTGAGGAGTTTTCCTAGTTTCCCTCAGTCCAGAGGAAAATACTGAAAATGTTTCCCACATCATATTAATCCGACCTTCTTTTTCAGACCCCACCTCCCTATCATCGTCAAGATCATTCATCGTCATTAACATCGCTGCAGAACGGTGCACCACTAAAATAAATAAAACTTCACACAGCATCCCTGGACCAGAACGCGGAAGTTTCCTTGTCGAGATGACGACAACGCTGATTAAACCACGGTTCAATAAGTAATTAGTGCTCAGCAATATCAGAGTGGTTCCATGTAGGGCTAGTATTCCTCGCGTTAACTTTTCTCAGCCATAAATTCTGGTTGGTGCTAAACTCTCTACAGATTTATTCACTAATGTGTCTTCATTTAGGGGTTAAGAACACGATGCGAGCGCACTCTGTGGATAATAAACGAGATAATGAACAACGAGGGAAGTTGGTACATGAGCGGGAGCATAATCACGGACAACTACCATTATCATAAACTAGATGTAGCGGTATGTTTGGTTGCTGTGTGGAACTATGATTATCGAATATTGGCCGTAGATTTCGATTTTAGGTTGCGATAGAAACAGAAGGAATGTTGTGATTATGATGTGGTTTCAGAGTGTGTTTTGTGTGTGTTTGTATGACACAAGTAAATGATAGTTATTTGTAAAGATGGTATTTATAGTATACGAGTATGTTTTTTATTTAATTTAAATTTTCACGTTTTTTTTTAAATATTTTTTTTGCATCCCTTCGGTATACATCATAGACCAAGAATTTGAACTAATTCTCACAAGAAAATAATTGGCTAATTTTCTAGAAATTGTGTTTGTTTATTTTTGTAGGCCCCCTCCACAAATGATTAGGTAACATCAACTTTAAAGTATTCATACACAAGCTAAAATCGTTCTAAAATAGGCATACATTTAATAAAACAATCGGTTATATGGTGCCAAGCTCGTACCGGTGCTCGCTCATCAACACTAAGCGTGCGAGCGTTTTCCAAGTTATTTTAATTACTTATAAAGAACATAATTGATGTTAAATTGTTATAGGCAGTAGGGTGCTGGAGACAAGAATGGCTCGTTGGTCACATGTCAAGAATTCTATTTCATAACTGAATTTGTACTTTGCAGAAGAAGTAGAATTCAGATTGAAACTAGCAGTGAGTTTTATGTAGAGCATAGTGACGTCAGAAGTCGCGATAACTCATGGACATATTATATTTTGCACT
Organism: Leuctra nigra; assembly: GCA_934045905.1. Taxonomy (NCBI): domain Eukaryota; kingdom Metazoa; phylum Arthropoda; class Insecta; order Plecoptera; family Leuctridae; genus Leuctra; species Leuctra nigra. The sequence goes on from OW203762.1 coordinate 23,000,004, forward strand.
TCCCAGTTTACAAGGATGAACAACTGGCAAGAAATCAAAGTTACGACTTTCTAACATTTTTATATCATTTTTCTCAGGCATGGTGTGTATATAAAAACAGCCATAACATTTTATACGACATTTTCTTTGACTGAATGAGGAGTTATATTGTTTACCTTTTTCTTCTTGCTGCATTATTCCCGACACGAGATGATATCAAAGGAGAAGCTATTAGCTTTATGACGGGTAAGAGAGAGGAATATAGAAAGTGTCCCTGGAGATGATGAGGGAGGAATCTGGGCTGAAACCAGGATTGACGCACCGGGTGATATTTTCCTATTATCTCAGTCGATAGCAACAGTTTTATATGCGCCTTCTGTGAAGATGTATTCTTTTGGACTTTGGTGATAGCACATCATTTTATATCTAACGTGATATGATGATGGATTCGAAGAGGAAAGTAATTCTTCTCTTCGGTTTTTCTTCAATGAAAACTTGCTCTTATTGAAAAGTTTTAATGGTAGTTTGTAAAACTACCATGCTATTCATGCTATTTGGAAAATTATAATGTTATTTTATTGCATCAATACTGATGAGTTTATTGATTTTTTGAGAATGTTACCATTACCATAATTGTACACAAATAAATTATATATTTTCTGTGTAAAATTGTCTGGGATTTAAATGAGTATACATTTATTGTTAATGTTTTACTCCTGCTGATAAGCTATAGGCGTTTAGCTTATCATGGGTCAAGTTATGAATATATTTACGAATTTTATATCTCATACATTTTTACCAACTTTCTAAATTTTTGTAATTTGTTAGTTTTCATATCATTCAATTGTAATTTGATTGTCTCGTTACATATTTTTAATGACACGTATTAATTAACTAAATGCAGTGATTAAGAAAACGTTCTTGTCTAATTAGTCTGACAAATGTAATCAGGTTAATAGAGCGCGTCGGTTTTGTTTTGTTTCCGCCTCATCCCCGTCTGTCTCCAGAAGATCTGTATCCCAGTCAGTGCGTCGGAAGGGATGTGTAAAGGTATAATACAGTGATGGATTGCACAAGTAGTTTAGGGAGTTTGTAAAATCTCAACAGGATCCGGCACTTTCCAGCACTGATTATTCCACCACCTTAACACATCTCAACTGGTTGTCAGGCGGCGAGACGAGAACAAAAGAGATGCTGCGGTTATTTCAGAGCCATGGAGATGAGAACTAATGCTCTTTAGAAGCCGTCCTGTTCAATGAATGTCTGCGAGATTACTGCTGTCTGGAATATGCTTATGTGTTGGGGTGTTGATTTCGATCACGAAGAAGTATTGCGGCGAAGAAGACGCTTGCAGAAGCTTTGGTCTTGAAGAGAAGATCAAGTATAGAATTAGCAACAAATCGTATTTTCAGGACTGTAAGGCAAGTACGTGTTAGGAAGCTATGTATTTTAAAATATTGTGTTTGGCACCTGCAATCTTTTGCTATTTTTGATTCAAAATGTATAATTATTGACTTCAAAAGTATCAATCATCTAAAGTGATGGTTTCAATTGTATCGGTTATTATGGTATAAGCTCCAGACCATATTATTTTGAACGAACATTATGGTTAAAAAAAAATTGGCTAGCCGTTAGAATTAAAATATAAATCGATCCTTGTTAAATTTATCAGTTTTTGTTTCGTTTGTTTTGTTTTTTAGAACGGTTTACCTCCACAGGACAAAACTATTTCCAAAAAGTTATTCCTAACTTCATACGGAAGATCACTAAGAAATTATTCAAGTATGCATTGTCAAAATCAAATGAGTTGAAAGTCGTCCATGGAAATGCCCATGAAATTGGTTCAACGACAAAATTACTCTTTGTTTCCTATCAATATGTTTGATTCCTTCGCATTGTGCAGCTATTTTGTGTTTTGCACTTTTGTCATTTTAACACGAACTTAATAGGCTTATGTTTAATGAAATTCTCTTTTAGTCCATTCTAAATTCTTCTCAATTACTTGACATTTCCTCCTCTCGACGCTTATTAGTGTTCTAAGTTAATAAAAACACTGTTCTGCAAATGAAATGAAACGAGTGTTTTAGAACTCGATTAGAGGACTTATTTCACGGCAAATGATTTCACAGCGAGCAACTAGCAAGTGAAGTCGCGCCCCTCCAGCACGCTGCATCCAGCATCTCAAGTTAAAAGACTTGTATAATCTTCATGTCCACAGTGCAAGGCGAACAAAGTGGGTGGGTTGGGATCATTTGCAACTGTCTCAACATTTGATCAACTCAACAAAACGGACATTATTTTTGTTATCATCAAATATTTCGCCCTACAATCGAAATATTTTGGTGAAATACATTTTTTAAACTTTTGTTCCTACCATATTAACAACAAGATGATATTTTATGTCCACACATCTCGATAAAGATTCACTGTCAGAAGTTTGCAACCACAGTGATTGTTGAAAGGAACTTATTTACCTATATTTATTTACAATATTCAATAGCAAAAACAATTTCTGCATCTTACTGATTACCTACTCTTTTGGTATGTTTTTTTCTTGCTTCATTGAAACCTAGAGAATATTTTCATAATTAACCATTGCACTATGGGTGGGCATGTTGACAACAAATAAACAAAATATCTTGTACACATTTTCGCAATTGTACCTAACACATATAAAACCGTCAATGAGAGCCATTATTTTAATTTGAGAAAAAGACACCCTAAATCATCATTCTCACTAATTACTCTTGTATGTTTTTCAACCTTCTTTTATTACCAGAAACTTTATGCAGCTATAAAAAAACACGTTTACCAATCTTCCCCCATTCCCTTTACTCGTTTTATACGTATTTCTTTGAAATACTTCGCCATCCCCCAGACTAAAAATACACTCATTTGGAACTCTTTTTCACCCCTCTGAAAACAGCGGCATTCGTGTTCCGCTTTTGCTTTCTTATCAATCGCGCGCCGCCATTATCTACCGGCGCTGTTGGAGAAGTGGAGCTAATTACAATTACATCCAGCCCCGGCGTCAAGTATTAGATTTATCTGCATGGTTATTTCACATCCCGACACTCAGGCTGCTATTCCTACTCTATAAATTCGTCATATTTATATTCGTGAAAACTCTGTGGTGTGGGAGAGCAAAATGTTGACATTACACAAAGAAAAGTAAAGGGATGGAGGAACAAAAATGTAGCTCATCATCCTGCGTAGCACCGTTACAATATTATCTACGATAAATCATGTAAAATCCCCTTTCATGAACCCCATTTCTAATATACAATCAAAATTAGAAGCGCAACTAAATTCAAGGTACAACAATCCAAAATAAACCAAAATATAAAAAGATCTACGGAACAATTTGGTTCTTCACTTGGTAGACTCGAGTTAGATTCCCACTGTTGTCCTTCCTGATTATGGTTTTTCATATAGTTTCCCTGTCAAGAGGTGAATTTTGGGACTGGTTCCCTAAAGACCACAACCGCCTTTTACATACCTTCCATAATTTCCCTTTCTTCATCATCGTCTCCCAATTCTCATCATAATCATTCATACGTTATCATAGCCTAGGCATTGAAGACGTAAGATTTTGCCCTCAAGTGACTCACCGACTACTAACTCTGTATTTCTCAAGCCTCAGCCGCAAACAATAGCCACGGTAATGTGTATGAAGATATTATTGTGATTTTCTAAAATATCTTGATATATTTTCTGATAAGTTAGATTAGCATTCACTGGGATTGATTTAGACATTATCCTGATTATGTTATCACACTGCTATTACGTACTAGAGGATTGACCCTCTCCGATCGCTCGAACGATTACGAACACATCTGTGATGAGTGCCACGGAGGTTGCAGAGCAATGCTTCATATTCTCAAGTAGGAAATGCAAGTAACAATGACTATTTCATCAACAATACAAAAAACTGATCTTTATAACGATTTCGGGAAGATTCAAATCTCGGAATGTATGAAATCAATAAAATAAACAAGTTTACAGATGGATTGATTCAATCGACGTGCAAGTGTATTTGTCCTGGAGCTTGGCCGATGCAGAGAAAGAAGCGTGCTGGATGGCTGGGTTGAATTGTAAGGTAAAAGAGGGTGAAATCGGGACGGATTTCGCGAGGGGGAAGAGCCACCGAGAGCTATGCATATCAAGGATTGGTAATTCGTTTTAGTCTCGGGTAATTTACTTTTTTCGTTTCGTGTTTTATTTCCACTCTTTCTCTCCCTCACTCTCCGCCGTTCGCTTGAAGCTAATTGTGCTTCGAATGAACATAATCTCGAACACCAACGTTAATTCGAGGAATTCGTTATGCGGACCAGAAACCATGGAAAACGAGTTACTTCTTTATAAAGTTTGTTATCTATATATGCGATGTGTTCATAATGACTGGGGAAAAAGTTTTTAACTTGAAAATTTTTACTCACTGACGTTTGAAATTTTATACTGTGATGTATGGAATAACATTCGAGTTTTTAGATATGACCAATTCTTTCCATCAATCAGAAATCAAATAATTAAAAAGTGTAAACTGTCATAATATTTCTTCAAAAAATGACGTAAAACTTCTGCCGCTTTTACAACTGAACTTGGAATTTTAAGAATATGGACAAAACATTTGTCGCTCTTATTTAATATTTGGATGGCTTTGGAAGACGAAGAGTTTTTCATAAACGTTTTATATGTGAAAATATACTAAAATAATCCCTTATAAGATGAGAAAATGTTCAAATCCCAAAAAATTTAAAGTTATTTCGCAAGTTTGTTTATTTCAACTCAAAAAACTAAATGATTCCAAACTCTCCTAAAATATTACTTGATAATGTTACGTATATTAACCATTTGTGTACCTATATTCATGATTTCCCTAATTATTTCGATATTTTCAATCAAAAAATCCCATTTTCTCAATATTACATGAATATAGGATTTACTCTCTCAGCTCTTCGACGATATATTGTAATAAATTACAGTATCATTAATATCAGTGAATTAAATCAAACACTTCCAAAAAAACCTAACTTTTCTATTCACATTATGATAAGAATTCGTTGCATTACATTAGAGGTGTTCCACGTAATGTTTTGTGTCTCTATTAGCCAGGTAGATGTTTTAATGAGCTCGCATGAGCGTTAATCCTCTGGCATATCATTTCACATCTATCGTGCAGCGTATTGTATCATACACGGTTCCACTATCTTCCAAATATGTCCATTCCATTAATATAATTGCAGGTGTGTGGGCCAGCTGTAAGTCACGCCCTCGAATATAATGAATATTCAGATTTCAGATTATCTCTTCTATTTTCGTGAAATATAATGACAATAAAAGGTTCCATATTATGTCATGCGATCCTCATTCCTTGCTAATTTCAAATACATCGTACTAATTTAGTCTTCGAATGAGGAAGTGGAAGAGGCGCCGGCGCCTCTGCATGGGGACTATTATGTGACTTATCGCGTCAATCTGGGCGTACTTTTCACAGTTGTCGTAATTCGTGTAAAGCATGCATGGATATCTGACTTTTATGAGAAAGATAAGTTTTATAGGAATGTTGGAAAAACAAGGATATCAAAATACTGTTTCAAATACAGCATTTTCTTTAGTTTTTCTTTAGAATCGGATTTTCGAAGCGAATAATGCTGGAAGGGTAACCTTAGGAAAGTTCTCCCAAAAAGTTTTCCAAAATTCGCTTAAATTTTTAAAGAAATATGATACATATGTTACTTATCGCGTCAATCTGGGCGTACTTTTCACAGTTGTCGTAATTCGTGTAAAGCATGCATGGATATCTGACTTTTATGAGAAAGATAATTGTTTTGGGTATGTTGGAAAAACAAGGATATCAAAATACTGCTTCATACATAGCACTTTCTTTAGTTTTTCTTTCGAATCGGATTTTCAAAGTGAAAAATGCTGGAACGCTAACTTTCGAAAAGCTCGCAGCAGTTTTCCAAAATTCGCCTAAATGTTGAAAGAAATGTGATAACTATAAGCATCGTTAAAGCAAAATATATAAGTATTTGTGCATTTACAATCTGCATTACTAAATTGTCTGACGTATACCTTCAATGTCTAAGCTACAAAATAAAACCTACCTGTATAAGATTTCCTTCTCAATTCTAAATATAGTTCTTCAATCAGCTAAGAGTCTGCACTCGTTTGTTTCTTGCGTCGTAGGAATATGCATCAATACAGCTCCTAGATTTATCATTATAGAGCAATGCATTAGTCGACGTCCACTGGAGCACATAACTCAGTCTCTCCACGTCTTCTGCATTATGTTACAATCTTCATTAGACTAATGGCTGTGGGACTAATAGGTGTGTAACAATGTGCAAATAATGCGTCCTGGTTGACACTGGGACTGCAGATTGCTGCAACGGGGCGGGGTTCACGACTCTCTTTGCACACACTTTGATGCGTGCGATGCGCTACCAAATGTCTCCCAGAGCTGATGACCAATTGGGAGTTAGGGATTCAAATAGTCATGGGTCCAAACAAATCGTAAATCTTGTTGGAGACGAAGAAATTACGAGTCTGAGTTTGGGTCTTTATCAAGCACATATATAATGATAACTTATGGTTATAACTACAGACGTTAATGAAGAAGTCTCTTCTTTGTTAATTGAGGATTAAGATACAAGAAGAAGTTTTTACCTCGAATTAAGAAGAAGACTTTCTCTATTTTACGTCTATTAAACGGACAATTCGAAGTACATTTTGTGAATATTTGTCACTTCCAAGTTCTCGTGTGCGTTTGATATCAGTTGATATGATATCTCAGCATCATCGGCCTAATTGATGGGTATTACGTAATTAAAAGTGTCATATCTTTGGATTGTAACATCACATAGCTCAATTAATTCTGGGGCGTTCCTTTTCGGCTTAATATCTTATTAAATAATTTATTTATAATTACTCTTATTGTAAAAGCTCGTTTATAAATTTGCATGAAATTGCGTTTTGGTTCGCGTGTCGAGTGCATCGTATATGCGTCGTGCGTAGTGCGTGCATGCGTGCTCCTCTCTCGCCAGCCCCTCCACAAGTGCCGGCGTCTCGCGGGTTGCCTATCTCCGCCGTCCGCCGCCGGAGCTCGCCACTGATGCTGTACGGCTCCAGTCCACCCCCGCGGCCCGCGCACCCCCCGACACTCATCCCCCCACCACGCCAACACAAACAGATGATAATGCTATGACACCACTGGGTCGGCCTTTAACTGACGTCATCTCTCTCCCATTGGTCGATATACCGTGTTGTACTCCCCTGTGATTGGATGGGATTGTTGAGGGGTGTGGTTAAGACCCCCAGTGGCGTCTCTTAATGTGTCCTCGTGTATCACGGCGACGTCTCTGGGGGTGTGGCGAACGCCGAGGTGTACCTCGAGAGGAAGGCGAACTCTCAGTACGCGGCGATAGTTCGCTGTGTTGTTGTGTTGCATCCCCTTGCCGTTTCATCCCCTTGCCACCCCGCGGCGAACGCGAAGTGTCCGCTCCGCAGTCAGCAGGGGTTGTTGTCAGTCGGTGGTTCTGTGTCACGAGCGGTGGTCCACCTTCTTCACGCACTCCACATTGAACGAGCACGTGTCAGATATCAGTGAACACTTAGTGAATTCAACAAGTGACAGTGTGAACTCCATGTGGTCGACGACGTCAGCTTGAATCCTGATTAACGCGTGTTCGAACCTTCGACGACAGAGCCACGGTGACTCTGTCCAGACCGTTTCATCGACGCTGTCCTACGACGACTGCACGACGCGGTCCGACGACTTCCCCTCTGTCGAGCGCGGATATACGACGGCTTCCCCGTGGCCGGCGTTGTCCCTGCCGTGTTCGGCGCCAGTTGAACTGGACCCCGTCGCCGCGGCATGGGGGCGTAAGTTGTACCCTCCGCCCGGAGCGGGACCGACGAGAGTGGGCGCCGGGGGGCTGATGTTCGGACTCCATCATCATCAGGATCCCACCGCCGGAGGGTTGCATCATCATCATCATCATCATCAACCGCGGGGGCCGGTGACGAGTCTCAAGGAGGAACCTCTGGCGACGACGCAGCTCTCGGCGAGGTCATGGATGCAGCCGACGGTCGTCGATCAGAGCAGGTTGGTGGAGACATCAGTTTGTTTCTTCTTGTCACATTAGTGAGAGGGCAGTCTAAAGAGAAATGCTCAACATGAAGAATTGCTTGTTGTCACGCAATACAACAAAATAAAGAGAATTTTCTATTTTAAAAATTATATTTTATTTATATACTTAATTTTGTATCCACGTTGTTAAATATATCTATTTTCAAGGAGTCAACAATACAAACACTCTATTATATAGACAGATTGGCTGATTCGTTTACAACGTGACGTACAAACTCTCTATAAGAAAGTGACAAAATAAAATAATGTGCCTCACAAAAAACTTGAATAAGAATATAGGTAGATACAAAAAAGTTAAAAATTTAAAAATATAGAAATTGTTTACAGTTTTGTTCGAATTTAATAACAGCTCAAAATTAGGAAAAAGCCAAATAAAATTACTGGTTAATTTTTTGTAGTGCTGCGTTATAACAAATGTCAAAAATATTATTACAAATTAATAATCAAATCTGCCTTTATATTACACTAAATCACACTATATAACATCACTTATTATTCTTATTCTCTATATTATTGGAAGGAAGCTATTGAGAAAACAAATATCTACTGCAATGCAGCAAATATGCGGCTGCTTAATTCTGGCACTGATAAAAACGCCGTTAAAAGGCAATAAAACAAGTGTAATTTTTTTATTTTCATGCTGCATGCAAATTACTGTTTTTATTCTCAACAACGTCGTGAAAAATACTCGGGAGGAAATACGAATTCTCATTTTTCTCTCGCTTAAGGGATGCATTTTGTTGAATCTATGTTTCTATATTCTAATTTAAAATATTATACATTTATATAGAGTTCAACAATATTTCCGATCTCATGGCTTCGGGTTATTCAATAATATTGAGAGGTCAGTTTGTCTCTGTCGAATATTATCCCTGAATTTAGGTAATTTAGATTTCGTCAGAATAGTAAACGGGCATAAGGAGAAAAATTAATAATATTGATAAATAAAAAACGACTGCTGTCAAGAAATACAAGGATCCAGATTCTTAAATAGAGTTACATAAATGGAAAACTAATGGATTACACAATTTTAAAAAAATGTACCTAAATGAACTGTAACAATTTACTAATATTCGTCAAAGAGCATACTAAAGTCCTGAGTTGACTTTTAACTACCTATTCAAGTTAACATGTTTTAGCCTCCAAGATTTAAGTAATAATTTTGTTTTCCTCCTTTATAATATTCAATTTGTATTATTCAATTATTGTTTTCATTTTAACCCTGTTGTTCTGTTTTAAATTCGTTAAATTATGTCCAGATCTTGAGTTTCGGTTCACAATATTTATTAAATAAATTCAAAATAGAGAGAGCAACAACAACTTGATTTATAAAGTAGCAACAACTAATTCAATTGAAGGAATCCAATACCCAATAATAATTTACTATTTTCACTATTCATCTTCTTAAATGTACAACTCATAAATTTGTAATAAATTAATTATTTGCATTTTGCTAAAAAAAAAAAATAATAAAAATAAATACGGTTTTGTTTCACTAGTCTGTTAATTTGTATAACTTCCCATCATCTGGTTCTTATTAATGCAACTTGTTGTTTGTAATTGGCCGTGTGTGTGGTCCATCAAGTGTGTAAATCTCGTCTGGCGAGCGCGAGTTCGATCCCCGTCAGTCCCCGCGAATCCCCGCGCGTTGTTGGCTGGGAAACAGAGAGGAAAAGATAGAAATCTAATTAGTAGGTTCGTTGATAGCGGAATCCCTAACTCGATCAATTTGTGTGATGCGGATTTTATGTATTGATTTTGAACCGAACAAAGAGCTGTTCCTGGGTGGTGGGGGGAGGGGATGAAGGGGTTGTTTTTATCGGACCAAGAACTGACACTGATGACATTTAGTTCTACACTCGTATTTCAGCTGTTTTTCTAGATTTATGAGGTAATTCACTGTCATTGTTTTCTTCTTCCTTCTTATGAACGTTATGCTTTGTCCCGGACATTCTTATGACTGTTGTGTTCTTATTATTATGACCTGCTTCAGACTTTTAAATGACAGTTAACGTCAATGTATAAGCTCCGTAATTCAAAAAGCTCTTTGCAATTCCTGGAATATTACAATTATTGTGTGTCACTTTTTAATTTGTTAATGCACAATTTCTCATTCACTTGCATAATCTGTATGATAGTAGAAACGTTGAAACGAAACAAGTTAAAAGAATCACTCATGTACGAAATGAAACCCCATAGCAAAATGCAGTCAAAGAATACGGTACATCCATTATTTGTAAACAAAATTAAATCTTTGCATAGCAATTATATCAACAAGGATGGGTATTGCCTACAAAATATTGTGTGTCGATATAAAATAAACATACATTTCTTGTTCAGCGTCTAAAAAGAAATATTGCATGCATTGTGTTCCAAGCATGTAATTTGGTGAAGCTTTCTTCATATAAAAAAATATTTTTGTCAGATTTTCCCCAAAACAATTTTCAAAAATGACATAAACTAACATATTTAATGGTACAGTCAACAAATTGAATCCATGTTTATTGAATTATAAAAACTAATAAAACGTCTGAAACGTATTTTCATGCTTCAGAGAAAGGTAAGAAAAGTACCTCATCAAATTACCTCATTATGTGTTTCTAGAAAAATATTATGGGTCCCAAAATTAACTCTTTTTCTTGGCGTCATAGATGACAATTTTTGTCATTTCTGAATGAAAACCCCACGTCTGTGTACAAGATCTCGAATGCCATCATATAGCTAAATATTTTTTTATATGTTCAAGAAAAACTTCCACCACATTCAAGCCTTATCACAAATTCACAATCCATTCAAACAAAAACTATTACACGCTCCACTTATCAGTCTTTTGAAGCTGTCAATCTCCCCCCTCCCCTTGACAATGGTCATACGACATTACATAACGTGTCCAAATACCTCACAATACCTCACGTTATCGCGTATAATTGCGTTTAACCAGGCTCGTATTGCTTCAGTCGCTATGTATTCATTAGCCCTCCGGCACAGCATCCACCCTTGCGTTTATTACGGCGAGTTATGTACTGGTCATGTCACACTAACGCGTTTTTACTTGACAGCCGATCGAAAATATACTTGCGTCGCCGATGATTATTTATTTAGATTTCATTGTCAATTGATACGTGTTTCAATCAGTCGATTATTGAGTACCGTTGTTCACAGAAACAAGAGTTGACTTTACGTTCATTGTCAGTTTCACAAAGTTTATTCATTAAATCTGTATTAGTTCATTCTACCTTATTTATGTTTCAAATATTAATGTGCAGTTAATTATTCATTTCTATCCTGGTTTAATTTACATCTACTGAATAGATTAAGTTATAGCATCACACAATATTTTCTAATTAAATAACTAAATTTTAATATGAGATAACATTTTTAATAATTTATTTGCAAACAAATGTCAGCTAAATACCTGCAATTTCAAGTAGTTTAGATTTCTAAATGTTTATAATTTTATGAACTTATTAAGAACTTTCTCCCTGCATTGTAAACGTCATGTAACTACTTTATTATTATTATTTATTTGTGTAGGGCTAATGGTCAAAAGTACAAATATAATAAAAAACATATAAAATAAAAAAAATTACACAATAAATTACATTACCTACATCTGTGATATAACAGCGTAATATTCTTACTCATTTACAATTATATTCTGGAGAAGATTTAAATATCCAGCTCTGACAAACGAGATCCACTTAATGTTCTCACATTATGCTAAGTAGCTATCATTAGCATCCAATCCTCGACATAAAGTGATGACGTCATTTCCACCACGCCCCCACCCCCTGACACTAATGCTAATTGTCGCTCACTAACTTACCTTCATCACAAGTTTGTTCATCTATTGACCACTTTTACACCAAACAGATTCTATATCATGATGTCATCTCACCAGGGTGAGATAACCATAACAATTATGCATAATTCCAGCGCCTACTCAATAAAGTGCTCTAATATTATATTCCTTTACTACATTTGGGTCATTTAGAACCTTTTTAAAACATTCCGCTTAATTACCATGCTTCAATTATTTATAAAAGAGTTTTGGTGCTCTTTGATAGAAGTCAGAATTAAAAACTGTAGACTTTGTTCGGTCAACATGTTAGGTTTTACTTGTTTCATTTCGCGTATTCAAGAGTTGAAAAGTAGAAAAATACTCCAGCCACGGTCGTAGCTAACGCAATTTGTTTAATGTATTTAATACATTTTTAGATGGTGTAATTTTCTCACTAAAGGCCTCTAAAAATAATTGAGACTCTTAAAAAAAACGACGAAAGCTGCTTGTTGACTGTGACAAAAAAAAAGTTTCGAATGAAAAATCGTTGCGGGTTTACAATTTTGACAACGTTGTGACGACAAAACACGAGTCGGCAATTAATAACATTTCTCCCCTTTCAAATATAAAAAATATGTTCGTCTCTAGAGCTCAAAAGCGCATATAGAGAGACATCAGCTGAAGCGAGAGCGAAGAGAAACTCGATATTTAAATATGTATCAACAAATTGACGCATCTCTGTGTTTGTCATTCGCCAGTCGTATATCGAATTGAGGGATACGCATAGGAACTAGATATTTATAATGTATTGATATGGCCAGTGGTATCGAGAGAAGACGAGGTTTTTCTCGATAGCGTTGGTACTCAGGTGGCCACAGCTCCGCCGCCAATTCCATTACGACGCCGTGACCACGTGCCGACGCCCTCCCCCTCCTCCTCCCTCCCCTCATCAACCCCTCATGCGACGGCCACTCATCAGAGTCGGGTGTTCGATTACTCACATTCAAACAGTGGATTCGACAGACGTTTGTAAATAGAAAAACTAGACATCAAAATACTGGTGTCAGGATCGTTTTCAATCGGTCAGATTTTCTTCTTTAACAAGTATAGGTAAATACTGTCATTATGTCATATAAAAATGATCTATGCCTGTATATGAATGCATCAATCTGGACAAAATGCTTACTTATATGTTTAGGATGGGTCAGAGAATATCAATTTAATTCTAGTATGTTAGGGGAAAAAATTATCAAGAGAAATAAGTTGACCATAGTAAATTTTTAATACAGTTATATTATAGGAATACAAACATTTACATTACTCAAACTTAGCAGACTAGGCGACGGTACACATTCCATGTACGTAGGTATTATTTCTTTAAAAGATAAAAAGAGCAAATTAATACAAATATAATTATAATTTTCGTCTTCTTCCTCCTCCCTTCACGCGTGCCTTGAGTTTGTCTCCACGCACGAAGTCTAGAAGGCTGTGGTCTGAAGACACGTCCGGTGGAGCGCCCTGGTGGTATTACCTGTGAACCAGCCAGGATGCTGCAGGCTTAAGACTCTCCTTCTTGACCAACATCATCTCAACGTGCATTATTCACACGGATATTCATGAGTTGTGGACAAAGTTAGGGGATGATTCTTGAGCCGTGTTAGACAAGGGAGCGGGTTAATATGATAAAGCATTCATTAACTGCAGGCGTTGTTAGGCAAAGTCTAGCTATAACACCGGTAATATTATTAAGGGTCCAATTTTTCTCTCTCTGCTTAATTATAATAGTTGATTAGGACTATATTGACATGGCAACAATGAATGATACATGTTAATATAGCCATTAATCAACCAGTGAAAAACCAGCTCTTAGGGCCAGTTTTTCAAAGCTCTGCTAAATTTTAGACAGTAATGATTGGACTATTATCTATCTAAAAATTCTGCACTGAAAAGTAGTGATATCAAAAAATTAGCCAAGTCAAAACTTTATTTGAAAATCAAAAAATACTTGGCGCATCGTGTACTTAAATAGCTTGGAAGTATAAGCCAATTATAAATTATACATGAAATATACATATACATAGTATACCTATAATGCCCTAAAAAAAACGACGCGCCAAGTATTTTTTGATTTTCAAATAAAGTTTTGACTTGGCTAATTTTTTGATATCACTACTTTTCAGTGCAGAATTTTTAGATTTCATATTTTTTTTTAGTTGAAGAGACTTGGCTGGTATTTTTACACGAAGTGTTTTTTATGGGGATATCACTCCTTTTTTTAGTTTATTCTAACAACTTGTGACACATATGAAATGAACAATTACTAAATTCTTTTAAAAAATCATCACCCTTTACAATTTCGTTACCACTAATGAATAGCAGCGTATGGTCCTAAATAATTGCTTTAAATGATCTTTCACGAAGAATAGCAAAGGTTTCATTCCAATCAGTCAACCCAGTTCCGAGATATGGAAACACTTCGGTTTTCAAAATGGCTGCTGAACTTTCTGCAATGCCACATAGAATTTATTTCTATAAATGATGTGTATCATTTTAAGCTTTCTGAATATGTATTTATTGTATAGGAGGGAATTATAATAATTTATACATTTGAATGACGTCATTTCCGGTCTCATAAATAGGAAAATTCTATTTGTACTGTTCATATTCCATAGAGATGGCCATCCGAATCGTTTGGCGCTAGTTTCATACCGATTTGTCTACCAGTTTTTGAGATATGACGTTACTTCCGGTTTAAAAATGGCGGCTGAAATCTCTGACCCCTTGAAACATGATTATAATTTTATAAGCTGTCTCAAATAGTATATTTATTGCATCAAAATAAAAATTTGTGAGATTATTAAAATGTGTGACGTCATTTCCGGTTTAGGTATGAGAAACTGCAAATATTATTGATGATAATACATAAAGTTGACCGTCTAAATTGTTTTGCGCTGGTTTCGTTGAAATCTATTTAGCCGTTATTGATATATGATGTCACTTCCGGTTTCAAAATGGCGGCTTCCGGTTGGTTTTATAACAAGTCACATGAGACGTCAAAAGTACATATGTTACATAAATATCAAAATAATCGGATCAATCTTTGTTGCCAAAAAGCCAATCGATGTATTTCAAATTTCATTACGTCATTTCCGGTTTCTTTAACATAATGTTTAGTCTTTTGCTACTTATCATGCATATAGATGACCGTCTGGATCGTTTGGCGCAATTTTCGTTCCAATCGGTCCAGCCGTTGACGAGATATGACGTCACTTCCGGTTTCAAAATGGCGGCATAAAACCAGTTATAGCAATAGGCACCTCAGACGCCAAAAGTGCATATGTGGTAAAAATTTTAAATCAATCGGTTCAGCTGTTTATGCTGTGGCCTGTTTCCATATTTTAGCTCCACCCTACTACTACTACTGAGATTATTATGAAAACCGCCCTAAAACACTGTTTTCACGGCCCTCTAGCGCGCAAAGGGCGTAACCTATTGTTCCCAAATTTGGTATATGTTGTAGGGTGGGCCATAGCTCGAAATTAAGATATATCGCAACAATGTGAGATTTTCCAATTTTAAGATCCAGTAGGCCGAAAATGCCACTTTGATGCTTACAGTAAAAGTGGGTTTGCTCCAGCCTTTTTAAATGAGTGTGTGCGCGCGCCGTACGACTTGGCTGGCGTGGAGCGACCGCTCCACTAGATTATTGTCATGGTAACAAAATAATGGCATTCTTAGAATGACCACGAATTAAATTTAACTACTGGTTTTAACAGATCATTGAAAACCCGGGGAGTGTTTAACTGTAGAAAATAAGAATGTTTATTTTAAATCTTCTGTAGTTGTATACAGTTCCGTAGTTCTGTAGTCGACACGAAATGTTAAGGACAAAGGACCTCCACAAATCATTGAATTAATCATTAACTGATTTAATCATTGAATAAAGAAAAAAACATTTGTTTACCTCTCTCCACTAAATGTACTGCAGAAAAATTCAGTTTAACATACAGATGACAAATTGATTCCATATTTGTTTTTTCAATCATCCTCAAATCAACAATCATTCTCTGATATTGCGATAATTTTATAGCTACCGATTTTACAAACTTAAATAACTTAAAAATGTATACTTCAGTGAAAACTTATTCATGAAGTTGAAACGTAGAAAATATATTATATTTAAAGGATGCGACAAAAATCGCAAAAAATTATCAATTAATCTTTATAATCTTGCTCTCTGCATATACGTCTATTTCCTTGACTCATCTCGTTTCCCTACGCATTTATATCTCAAATTAACCGTGGAACGTATCTCAGTGAAGACTGATGTTGAATCTAATGTGTATCCGGAGTTCAAATATCTCAGACGCAAGCTACATTAGCTCGAGATCGTTGAATATGTTTGCAATAAGCGATTTAGAAATTTACATAGACTAAATTGTGTTTCTCTTACAAGCTTAGTTTCGAAACGCCGTAGCAATGTATAAAGCCGAGAAATTAAGCTTCTACAGAAACTCTAGAGGGATTCGGAAAAGTGAAAACTATCTATATTGTAACATAGCTATAATACCGAGTAAGAGAAAAGCAATTAATACAACGCGCTTGTAGCTCGAAGCTGATGTTGGGTTGGAATTAATCTACGCGCTATGCGTGTGCAAGGGTCCAGCAAACCACAAGAGAACTTGCCTTGGAAGCTGTGACCATAGGAGATTAACAGCAAAACTAAACACGAACTAATATAATCGCAGAGAAATAAATTATCTAGGCGAATTTAATCAATGGTTATGCTTATTACCATTGAACACTGATCACGAAACTGAACGCACAATCGAGCATGATTCTGTTCACTAACATTAATGCATTGCGTTTGTCTCTACGTTAGGTGTAATGTTACATGGAAATAATATCGAAATATTTGAATATTTCATCAGATCGCACTCAATGCTTCAAATCCAATTAAATCGGTGGCAGTTATGATCAACAGTCTATAGGACAATAAAATGGAATGACGTTATTTTAATTTTCGGCATCATATGAAAACGACTCTCCATTATTTAGCTGTAGTATTAAAGTGAAGCTAAGTAAGGTGGTAGTTATAATTTTATTACAGCGTCAACTTTGTAATCACATCCTTGCTGTAATTAAAATTAATTACAGCCTGCGACGTCAATCTTATAACAAATCTAACCCACATATTTGTAAACAGTTTGTTTGTTTGTTTATTTGCAGTGTCGGGGTTGGACGAGCACATTTCGAAAAACAACCGCCGAGCAATTTACGAAAATCCAATTTCTTCCATTTTGTAATTGCGCTCTACGACCGTGCTGGGCAGCCCGTCGAGATCGAGCGGACCGCGTTCATCGGGTTCATCGAGAAAGACCAGGTGAGATCTGAGGTCGGGTATCACCTTTCTTCACTACTTATTCGTGTTGCGTGAACGTCTTTGTCATGTAGTTCTTCGCGGCGCAATGATACCAACTGTGTGAGCATCTGAGCAACAATACGGCGCTACTTCACTCATGTTCTGGAGACAGATGAGGATGAGCGTGTATACTTCAGGAGTTTTGTCATGGATTCTTAGTAATATGATAATTTCTGCTTCATTCATGTAATAGTTTTCGTTAGAACTGGTCAATCTAAATGAGACAAAATATATATATATATTTTGTGACGTTTCTTTGATCGACCTGTATCTGTTAAATACGTTAAAATTACTTTTTAATGTATTTGACATCTCTAGGATACATTGATAATAAAATTAAAATCTGGATGTAAATTCTTCGATTTAAAGTTTTTAACAAGGGTTCTTAACAGGTAGCTTTATTTCGTAAGCAATTCAATTTTTAACATTATTAAAATCTTTTTAAAAATTCTTCGACACGAGTACTACCGAGCCATCTTAACAGCTACAATATTATAGTTCTGTCAATCAAAAAGAATTGCACTAACATTCAAATATCAACAACAGCAAAGCTTTACTTTACGCCGCATATGTCCTCGATTAGATTCACTACGGTTATGATGAGTTGTAGCACCATATTGTTGTGAAGTCCTGTTGGTATCATTGTCTCGTGATTATGCTGATGTGATGTGTGATGTTGATTGTGGCCTGACTAATTAGCTGTTGATTATTGGCTTTTGTGTTGATCGACGTTGAGGATGGTTTGTTGTGAAGATTTTAATAGGCTGAGATATTTATTGCAATAGCAGCTTTGTGGAATGTTAGAGTGTCACTTTCTTGTGAAACTTACTCATTGTTCATACGCAAATAAATATGTACCTCAGAGGTAGAAGGACTGAAGTCCATGTTATCGATATTGCAATGCACACTTTTGAAACGATGTAATCAAGCTCTATCAATTGGCATTTGATGTCAACAAATACAGTTATATTGAAGTATTCTTACACAATGACTCGTGTCACCATTAATTATTGGAAGGAGTCATAATTACTGGTTTATGAGCTCACCTCAAGAGTCAAGAATCATTGAAATGGACTTCCGAGGCTCAGAAAAAGATTCAGTTACTGATTGATTCAGTAAAATTTACGGATTTTTTGATAAATATAAGAATCACATAAATCTTTGAAAATAAGCTATCACTCTTCTCTGTAAAAGATAGAGTATTTGAGAGCCTATCAATGTACAAAGAACCCGAGAGAATGAAATTAGGTCAATACACATTTATAACACAACACTAATAGAACATTTCATGTTGACAACAGTCTGCAAATTGTAAAATTACTAATAATATTGAATTATCGGTAAACAGGTATTATCATCATCATCCAAAACAAGTTGAAAATTGGTTTAAACCGCACTTGACGAATGGTACAATAATTTTAACCGCACAACAGACTGTTCTATAAAAATGTCTCTATGATGCAATATACATTCTGTAGAAGCGCCATTTGCTTTGTCTCGTCTGTGTAAAACATCCGGCAATACGATCAATAGAACGTGGTTGTTATGGAGCCATTAATAACGATGGGCGCTCATACATTATGATTACAAGCGTGCATTATAATATTATTGATACACATTGACTCCGCTAGAGATAACACTGATCTGGTTAGAATTACCAACAGTGATAACGAGGCTGTAATGATAGTACTGGACGAAATAAATACAGAGTTCGGTAATTTATTAGTTGGAAAGCAATGAATCGATGGAGGATATTTTCACATAGATTATACTGCGTTTTATGGAGTGGTTTATAAAAATATTCTGATGGATTTGAAATATTAAAACTTGTAAAAAAATTTAGCTGGAAAATTTTAGTTTAATTTGGATTGAAAAATACTCTTTTTACAATTAAAATTATATTTCCAGATGTGTTCTTTCTCTTCATTGCCAACACAGAAAATTTCGTTCGGGAGCTTTTTTTTAAAAATACTTTTGGGGGTATTGAAGGACTGACACTTCGAATTTGCAATAAACTATGCGAAATGTTTATTTTTTAAGTTTGTACGAACACAACACGTCATAAAATAAAAATAATAATTACACAATTCATAACTTATTAAATTTTACGAGCACCATTCAAACACACTTTTTTGCACATTCTACGTGAATTAACAATAAAAAATAATCGTAACAGTGTCGTTTTTTCTCAAATAAATGACGTGTAAAACAAACATGGACAAAGTAGTCATGGGATGTATTATAGAGTGGTGTTTTACATGCTGTTTCATATCACTGTCCAGCAATGTCGAGCGATCTCATGACTTCAGCTAATAAAAAGTACTATGATTAAAGCATCACAACACCCAGTGTGTGGAATATGTCACAATATATACTCGGTGCAATATAATTAACCATGTTGGTTATGATCATAGCCATGCATAGGGCACTATGAACAGAGAAATGGACCCATTTTACATGGTTTTATAAACTACACTTTGTTTCGCACGAAACGTGACACTCATGCTGTGAGATTTTTAAATAAAGATGATTATGATGCAATGGTAGCTAGAGAGTGTGTGTTTGCTTTATGCCATGGAAACGGTGGAGTTTTGTTGGATTTAGTAAGCGTTTGATTAGAAGCCTGTTGTTACATTACTCTGACTTATTTCCATTATAAAATCTATATTAAATGCTTAAAATGTTTGTCAAAATTAACTTGGACACGTAATATAAGTGCGGAATTAAAATTGGAATATTTATGGCTAAGAATTATATTTTTATTAAAACAGACACTGGCTCGAAAATTTGGGTAGAGGGTAAGCAATAGATCTTATACACAATAATTGTCATACCATTAATTTCTTTGTAAAATTTAATAATGTTCAATATTTATTGAAGAGATTTCTACACACCTTACCTTACCTGATGAAAAAGAAATTCGTATAAAGTAAAAAGCTGTAGGTACTAAATATTTGGTACTAAGTACTCACTCTCATTTCTTGATAAGTTCTTGACTTTCCAAACACTTCAATCTAAAACATATCTGAAAAGGAAATCGCACAGCATTTATCTTTGAAACGCATAATTGGGTGCTAAAACAGATTATCTGTTCGAATTGGAATCGAATGCGATTAATCTTGCATCCATTTGATTCTGCATTGCGAGACCGAACTTAAACACAAGCAGTGTATAGTGACGTGAGGGAAGCAAGGGGTTGTGTGGTGGTGGAATGAAAGGGTTGAAGGGCTGCTGGTGTAAAGGGGTTGGGAGGGAGGAGGAGGAGGGGGAGGGTAATTGTGTTCGTGGCGATGCTGGAGATTAGGGTGGGAGTCGGGAAGAACATTTATCATGAGAGAGAGAGAGAGAGAGAGAGAGAGAGAGAGAGAGAGAGAGAGAGAGAGAGAGAGAGAGAGAGAGAGAGAGAGAGAGAGAGAGAGAGAGAGAGAGAGAGAGAGAGAGGCCGCCACTGTATCGCACGTTACACCTTCTCTTCACTTGGCGTTATTGTTTGAGATAACTCCACCTTGTAAAGAGGAAAGTTAGATTAAATTCATGCGAAATGAATCCTAAGTGATAATTTACTGTTAGCTTGTTGAGTTGATCAGTCGAGACTTGTTGTTTAGGCCGTGATTGTTAGTCACGTGTTTGACGATGATGTTCTTTTGTTTCAGGAAGTGGAAGGACAGAAGACTAACAATGGGATCCAGTACAGACTGCAGTTGCTCTATGCAAATGGTGAGTGTCGTACAATATAGATGGCGTGGTTAGCACGTGTGGTTGCATCGGTTATTCCGCAAGCCGCGCTGCCCACGTACGAGGCACAGACGTGTGTAAAGTGGGGGATTCGTAAGAACGTTGTGATGGAGGAGAAGAATTGACATTAAACTAGATTTAGAATGTTTCATTTGAAAACTATAGAAAATTTTGTATTCAACTTTGATGGTAAAGATGAAAATAATGTGGCAATTGTCTACATGAAGTATTTAAAAACTAACAAAGCAATTTGGTTCAGGCAGTGTCCAGTGATTATCTGGACTTTTACACCGGAGGTCCCCAATTCGATTCCCGAAATCGTCGTTCTTGACTGAGGTGTTTCGTGATTTCCCTAAGTCGGGAGATAAATTCTAGTAAAGTTATCTACAATAGTCCGAGATCGCTTCCTTCCCACCATTCATCCTAACCTCCCTCATCATAATAATTCACCGTCGTCATTAGCTAGTTACAGAACAGTACGACGAAAACACGTTCGTTTTAATTCCAAAATCTAATGAGCTGCAATATGACAGCATTCGCACAGTAACAGAACATTTATTTGAAGCAAATTCTGCCTTCAAAACATCCCTTCATGACCTTACGACTTCTACTTGAAAATATTAGCAGATACATTTGACGCAGCTCTGTGGGGTGATATTAACAAGTTCGTCCTAATTGCTTTGGAAAAGGTGTTCTGGGATTGTGCGGCTAGTTAGTTAGAGCAGAGGCTCTGGAGTGAATCTCAGAGCGGATTCCCACGGGACGCTCTTCCCCAATCCAGAGCGGAATCTCTGGCTCATAATCCTCCGCCACGTTAGTCCAACAAGTGTTCACACATAACTACTTGCTTGATTGTCTCGTCAAATTCACAACGTGCAGCCGAAATAATGCTCCGTCATTAATAACTCACTTTCAACACATACTTCGTAACATGTCACATAAATTAATAAGATAAACTCAATTGCTTGAATCAACTAACAGTTCATGTAACGTTTTCACTAATTCCAATTAAAATTTAAATTAAGTTTTAAACATCAAAAGTTTAAATAAGTTTAAAGAAATAACTAAACTGCTCTATGAGACTATTTAACCAACACCGAACAGTTGGCTGTAAATCTTCTCTCTGTTGGAACAATGGGAGTTGGTTTGGACGGCAGATAATTAGAATTCGTTCTTATTTGCTATCATTGTCAGGGGATGAGGTCGCTTGAAACAGGGCACGATGGCAATGCACACACACAATAGTGTATAATGTATGCATGCTCTGAAATGTGCTATGTATAATATATGTTTGCGTATAATTGTTCCTTCCTGCAGGCATTGTGTAAAAATTGTCCGTGCGTCTGCTATTACCAAGGGAATTAGTCCTAGTTTTATTCCGTGGACCCCCCCCCCCCCTCCCCCACCTGAACACGAATATGGGGTTGTGAGTGGAGAAGTGAAATTAAACATTTATAACTTGCAATTTGTCACTTTCGTTTTTCAGTCGAGATTGTCTGCTTTTGTGTTTGCCGTGGTGAATATGGGAAAGACATTTAATTAACTAAAGAAAGCAAACGTTGGTAACCTTTAATTACAAAAATGTGACAGTTTTTTTTTGTGCTGAATGTCAGCTTCTTTTTAGACATTACTTACATAAAAGACACTTTCATAAAAGATAAATCTACTGCTTCGCTTCGTAATTTACTTTGTGGCAATCAAATAGTAAATCCAAAAAATTTAAAATAACTTTAATATTTGCGGTTTAGAACCTCAAGAAGTATCAACAGCCTAACTTATCAAAACAATGTAGGTTTACGTACCTATTCACGCAAAATAGTAATCATCCATTGAGCAAATAATTTGAGCACACAGTTTAGACTGACTACAGAAACATTGTCTAAGTCACACAGCAAAATAAATATGAAGTTATTTCAAGTCATCTCGATTCCATCTGCTTTCATTCCATGTAATTATACTCAAGTAACTTCAGTCTATCCGTACAAATAGAAATACGGTTTACAGATTAACACTTCTTCCTTCTGCTTGAATCCTCACCAGTTAATAATTAAGTCAATAAACTAATTTAACTCGCGGTCTATTATCCATCTCAGCTCTCTCTTTTTCTCTCTCTCTCTCTCTCTCTCTCTCTCTCTCTCTCTCTCTCTCTCTCTCTCTCTCTCCTTTCCATCTCCCCCACTCCTTTCTCCTCTCACCTTTTGACGAGCTGGCTGGCGTCGCGACGCTCACTATAAGCGTCGGGGCGCTATTTATCTCATTTGGTGCGCATCTCTCTATAGACTTATCCCATGGGAGCCACCATTGCAAGCTTTCCCTCTTCTACTTATTTGTAATAAAATAACCGTGCTAGAAGGATAAGAGGAAGAAGAGGCTAGAGGGTGACACTTTACATACATGGCCACTTTGGCCACTTTTTTTTATCATCGATTGCAACTTTTTGAAGCTTTCAATTTTTCAATTTTTATAAAATGAACATATTTTTGGTGAAAGCGCCAGATTTCCAAATCAGTTTTATTTCAATAACTGTAGATCTACATGGGTCCTAGAAACAGAAAATTATACGGATAATTTAATAATGTTTACGAACTGTCAAAATATTTATTAAATATGTTAAACAAATATAAACCTTTCATTTATTAAAGTTCTCTACTTGTGCGAGGCCCAATTACCTCATACAAAATTTATTCTATCAATTTACCATTTTGAAACAATTGATTTGATTAATTTTCACTCTTTTCGACCAATTCGTTCACGGATTTAATTCCATGTTAAAAAATTTATAAAAAATTCGAACCCACTTCTGCCACCAATTGTAGTGAGAATCAAATTTTCCTAATTTCGTATTTGTTTTTTTTCAAATAATTATTATTGACAATTGTAATGTTGAATTATTAGTTATCATGTCTATTTAAAGTGTCTCGAACGTCCATTTAAGATCGATTATGGTATTTATCACAAGATTATTATGAATTCTGAGAGAATTATGTCAAACTTTGATACAAATTAGGGTGATTTGTATTAAATCTTGTTTCTTCTTTGCAGGAGTCCGACAGGAGCAAGATATTTACGTTCGCCTCATCGACTCTGTCACAAAACAGGTAAACAAAATCAAAAATTATTCAAACTCAACTTCGTCCACAAGTAAACCTTTCTCTCACACTTTAGTCGATACTCGATCTTCATACGTTCGAGCTTTTTATCTATCCATTTTCGGTAGACATCGCTTTTCCATTTTCCATCGAACACCTAAAAAGATGGCTTATAAGGCGTTTTAGTGTGGAATGTCAGAAGTAGGGTGAGGGTATTGGCAACAGCCGATCGTCTCGACACCCTAGTTACTATATTGAGTCAGTGCCACTGACGTCCCGAGTGGCATGATATAGAATGGATGATGCAGTTTCTACGGGTGTGGAAGAGAGATAGCGCATAAGAATGTTGAGTGTGAGAGAGAGAAGTGAAGGATTGAAGAGTGTTGACGCGGCGTGATGGTAGAGAGAGCGCGAGAGAGAGAGAAAGAGAGGGGGGAGACATTCCAATGAAAAAAATAGAAACCATCTTGTTATTTAGAACAGAAAATATGTCACTGCAAGAAAATTTCATTGTTTACACGCAAATAACTGCGACCCTAAAGTTATGAAATGTCTCCTTCTGAATTAAGGACTGTTTTGAACAGTGAAGGGAATTTCTTGAAGGGAAATGTTATGCTTATAATAATTTCATCCGGAAGCTTTAAATATTTAAAAAAAGAAAATGTGTTTGGAGGTACACAATTTCAACCTCGAGGGATTTCAATTTAGTATGTTTCTAAATTATTAATAAGAAACATGTTTTTATTAAGAAAAATCAGTTAAAATATATGTTTTCTCTACATTTTCTTAAAATGATATTTTAGTTGGAACATTTTATGATATTATAGTGTTTGGGGTTAAAACACTGTTACGCAAATAAAAGAAAAGACTTGAACAAATGTTTGTTCATGTCTTTTATTTCATTTTCAGTTTGTACGTGATTGAGAATCTTAGGGCTGGATTCATGAAAAGTACTATCTGCTAATACGTATTATCTTTTGATTTAATGCCAAAAACACCATGTTAAATGAAAGATAATACCAAAGATAATACTTCTTTGTGAATCCAGCCCCTAATGTATAAGTTAGACATAACCAGACTCACAGCCACTCGTTGCAAGTGTTTCATATTCGTGCCTCAACCTATTCGAAGCTTGAAGCTTGAAGCTTGAAGCACGCCGAATGCGTCTCGTAAGACGTGAAGCTTGAAACTTTTCAGACGCTTCGTGATGAACGGAAATTAGATTCGAAAGTTAAACGTGTTAAGTTATGCCCTCCTTAACTTTAACTTTATAAAGAGGCAAAATTTTCTCCTCGAAGCGTTTAAATTATTCCACCGACGATTCAATCCAGACGATAATGTCATCAAATCCCACTCGATTTTCATTATTGAAAAGAGATTTACTTTAATACAACTTCTGGAGCGTCGCAACAAATGGATGGGGGAAAAGATTAGCTTTAAGAGAGTTGATAAAGAAGGGGCTTTATTTTTTATACTGGTAATCAATAACCAATTAGTTTTATGATAAAAATCGAGGAAATCAAATCAAATCTCCCACATCGGTAATTTTCCATCATTAACTTCCTCTTCCTCTAGCATTATTCTGGAGTGCTTGTTCTACTTGTATAATGTATTGTGCTCTAGTTGTGAACACAATTATCTTCTGATAGCTCCCGCCTCCTTAGGGATATCTTGCAATGATTGCGACTGCCCCACCCCCGGGTTCCGATCGTGCCGCAGGAGCAAGAATTCTTCTCTCAACTCAACAATTCCTGGCCAGTCTCTCACAATTCTTCACTCGGAAAACTTTTCCACTTCGCTCCATGTAATCGCAAGAGAAATTGATTTGTGTTTCAATTTAGAGTTGTATCCGTTGCCAACTGAGCAGAACTTGATAATCGTTTCTATTGGTAAAGATGGCGCTTTCGTGGGTTCTAACGCGGCCTGAATTACAAATGGTTCCTGTAAATGTACTTAGATTTTCACGAAACAAGAAAAACCATTCACACATTTTTTTTGTCTGGGGCTTAACGTCGCACTGTTCTGCAGCGAGGCTAATGGCGACGGATGAATGATTATGATGATGTTGGGAGATGATGGTGAAGAGGAGGTAAGGATGGAAGGTGGGAAGGAGGCGGTCGTGGCCTATTAGTAGGGTACCTTCCCAGCATTTGCCTGTCGACTGAGGGAAAACCACGAAAAAACCCCAGTCAGGAAGGACGGCCGCGGGAATCGAACCCGGGCCTCCGGAATACAAGTTCAGAGCGTTCACCACTCACCCAACCTGTTCCGTCATTCACACATTAAGTAATATCCTATGCATTATGGTTAGTAGTACGGCAGTTTACCTATTCATAAACTTTTGATGAAGTTAAATATATAATTTCCTATGAAAAACGGTGCAGTTCGCTCAGGATATCGCTCTGGACTTACATTCCGGAGGTCCTGGGTTCGATTCTTGACGGATGATTTTTCGTAGTTTCCCTCGGTGAGTGAAATTCTGAAGAGGTTCGCTACTAATTGGTCACGACCATCAACTTTTACCTTGCATCAAAAACCACCACCATTATGCCTATAGTTTCTACCTAAATCTCCTCTTCAACACGGCACCTCCACTGTTATCGCAACATCTTCTACAATCACACGGCTGATAATACAGCGACCTCGTGTGCGCAGCTTCCCCTAACTGCAGATTAATGCCGAGCAAAGATCCCGGAGGCTGATTGATACATCCGGCCGGCGGTGGCTGAGGGGGCGCGACGTGATTGGCTCGTCGGCTTACCATCTCATCACGAGACGCCGTGCGTCGCCACGTGGCTCGAGCGTCGGTCGGGCTATCGCTATCCGACTGGCGGGGGGAGGGGGGAGGGTAGTTATCGTGTTTACATTGTATAATCATATAAATCACAATGTGCACTGCGCGGTAAATACGTTTGAGGAGTTATTTTTTCTAGTTAACTGCTGTTCTTTACGATACTTTTATGTAACAAGTAGTTTTTTAGCAGACGCTTTATGCATCAACAGCGAACGTTTTTGTTATAAATATCAAACTTATAAAACGATATTGCACCCGATAAAACAAGCAAACGCAAAAATAATTAAATTAGAATTTCTTTCTAGATGCAAATTACATAATTATAATACAAAATATTACGTTTGGTTCGTAAGAGAAAAGAGACACTACTATTTTTATTATTATGATTTGTGGCAATCAACAGCTAAGTTATCAGAGCCACAAAAGTACTACAATAATCAGAAAAAATAGTATCAACGATTGTAATAATTCCGGAAGTAATCACAAATGTATAGGATCGAAAGGAAGTATAGTTGTATTTCCTCTTCTATCGACAAATAATAATAATAGAAGAATACTTCTGAACATCTTGTAAACTTTATATTCAATACCTACTTATCTATCGTTCAACTGACGACACTTCTACCTAAACGTTGCCAAGTTAGACACAAAGTCAAGTGCAGTTCGGTTCAATTACACGATCGTGTGCAACGCTCCCGCCGTGTCTCGACTGGCAACATGGCCGCCTCGCGACGCCGCCGACGCCGCCGACGCCGAAACAAATGGACCGTGTAGACGGCGGCACGCGACGCGACTAACGCGCTACTCATTTGTAGAGGGAATCGTAGCACTCTCTTTGTGCTGACAACTTTAACCCGGTGTACCTAAACAAGATTAAATTAGTGAAGACGACGTCGACGGCGACGGCGACGGGAGTTAGAGTGCCGGCGTCGAGTTTTACACGCTCGGTGCTCTGGAAGATGAATTAGATGATAACTAGAGGTTGGATTTGTCACTAACAGATGAGGATCACGCACTATTTTGATTTTGGGTGGAGTCATATATTACTGACACGTGAGAGGTATGCTAATTTGTATTCGGACCCCTAAATTACGTATCCATTGCTCTTGTGATGTTATTTTAATTCCTTCCTTGCTAAAACTCCTAAATATAAGTCCAGAGTCTAAACACGATGACCTATCACTAGTTGTAAATAAGTTTTTCTTTGTGGATTGATTCAGATAAATGCCTTTTATAACATATCGAAAGTTTCGCGAAATTTGATTATGGTAGGTGGGCCAAATTTATAAACTTATAAGTATATCATTTATCTGATTATAATATTATGAAATTAAACCAAACTAGTCGCGTAACATATCAAATGAAAGCTTATGTTTAGTACAAATACAAAATACATAATTCATATAAATGTCATGAGAAGTCAAAACTGTTTAGAATCACTGTATTTAAATGTCCCAACGCCAATAAAAATATTTTTTATGATACCAATTAACCAAAATTAATTGTTATAGGATAACATATCAAAATTCTCCAAAATTCTTTGACACAAGTGGGCCAATTATTATGTCAAATAATTTAAAATTGTGGTTATTTTTATTTTCAACCCACAGTCTACACTGAAAATAATTTCAGAAACTTTCACATCTCTGTCATTATATTCTCATAAAGCACATTTTTTTCTACTCGCAAATTGCTTAACTGAAAATGATTTAACGATTCTATTGATAGCTCAACTAACATCGACATTGACGATATTTTTAAATCATAATATGACTCGATAAATCTTTCAACCTCGAGTCACATGACTCCCCCATCCCCCCCCCCCCCCCCCCTCGAACATTCATATATCATGCTCATCAACTCGAACGTCGTGTGCATGTCGCTTAACTCCGGTAGCTAATCAGCTAATGAGTTATAAAGCAACAGCACGGACCGGAGTCGGCCATATATTCCACGGCACGGCACGGTAATATCTTCCAAGATGCCGTGCCACGTTGATCACGTGATCGCTTCGACCATCACGTGACTGGCCACGGTGGAAAATTTGATTACGTTGAATTGAAACTGATTATATTGTTAGGGAGCTATATCTTCATTTTTTGTTCTTCTTTTTTTAATTACGAGTGTAATCAATTAGGGTAGAAAAGTGAATGAAATGTGCAAAATGTCTACTGAAATAATGTTTGGAAATGAGCTTCTCTCTTGCTTGTACTTTTTTACAGACAGAAAATTGAAAAATTTGCAAATTTTAAATGCAATTTTTACCAACACATAGATCATCAACGCCAAATAGTGGGGCAAAATAAATAAATAAAATTATATTTTCAAAAAGTTTAAACTTTGGAATAAGAACCTTCTTTTGAATTAGGTACCTAATTGGCTAAGACACGTACAAAGCTTTCTAACAAAGAGACTATTTGCATTGTTTATCAATTTTCAACTTAACATCAACAATTCCAGTAAAACCAATTGACCGATCTTGCTAAAAATCAATACAAACACCAGCTGGATAGTAATTAATCACTTTTGAAATAAGTAGTATTTTCCGTGAATTCGTGTGACTTGTAATAAAAGTACTGACATAAATTAGAGATTCGAGCCCTAAGATTTGAATGAAGAGTCTTGGTTATAAAATAATGATTATGTCAGGTTTACTATTCAGAAATTAATAATAATATATAACGCCTTTGATTGTTGCCATGGTAATATAATCCTAATCAAAAATTATAATTTAAAAGAGCATTGAAAACGTAGTCAATGACAGAAAATAATTAATTTGTTTGTTATTTCCATCCCATGCGTTTCTCCTCGGTCTCTGTGCATCTTGTAAGCTCATGTAAAGCATCAGTTAAAGCTCAAGTTGAAGCACAGAGAGCTTGGTCTTACGTCTTGAATTACTCTCGTGCAATAAATCCGTGTTAATTACCTTGTGCTAGACGCTCGTCCGTCTCCCATGTTATAACGCTCTCTTGCTAGACGCTCGTCCGTCTCCCGTGTTATATGCTGCAACGTCTGGATGGGGAGGAAACTAGGGACAGTGGTGGAACTACAGTCTGGAGCAAGGGGTAATTATCCAGGAGGGGGGGGGAGGTCAGAGGGTAATACAAATATGTGTGATATGATGAATCTAACATTTGTTGAGCAGCCCGTAAAAAACATAAAACAAAATAACCAAAAAACAAAAATAACAAAAATTTTCATTGAATCTATTGAATCGACATCCTTTTAAAAATTAAATTTCACGAGAACTCAAGAACTTGAAACATAATTCAATAGTATTTGTGCAGTTCTTAAAAGAAAATCTTGGCGAGAAAAGCGATGTAATATTTCAGTGTTCATATTTCACACAAAAACTCTTTGGATTTATAAAATAATACATTTTATTTGTACTAAGTTTTTCAATATGTTCTGAAAAAAGTAAGAAATTATAGGGGACATTCTATAAACAGTAGACACTTATGCAATCTTTTAACTGTTCTATGTGCCCTCTTAACTTGAGTAAAATAAGTTATTTGTCGATGAATTTTCCTACCGGCCATTTCCTTCCCATTGCGCCACTGTAGTGAGCCTCTTTCACGAATGTTGAACCTCGGGAAAATGTGATACGAGTAGCAGATTTAATGACGAGCTCAAATGCAGTTTCTGCTCCGCGTATAACGAGGGCGAAGTGAGTTGTTCGCCAGGCATAAAGTAGTTGCATTTGTAATTTACGATAATGATAATGTGTTTTTGTGGGTTCGTCAGCCTACTGCTATAAAACGAGGGAAAATATTGTCCAATAACATTACAGACAATAGGGTTGTATAATGCGGTGTCAATTCGAGCACAACATGGAAAACCAGATTTGTGATTTCCTTTCATATTTTATACCTTCGTTATTTTTTAAACATTTTTTTGTTGTTATTATTAGAGAAGAAAATTTTTGAACATTATATATTGAAGGAAATTAAAAATATATTCAGTGTGTTTGCCCAGCATTTATTCAATTAATAATGCCCAAGTCCAATGCTTCCGGAAAAAAAACAAATACCTCTATAAAAACTCTGTACCTATCAGGTCTCTTGGGGAAAAGTCGGAAGTTCCTACAGACTGCTAATTGACTTGATTATTCCGATCTCGTAGCAGATTTGTCCCGAGAGACAAAAAGAACCTCAACCGATAACGTATCTGATTTTGTATTATCAAAATGATCATTTTTATCACCGACTTGATACATCCGCTACACTCGGTCATTAGCTCCACCCAGCATCCGATTACTGCTCCCTCATCATACCAATTAAAACAATTCGATTAATTATTCAAGATAAAAACTTCTCTCGATTTGACTAATTGTTTTCAGAACTCACGATTTGAATAATGCCAGTTGAAGTCACTTCTTATTACGCTGCATGCATTATTAAGCACGAATCACCCTAATGCATCTACTTGCTACTATATTGTTATCTAACTAAACTCATTACTGCAATAAGGACGTTCGTTAGTGGAAATATAGGGAAAACTAGACCTTATCGACACTAGGCCAACTGGAGATGGGAGATTCTGCTAATATATTGGCAATTTTCAATGTAAATGAATTCCCATGGGAGATTGTATATTAATGAAGATTCTTTTAATCGTTTCTATATGAAATGTACGTTATTATTCCTTATCTCCATTTCTCGATGAGGTAAATCCCATGGGAATATTTGTTGGTGGTAAAAGGGGTGGTTTTTGGCCGCCGTGGGGCACTTTTCAAAGTTCCTCTTGGTCTCAGGGTGGGTTTGCAATTTAACGGAGGCCTCACGGGAGTCTACTCGAGGTCAGCTGATGGTCGTCGAGGTTCCCATGTTCCCTAAGGAGTGCGAGGGAAGAAATAGTCGACCATCCAGCTGTGCCCCGACGGTTCCCTCAGGAGCTACTCCTGACTCCTTCAACTTGTTAACAGGCTCGTGTGATCGGGGATTTAGAGAGTGAATTATAACTTAGAACAGAGTAAACACAAGAGAAAATTTGTTTCTTTAGAAACTGAAGAAGAAATCACACGAATCAATGTTTTGATGCAAGACTCAAGACAATTTAACAAAATTTTGCGGACAAATTAATGAAAACTTAAGTGAATAACATGAAACGAAGAATATGTTGTTGTGATTCAAGAATTTCTGTATTTTTATCTGTGATCAGTTTGATTCAAGACTTGATCTCGATTTGTAAGCTTTTAAGCTTTCGAGAGAAAATAAACTTTTCTGAAGGTTTATTGAAAGATTCAAGCATTATAAGCAAAAGTAATTGAAATCGAGAGCTTCGTGCCCTGAAATAATCAGTAATGACAATATAACGCGCATTCATTGAACAATTACTAATCGTGTACAACAAAAATTACAATAATTCTATTTTCAATTACAAAACAATTACACGTTTTCAATTTCTTCTGGTTGATCAATAAGTCACACAAATCCCTCTGAAATCCCACATTTTGTTTATCATGTCGCAACACACACATCCTTTTGTCTCTCTCCCCTTGCTATTGTCCTCCAGGACACATGTTGCTCTTTGTCCATTCATCCGATCCGACGACAAAGCCAGCATAAGACCTTGTCGCACATCCTTCGAAAAAAAAACACGCCCCTTGCAAACTCCCAGTATTACACATTCAATTAAACAAAAATCTATCAACTGGTTTCGACTTAAGCATCTTAATCCTATGAAGGGTGATCTTGAAATCCTTCAGATAAGACCTCTTGATAATTCTCTTCCACCCTCATTGTATGGGTGTGGGGGGATGTTTAGGGCCGCAGAATGTGAGATTAGGCCAGGGGTAGTTTCGACTGACTAATCTCGCACTAAAAGATGACTCCGGACTTGAAGCTGGGTGTTCGATGTTGAATTGTTATTCCCCTTGCCTCACTCGATGTCAAATCGTGCGGACTGAAGCCAATCTGTGGCGCGTTGTGATACGTCGATTTGCTTAATTCTCTGGAACGATTGGATGAAGGGTTTATCGTCAGCTATACAACGAGAGTCGCATTTAAAGTTTATTTAATTTGATAATGGGTTGACTTTGAGTAGTGATGGATTTAGAATGAAATTATATTGAAGATGTTTGCTTTTCTAACTGGAGCAGTTTGAATCGACTCATTATTCCCAGACTGTTCTTCAGTTTGATTCACGAAAGAGTTCCCCTAGAGTTTGGGTTGTGATGCAAATGTGACGACTTTGCCACGTGGTTTGTCGGCTTATGGACACGTGGCGCTTATCTCTCTTATCAGATTCTACTTTGCATCCATCTTGACGACGTAATCCTTTGCCTCTGTGAATAATGCATCAGTTCTGCACGGTCAGTGGAGGAGAAGGATGACTTGGGGCTGTGGAGGAAGGATGACCGGGGGAATGGGGAATGATGACTGATGGCAATGTAGGAAGGATGACTGAGGGCAATGGAGAAAGATTATCACGGAAGTGGAGGAAGGATGGCTGAAAACAGTGGTGGAAGGATGACCGAGGGAATGGGGAAGAATGACTGAGGGCAATGGAGGAAGGATGACTGAGGGCAATGGAGGAAATCCTTGGGGCAGTGGAGGCAGGATGACCGAAGGAATGGAGAAGGATAACAAGAATGATGCCAGGAAGGATGACTGAGATATTATTCTCTTGTTTCAGGCGATCATGTACGAGGGCCAAGACAAGAATCCGGAGATGTGTCGAGTCCTGCTCACTCACGAGGTCATGTGCAGGTAAGAAGAGGGATTTATTACATTTTTTTACATCAAAATATACAAAATAAAATATGTAATACTCCCCTTTATGGAAACATGCTTGAGGAGATTTATAAAGTATTGCCCAGTACTAAATTAAACTAATCCAACAAATATTTCACATTTTGTTAAAATTAGTACCCAAATGCATCAAGTTTTGAATTTTTATCAGGAATACCAAAATAAGTAGATAATAGAATAAAATTGCAGCCAGAAGTTCACTCAATCACTGGTAATCCTCAAGACTCACTATGTGGCTAACAAATATATCCACTCTTGTGGGCTTCTCCGTGACCAAGTCAAGTCACGTGATCTCTTCTACTTCTCCACATGATCAAAGCACTCGGAGCATTCAACAAGTACAGTCAGTGTTATAAAGATTTATAGTTAATACCTGTGTTATTATCAGAAAACACGTTTTTCTCTTACATCTCAAAGACATGATACTTTGCAATAGGTACAACTGTAAATTTAAAATACCTCCACATTATAGTAAAAATTGTACTTTGGTGTCACATTTTCACAGATAAACGAAGATGTTGTTTGCATAAATTACAATACTATGATGTATCAATCATTAAGGGAGTATCAACAATTTGCAATTAGCAAAACTAAGAAATCCGTATTTATATTTTGTGTAAATTCTGTCAGAACCAAAACTCGCGTTGTCTGAATCTTCCCAGCTCCCATGTGATACTTGCACCTACATAATTAATAGCTCATAATTAGCTCTACTTGAAGTAAATCTTTGTACGTCATACATAACAATGAACCATAAAGTGCTAATATTGTTGGAAACACATGGATATATAGAAAATGAAGTGAAGCATCACATCATTCGTTAACAAGACAACTTTGTACCTCGTGTCTATGTTTCACATTAGTCTCAATGCAACCCGAGGTTCTAGCAGAGCATTGTGTCTCTAACACGGCTGGGTTGACTTCAATACACCCGCCAGAGCACAGGGGAAGCGGCTGGGAGAATTATGCAAACATTGTCAGTTGAAAATGCACTGATGCATACTTCACATTACCTTGAGACGCCGCACAATGGTGGCTCCACCACCCCCTCAGAAGCTAAAACCAAACCAAGTAATGGGGAGGAGTTCCCATCCCAGGGGAACACACCCCTCACTATATACCGCCGCGGTGTATTGTATACATAGCAGTACTTCTGACTCACCAATTGACTCAAGTTCTTGCACTCTGTTTTACTCCAGAGAAAAGTTAATGACGAAAAAACTAGCTTTTTATGACGCTCTATATCTCACCTTTTACATCGTTGCAAGTTGTAAACTTTCTTAATATTCACTTGCATCCCCTTGATTTCTTTTTAGTTTCTTCTTGTTGTGTTCAGTTTGTTTACTTCAAGTCTTGGTAAACAAACGAACACCTCTGAACAAATTGATGTAGCGTCTAGCTTTGCTTCAGGAATAACTTGTGTTCGTTATAAAACCGAGATAGCTTTTCTTCTAAGACTGCAATAAATAAAGCATGAAGTTCGACATGTCCACAAGCGAACAAGGTTTATTGCTTAATCACACCTTTGTAAGTCCACTCATAGTTTAAAATCGCATGCACAGAAGTTCAGAACACCACTGACTGATGACTCAATGAGTCTACTTAGATCATCACTTTTTAACTCAGTTTATTTAAACTCCTACCCCAAGAAAACTGGCCGGACTGGGACAGTGCTTAAAAATATATCTCTATGAAATAACGAAGTAATTTCTTTCAAAATGATAACAAATTCATGATAATTTAATGTATATCGATGCAACATTTTAGAAATTATTAAAAATATTTCTTTACTAATTTTAAAAATATTCTATTTCGTTCAATTTGAAACAGTCACGATAATGAGAGATTTGGAACTTTCTATCATAGTTTCCATTGTCTTTGAACATAATTTGTTTTTATTCTCAACGATATCTATACTTTCAACTCGCATTCAACCAAATCAATCGATACATAAATGTGCAATGATTTATTGACTTTTGAGATTTTGATTGTTTTATTAATGAATGAATGTTCGTTTTATTTCAGTCGTTGCTGTGACAAGAAGAGCTGCGGCAACAGAAACGAGACTCCTTCAGACCCGGTCATCATCGACAGGTAAGACATTCACTTCATTCCACCTCACATGCGTCTCGTGAATGTACATTATCATGTCAGACATAGCAGTCGGCGTTTGCAGCGGTTTGTTTATTTCATTGATATAAAAATGGGATTAAATTGCTTGTTCCAAGTCTGCCTGTAGAAGAAAATGTGGGTTCAATTGCACATTTGTATGGAGTATGCGTTGACTCAATGATGCGATCTATCTTTCACCTCTCGTATTTGTCGAGTTTGGCAGCAATAAGGAAGGAAGTAAAGGAGGAATGATGGGAGGAAGGTATAGGGGAGAGAAAGTGATAGAAGACCTCGTCTCGACTGTCACTCCCCCTCCCACCCCTCTCACGTGATGGTACCTCTCGTAATTCTAGCTCCAAGAATAAGCTCATCCCTATATCTACTGCACTATACGAGGGGATGACGACAAAATGGCGTCCCATGGGAACGGGGACTGGAAAGAGAGGAGGGAGACATCTTGTGGGCAGGATAACGTTGTGTTGGGAATGGGCGAATAGCGCTCCCTGAGGAGCAAGTCGACCAATTCCTCGACGTTTGGTCCTTGCTATCTGCGTGCTCTCGTCCGTGTGACGTCACCAAATGCGATCCAGACGTTTGTCTCCAGCAGAAATATATACTTGTCTGATTAGACATTCAGACAGTCGGTCGCAGCAATTCCCTCTGCCGAGTTGCGTGGAGGCGTCAAACAGACCGAAAAACAGTTGTTCTTCTTTATTATCTAACATAAATCAATCCAATCCAAGGAACAAACGGGTTTTAAATCAGTTGTTAAATTTAACAGATACTTTTAGGGTCAGTCTTTCAATACTCTGCTAACTTTTAAACGGTTGATTAGTACTGTATTGTCATGGAAACAACCAATTGAAGGACAGAGTTTTGTACTAACTAACTGTTGGGTTTTTAGCAGAGTATTGAAAGACCGGCCCTAAGTGATCATTCTTGGAATATTATTGCTAGTTACCGTGACAATTTAGTCCTAATAAATTGTTTTAACCTAACATCACTTTGAGAAACTGGAATTATTTTGACTGATCTTCTTCATTCCAGCAATATTTTTCCGCCGAGTTAAATGTCAACCCCGATGCTTCAACGCCTCCGTCCCAGTGTGGTCGATCCACAACGAAGCAATAGGCCTATCGAATGGCCATAACGTGCGCTATTATGTCGTTAAAGTAGACCGTGCGTATTTTTAGTACCGACGACGTCCCGCAGCGTCGGCAGCGCCGCTCAAAGCGTCGGTTCCTCCTCCTACTTCTCAGTCTGGATGATTAGCCGGCGTCGTTTTGTTCTTCCGCTCGAGTGATTTCTGTCGATCTTGATGAAGCTGCGCGGATGTTTTTGTAAAGGCTAATCAGAGAATGCGCTTTGGCGCGCTTTTGTCTCGTGTATTGTTTGCGGCTGGTCCCAGCAGGTGATTTCTGATTGGCGCAGAATACCACGTGATCCCGCAGAGGGCAGGTGGCGTTTGCGGTCCACGACGAACTCATATTTTTTGACAATTTTTTACGTCAGTGGTATTGGGTTTTGAAAGTTATGATTGCTTAAACCGATATCACAGAAAGAAACATGTTTGGAAATAAGATATACTTATAAGGTTTAATAAGATATACCGACGATTTTCAATTATTTTAGTATTTTAATCAAAATTCTGTTAAGAATTATTTTATAATTTATTTTAATAGTACCAATTAACCATAAGTGTTTACCTAACTAATAAAAGTTACTATGTTCCGAACTAGATAAGTCAAAGAACGACTTCAATGTCTTGTCTTTGATGTTTTCAATTCATTTTATTTCAAAGTAGAGAGAAATATTAAAATTATTGAAACATTTTCTTAGTAGTTTATCTAATTGTGAAACGTACTTGGATGCTGTAGCTACTGAATGCAAATGGACCAAAACATCAAAACATTGTTTCTCTCCAAAGCATCTGACTACACTGTACAGGTTGTTGTCAGGATGTTTGGGGGGGGGGGGGGGGGATTGAAACGTGTGGAAAAAAGCCATTAGGCGGATGAGTTGAATTCGGTAGCAATTCAACCCCCCCCCCCTCCCCCACCACCCCAAACCTCGCAACACACGCACCCCATCTCCAACCCTTAAATTCTCTTTCGTGAAAAAAATAGCAGAACAATTTCCAGCTCCAACATTGTATTCTCCGTTTTTGCAAATTGATGGTAATTACTAATCTTGCACGTTATTTTGCAAACGATTAGCAATTCCGCAAATGAATATATCAACATTACACTCAATGAAAACAAAAAATTCGCAGCAGTATAGAAAGAAATCGTTATTTAAATATACCTGATCATTTTTCATTTTACTTAAAAAAATTAAAATTAATCTGACGATATTTTTGAACAAATCCACTTCTGTTAACTATTTTACCTCTGACCTACCCCAACATATGACCCACTCGCTAGCTACAACCCACCATTACAATTCAATGAGCCCGGTTTGATTCCCGTCCCTATCAACAATCCCGAACCCGGTCCGGACAACTCTCTCATAATTCATAGCAATTAACATGCATAATTAACCGCGCTATTCAGATTGTCTGTTGAGTCACTCGATCCCCCAGGAGAGAGCGCCACCTGGGGGTTGGCCACCCTAAATGACGTCATCCGCTGACGGAATGCCATGCGAAGGATTGGGAAGGATAAATCCTCGAGCTAGAGTTACAGTATGCATGGCCAATAAGCCGGATCAGAGCAATGTACTGCGAGAACTGAACCACGGATTACAGGAGTGAGCCACTTATTTTACGATTACAGGAAAAACACGTTGCTAATTAAAACCGATTATGCATTATTTTGAATTACCTGAATATAATTAAAATGTGTAATTGTGTTGTTAAAATAATGCTATAATAATATCTAATTACTTAAAACGTAGAATGAATTTAAATATTGATGTACATAATGTACTAAATGTATTATATGTATATATGTATTATTATTGTCAAGGAATCTTTGTTCCAAATCTAAATAAACGTGTCAATTCTCTAAAGCGGGAAAACGACCCAAGGGACATTTGACGTCAAATCCAAGTATAAAACATAGAACAATGTATCTTCATGACTGATTGCTGATAACATTGCTGACGTCATTTCCCATGTTATTATTATTACTTACTAAGTTCTTGAAAGAAAGGTAACGAGGTTCTGAATTATGGTCAAATTTGACGGAAGTGCATGGAAGCATAGATGGATTATTATTATATTATCTGTAAACGGCAAATTTCATCAAAATCTCAACATGATATTACATCTTAGTTTTTATATCCGTGTTGTTTATACTCGTGTCTCTTCAACCCAGTTTACAAAGTTCGTTATGAAATTATTCTGAACTTGTGCTCTGTCTTAACTAATTTCTCCGGAGCACAGACGAGTGATCATCAGCCATTAATTATTACTCCCCCCCCCTCCCCCCACCCCTCAGCCGCAGCATCCACGGAACTAAAACTCGATCATGGTGATTCAATTTCTGACATTTTCCCTCTCTTCCCGTCCCGGCATGTATATGAGGGGGGGGGGGGAGGTTATTAATAGGGGTGCGCCAACCGCCGACGATCCCCGATACTAATTACAACCCTGTCTTGCCTCGTCGATGACTCGTGCTTGATGCCGCGACTTCAACGCGTCATCATCGCGACGTTGACTTACAACCCTGTCTTGCCACGTCGATGACTCGTGCTTGATGCCGCGACGTCATCGCGACGTCAACGCGACGTTGAGACACATACTTGTCACGTCGATGACTCGTGCCCCGTCGTCATCTCGTCGTTGAGACTAAACATGGCACCTCCACCGAATCTATCAACCGGAACATTTCATTTCAATCGTTCAAAAATACTCACCACTCAAATGATCCACGAATTGATGAGATAAATCAAAATACGCATCTGCCCACAAATTATCGACAGTTCAAAATGTCAAAAATTGATTTACCTTTATGGTGGATATTCGCTTGTCATTTTAGGGTGACTTTTGCATAAACTCCCAAAAAATTATTATGCAACTTGTTTTAACTGACGAAATATATATATTTTTTTTTGTCTGGGGCTTAACGTCGCACTGTTCTGCAGCGAGGCTAATGGCGACGGATGAATGATTATGATGATGATTGGGAGATGATGGTGAAGAGTAGGTAAGGATGGAAGGTGGGAAGGAGGCGGTCGTGGCCTATTAGTAGGGTACCTTCCCAGCATTTGCCTGTAGACTGAGGGAAAACCACGAAAAAAACCCAGTCAGGAAGGACGACCTCGGGAATCGAACCCGGGCCTCCGGAATACAAGTTCAGAGCTTTAACCACTCATCCCAACCTGTTCCGTACGAAATTAATCAAAATGTCAATATTTTAACTTTATCTTACATTTATAGTGAATTAACAATCCTCGAAGGATCTCAAAGATCCATGACAAATTCAAACCAAGAACACGAAACATTTGACATGTTGTGACTAAACTAAAACCACCCCTAATAAAAACTACATGATGATAATATGGACAATAATCTGCGCCAGGAAGCATCTTTCTCTAGGAGCATCTTCATGTTTTGTCACTTCCAGCATCCGTTTCTAATAATTTCTCATCCCCGTCCATCTGGTTTGACTTCTCACACGGCTGTCCGCGATGACGTTGAAAAGCTTTCGACACTTTCGGTTAGTAAAAGACGTCTCTGGTCCATGATCTGGTCGTGTCCGCGGTTTTCGAGCGCTCGGTTTTGGGGCTTTTCTCGATGTGGTTCGCCACTTGAAAGTGTGTTAGTCTCGAGAGGGTCATCTCGACATCACATGGTCAAGAGCAGCGGCCCGACAATTAACCAGATCAAATGGACCGGACGATGAAATTAGGGAACGGGAAGGAGAGGATGAAAGTGAAAACGATTTACTTGAATTTTATGATAAACTGGTATTTACAGATTATTTTATGCTCGTAAATTTAAATCATATATCCTGTGTATTATTTTCCTTCGATAGAATGTTTACTCCAATTTTAATTCAAATTATATTGTTACATAAAATCAATT
Source organism: Leuctra nigra (assembly GCA_934045905.1). Taxonomy (NCBI): domain Eukaryota; kingdom Metazoa; phylum Arthropoda; class Insecta; order Plecoptera; family Leuctridae; genus Leuctra; species Leuctra nigra. The sequence goes on from OW203762.1 coordinate 23,040,852, forward strand.
AATTCATCTCAATATCTTGAGTCAAAAGCTAATCTTTCGAAGATATATTATTTCGATTCAAATAATTAAATTTCCGTAAAAAAAATATTTTATACTTTGCCTCTGGTTAATATTTTATTCGGTAGCTCGGTAGCTCAGTTGGTAGAGCATCTGACTGGATATCGGAAGGTCGTGAGTTCGAGTCCCACTCGAGGAAAATGTTTTCATATTGCAGTTGGTATTTATTTAATATTTTATTGTTTAACACATGGCAAAGCTAAGAAATGAAAAATAATTTTGTCTAAAATGAACGCCGATGTTCCAATGTGTCACAACATAATAATTTAGAACACGAAAATATTTAGTATTTGATTTAATAAAATTCCAGCCTTCCAATGAAGTAAACATGATTGAGAATGAAGACCTCGTTAACAGTGGCACGTAATCGAATCTGCATGCCTCGTTATCGAGTTCTTCTGCAATCTTGAATCGCGATAGTGATCAACTTACATTGAGGAATCAATCGTCGGCTGAATGTGTGCAAATCATGTATCATTAAGTTTGTGATTCATCAATCAGCAGCGCTGCCTGTCACTCGTCAGTATGCGTTGTGGGACAACTGATTGTCAAACGCCATTGGATCCAACGGCTATTGATTCTGTCATTTGGCCCCATTCAAGAGGTTTATTCATCGCGAGGTCGACGCTGATTTCAAATATTGCTGAATTTAGCGAGCAAACTCACTGTGCATTGGAGAATAACATGTGATGGATAATGATTTATGTAGATTTGAAATTATTCAAATGGATGAGGAGGAGAAAATATTTCGCTGTCACAATATTAAGTTTTATTTGTGAACTAATACAAATCTATGAATGACATAACGATGATCACATTAAAATAATTGTACCTTTTGTAAAAATGAGTTGACGCCTTAGCAACACAAGTTTCTAGACTAAATATGTTTGGTCACTGAATAGCTTTTCCAAACACAAAATCTAGTAAATTATGAAAAGAAAATAAGATCTTGTTCATATTTTTGTTTAGTAAATATTTTGCCAATGGAAATGTTTGCCTACAAATGTTTCAAATCTACTAATATTATTAAAATATATAGCATTTTTATATAACATTTTTAAGACAATGATCTTGCACAAGAATGAAATTGGAGACAAAGAACCCATTTCTTTGAGTGAGAGATGAGCTTCTCCATATTATGTTGTCCCTGACTGAATAATGGTTAGGCAATGAAAGAAGATTCGGGGACAGATGGATTGATCGGGGTGGGTGTGTATGTTTGAAGAGGGGGTGGGGGAGGGGGCCCGGTAATGGATGCTCCTGTGAGAGGAAGGAGGAATTCGATTGGAAGAGTATAAAGAGAGGATGGAATAAGAGAAGAGGGAACGGTAATAGATATCTCTTCATCCAAACGACGCGCGACTGGAATAATTTTGTCACTTTTCTTTTTGACAAGATGGAAAGTGACATTTCTTTTTTTTTGAATGTACTTTCGAGGTAGAGTGTGAGATAGGAGTCAATTTCAATTTTTCTTGTATACAATCAGTCTATTCACGCAGTCCCTCTCCAGATAAAATAACAATCTGACTTGGTAATTTGCAGAGTTGTCTTGAAAATAAATCTTTGAATCTGTGAGAAACAATCAAGATCGAAAGAAGTAATTTTGTTTAATTGGGAGGCCCGTATTGAGTTCGTAGTAAAACTTGTAAAACTCTTCCTCGCTTATTTCACTTACAGAACATATATTACGGATTGCAAATGTGAGAGCAATGTGATTATTTTGCCTTGTCATTGATTGAAGCTTCCCATTCGCACCGATCAATCTCCACTTTTGATTTGTATTCCATTTCCAAACCGCGTAGAAAAAACACGATTTATTAGTTCCATATTTCTCATACGTGAAATTATAACCACCTGTTTTCCAGCAATTTCTTCTCTCTGGAGTCAATTTCCCTTCCTCTTCTGATCATTTTCTGGATCAATCTCTCGGAAAGTTATTTTGCTCTTCGAAGCCAGCCAATGACTTCAATTTGTTTTTCCACCTTCGTTTCGTTGGACCCGACGAAAGAGGAAGGATCCAGAGAAGGTATCAATATTTATTATCGAGTGACGGATAGCTCGCACTAGCAAGGAGCTTGGCGGAGGCGGGAAGGAAATGGGCTACAAATTAGGAAGGAACTAGATGCGGCTTCACAAACATTCGCTCCGTCTTCGAAACATAATATCTCACACTGAGATCGGATGAACTTGAAAATAATAATTCAGTTTTCAATAATATGTAAATTAGATTTTAGGAGATGGATTGCTATTATATTTCCCGGCAGCACTCAAGTTTTGTGTTCTCCATCTCTTTGTTTTGTTTCTTGCCGAGAACACCGAGGAAGGTAAGATGGAGTGAACCAAGAAGTGAATTGGAAAAGACGCAACGAGTATCTTCCACAGTCTGGCAAGGGAGGAGAGGGGAAGACGAGGAGAGATTTAGGGGTTGTTTTAGAAGGTGATGAGGGTGCAAATTCACACCAACTAATTTCGTAAGACAGAGGAGGTTTTCTATACGAATTTATTTCACTCATTTAGTATTTTTTCACACAAACGCTAGATACTTAACAAATAGATACATAGATCATTCGTTCTATTCTAACTTATCGGATAAAATCAAATTAGAGTTTTAGTTTAAGCCGTTTGTTCTGAGACAACAGTAGAAATACATAGTTCACACATTTGATGGCAATCAGGGAGCTGCAATAGACACAGAGTCGAGGGAGGGAAGAATGAAGATAAAGAGTAGAACTGCAGTAAATAGCGGGCGATTTGGTTCGAGGGTGGTATTAGTTAACAGCTACACAACGCCAGAGATAAGGTAAGACGAAGGGAGGTGTGTCTATTGTTACTTTAAAGCAAAGAATGGTACGGACTGAAAGGGCTGTTTTAAGAGCCAAGTTCTGGAGAAGGAATTGCAAAGTCGATGCCAGAATTATTTTTTCTTTTTTAACACTAAAGTCAGACCTCTACTCTACAGCTGTACAAATGTAAGACCTAACGATTTTAAATAATGAAGAATGAGCATAAAGCAAGCGAAGCGAGCGTCTCCATTTGAAACTTTTGTCTCGAATCTCTTTCTTTGTGTGTTCTTTTTGCATTGCAAATCAAACGAAGTAATGGATCAGGCCAATTTTTTCACTAAAGATTCATTACTATCTTTTTAATTTCTAACAAGATCGTTATTGTGGTTTCACATGAAAATTTATTTATAGGTTATTCTTCACATTAAGAAAGATAAACCAACTCGTCACTGAGCTTTTTCCTACTTGTTTATTATTATTATTAGGTTGATTCTATCGGACACTAAACATTGTTAGAAGTATAAATGGAATGTAATTTAGTCACAGCGGCTGTCAGACTGTTCGACTAAAACTCCATGTTATTGTTTTGAATTGAGCGTAATGCCGCGTTCTTCCCGCGGTCCAGAGACTCGTCCCTCTGGAGTCGTGTTAGGAGGTGATTAAGGCGGTCTGGATGGATCCTGGATCTTCTCAATGAAACAGTAATAAGTGCAACAGGACTCCAGGGAGCTGCCATTGGAGACTTCTCGCTTACTCAAGGGTAGCAGATTGGAAGGAAAATTGGAGAAAATTGGGACCAAGTCAGTTGGGATTTAGAACAGAAGATGTTGCGGACAAAGTGAGACAAAGATCAAGAGTGGCGAGTGAGAGAAAAGGATGGAAGAATTTCAGCGCAGAATATAAAAAGAGAAATAAGAAAGAAGACAAAAGTCAACTCTGGGGATGGCGGAATGAAACTTACTGATTGTTATCTTAAATACTATGACTCATTTTATTAAAGCCTCTTATATAAATGATTATTCATCAAATGAAATTAGCCTCCCTTTAAGGGTAATATTTTCGTAGGTATTACTTTGAGAAATGTATAGAATGAAATTGTGAGTGGAAGATAAAGTCTCTCTAATTGATTAAATTCTTAAGTCGCATGCGTGTCTTCAGAACACGCACACGCGTTAACAAGGGGGAGGGGGGGGGGCAACCTGATTTACATCACATTTAAATAATCCCAATCCATTTCATATCGTTTTAGAAATCTTTCAAACGACTTCAATTGTCTACGTTTACAAAATCGTTTTAACCGAAAATAATTTCGCTGAAGTTGCCAAGTCGTTGCGCTGTCCTTTTCCATCTCACGTTTCCATCTTCCGTCGGTCATCAATGTAAAACAGAATCCTTCCCATCCTTCCAACCCCGACAATCCACTTGAACAAATTTGTTCTCATACACTCGACCAACAGCCCCCCCCCCCCCCCCCCCCCCCCCAAGTAGATCGCATACATTGCAAGCACAACCAGCCAAGCGTTTCAGCCCATCTTCCATCTGTTAGCGGCCTGGGGGGGAGGGTGGGGGGGGGGGAGAGTACTTGGCTGTGATTAGATTGATTGGAACAGCAGTTTCATTGGGCTTGATGACTTCCCCCCGACATTGCTCACCACACAAGAAAGAGAGACGACGCGTCGCCTTCCACACGCGAGGAAAAGAGAGAGAATCCGATGACATCTCCTAGAGGGTGCTCTCGTCGAAGCGAGGTGATGTTTTTCAAGTGCACGGGGAGGTTTCAAGTACCGCGATTGTGCATGAAGTCTAAATGGATTATTTCGAGCCGGCGTTGCGTGTGGGACACGCGCGGGTGAGTCGCGGCAGGTGGCTGATGGCGGACGAATACAGAAGTGAATTAGAAGCGCGTGCCTGACGCGTGCCACTTGTCCTGATGACCAAGTGCTCACCTGGCACTTATTAGTGCCTGACGCGTGCCACTTGTCCTGATGACCATTAGTGCTGAACACCCATTAGTGCTCACCTGGCACTCATTAGTGTCTGACGCGTGCCACTTGTCCTGATGACCATTAGTGCTGAGCATCCATTAGTGCTCACCTGGCACTCATTAGTGTCTGACGCGTGCCACTTGTCCTGATCACCATTAGTGCTGAGCATCCATTAGTGCTCACCAGGCACTCATTAGTGTCTGACGCGTGCCACTTGTCCTGATCACCATTAGTGCTGAGCATCCATTAGTACTCACCTGGTACTTATTAGTGTCTGACGCGTGCCACTTGTCCTGATCACCATTAGTGCTGAGCATCCATTAGTGCTCACCTGGCACTTATTAGTGTCTGACGCGTGCCACTTGTCCTGATGACCATTAGTGCTGAACGCCCATTAGTGCTCACCTGGCACTTGTTAGTGTGTGACGCGTGCCACTTGTCCTGATGACCATTAGTGATGAGCATCCATTAGTGCTCACCTGGCACTTATTAGTGTGTGACGCGTGCCACTTGTCCTGATGACCATTAGTGCTGAACACCCATTAGTGCTCACCTGGCACTTATTAGTGTCTGACGCGTGCCACTTGTCCTGATGACCATTAGTGCTGAGCATCCATTAGTGCTCACCTGGCACTTATTAGTGTCTGACGCGTGCCACTTGTCCTGATCACCATTAGTGCTGAGCATCCATTAGTGCTCACCTGGAACTTATTAGTGTGTGACGCGTGCCACTTGTCCTGATGACCATTAGTGATGAGCATCCATTAGTGCTCACCTGGCACTTATTAGTGTCTGACGCGTGCCACTTGTCCTGATCACCATTAGTGCTGAGCATCCATTAGTGCTCACCTGGCACTTATTAGTGTCTGACGCGTGCCACTTGTCCTGATGACCATTAGTGCTGAACGCCCATTAGTGCTCACCTGGCACTTGTTAGTGTGTGACGCGTGCCACTTGTCCTGATGACCATTAGTGATGAGCATCCATTAGTGCTCACCTGGCACTTATTAGTGTCTGACGCGTGCCACTTGGTCTGATGACCATTAGTGCTGAACACCCATTAGTGCTCACCTGACACTTATTAGTGGCCAGTAGTGATCACGAGTCATCACATTAGTAATCAGATAGCTTTACTTGTCAGCAACACGGCACCTCTACCAATAATATTCTATATTGTCTGCTGAAGACTATTAGTGTTCATCTGGCACTAATTAGTGTAGAGAGCCATCACAATTAGTACTCAGTGCCCTTTTCTTGTCACTAAAGCCCGGCACCTCCACCAATAAAATGGTATCAAGGCCTAACTTTCACGACCAATTACTTTCAAACACACAATATCTTGAAAAGTCCCTCCATCTTTCATCGATCTTCCACTTTATTATCATCTCTCTTTTGCAATTTCTTTGTCTCTCCTTCTCTATATAAGTATAGCTCTCTACCTCTTATACGACAATACTCTGGCTAACGATATTTTCGATACTACACAATGGATTATTGAACTCAAGAAAATATATGTATCTTTCCATCTTATCTCATAAATAATGGATTTCGTTTCTTTCTTCCTCTCTTTTCTCTCGCTAGTTTCTCGTTGAAAGCGAGAATATACCTCGCTAGTCGCGAGAAGTGATAAACAATCGAGTCGATTTCGCGACATAGCAAACGGTCTGATAGTATCGTTGCCGGCGTGTGTTGACTTGCATCTCGACGCGATCAAGATAGGCAAAGTCTATTTCTGAATGGAATCGAGTATTGACGCTGAAGCCACATCTACACATATACGTTCCCCTCCTCCTCTGCCGGAGTACTACTCGCTACTCTACTCCTTCACACTTTCGATTTCGAAATGCGAGTCGCGGGCTGCATGTTACATAGCGTCGGAGAAATATTGAGGGGGAAGAAGGAAACTGTGGGGCAGGAGATAGTTTCAAGATTCTGTGTGTGTCAATGCAGATTCAGAATGATGCTGGGTTGGTAAAGTCAGTGATCTTAGAACAGGAATGCAAAGAAGTCGTACATTGTGGGAAAATCTAAATTAAACATCGCTATTTAAATTCCCTTTCATTTTAAAATTGATTTCATTTTCAGAATAGAATTTCTTTAGAATTTAAAATTTATACAAATTTACAAAATGTGTAAAAAAAGATCAAGTTAAATATTTGTATATGTTAAAAGTAGGAAACCTACTGTAGGTACTACAACTACAATTTTATAAAGACTGCTACAAAATTTGCAAATTATGTGTAAGAAAGAAAATTGAAGAGCTGTTGCCAATACTAAACAGATTTTCTCCCAAAATTACAAGAACACATTACAATATTTTGGTTTGTTCTGAAAGACAGGTCGCAGCAACATCCACAAGTCTTGTTTCGGTGCTCGTCGAAGGGTTCCCGATGACCCATTTGTGCTGGCCTCGTGGGTCTACTCACAAACACCAAACTGGGCGAGAATTGCCCGCTACCCCAGCGCCTAGTAAATAAGTCACGGCGAAGAAAGGAAACTGGATAAAATAGCTACCAGGTTCCCTCTGCTCGCTTTAAGAAGTACAAAACGAATTGCTTGGAATTTTTTATGTTATTAGTTGGTTACCCTGGTTTATAGCACTATTGTAGAATCAGGTGCTTAGTCGTGGCTGTTTCCAACATGTAACTTCAATGATTTTACTTGATTACATACTTTTTAGAGACAGCAAAATCCTTATAACACAAATATATTTCTGTAAAAATTTACAGCAACAATTCGTGTTCTAGACTTTTAGCAAAATACATTTGCGAAACTTGATTCAAAATTATCATTCGCTGTGGACGAGAAAACTGTGTCACCCGAATACTGAAATCTGATTTTAGGAAATACATTAGGAACAAAATACGACACGGTCATTTTGACTCAAAGAAATTGGATAGAGGAGAACTCCGCTTCAAGTTTCATAATCTGGCTTCCGAAGAAATAGGCATTGCGAGTTGTCAGTAGAAAAACGACCGAGAAAGAAATCATTCTGAGGCAAATCACGATCGCGGGCTACATTTGATTTCCACAAATCTTTGATGAAATCTCCCCTTTGTATTTGTTTTAGAATTAAATTAAACCTTCTATAATCAACGGAATACAAAAGTATTTTACAACAGTTCAAATTTCTTCTTAGCCCTTTTCTTTTCCCTTTTGCTTTTTAAAAACATTCTTTTTGTTCGCTTTCCGTTTGACGTGCGCTACGTACTTGCAGTGTTGTCATTAATTCAGAGACATTGCTAATTAGCGCTGGTGAATGAAGATGTGTGCTTCACTCTTCTCCCAGAGGTCGTAATAATTGTCTACATTTACTCGCGCATTCATGCAGCATGCACTATTTGCAAGACTTCTAGCACATATTCTATATTGTTATGTGTGCTTTAGTATTCGTTTGATCAGTAATTGCTTGCATAATGAGTGACGAAGTGTTTCTTGTCTAATTGTGAAAAGTGATGACGACGTCATTAAATGATTAACTTCTTTATAGAATATTTTCTTTTCTTTTATCACGGAGAAAATATCTATCTATAAGAAGGTCTGATGAAGTGGTTTTATGTTTTTGAAATTGGCAATGGTGATTTGATTCTCTTCTTGTGGCCCTCATTAAAGTTGGGGACACTGCAAGTTATGATGACATAAAGTGTAGTCGCAGGAGGACATGGAGGGGGGGGGATAACACCCCCATCGTCATGGCAACCAAGATTGAGTCTCGGAAGCGATCATCTCGCTGGGCTGGACCCGACCGGACGATGAGAAATGGTGCCGAGCGAAAACAAATACAGGGGAGAGAGAAAAGAAAGAAAGTTTCGGGAATAAAAAAATCTTGCTCTGATCAAACATCGAAGGTAACTTTCTGACTTTGTCACCAACTACCCCTAAGTCACAGTCCCTCACTATATTCCACTGAACCTATCTCACTAAGTGCTCTAACTGGTAATGGGTACAGATTCGGATGACTTTTTTTAGCTTGTCATATTGATTAAATTAAAAGCTGGCCTGCATACTTTATTGATTATCATAAGCGAAGCAAATTGCTTTAACAACATGATTCTCTTGCAACTCCCTTGAGGGCCCATCCTCTGGCTCTTGTAGACTAGTTCGTGGTAACCTAATCACCCCCCTGCCCCCCCCCCCCCCCCCCCCCAGCATCGACAGTAACCCTGCGTGTAATACGGGAACCAGTCGGGAGGAAGAGAAATCATTTGTCATTGCCTTTGCAACGCCCTTATTACACTGACGGCCAATTTGGGCAATCATTTTGCTACTGCTCCGAAAGTGATACAGGAAAATCCGAACTTGTTCTACACGGTTTGTGATCTTTGGGACGTCGTCTTGCGGTTGATTTCGTCAACCTCCTCGACGACTACCTCAGATCGTGACGGAGTTGATCTCGAGCGAGTAATCGTCCTAATGGCAGCCAGCGTCTCACGCCATGCAACTTTAATGTCGTCTGCACCCCTTGTCCGTCCTTGTCCTTCCTTGTCCTTCTCTTGTCCGTCTTTGTCGTCCTTCCCCTTGTTCTTCCTCGTTAGTACTTGCTCGTTGTCGGTGCCGACGGGAACAATTGCCTAGATAAAGTGATCGAAATGGAATATTCAGTTTCAAAAAAATATTATAATGGGTTTTAAGTTTTAGTATTTACAAACACAAAAAAACTGCCCCAAAAAATCACAGTGCAAACGTTACTTAATGTGCTAGATTCTGAGAACATATTTTTAAATTCTATGTCCTTAGGTAACTATGTCAGATTAAGAAAAATGTGTTTTCTTAGGAGAGATAAAACAGTGCAACTTTTGGCGCTGACTGCATTCTGAACGGAGATAGATGAATGATAATTAAATGCGAGCAGAGTAGCAACACATCTTAGCGTTTCTCGATGTCGTCTTTAGACTGCTGTCAATTAAATCCGTGTTAGCGCCACGGTTTAACGACACTTCTAGCATCCTAAAATCATAACTTGGTCGGTTTGTATGTTTCTGATATTCACCAGACCTGACTAATTCGGAGCAGACTTGTTCCCACGTCCTCGCCGATGTGATTTGAGCGAGAATCTGCCGCGCTGATTGTGTTCGAGTGTCTTCCTCGGACGCCACTTGACAGAACGCTAATGCGAGGAAGTCGTTTGTCATGTCCCATCATCGCGCCCACCTCACACATCATCGCCGACATTATTAGACCAGAGCTGGTTTTGTTTGACACACATTTTAAGGGTCAAGTAGTTTCATGTGGGCTCTGTTTTCGGCAATGGTTCAGGGGGAAGGTCACACATGTGGTAAAACCATAGAGGTTGTTTTTATTTTGTCAAAAGTTCATAATTTTATTTTGTTGCTACTCTTTTGTTATAAACTAAACTATTTGAGTTTATAATACCATTTAGCTCAAAATTATACCAATTACCAGTATATGTCTCTCTTTATTTTTCAAAGAAATTTAAAAATCTTTCTGTTCCGTTGAACACTGAAATCGGGAGGCTACTTAAATTATAGATTGGAATTGCTCACAATTTGCATCTCGATAAGATCTTCGAATTTTCATTTATCTAAAGACCTATTTCAATTCTCTCCTCTTATAAACTAACCATCTTTCAGCACTTTTCATCTCACTAAGCTCTGTCTTCTTCATCCCCTATTTCAAGTAATTAATACAACGTCGGACAAGTTAATGAAACATGCTAGCTCACCACAAATCAGATTAACTCCCTTCAGATCCTAATTAATTATATTACTTGAACTACTTACATCTAGTCCTCGGGCCAGGAAGTAGGGGTTTGATCTTAAGCTTGTCGAAGCTAAACGGATTCATTCCCTCCAATGACAACATTACAACCACGCTTTTGTTTTGACATGTAGTTCTAAGAGGTGCCTTACATACCACACAGATGTGCAAGTGGAGGGTGACACAAAGCCCATAGCTGCGGGGGCTCCAGCGGCAACCCTCTGATGCACGCCTTCATCCAGAGCTCACTCTCTTTCTAATAGCCACTGTATTCCGAGAATAATACGAATCTCTCGGACCATTAATATTGTAATTCTTTCCTGGAGCTCGATGTGTGCTAATGGGGAATCGATGGATGTAGACTTTAGGGTGGTTTTGGATTGGGGATGAAGCGACATATGGGACACATGTCTCTGTATGGACCACAACAATACGATGCTCCTGCAGTTTGCCGCGCAAGTGACACTTCGTTTAGGTGCTCTTGCGGAGATGACTGATAGATAAGAGACATCTGGTGAAAATGAAGTAACCAAAGTGGTGAACTCGATTGATGATGAATAAATTGTAGGGTTATTTTTGTCGCGAGATAAATAACGAAATGAAGAATGCGGCCATTCGATTTATTATTTTATGCAGATTTTGATTGCACCCACATATTTGCTAACATTTTCAATAGACCACATTTTAAATTATCTAGTTAGCTTTGCTTTTCAAAAAATTTCATATGCAGTACCGTGATCCTCATATCTATTAGTGTTTTTCAACAATAGATCATAACATGAATAGATATTAGGATCACGGTACTGCATATGAATTTTTTTGAAAAGCAGAGCTAACTAGATAATTTAAAATGTGGTCTATTCATTTTTTATATTTTACATAATAATTCACCTTGTAGTTTAGGGACGTACTAAAATAAACCTAATATTTAATTGAGGATAAATGTCGATACTATATGTTTAAACTATTTTTGTAACATCCCCACCACAAGATGCAGAGTAATTTCTGTAGTCGAATCTGCATCGCAACCACATACTAGATTTAGTTTTATAACTTGATTTTGTAACCCACACAAATTGACTTACACCGTCTCTCGAATCTGCAGTGCAAAGTGCACACATAAAGTGCATCTCGGCGTTATCTCCATGCACGTCCGATGGGTTGTAATTAATGTGCAATTAAACACAATCTTTAGACCTCCGCTTGTGTAATACATGGTGGCAGAGATAGCGGTAACCAGGCGTGCCAACTGATGCAAATATCTGGACTAAGTCAACCTTCGCTTTACGAGACTCATTATTCACGAGTACTTGCACATGGCGCAGCTTTAACACTCACTTAGGTGGTTACACAGTGTCGCATGTCTTTGCGTGATTACTGCGATGATAGACTTTGTCAAAATATAAACGCTATTAGAGAGATTCTGATTGACTGAAAAAGATGTGAGGCATCTTCCGATGAAGTATGCTAACTCGTCAGCTAACTCTAGTATACGTGAGCTCCGATTTCATTATAATAACAAATAACAATTGGATTGATTGTCAAGGAACCTGACCAGCAGCCAGTCTGTTTCGATCAATTACCGTTTTTAGTTCTGCCAAGTACATGCTATGATTTTACTTATAAAACACTTTTTATTTAATATACATATATTTTGTAAAAAATAATTTCCCTAATAATTTAATAACTCATAGAACTGTATGATTGAACGAGTTGAGGCTAAGTGGTTGTTTTTAGTTCTCGGAAATGTTTTAGCGTCATAATTAAATTATTTTTTTGACAAAATATTTTAATAAATTATTACATAATTAACCATCCATGTTACATAAAAATAACATTTCAACTTCATTATATGCTTCATTTCTAACTTGTGTGTTATTAAACCTAGTTGAACTTTTTCTCACTCGTGTTTTAAGTGCTGTTAAACCAAGAGTGACATGTCACGAATGTCGCAATGTGGGTGGCGCAAACAGAGTCTGCTGCGACTCAAGTGACAGTTTTTCCAATCACATATCGCCAATAGTTTAATCCGAGTCATTATGAGTGGCGAGACGGTTTTCTTGCGCCAATTAGATCGAATAAGTGGCGCCTAAAACAGATCTGATCTGGTTAGACTCTGTCATTGTGGATTTTATAAGTTATACACATGTCAATTTGGATTGGATTTATTCGAAATGTCAGTCTCGTTTACAGTAAAGAAAGTTTAAATGAAAGGTTAAGCGATGTTCCGCATCAATGAAAATATTTGAATTAATTGGACGTCTTCAAGTACTTGAATATGACAAGGTTCTTATGATCTTCGCCATTAATTTATATATTTCATTTGAGATTTAGCAAGTTATTGATTTCGTAAATGCGTTTATAAAAGAAGAAAAAATTGAACTTGGTGGAGGTGCCGGTTTCTTTTCATTGCACGGCACCTCCACCACAATACGATAGATGCTTTCTCGATTAACCTTTCAGATAAAGAAGTACCATCAGTACCACGTTATATGGGAAACAGAATCCACACAAAAAGGATCCATTCCTTGGGAAAAGTGTGAGTTTTTACAAATTTTACAAATTGGTTGAGCTTTCTCAACGAACTTTTAAAGACGAATATTTAATGTCTCAACAAATGGATCCTGTTCTGTGAATTCCACCTCCCATCTCTCTTGCTACGATCATGAAGGCCGTGTTCTACTGGCAGGGTGGAATCAGGAAGGCAGTGACCACAGACACCGCCACCTAGACGTGCCAGACGCATGGAACCGGATACCATCCAACTCGTTCACAACTTCACACTCCTCATAATAGCTCCAGTCACTCTGCGCATGTGCGAGTTAGGGTGTCAACACGGCTGCTGGTGATTAAATAGTCATTAGGGAAGAAAATATTGTTTCAACCCTGTTTGGAAACGCAAACACATTTTAAATTTCGTCTTCATTTTAACTCAGTTCTTTCATTCATCGTTAAATTTTGGCAGGATTCAGAAGGATATTAATATCGATATACAGTTATTTACAATTTAATGTATTTTGTTAGTACCTATTATTTATATAAGTTTGAATATAATACGTGAAAATAACAATATTATAAGTTCCCAGGTTGGCTGAAACAAATTAAAAACATAAATGTGGTCGAAGATTTGAGTTTAAAATATAAATCAAAACAGTCGGAATGTACATAGTTACTAAACAACTGAAAATTCTGATAAAAATATTTTTCAATTATTTTTTGCAAATAGTATCCTCATTTTACCATAAATGATGGTATCATCTTGTTGTTAAATTTAGGGTTTCATTTCCTCATCTCATTACAGTTATAAAATCACGTATTCCAGCATGAAGCCGCCATTGTAAAAAGTATAAAAGCAAACAAATGAGAATTTTCTCCATCCAACCGCCAGATTCATGTTCTCTACGAAATGTCACCATCTCTCTCCCTCTCGTGCTCGGGTCACGCGCTGTCTCTCTCTGCCACATGGGCTTGACATCTTCATAGCACCGTGTTCCTCCCCTCCCCCTCCCCCTCCTCCCCCGCACTGTGACGTCACAGAAGTCCGACAGTTGACACTGGCTGGTGAACACGTGAGTGTGGAGAATTATCCCCCCACACACCCCCTTGACCGGTGGTCAACCCCCCCACCCACAGATTTGTGTTAACATTCGTCTTGTTGACTGAACATTTTCTCGCTATTTGTTTACGCCAGATTGTGAAAATATTCATGGATATGATTGGAATTAAAATAAGCCATGTTACCTGTATACATATTTAATTTTTTCAAAATAAATCATGTTTTAAAATAAAAATATATATTTCCAGTCATAATTTTGGTTAAATCAGAAACCTCTGATTTAATACAGCTGATATAAAGCAAATGTCCTCAAAAAATGCATAATATATCTTCTAGTCCCAAAACTTTGCGGCATAAAATATGTAATATCTTCGCTTTACATGAAAAATTCATAACAATAAATATCTTTTTATGTCCATAGTTATAATTTACATGACGTTTTGCATGACAGTTCATTCACTGTCAGCCAATTAAAGAAAAACTATTAAATAACGTAATCCTGAAAGTTCTATTCTCGTACTTTCTAACGCACATTCTAAGTGACAAAAACCTCGTATTCTTGTACTGCAATTCCAACACAGTCGAAACAGCCTCGTCTTACCAACGCGTTTTACAACCCACGTTCACTGTGTTGTATTGTATTGAGGGTTGCAAACCGTCCAGGGGCCTCGAATGATCATCATAAGGAGAGGGTGACTTTTGATTGGTTAACATCACATAGAATCCCTTAAAGTGTTATCGGATGGGCGGAGCTATCGATTATCTTTGTGAACGAGAATGGGTACAATCTCTTCATCTCAATAGTGTGGTCAATGGCCCACGGAGAATGGACTTTTAAGGGTGATAAAGATTAGGGTTTTTATTTTAGATTGGTGGGGGAAGAATATTGCACAGATTGTTCTATATAATAACCAAGTAAGAGAACAAAAGTAATTATGAATCTTGATATAAAGAAGCATCAATAAGGTCAGTTTGTTTTTTTATGGAGTGTACTTTTGGACATTACATGCAACTGTGCTTTTTGAGATGAAAGCTTTCTCAAGATATCATCCGAGCTTCATAACTGAAAGTCTCAAGACTTCTGGAGCAGCAAATCAACAGCATGTAATTTGTTTGTGTTGCGTGCGCCTCTCCCCCCTCCTCCCCCTGCTGTGCGGGGTCCCTCGGGATAGACCCGGCCCTCCCTCGGGTCGGTATTGACTCTCTCCTGCTCCACGGCTACCCTCCATGGGGCTCAATACCGCAGGGAGTAGCGAGAATGCCGCGCCGTGCCGAGCCGGACCAGCTCTCACTTGCTGCGGCCCCTGGGGGTTAGACTGCACCGCCACACGCGTGAAGCGCTTGCCAAGGCATCACTGCAGTTTAATAAGTCAATGACATTGGTATTTTATATAGTGATGACATCAAACAGTAGCTGTCATAAGTGACGCTTTGATTATTTGACGGACTACTCGATAAAAACGAAAGTTTAAATTGTTATGAACTTGATTATTAAATAACACTGTACGCAGGAGGCCTGAAGTCCATTTTCTCAATTTTGTTTTGCACACTTTAAAAATAATAAACAAGCTCTTTCAAGTGCAAAATGACTAGAGTCAACATATTCAAGCTTTCTCTTTGTGTCACCATTACAATATGAATAATTACGTTTTGAGATACCTTAAGAATCATTGACATGGACTTCAGGCATTCTGCTTCTAATTTACGGAACTACTTGATAGTAGCAAGGTAACATATCTAACATCTAAAGTTTAATTATAGATAGTTTGATATTAGTCGACAACTCCATATTCAATAAGCGTATTAATAATCTGACAGAGATCGTAATCGTCTATGATTGGAACAATTTACCAACTTGAATAACTCATGGCAATGTAACTGAATCAGCTCTAATTTGGTTATGCGATGTTATTGATGAGATTCCAAGTTGAAAACGATGTAAAAATACTCTTCAAAGAAGTTTGCCGGAGTTGACAAAGTTGTAGGCAAATCCAAGAGGGGTGATTGAAGAAAAATTTCCTCTCAAAGACGAAGACGAAGTACGAAGAAGAAGAAGAAAATAATATATTTACTTCTTGTTAGCTTTTACTTCTTTATTCTAATCCTCGTTGTTCCGCCCTTGTCTCTTCTTTATCTCTTCGCTTTTGTCGAGGGCGTCGCGGTGCCTGCACGGCGTCGTCATGGCAACTGTATAAAAGCGACGGCAAATATGGCGGTGTGAAGACGGGGGGACCAGGAGAAGGTTATGTGTTGCTTGCTACTTGCTTTACACGGACTGCTCACTCAAGATTTACATGGCTGCGTAGACCCAATCTGAATATCACAATCACAATCTTCAAACATCTTTCTTTGCCCGGTCATTATGTATTACAAAATATTTTATAACATACGACAGGTGACTGCTATGACTGTTTGCTTTTTGGAATTTAATGGGAATTTTATTTCTATGATTGATTGAAATTGGCTAATTTTAACTCTCCCATTTTTTAGAACTTTTGACCATTACGTTGGCTTAAATATACGTATGTTGTAATGTCAAAAAAAGGTAGATATGGAAGAATGTTTTAATAACATAACTCTAAATATTTTCCAAAATGCTAAAATAGTAGTGAAAAGATAAATCGTCGAACTTTGGCTCACACTGATCAATAAGATTTAGAGTGTATGAAACTAAATTAAATTACTCGGGTTATGAATTAAGAAATCATGACAAAATTTAATACTTTTTAATTTATTAAATTTTGTCTTGTTTTTACAGCAATGGGACAAACAAATAAAAACAATACCAAAAATATATTAAGATAAATAACATGAATTGGAGAATATTTGGTTTAAAGAACAATAAACTTGAAGAATGTTCGTTGTCATTTATTTATATTTAATAATTAATAGTTTCGTACAAGACTTGGTCTGTATTGAGTGAAAAATATGAACTGCACTTTGATATTACTGTTTAGTGTCAAGTAGTCAAGAATGTGGTGGAAGTGCCATGTGTTTTCCATTTCCACTCATCAACTTATTCCACCTCCCATCTTCAACACACGCGTCTGCAGCTTCATTTGCTCCAGCAGATCTTTCATTTACTTCATCTCGACATTTGGAAAGATTTCCCCCACCCGCTTGACCTGTTTCCCACACGGAGAGATGGTTTATACACACACACTCCAGGGAGATGTTTTCTAACATTACAAAGTTTAAAAATCAATCGTATCTCCGAGTCCGGCGTGCGCAATAGCAACTGCAGACTCCAAGTCGAGACACGTTTAAACAAAGTGTACAACGTTTTTCGAGGAGAACATCCACGTAGATGGAGATATTGCAAGAATATGTTTCCCTCTTTCTGCAGTAGTTTATTGCTTTAGCATGATATTAGACTGCAGTGGGTGGTATGAATAATGTTTATATTTCGCTCTAAAGTGTTCAATAGCTTCGAGAGCTTTGTGTACACGGATCAAGTTTTTTTAATTAAATTTTCAAATGTATCCAAGACTTAATTTATTTTGGTCAAATTATGTTTTACTCCCAATATTATGTAGACATTAATTATCCAATTATATTTCACTTACATGTCCTGTGGCTTTATTTTATGATTTTATGATTTTGTCATACTTGTCATTCAGCTCAAATTAAGAAGTTTAATTGAAAATATCAATAAATCTATAGAAATGCACAAATAATGTCAACGTTATAATAAGACTTGAATGTATCTAGCATTCATGTAACCTTTCTGCACATTCTGTTAGATTTACTTGTTCTGCACGACTCAATCTTCTTATCAATTTACAAGAATATCTGAACAATATCTCTCTTTAAACAAATTCCATTGTTGCTTATTGAGAGGGTTAAAATCTTGATTAAAGTTAGGAAGCAGTAATTTTAATCCAATATGCATTAAATAAGGCGGAAATCCAATACACAGCGTTAACAGACAAGACAGGGTTCAAAGCAATTTTCTTATAAAAAATCTCAATTTGCGGTTCATCCGTTGTCGTGCTCGAAGCTTGCTCGAGTATCAAGTAACTTTATTAGACTAGCTGAAGTAACCACCCCCCCCCCCCTCCCCCACCCCCACCCCCTCGCGACAAGTTGGCACAGTCGAAACTTGTGCGTTCACCAGCCCAGATCGTTGCCAACTAAATGTAGAAGCAATTCATAATCAGAAAAGTGTTAAGATGAAATTGAGTGAAAGTCTTCCCTAACAAGATTTGCTTTCGCAGCCTCGAGGAAATAAGATGTTTGAGTAAAGTGTCGACTTGCAAATTTAGTCAAGATGGGTAGAAAAAAGCACACCGAGAGGTAATTTAATCAAAATATAAAAGGGATGTAAAACAGGCAGTTTTTAATCTTGAGAGAAGTGTTTTTATTAAGTCAACTTCTTAAATTGAATCGAGGTATTAACCTCATTTATAGTCAGTATTATTTCGATCCATAAGTTTTCTCAACTTTATCCGAATCGTCAGGATTTGAAGTTAAATCCTTGAGGCTGTCTGCGGCAAAAGAGACATCAGAAAGAGAACGTATGTCTGCAATAGAAGAACAAGAAACCCTCGCTAAAAGGCGACAATCAGATTTAGCGCGAGTCTATTTAGTGGAGGGTCGATGTACGACGAAAGATCATGAAGATAAATTCAGTCAATGAAATCCCCTACTTTTGTTAGTCACATCGAAATTGGCCAATCTAATTATCACTCCCGATCTCGTCCTGGGGCCAAATTACACAGTGGTTCACTTCGTCCCCTCTTTCCCTATTCCATCTGTTTCATCGCGTTCTGATGAAAGCCGGCCGCAACAAACACCTCCACACAGCAAGTCTTGGACTATAATGAACTGAGAAATTGAGTCAACAGAAACGGGTCGAATGCCTACAAGAACAAGAGAATAGGGCTGGGGACTCTTTTTGTAGCGATACCTTCCGGCTACTCCAGCAATGATCCGACCAAATTATCTAAACTCAACATACATTTGCATATCGCATCACCAGTGCCGAGAGCTATTCTGTAATAGTCTTCCCTCTGATATAATACAGAGGCAAACGGACATCCCTCATCCGTGATAAAATGTCTGGATGAATATCTTGGATCGTAAAGCATCATCCATTTAGAACTGGACCAAGTGGATAAGGAGACATTCCCGTCTCTCCCTAGGGATACCCTCGAGCTCCACAATACAAGATGAGAGATATTCTATGCCACTGCACCTTACACATAGTGAGACAGTTGACGGTGACTGTACCATTGTAATGACGTTACTGATAAAGGATGACAGATGTTGGCTGGAGGAGGCAGGAAGGGTGCGCATATTTTCAGGAGGTTAAACTAACAGAGTCGAGTGACGTGTAAGTGAGATTTCACTGAGCAGATTGTCCGCTCCCCAAAGTACCCTAAGACAATCGCTCCGGGGCTGCGTTCCTCAAACAGTCTGGACTCAACTTTATCGAGCCTGTTTAGAAGTGGAGAAAAAATTTAGAGAAAAGAGGTGATGTGAAAAGCTTTGCGGAGCTTTCCGTCAAACTACAAGTTTTTTGTTGCAATTTATTGTAGCTAGATAAAAGTAAAGTAACACAAATATTCTTTGAATATAAAATTAGATTTAGAATTCAAGCTAGAAGGATATAATTTAATGCAATAAGAAAATATTAAATAATAATTTCGTAACTCCATATTATTATTTATTTGATACAACTATGGACAGATTGTATGCCATATGCGGTTCCTACCCGAAATATTTACCTAACCAACTATCTGTCCGAAAAGTCCTTGTAATTCGGCTGCTCTTGTCATCGCCTGCTAAAAGGATCTCGACAAAACGATATGCTAATGAACTCTCACGTGTTATCACTGGAACCAGTCCCCTGGTGGTGGTGGGAGCAAACAGTGGGTTTCAATTGTGTCAATTATTCGGTCTGCTGCCACGCGTAAGCTGATTACAGCCACGTGATCGGATCCTTCCTTGGCTCCTGCCACGCAAGAAGGATAAGTCTGAGGATTAGGTCAAGCTCAATGCCAGTATAATGCAGCTAATTGGATTTATTTATTGGTATCATGATCCGTTTCACGTTGAAAGAGTCGAAATTCATTATGAAATTTGATGAACCTGACAGAAATATTACATTTCTGATTGGTCTTATTTTTAAAATTATTTTACCCATTTATATACTTGTACATCCAACAAATCAAAAAACGGTATTTGAACGAAACAGATTGGCTGCTGGTCAGGTTCATTGACAATCAATCCTTGTTATTATGAATGAAATCAGAGCTCACCAATACTAGAGGTAGATGACGAGTAAGCATAGACTTCATCGGATGATGCCATCACAATTTTTTCAGACAATCCATTTCTTTCAAATACCGTTTTATAAATTGTCGTGTGTACATCCACCACTATCACGGCACCTCCACCAAATTTTAAATAGCGGTGGTTGGAGAGAGGGGAAGAAGATAAAGAGAAAGAAGAGAGAGAGAGGTTAAAGATTATCAGAATTTTTAATGAAAAATATAATGTTTCTCAAATATTTCAATTTTTGTCCAAACTCTAACACCGAAATTAAATTGTTTAAATTATTTGTACAAAAACCGTCTTACTTAGTACAAATAAAGCAATGTAAAGCTTTACCTTAACTTTACACGAACATAACCGTTTGTTAAAAATGTTTAAATTAACCCTAATCTCGCACAGCACAACTACACACTGAACAAAGTTGACTTTGTGAACATTAAACTACCTTAATTCGCCTACTTCCTGCCGACGCCTCCCCCCCCCGGCGTCACGACGCCCCCGACGACGTCCGCCACATCTCGACGAGTCACACGACGTCTTAGGCCGACACAGTAATGGAGGCGACGTCAATTATGCAGCAGCAGTGATATGCTATGTTATTAATTGATGACAACGAAGCAGCAAAGCCGATGTGAATTATAGAGTCATAATCCCACAAGATTTGCAACGAACAAGATTTGCTGAGAGTAATTAGACCCTGCATCCTGGATGTCATGACAACATTTGAATAACTTTTTTTCTGAATTGATGTGTACATTATTAATAATTGATAATTATATTCAAGAAACTTTGAGACCAACCTTCATCACCAAGTTCTGAAAGCATTTCGTAGTTTCTGGTATCAGCGGCAGATTTCTTTGGTCAAACGTACAAGCTAGTGAGTCTTTTTTAGACTAGATTTAACTATCCCTCTAACTTCTAAACAAACTACGTATTTTAGGAGTTCGAGGGTATTTTAGAGTATACTCTAAAATACCTCTTACATACATGTAACAACCTGACAGTGTATTTAGCATATGTGGAACTAATATTTGTCAAATTTATGGAACCTGTTCATATTACGGATAATGTTTTATCGAATGCATTAGGCAAATCGATAAAGATCAGTGTTTCTCAGGGAACATCCCTAGGACCTATTCTTTTTACTATATACTTCTCTTACTTCTTTTTGCTAACTTTTCCCAAGTACATTGCAAGTTGTTTTATCTTGTACACCATCTTTATTTGATAATTGATTAAAGTTCAGTATGATTAATTACGTTTTGGAAGTATTCTATGAAATTCGATTATTCATCGCATTAGTACAGATAAACTACATTGAATATAAAAATACTTGACAACATTCCTAGAATTATTCACGCCTCAGCTCGAAAGGAGCAGCGCATAATCTCATTCCATTCCCTTATCTCTGATAAAATGTATTCTCTCCTGATCTTGCGAATCTTGTCTTCCATGTAAAACTCCTTGTTTCTTTCGCTGTCGAAATACAATTCTCACTCTCCCCTGTAATGTGCTGACTCGAGCCAACTCGAACGCACTACACTGAAGATAGATGAACCTATTTCTTCGCCCTATCTCACACCACCCCCTTGCATCGGCCATTTCCTTCCCTCGTCGTCGTTTTCGTGTCGGAGAACTCAAACTGCAGTCACACATTAGGTCGACTAATGGAAGCAAACGTTGTCGAGACTAATTCCTGACATTTGTCGCTACTTTTCAGTTCACTTGATTCTTTATGAGTCTACTTCCATGGTTTTGAAGATTAAAGATATGTCAATTAGAAACTAGTTCAATTTATCGAGTGGGTGTAAAGTCTTCAAGAGGAGTCTTGATCTTTCCAAGAAACTATCGAGAATTGCACTTAGTGCTTTTCAACTTTTTAGTAACTTTAACTTCGACACTGTTTCTTCAACAAAATGTTGTTTTTCAGCACTGTAAGGTAACAGTATTCTTGATATTTAGGCCTCAAAAGCTGTGAAATATTTATAATTAATTGAATACAGTAAAATATTTTTAAAAATTTACATTAATTATCACCAAAATTAATTGTGAAATAACAGTTTTTTGGTAAGATAATTTGTCTTTTATATCATTATTGCCAAAAGCTTGTTTTCTTTGGAAAATTTACTTGCAAGTATAGATAAATATTACGTAATTATTAATTGAATACAGTAAAATATTTTTAAAAATTTACATTAATTATCACCAAAACTAATTATGAAATAACAGGTTTTTGGCAAGACAATTTTTCTTTATTGACAAAAGTTTGGTTTCTTTTAAAAATGTTCTTGCAAGTATGATAAATACTACATAATTATTATTTGCAATAGCCAATTACTAGTGTAATTGAAAACATAAATCCATCTCCCGTATCCGTTGCGCTCAGATCGTCACGTGACATTACTCTCTCTCTCACTCTCTCTCTCTCTCCACCCTCGTCTCTCCCGCTTCATATTACGCGACCAAGCCATGCGCGTAATGAATGTTAAATATGAACATGTGGACCATCGTATAAGACGTGTACATACTTCATAGCGACCTCCTCGAGGCAAACACAACCCGGCCTGGTTAAACAAGTCCATTCATGGAGGCTGCGCGCGCTATGCCAAATGATAATATTTATCCAGAGATGAATATTGTCACAAAACCACATGGCATGGTGGATGTAGACTTATACTTATTGCGCTGTTACAATAGATTCTCAATGAGGATATTGCGAAAATGTCGACCGAACTTATGCAATAACAAAGTACACTTCTAGGTCCACTATGTAATAAAATAAGTAAAGAATGATGGAAAATATGTTGCCAACGTTCTACGTTGGTGTAAATTGTCAATATTTTTAAGAATATGTCGTCACTCATTTATTTATTTTTCCAAATAGTCCTGACTTTTGTTTTCGCAGTTGGTGAACAATATAGGGAATATGCATGAATTTATTGAGAACTATTATTCAAAATAACAACACTATTTTCACACTAAAATGTGTAAATTTTCATTCGTAGATATGAAATTAAAAATCAGTGTAAATTTTGGCGGGAAAACGCCATCCCGGCGAGAGATGTCATATTTTATTGTAACCATGGCAACATCATTGGTGGTTGATATAAAATACATCACTCGCCGGGATAGCGTTTTTCCTCCAAAATTTATACTGATTTTTTATTTCATAATTATGAATGAAAATTTTCACTATTTAGTGTGAAAATATTGTGTTTTAACAACACATGTTGTTATTTTGAAATATTGTATTTTAACCGCATTTAAGAACTTTTGCATATTCCCTATTGTCAAAAATTGAAACTGTTTGGGTAAAAAATACTACATTCCGATTTTCTCGAAATGTAAAGTCTACTTTCAACCTAACTCAGCCTTACCAAAGAAATGAACATTGTTGTTTCATTTCATGAAATAGCATTACTTTCTTTATATCAAGTTCAAGGCAAAAGTAAATTGAAACGATTTCTCCTCTCATTAAGATGTGAAGAGGGGGTGTTTTCGTCGGATATTCGTTCAGTGGGGAGGGGGTGGATAGATCTGGGGGTGGAAGGCGTCGATTGGTATCGACACACTCTACACACACATAACCGAGTGTCTCTATCGACTAAATCCAATTTCTACCTTCACAATAGCGTAGAAAGAGATCCATTATTTACACTCTGACCCCCACCCCCTTCAACCCCCTTCAACGAATATATATAGGGAGGAAAAAAAATCTATTACCAGTTGCAGGAGTACTACAGCCAAATTTCATTCCGGATTAAATAAGTGAGTGGTGGGGGGTGGTGTTGGGGGGTGACTTTTAGTGGGGCTGATACAATGCATGTAAGAAGTCGGAATATAAGAAAGCTTCTAAATAAGCTACTGATTTCATTTCGTCACTTTCCCTGATGGAAGAATGATATCACTACTCAACGAGAAAAAAATATGTACTATCGATTAATAAGGTAATTGGTGAGATGTCTTAAATATTATCTGGCGAGTTCGTTTATTGGTTGAGATATCTGAATGTTTTATCTGGAGGAGGAAGTGGAAATTATCAATGAAAAAGTTTATTGGTGAGATGTTTGAAAGTTTATCTGGTGGAGAAAGTAGAAATTATCGATGAATAAGTTTATTGGTGAGATTTTTTAAAGTTTATCCAGAGGATGAAGTAGAAATTATCAATGAAAAAGTTTATTGTAGAGTTTTGAAAGTTTATCCAGAGAATGAAGTAGAAATTATCATTGAAAAAGGTTATTGGTGAGATGTTTGAAAGTTTATCCAGAGGATGAAGTAGAAATTATCAATGAAAAAGTTTATTGTAGAGTTTTGAAAGTTTATCCAGAGAATGAAGTAGAAATTATCATTGAAAAAGGTTATTGGTGAGATGTTTGAAAGTTTATCTGAAGGATGAAGTAAAAATTATCGATGACTAAGTTCATTGGTGAGATTTTTTAAATGCTGTTGTGTAGAAAGAGGAGTAGAGTCATCAGGAAATTTTGAAATATTGTTCAAGTGGGGAATATATTGATTAATAATTCAGATGTTTGGTTACTTTTCTGTGTCATGTTGTCGTATATACGTGATCTGAAAGCTAAACACACTTACATTTGTTCAGAGAGAGCAGCAAATAAATGCATATATTTGTCAATAGAAGTGGTTAGAAACTGCGCTACAAAGTAAACATTCTTCTGAACTTGACTTCACAGGATCGATAACAAATGTCAAACTCTCTCCTCACTCAACTTCTTGTCCCTGTCTTGGACACTGAATTGACTCATTTGTCGATCAGTCAAACAGCTGTCACTCGAACGATTGCCAGTTAAGATCGCAGTACATTTTGTGTTGTTTTTAAAATATTCTGTGGATATGAGCCTCTAAGGCCCGTTGTAATTTGAACGTTTTTACAAACGTTAATTCATGACGTCTCTGGGGAGTCGAATTGAGTCATTCATCATTGTAAAAACAACCTCCAGGCCGCATAGAGCGATATTAAAGTTGAGTTTGTCGCCCGCCATTCGCACACCAAATATCCTCGTGAATTATAGAAATACTACAGATTTTTTCGTCGAGGTTATAATGGCTTTGACGGAAACATAAAAACGCAGCAATATTAATTATTATTTCACGAGTATGCATTCATATTTCGTGCGATTGTTTGTTTTTTAACCATGGTCCAATTAACTACGAAACAAAACGTGAAATTTTCAGGAAGTTTTTTTTTTGTTGTTGATGTTTAATTTTTCATAACTCGTTGCTGAGCCGACCCCGGGATATTCGTGTTGTGTGACAATGTTTTGTGTCGCATGCAATTAAATCACAAGTCTACATAGCGATGATATATTAACATTATCTCGTTTTACTCTCCATTTGTACAGAACGCTCTTTTACACCAGGCACATCAACAAAGGAAAACTCAACGTTAAAAAAAACACTTTGTGAAAATTGTGATTGTTTTTAATAACGATTTCATTTCTTTGTTTCAGATTTTTCTTGAAATTCTTCCTAAAGTGCAATCAGAACTGCCTGAAGAATGCAGGCAACCCGCGAGATATGCGCCGCTTCCAGGTAAGAGCTGCATTCCATTGCAACAGTGTTGCCATTTCCACGAGATAGCTGCATAATTGTACAATATCACAAGCGAGAGAATTGCAACGTCTCTTCTCTGCACCAAGTTTCAAAGAGAAGAGAGAAAAGCGTGTTTAGGAAGATATTTAAACGGACAAGAAAAGTGAAGTTAAAAAAAAGAAAGAAATTAAGCGAGTAAAAATAAATTGTCTCGGAAGAGCATGTTGCTTTAATAGCGTCTCTTGGGCCATGCAATTAGCTGCAACAGAGCCGTGAAAACTTGCCTGCTCTGGAATTAGTCCCTGTGTTCGCCTGTGGAGATATTGTGTCAGTGTAAGAGGGGGTGGGGGAGGTGGGAGGACTGTAGACTGATTAAAAACGTTAAGAGAATGGGGTGGGATAAGAGGGAGAGAGGTGGGAGGGAAACAAGTGGGAAGGAAAACGTGAAAAGTACGACCAAGTTGAGAAAATGTTAACTTTACAAGTTGGCGCGGTATATTTCCCTGTATTAGGATAACTGGTGCTTGAGGGTTAAGTCACCGTTTTCCCTCTTGAAGAATACCAGGGGACTGTTT
Organism: Leuctra nigra; assembly: GCA_934045905.1. Taxonomy (NCBI): domain Eukaryota; kingdom Metazoa; phylum Arthropoda; class Insecta; order Plecoptera; family Leuctridae; genus Leuctra; species Leuctra nigra. Next base: position 23,067,355 of record OW203762.1, read on the forward strand.
AATACTTTTAACACATCCAAATTTTCAAATGGCCAAGCTCAGTTATCCCCCACAATTTTCTGAAGGTAAAAAAAAAGTTTGTAGTGAAAATCAGGAATATTCCGAAACTTGCTGCTCGAACGCGTTTTGTTGGTTGTATTAATGAGATGAAGTTTTTTCTTTTCTCCCCGCTCGGCGTGAAGTTTGCCAGAGCGTTTTGTTTTTAGTGATCTCCGAGTGGTTAATCGCCGACGTGTCTTCATCGCTCACAGCGCTAATAACTCGACGCCTATAAATCACATTAGCATGTTCGTCGGTGGCGCAAGATGGATCACTTGCATGCGAGACCGCTAACGATCACGACAGTTAATTCATCGTTTAGATAATTAGATAAAAACTTGCAAGATATCAAATAGGATCGAACTCTTCATCGTTTAGAAAATCAGATTAAAAAGTAACAGGATTTGAAATATGTCGTTTATTTAGAAAATTCGAATGTAATTCTTGTCTCTAAAATTAGATAAAAAGTTGCAAGATTTGATTTAATGAGATTATTTGTATTGGCTACTGAGATTAAACTAATATCAATTGATACTTGTTGGTCACTGAACGAAGTTGACAAATCATTTAATATGATAAATGAAGCTGTTCCCGACATTAAAACTTAAAATGAATGAAAATATTGAACGTAAACAAGATCCCCATAAAAAACACTCCGTGTAAAAATACCAGCCAAGTCTCTTCAATTAAAAAAAAATAGAAGAAATCTAAAAATTCAGCACTGAAAAGTAGTGATATCAAAAAATTGGCCAAGTCAAAACTTTTCAAAAAATACTTGGCGCATCGTTCATATAAATAGTATAGAAGTAGGCAGGAAATGAAATGTACTCATCTACACATGTCCTAAAAAAACGATGCGCCAAGTATTTTTTGAAAAGTTTTGACTTGGCCAATTTTTTGATATCACTACTTTTCAGTGCTGAATTTTTAGATTTCTTCTATTTTTTTTTAATTGAAGAGACTTGGCTGGTATTTTTACACGGAGTGTTTTTTATGGGGATATCACTCCTTTTTTCAGTTTATTATTACAACTTGTAACATATTGTGGCACCAAAGATTATAATTCTTTTAAAAAATAAGATTTTGTGATTTGGTTGCTAAGAAAAGTTGTGCTTGTTACTGTGTTAATGCTATAAATAATATGTTACAAAGTATAGCAAAAGTTTCGTTCCAATCGGTCCAGCCGTTCTCGAGTTACGGCATCACTTCCGGTTTTCAAAATGGCGGTTGACATCACTGCCACCTAAAATTTGTATCTATTAATGTTATGTAACATTATAAGCCTTCTGAATATGTAGTTATTATTATTATTAATCCTTTATTTGTAACGGGCAAGCCCACAAGTACAAATATAATAAAAACACATATTACATACAAAATTGCACATAGTCATAGGAATACATAAAAATAACATAGGGTATATCACAGAAGGAATTAAACATTTAAAGCAAGTAAAAATTATCACAGATGTCGTAAAATTAATGCTTTAAACTCAGTCAAGGAATTAAAATTAACATCTAATTCACTACACAAGTTATAAAAATGATTAAAAGTGGCTTGCAGTCTATTTATAGTAGAAAATTTAAAAACAAAGTTATTGATATAAGAGATGATTTTAGTCAGATTTGTAATTTTTATGACGTCATTTCCGGTTTAGGTTATAGAACATTTCTTCTTTCACTATTGGTATTCCTTATAGATGACCTTCTAAATCGAATGGCACTAATTTCGTTCTAATCGGTCCAGCCGTTTTTGATATATGACGTCACTTCCGGTTTAAAAATGGCGGCACAAAAAATTTATAAGAACAAAGGTATCATTAGACGCCAAAAGTGCACATGTGGTAAAATTTTCATATCGATCGGTTCAGCCGTTTAGGCTGTGGCAGTGATAGCAACGTTTCCTGATATCTGAATCATCATCATCAGATAGCTTTTAAAAGGGGTGTAATTTCACTGTTTTCACGGCCCTCTAGCACCCAAACGGCATAACGTATTGTTCCCAAATTTGGTATATGTTGTCAGGTGGGCCATAGCTCGAAATTAAGTTATTTCGCAACAATGTGAGATTTCCCAATTTTGAGATCCAGTAGGCCGAAAATGCCATGTTGTTGCTTACAGTAAAAGTGTTTGGTCTGCTCCTCAGTTTATTAGGCATTTACGGTATGTTGAGTGAGTGTGAGTGTATAGTACGACTTGGCTGGGTGGAGCGACCGCTCCACTAGATGATCAAAAGAGACTAATAACGGAAAATACATCTATTTCGAAGAACTGGAACTGGATACGAACATTCCAAACAAGCAAATCGATGCTCTGGAATGGTAGAGCTCGGTTCTGGAAGATGATAAACAAAGGAAGGACAGAGGTTGTGTACGGGTGTGGGGGGGATGTAGGGGGGGGGGGGAGACGTCGTAATCCAAGGCAACTTATCAGCGACTAGCGGCAGAGCAGCGAGGTGAAGCCAAGCGTCGCAAGACCAACGCAAACACGACTTCATTTTCTGATCGCACTGAGACAATGACCTTTACTTTACATCCGACACGCAAATCTTCGGGCGTCGAGTGCAGACGCCGGCGCCTAGAGAGCAAAACAACGAGTAGTTCTTTGTTTGTATAAGATTAAACAACAATATTCAATTCACATGAAATAGATTTGGTCTTTGAGGGATAATACAAAAACTAAAAGTTTTGTTGGTTTCATCAACCCCAAATATATTGTTAAATAAATCATTTTAAAATAAATAAAAATTAATATCTCTCGCTGTTCTAAACAACAATATTCAATTCGCATGAAATAGATTTGGTCTTTGAGGGATAATATCAAATCTAAGTTTTGTTGTTTTTTTCAACCCCAAATATATTGTTAAATAAATAAAAACTAAAAGCTCTGTTTGTTCTAGAAAAATTTAAGGCTAAGTTAAGGCATGTAAAATAATATGAAGCGTTTAACGATTGTTTGATATGTAACAGTTTTATTTCGCAATCAAATCTTGATTTTGTTCCCAAAAAAAGTTTTTCAACTTCAAGTATTTCCTCATAAACTCTCGTTGAGTGAAAGGAAGTATCGACTGAAGAGATTATCCCTGCGTCTCAACTTTCCTCCTGCAGCCCGTTGGTTCAGTTCCCGCTACGTTATTTCATTTCATTGTACCATATTTATGTTCCATCTATGATCTCCCTCGAAATCCTCCATCTTGGTCTGTTGTTGTCCTGAGAGTGGATCAGGGCTGAGCTCAAACCATCAGACCTGAGCTCACTGGTCGCCACAATAACACCCTGCCTCGATCCAACTTGTCATTTGTTTCAATTCCGACCCACAATCCACCCTTCTCATATGGATTTAGTGGATGCCCATGAAATATTTCTTTTTGCTCGTTCGGTAAAAGGGGGTAGGGGGTAGGGGAGATAGAAATGTAAAGGTTGCTGCTGTGGAGAGTTTCTTGTATTTTTCATGAGTCGAGTTTTCATACTCATATTTTTTGTGGGGTGTATTTTGAATTTATTCACCCTCCCTAATGAACGAAGCTATGATCAAGAAGATCAATATTTTAGGATAATTAATTTTAATATAAAAATGTTCGTTGATGAAGCAGATTGAGGATGATATAATAATCAATCATTTAAAATAATACTTTATATTTCTACAAATATCTACAATTTATGGACAGATATCCAGAATTTTAATTTAGCAATCCCGAAGATAATAATTAGATCTCAATTAAGTATTCATATTTTGTGGATATTTTTAATGCATAATATCCAAAATGTTATAAAAGTAATCCTGAGGTAATAATAATTAAATTAATAATTATTTAATCATATTTTTAATGCATAATTTGAGTATTTTTACATTATTTTTAATAGTACTAAATCAAAATCTGTAACATGATGCTTCTCAATAAGTGTTAAACTCAAGAATTATATTTTAAACATATTTTTAATAGAAATTTAAAATACATATTAAATAGAAACGGCAGTAAAATAGAGGAAAGTAAAATAGAGTAAAAATTTAATGCGATTTTTATGCCAAATATCATCTAAAATGCCTGTATGCTGGCCGCACTGTCTTGGCTTGAGCTCTGGTTGGACGTCTCAGTATTGTGGAAGCCGTGTTTGTTGAAGGGATCGAATCGGCCGAGGTTCGGTTCCTATGGGAACGGCGGCATCGAGGGGCGGGGGTGGCGGGGGTGGCGGGGGTGGCGCAGTTCCCAGGGGTAAACTCTGAATCCCCTAGAGGGGAGGAGTCTCACTCGAGACTTTTCTATATACACGGCCGTCGAGTGCCCACAAAATGGCTGCCTAGTACGTGTGGTGGTGACAAGACAATCACTAGAATCTTAAACAAACGGTGTTCTTGAATACTTTCTATGGAGTCGTGTTCTAATTTGTAGACGTATTTAACCAAGTTTCTTCGTTGTATTCGCTGTTATAACAGCTGACAGCTTTATCGATTTTGCCCAAATGTTATTTTTAAAGATAAACTGGTTTAATATTCTTGTAATATAATAACTTTTGATAAAATAATTATATTTACGTGCATTTTTAACAAAGTATCAATACAAAGTGCATTCTATTTTTTTATAACGAGAAGAAGAAATAGTTTGTGGCATCATACTCTTGGATAAAACACTGATAGTTAATATTAATATTAAAAGCTCACATAAAATGCTTCTCACGAGATTTCGCTAAATCGTTCGATCGGTTTTCTAAAACATATAAAAATTTCACAAAAATTTAAATATACTGCAAAGGAAATAGAGACATTAATCAAACTAACAAGGCTTCTTTTTATTTGAACACATCTTGAAGTTCAAAGTATAGACTGAGAACAAAGACAAATGTTTTAACACCGCCATCATCCAATGAACCGTCTGCATTTGTTGTTCGGTTGTATTAAGAGGGTAAGGGTGGTTATTTTTAGATATTGGCTTCTTGTCATCCCTCGAGACGAGCTCCTCCTCCCCAAGTGGCGTCTTAACATCCCCTAGCGAGGTTCAACTCTGCGACGCTCCCCTTTAACGCAGGCTATCCGCAACACAGGCGAACCCGTCCCTCGGCGCCGCTCGGCAGAACTCGGAAGTTCCCCACAGGAGATGAATGACTTTGTACGCGGATGTTTGTGTTTCACCTCCCCGCCATCCCCCCCACTCATCCCACTGCCAGTTAAATAAACACATCGCTGGCAAAGACTGAGTTTGTGAACAAAATATGCGATTAGCTTAACACGAATAGGTGTGAAAGAGTTCTACGGCTGTTAAGTTGCTTCAAAGGATTCGAAAGAGAGGGATAATCGGCAGGAAAATGAGCTTGAGACGTAAGACGCGGCACCTCCACACTTACACTGCACTCTAGCTAGTTGTAGTGTTGACATTCTCGTAATATAATCTTTTGTTTTGTAATCTAATCTGATTAGCCCCCGAACCCACACCGAATGTTAATAATTTTACATAATTGTTGATTTCACAAATGGTGGCAGATGTGGGATACAATTTTAATTTTGTCCCAACATGTTTAATAAAGCATTTATTTCAAAGACGATTAAATTGTGGTGTAGTTAAATTATGGTATGTTTCGAATATATGTGTTTGGGCCAGGGCTTGTAAACAAATACAAAATATTAATATATACTTACCTATTGTTTAATAGTTTAATCTATTAAAATACATATCTTTATACGATTCATCATGGAAGAATTAATCATCCTTAGTTTATCATGAGATTGACTGAATTAATGTAATTTTACAAATGGTGGCAGATGTGGGATATTTTACATTTTGTTTGAAAACGTGTGAGTTTGACGTGGTAACTACCAAGTGTGGTGTGTCGAATGGCGGCAATCATTTCCTGTGTTCTCCTCGACTTCTTGCAGGTGGTCATTTCGACACAAGTGGTCGTGGATGGACCGCTGCTTGCGATCTCCGACAACATGTTCGTGCACAACAACTCGAAACACGGACGGCGCGCGAAGAGGCTGGATCCTGCTGAAGGTAAGACGCATTCCTCATACACGACGTACACACGACAAACACGTTGTATGACATACACAAGACCGACATACACACGATATACACGTTGTATGACATACACACGACGTACACGTTGTATGACATACACACGACCGACATAGACGTTGTATGACATACACACGACATACACAAGACATACACGTTGTATGACATACACACGACATACACGTTGTATGACATACACAAGACATACACGTTGTATGACATACACAAGATATACACGTTGTACGACATACACACGACATACACGTTGTATGACATACACAAGACATACACGTTGTATGACATACACACGACCGACATACACGTTGTATGACATACACACGACCGACATACACGTTGTATGACATACACACGACCGACATACACGTTGTATGACATACACACGACATACACACGACATAGACGTTGTATGACTTACACACGACATACACAAGACATACACGTTGTATGACATACACAAGACATACACAAGACATAGACGTTGTATGACATACACAAGATATACACGTTGTATGACATACACACGACATACACACGACATAGACGTTGTATGACATACACAAGACATACACATTGTATGACATACACAAGATATACACGTTGTATGACATACACACGACAAACACACGACATACACGTTGTATGACATACACAAGACATACACGTTGTATGACATACACACGACCGACATACACGTTGTATGACATACACACGACCGACATACACGTTGTATGACATACACAAGACATACACAAGACATACACGTTGTATGACATACACACGACCGACATACACGTTGTATGACATACACACGACATACACGTCGTATGACACAAGATATACGTCTACTCGATATGATTCTCTTTCCGAACAGACGTTCGTTAGTCAGTACACGCGAACAGGCGCCCTATTATAGAACGTTTCCCAATTCCATTCTGATGGAATCCGGTCACGGCCATAAGGATTAACATTGCAGGGAATCAAATTCCATCAGAATTGAATTAAAGCTCCCAGAACAATGCAGAAATTAACAGATCATCTCTGATTTATAATTCACATGCAGTTTGATTTTCCACTTATTTGTTTTGTTACCATTTGAACCATGAATTTACGAACCATCTTAGTCATGTTTATCACCAATTTTCCTTGCCCAGAAAATTACATGTACGCTCTCTGTCTCCATTCTGAATAGCAGATATTAAAGTTCTCCATAAACCCCAGAAGATGTTTCAATGAAGGTTCAAACGAAAATGAAATCACGGAACAGGTTTTCTTCATTATCTCCAAACTTGTTTTTATGACTAAGGTCGCTCTTAAAATTCATCGTCCTATTGTTGTAAAACACGAACGAATATCTGGAAAACTAGACTGCATGACGGAATTTTATAGAAACCAGAGCCAGTAAATTTCATAATTGGTCCAATGAACGAATAGACGTACGAAGAACTGATAATTTCATCTCACTCCTTAATGATAAGTTGCTTTACTGTTAACATTCAAGAGAGCAACTGTCCATTAATTAGTCTCCGATAAGATCACTGATTGTTTCTTTGGCGAGACTAGTGTTGAACCGACGGGTATTTAATTAATATCTCAAGACACGATCTCGCTCACGCCCATGCGCAAGTCAACTTAAGATTTAACTGAAATACTATATTAACTGTTTGAACATCGTCATAGCATCGATCTCGACGTGTGAAAGGGGTGGGGGTGGGGGAATATCTTGTGGGTGTAAAAGAGTGGCTGCTAGAGACACTGAGCCTCACAAATCATCCTCTCGGAGTCGACGCCTCATTGGTATGCCCGAGACCTCGTCAACGACTGCAGTCTCTCTCGCCCCAACGAAAGATTACAGAATCCATAGCGCCCCACCCCCACCCCTCACCCGACTCGTTTGTATGCGAACCGACACCGAATCCAAAACTTTGTGAAATTGGCTCCCGATTCAGTTCACTGGAGGAAGGAAACACCCCACCAAGCTCCACTTCTTCTTTCTCTTCTTCTTCTTCGTCTTCTTCGTCTCTGTCCCTATACATCTAGCTCACTCACACTGTCTCTCGGTTTCGGTTAACTACGAACACTTTCATAAACATTTAACTCGGCTTGCTTTGGAGAAGCGAGTGTGCAAGCAGAGCGAGGAAAAACTTTCTACTTTTATCGTAACACGCGGTAAACTGTGAAACTTGTTGGGAAACACACATCAAGATAGCAGTTAATTCACGTAGCCTCCCTCACTCCACCTCCCCCCCCCCCCCCCCCCCCCTCCCCCATACACATCAACGCCGAAACATCAATCCTGATATCAACGATTTTACATTCCCATTTCAAAGGCAACGTTTACATTGTATTTTAGATCATTTCCTGAAATGTAATCGCTGAACTTTCTCCTACGTTACATTTAGTCTTCTTTGTGTCTGCCATTTAATTCCAATCTGCTCAAAATACGCTTTCTACTTTCTCTCCTTCATATCATTTTTCCTTCTTTATTTCTTCTCCGTCTTTTCTTCCCTCTTGCGATGGAACTTTTAATTATGTTGAAATCTTTTCTTGGATGAACACTATTAACTTCCTGTCTTCTGATTACGTAATTAAATAGAGAGGGGGTTAAAAATGTGTTTATATTTGAAACGTAACCTCTCAGTTCAGTAATATTTTAAATATATAATGTGAAGACACACAATCAAATTTTAATATTTCTAAAAACATTCTTTTAGTGTAGATATGACTCATATCATATTTATAAGCAACCGGTAGCTTCAGTCTAAGAAAATTCACTGCAGCAAGGATATAAAGCATTAAAACATAAACATGAAATGAAAACAAGTAAAATAATGTTGTATTTTGTAGGTAAATAACTCCCAACAAAATGCCTTCGTGTCGTGTTCATTAGTTAAACGCCGACGCCGACGCCGACGTCGACGTCGCGTCGTCTCTCAAAGTTAATGAAATGAAACTGAGAAGGAAAGAAACGGAATAAAGATTGAGGATTAATCACAAGGAGGAAGAGAGAGAGAGAAAGACTGTTATTTTGTCACGCGCCGTTTAACTCGGCAGCTTCAAGGAGTTTCAAGATGGATGATTCAGTCTACAATATGGCGTTCTCATAAGTACACAATATCAGAGCATTCTGATTGCCATCGTACATTTTGATAATTAAAATCGTTACTCAATTAATTGCATCTACAAGTGTAGAAAATATAATTGTTGTTGTCGAAATCTGTAACTGTTATTTTCATCAATCCTAGTAACAAAACAAGATACATCTCGAGTGTAGAAATAGAATATCAGTTAGTAAAACATCCAGAATTTTAACAGACATATTTAATAACAGTGATAGTGAATCAATGTGTTTCGTATCTGTCCATTCAAATTGGACAATTTCTATCATAAGCCAATTGATTTCAAAGTTTCACTCGAAACAATCTTTCATTGGCTGGAATTTCAAATTGGCCAACTTGAATTGTATAGTGGAATATGGTGTAAATACATTCTGGCATAGATTTTGTTTAAAATGGAAACTCTTTGGCAAATTTCAACTTTCACTTCCACTTTTCTAATCCGTTGTTTATTTCTCTGTCTTGATTTCCTGTCATTTGATTTCACGTGATATTTAAGTGAGGGTTTATTCGGGAGCCCGGGGGCGCCAGGTTACGCTGGAGGTGAGGAGGGGGAGGTGGGGGGAGTAATTGCGAGATCGCTTCGTTGCATCCGGCGTCTTTGGGATGATTTTCTGCTCGGCGTCACGACGCTCGGTTTAATCTCTCCCTCCCCCCCACCACCACCCACACCCCCACTCCAGCATCAGCGTCGAATACACAGCAAGGCGCAAAAACTGATTAACATGATCGCGTGAAATCTTATTGGTGTTTCGTAAAGAGAATCTAAGAAAGAGGCGAAATCACATTATAACAAAATTGTGCTATAAAGTGGAAAAGTAATTTTCGGAAATTTTCTGATCTTGTCTTAAAGTTAATTTATTAAAAACGATTTTGAGCTGTGTATCCATCAAGTCACAAAACATTCCAGCTATAAATATAATAACTAGGAAAACGCTCAGTGTAACGCGTTGGTGAGCGAGCACGGGGACGTGCAAATTCTCGAACCGGAAATGCGTACACAAGCACAGAAAACATATACATCCATATTGAATTGAAATATGATAACTCAATCAACACAACATATTATGCTTTTCATTGAAACTTGAAAATAACATCTAAGCATCCTGGTAAATATAGCAAATCAGATGCAATTCAACTGGCACTGGAAAACATTCATTTTGATACTTTATTACTGACAGATATGAAAAATGTTAATAAGTTCATACGTTCTTAACTGATTGGGATGAAATTTTGTAAAATAAGAGACAATGTTGGTTTTAATAATCATGCAAAATATGAGTTTGATCTGAATTATCGAAGACCGTTTTCATTTTTCAGCCTATCAGGAGATATTTATTTAAATTTTAACCAATGAATGGATTTCAAAAAAATTATGGCCTGCAAACAGAGAAGGTTGGTTTTACATGTGTGCAAAATTTCAGATCGATAGGTGAAACGGTGCGACCTGTGTATCGTCTATTAACAGACAAAAACAAAAGCAAAAAAAAAACAAAAAAAAAACAGAAGTCCGTGCCACAAGAGCCAAAAGGAGACGCTCGCTTCGCTCGCTCAATAACTCTTTTGAAACTATTAACATAATATAATTTTATACAAATTTCAAAATACAACATCATCACTTACTTTCATGAATTGTTTAGGCACACAAGAAAAAATAAGAACTGATAAATCTTTAACTGGATGTTTTTTTTAACTTGTCAGCCTTCGTATCTTCGGTTTCGCATCTTGCGAAATGTCGTAAAGACTTTTCGTACTCTAGTTGGTGTTGTTTACTGAACTGGGAATCGAGTGCACAATTTCATTCCCAAAATCCCAATCTTATCATTGTTCAACGAAACCACTAAACTTGACTTTTTGCTGTCGACCATCTTCATCGTTCATCCGTGTAAGAAATGATTCCCCCTCCACCTCCCCCTTCCCTTCCCCCCTCCCACGAACTCCGCCAACCTCTGACCAATTCCAGCCAACTTCTGCCGGACCAACTATGTCCGAACTCACGAATAAAAATTGCTTTTTCCACGCGACATTTTCTTATTGATCTCTGCACTCTTCCCTTCTTTTCTTATATATTTCTTTGAAAGCAGATTTCTTCTTCTACTTTTCTTCTTCCTCTTCCTCGTTGGATTCGGGTGTGTCTTAAGTATCACCGTCGACTGGATTTATTTGCTCTTTGTACAGGACTTAGCATTTCAATGCTAGAGAAAGCGATCATTTGCCATTACTTTTTCTGTTCTTTCAGAGGAGCGGTTTATAGAGCATATAAAAAATTTGTCCTTGTTATTCGAACTATTCTAGTATTTTATTCCGATAAATGGTGATCAACCGAACTAAAAGTCATATGCATGTCGTTTTTGTAATTTGTTTGGTTTTATTTTGTCATCAAGAATATCGACAACATTTTAAAAATAAAATAGAAATATAAAAAAATGTATGAACTTCCTTAGAATAATGGCAACAACCAAATATACTCCTAGGATGATAACTAATCTACTCTTAAACTAAACAACTGATTTAACAGAGCATTGAAACAGTAATCCTAAATAGATTAACGGGCAAACCATGTTATTTCTAAACGTCAAAACTTCTCAACTTCTTTCTGAATAATTTGACGAGCATACGAAAGAGACTCCCTAACAACTAGAGACAACTTCCCCCTTCTCATCGGACGTCCAGATTATTCTCTTCTTTTTTCACTGGCAAATCTCCCCCGGCTCCAGCCAGTAGCCAGTGTCCTCCACGCGTTGGTTGCCGTGGAAACAAGCAGGGAAAATGACCAACTCGAAGATGGCCGGCCGAGAGTCTTAGAGATTTTCAGTGTATAAAGGAAAGGAAAAATGTCGCTAGAAAAGTGAGAAAAAGCGAAGGGTTTCAGTTTCTTCCAGCGTCGGTTTTATCACAAGCACGTGTTCCAGGAAAGAGAATCATTTCGAGTGTACAACTTGACTAAATACAATGTATTTAATATAAATTATAATAATTATGTGTTACTAAACCTTACTAAAAAATCAAATGATAATGATTATTAAAATGACTGACAGCACTATTTATATAGAATATTTTGGAAATTTGGCAACCGCCATTGAAATTATACTAGGTATAAGATTACTTTTTGAAATTGATCGTGGCTTTCTCTATGATACCAATAACAAATATTGCATGTCACCAATTTCACCCCAAATACCAAACAGTACCAGTTTTTTAAGAAATAAAATCATTAAAATCACTATTTTTCATAAACGTCATATTAATTATTACTTAAATAACATAAATTACAAATTTACAAACAATCTTTCACAAAATTATGTCATTATAAAAATTGTTTTTCTGAAACCTAATGGAACAAGTTCTAAAATAATTTTAAAAACCTTCTAACTTCGCCACTAATGCAATGTATATGTACAGTCAAGGAAATATATTCGGTAAACGCTCTTTTCACCCCCCACCACATTCAAACAACTTGCTCAGTGTTACGGGTCGAGGGGGGGGGGAGCCTTAACTGACTTAAATGCATGGAAAGGGAGGACGGAACGTTTACCGAATATATTTCCATGAGTGTACCATGTGCCATGTACTAGTAACTGTATTGTACATCGAGATTGTACCCTGTCTCATGTAGGCTTGTACCCTCCCCTTCCCGTAGCGACCCCCTGCATCAAGGCCATCAGCCCGAGTGAGGGGTGGACTTCGGGAGGGTCGACGGTCATCATCATCGGCGACAACTTCTTCGACGGACTCCAAGTCGTCTTTGGCACGATGCTCGTCTGGAGTGAGGTATGAAAACACAATCCTTCTTGGCCTTAGGTAGAGGTCGGAACAAATTGATTACTTTTAAATAAATCACTTGTCAATTCTAGTCTACGTCCAATAATTAGTTATATCCATCATCAAAGTGGTGTTTGTCAAACAAATTAACAATGTAATTGTTGTAGTAAGATGTGAGGCTTATGTCTGGATATAATTACTATTATGCCTGAATATGTGAGACTAATGTCTAAAGAAATGAGTATTATGTCTAAATATGTGAGTATTCATGGTGTAACTCACACCTTAATATGTGAGGATAATGTCTTAATATATGAGTATTAATTATTTATGAATGTCTGAGACTTCCTGAATACGTGATACTTATTCCTTGATACTTATTCCTGAATATGTGATACTTATTCTTGAATATGTGATACTTATTCCTGAATATGTGATACTTATTCCTGAATATGTGATACTTATTCCTTGATACGTGAGAATGACGCCTGGACATGTGATACTAATGCGTCCTGCATGTTCCAGCTGATCACGACGCACGCCATCCGCGTCCAGACGCCGCCCAGACATATCCCCGGCGTCGTGGAGGTCACTCTCTCCTACAAGTCCAAGCAGTTCTGCAAGGGAGCGCCGGGACGCTTCGTCTACGTGTGTAAGTTAACAACACGGCGTCCTTTCAAGTAGAAAACAAACAGTCAAACTACAACTCTCTTTACTTTATTGAGTTCACGAAAGCACTGTTTTATTTTTATAAAATGTTACAATGTCTTTGAATTGTTGAAACCCTCTTTACGTACGCAACACATTTTTGTATTCAAAGTGATGATTTGGTTGTTCCAAACGTGGGAATTGATAGTGATAATAGCAATGAAGTCATAAGATTCGTGACGTCAATAGGCAAATTTTACGTTAATCTCAAGAGATACAGTTATTTAAACAAAATTTGTATTATTTATAATCTCTCATGTCAGATAAATACTTAACTTTTTTTCTTTGAAAACATAATTTTAGAGTATCAAAAATCATTAAATTTATATTAATTGATAAATAATCCTTGAAAATTATATTTAATTCCAGCCTTGAACGAACCTACGATAGACTACGGCTTCCAGAGACTCCAGAAACTTATACCGAGGCATCCTGGAGATCCTGAAAAACTACCAAAGGTAAACCATTCAATCAGGAATTAATATTTTAAAATTCTATGAAAAATCACCATTGCCACTCTCTAACGTAAAAGTGTACTTGTACGATGAGTGATGTCAAGTATATAATGACATCATCCGAAGATATGATACGACCAATACAAAGCCAATACATCATAAATATACAGTCATGCCTTCAAGTGGTAATGACGTCATTGAAAGATCATCGTTATTTATAGCGACTGAACTCATATTTATTCCTTGGGTTTAGGTGTTCTTATCACTTAGAGTCTCTTATCAATGACTCCTTGTTACACGCCAAAGATTATCCACTTTTATCAGCGGTTTTTTGTTGCGAATATAATGATCGTATTCGATGATTTCAATGCACTTTCATTTCGTATGCCCTTATATTTTACTATTACAATTGTTATCATAGAATGCATTGACACGAATCATGATTGTCATGAAAATGTACTTTGGTATTACAGGTGAAACATTTTTCGTTAAATTTAATACTTAGTAATAAAGCCATCAAAAGGATTATTTTTTTATATTGAATGTTCATTTAGAACAATACAAAGTACTTGGATGTGTCAAACGGTTTGAAACTATGATAATAGAGAAGGTAATTTATAAAATAATATAAATTACTTTTTATCTTAGAACAATCATAAAATATTTCTTTTGAAGATCTGTAAACCTTTTGAAAAATAAATAAAACCAAGTAGATACCTATCAATGTTTAAAAATGTACTGTTTTTCACAAAATAATTATTAAATTGTTTATGCATAAACAATATATTTCCACGTTAGTCGCAGTTTTTTACTTGTGGAAAAGTACACACATTTGCAAGTCGTCTTCTTCTTTTTCCTTTGCCATCTGCATCTGCTTCATAAGGTTTTGTTTGTCTGTAACCTATATTCCTTCGTTTTGTTTCAGGAAATAATTCTGAAGAGAGCCGCCGACTTAGCCGAGGCTCTCTACAGCATGCCTCGCAACAATCAGCTCGCACTCTCTGCCCCTCGCTCGCCAACAATGGCCAACAATGGCATGTCGGCAGGATTCAATACCTACACTGGTCAGCTAGCAGTCAGTGTCCAGGAGAACGGAAATGGTCAGTGGACTGAAGGTGCATATCCTTCCGCTTTTTGCTAATGCTGTAAGATTTACATTATTTCTTTCTAATTATTAATATTATAATCTGAAATTAGTACAACATGATGTTGTCCTCATCAAGGAATCATAATATCCTTCTTTGCATCGACATCGCAAAGTTTAGTGCGGTAAAACCATTTGCACACGAGAATTAGTGAAAGTTTCTCGTAAATACCAGCAATATTCGAAGTAGAATTCAATATCAATTAATTTCAGATTATAATAAATCTAATTGGAGATCAATCGATCATAATCAATAGAGAATTCAAATTAATTTGTTTGTGTTTACTTACGCCACTTGTCTTACCTGTAGGGTTTTTCTTTTAGAGGAATATGGTCGAGGGCAGAGCAGTAGTGTGTCCCCTCGTGGAGGCGGCTACGGCTCGAGCGCCTCCACCCCCCACTCGTCCAACGGGGGCGGCTCATACGTCACCGGATCCACCACAGGCGTCTCCATGAACGGCAGCTACGGCGCCGGGACGCCGGGCGTCGCTGGCTCTCAGTTGACCAACATCGGCGTCCCCGGTTCACCGGCTGCCACCGGTCTATTTAACTCTTCTTCTCGTAAGTACAAATAGTCAGAATAAGTTGTAATAAAACATATCTTCGTACATATGAATACAAGGCTTTGATCATAAAATAATTATTTTGGAAACAGTAACTTTAATGAAGTATATTTACAAATTATTTCACAGTGTCTTAAATCATATTTGGAACTACAATAATGGAATATTCAAACTAGAATGGTCTTTCTTCCATTTTAAAATAATTCAATTTTCTTACAAACTAGTTAGTGCAAAGTTCTGCTTTTTAATATCTGTATCATGATACAAAAATATTATTTTAAAATACTTGTGTTCTCCAATTAATTTTTATTTATGCATACCTATTTTCAATTATGATTTATTCGTTTCTTTTGTTTATTTTTTTAGTTGCCCCATCGGATTCTTATAGCGGCTCTCAGTATAATTTCGCCCCCCACTTGGCTAAAAGCCCCCTTGACAAAAGCGCCTTCACCCCTGTGCGCCCCCCGAGCCCCCCAGCTCCTGCCTACTTTCAACATCATACTTCGGGCTGGCATCGCCTGGCGGTGCCTTGCTGAATCTCAGCTTTTGGTAGGTGACTTTTTGTTTGGTTCAATCGGAAGTCTGGTTTAATTAGACTAAACTTATTCTCAATATAAAAATATCTGGTTGGCCTGAATAAGGCACGAAAAACTACAGGTCTACATAAAAGAACTCAGATTATAACCAATTTTGCTTTTTGTTATAAATGATTTGACACAATACAATCACAATTGAGGATCTACATTTCAAAATGCAACTTGTCCATTTTGTGTTTTTTCCTGTTAGAAGTGAAAAAACATGAAGAGCAACAATGTTCAAGTAGCCTGATACTTCAACTAGTAAAAATCACATTAAACCAAATGTAATTAATTATGACGTAGGATATCGTATCTCTTCCATGCTAATGCCAATAGGATCGCGATTATCTCTGTTGAATATTTTTGGACACGTTATTTAGCTCCTCAATTATTAAGATGACTGATGACTGTGGTTGGAATTTTAAGCTAATGGATATTATATGGTAGGAAATTACGTGTTTAATATCTTAACATCAACATTGGTGATTTCCACTATACAATTCTATTAATAGATCTGCATCATTTTATGGTTGACTAAATGTAAAATAATCCAATATTATCTGGTTCCTTAATCTTGATTATAATCCTCATAGAAATAAACGAATATCTCCAAACAAATCATTCGATATTATAAATTCCTTACCTCCGAATCATCTTTTGTGTTTGTAATAACCGCAAAACAAAATTGACGATTCTTCTACTTCCGTGAAGAAATCATTGTGCAGCTCAATGGTCAAGTACGACATAAATCAGTTACGATTCCTGAGGACCGCTATGGAAACTGACGGACTGTGTTAAATTTTCCTAAAATACCTAAGTCTCTCCAAAGCTCATTATTTACTCCACTAGGACCCTATTCTAGAACTTTTAAATTCCCAATTCCACTAGAATTCAATTCCATACAATGTTAATCCTTATGGCCGTGACTGAATTCCATCAGAATGGAATTGGAAAATCGTTCTAGAATAAGAAATACTTGAAACAAAAAAAGTTTTTTTCGTGCTTTTTTCATGAAATATGGGAAAAATAAAACTTTTTTCTTTAAAAATTTCTTAAATTTGTTCAATAGTATTGCGAGAAAATGGGTAACAAAACTACCTCCCACAGTTGCATAACAGTGGAGTTAATAATGAGCCTTGGGGAGACTTAGGTATTTCGGGAAAATTTGACACAATCCATCAGTTTCTATAGCGGTCCCCAGGACTCTAACTTTCGTAAATTCTTTCGTAATATTTTGTTATTTTAAAATAAAATCATTAGTTCAAACTATTTTTTCATGACAAGTACAATCAAATCTATTAAAATTCAATTACTTTATTGCACGTAATTTATAAATACAAACATGGTTCCTAATAAAATGGTACGATTGATTTACTAAGATGTGTGTGAGTGTGATCGTAAAATGGTACGATTGATTTACTAAGATGTGTGTGAGAACTATAAACTACAGCACCCAATTCTGTTACTATGTCCGTTCTTAGGTTGGCTGCTCTACTAGGTCTTCATTCTGGTTCCAGGGGTTGGTAGTCTGGTATCTTCTCCATATTCGCCCATGAACCCGTTCAACTTGCCTACGTGCACCGCCAACGGATACAGCACGATGCCGCTCATCGGACCAGCCAAGTAGACCCAAGCCTCTTTCTTCCCTTATCACGCCAAGTATCCTCCATTACTTGTCTAACATTCAAATATCACGCCATATAATCCCCCTTTACTTGCCCAACAATAAAGTGTCACGCCAATCCTTCCTTATACTTGTCCAACAATAAAGCATCCCGCCGTGTATCCTTCCTTACTCGTCCAACAATCAAATATCACGCCATATGTCTTTCCTTACTCGTCCAACAATCAAATATCACACCATATCCTTCCTTACTTGTCCAACAATAAAGTATCACGCCGTATGTCCTTCCTTACTTGTCCAACAATCAAATATCACGCCATATGTCCTCCCTTACTTGTCCAACAATCAAATATCACGCCATATGTCCTCCCTTACTTGTCCAACAATCAAATATCACGCCATATGTCCTTCCTTACTCGTCCAACAATCAAATATCACACCATATCCTTCCTTACTTGTCCAACAATCAAATATCACACCATATTCTCCCTTACTTGTCCAACAATCAAATATCATACCATATTCTCCCTTACTTGTCCAACAATCAAATATCACGCCATATGTCCTTCCTTACTCGTCCAACAATCAAATATCACGCCATATGTCCTTCCTTACTTGTCCAACAATCAAATATCATTCCATATGTCCTCCCTTACTTGTCCAACAATAAAGTATCGCATATTTATCCTCCTTTACATCACCAGCCAAGTAGCACATACAGATATACTCTCTCAAAAGTAACATCTTTATAACTTCCATTTTCCCTTCAGTATCTTCCTTTCATCCAAGAAAGTACCTCACAGCAAATCTCAAGAAAATGATAGTGAACTCTTCCTGAACGCCAAAGAGAAGATAGTGAAATGGGCATGAATCTAGTGATAGTGTAGTGAACGTTCGTGGATGATAGATAGAAACGTGTGTGCCGCCCCCAATGAGAGGCCCCCAATGAGAGACCTATACTTAACATTGTGATAATTTCAAGAAAGAACAATCAAGTCATGACGATGACATATCTCCTACAGAGAATACGAAATTATACCAACATAAACTGATAATATGTAAGAAGAGTTTGATTGAAATTAACGAATTCAGACACAAATATATGCATATCTAAATCTTTTTTTAAAAATCAACGACTATGCACATTCAGTAATACATATCGCTTCCTATAATGGAAATTACAAATTAGGATAAATAAACAATGTATAATACTATTCAACAAAGGATTTAATTAGTATTGTGCTAGTTTTGTACAAATTGTGAATATGACTACTTGGAAAATGAACTATCAATTGTAAAGCAAAAGATATGTACAAATAGTTAAGACATTCCAAATATTGATGTGGGATTTCTGAAATGTTGTTCGAAAAGGTTATTCGGCATTATTTTTGTCGAAATCTGCGTCAATAATGCACCTCTTTTCTGATCTCTTTCGCAGAGAATGGCTCTGTTTCTACTTATTTCCTGCCGGGAAGAATGTGTAATTTAGTACAGTATTGTAAATACATTATTAAAATAGCCATATTCATAAGTACTATGCAAGTAAATAGAGAATGTAAAGTGTCATTGACAGTGATCGTGTGTGTTTTGAGATGATTATCGAAATTTTAAATTAGTTTTTTTTCTGACAAGATATCACTCTTTGGATGAAAGTATAAAAAAGATACAATAAAACGAATTCAGTAACTTGTATACGATATAAAGACGGTATATTCTTTCTAAAGTATTCAATTTTACTAAAAAGGAAACAGTTATACCAAACAATTATCAAGTACTACTATAGATATACCTAGTGATTTTGTCAAATTTTCATAGACATTTTTATTGTTCAAATAGTGACCAAGTTATTTATATTCCTTTGTAATATTTGTTACTTTTTAATATGTTTTATTGCATCAACCACCATTTTATTAAGTCATTTCATAGCCTTAAGCGTATTCCACTTTGAAAATAGCTCATCAACGAATCACAGTAGAAATTATTAATTTATTTTAATTGTTTGTTAATTCAGCATCAGCTACATGTTTTCTTAAAATTTATTATATGAAAAAATATTGATGTACAATATTAAAAATACTTTTTGACAATCTCTTCACTCGTGTCTTTTTAGTGCCAAAGTGTAAATTTTACCTCCTTTTGATGATTCCTTTGAAAGAGCAGAGACGGGAGAGGAAGATGGGAGGCTGGGGAGATTATAGGGAAGATTTTCACTGAAGATAAAGTTTGTAAACCTATAACCAAATCCTTTTTATTCCAGATTTGATTGTTCACAAGTAACAAGTTAAGATAGATATTTAGATGTTGCTAAATGTATATGGGAAACTTCGTAAAAACAGATTATTTGATTCGTTTATCAGAAACAAAATCAGATACTGTCACAATTAATTTGAAATAGTGAATATTGCTGGACCAGAGATGGTGAGAGTAGATAACGATGATTTTTCCCAGCGAGGAAATACGTGGAACTAGATGCATACATTCATATCATTTTGCCATCATTAGTACTTAATTACAATCAATCTTAGTTCATCATTGATATCAACTTACATGCTCCTAACTACTGATAGAGCAGTTTATAAATAAACAGTGAATAATTTCGATGAAAACTGGTTTTGATTTAATTTCTTAAAGTTATCTTGTTCATAAAGGTAGGTACTCACTTCAAAAGCCTCAAACAATTAGTGTATAAATAATATTATCTTCGAGTGTTTTGAGTCACGAATACTAAAATCTTGTTGCATCAACAGTTCGAAGTTTGACAATTCTCAAAAACGTAGTAAGAACATGAAAGAAGATTGCAAAACTCATGTTTTTGCTACGAATAAAACGTAAATACAGACTAAGTGCTTGAGCATTATCGTTTAATTAGTTACCTTCACCAGAAGACATTTGATTATGTTTACATCTCATTTAGACAGTTTTGTTTAAACAGCTCCGAATGACATCACAACTTTCTACTGGAGCAGAAATTTAGAAAATTAATGCAGATTTTCAAATGCTGTCAGCAATAAATATTTATAGTTCTTGTTGCAAGGGGTTGGTAGACCTGATATCCTCGCCATGTGTTGGCAACATCAACCCCATCCTAAGTGCTCTCAGATGCTGCGATATGGTCCATATTGTGTGAAGATTAAATCTCAATCACCTTTTTCAACTCTTTTGTCTGATTGATCGCAAACTGATACATAATATTCAAATGCATCAACAATAGATAACAACAATAAAATATAATCACGAAAGATCTTCGGGATGCTGAAAATGTTTCCGTCATCTCTGACACTTCTGGTTTGTATGGAGAAATACCATTATTTTTGTTTACATAAAAACAGTAGATACCGCAATTTTTGTTAAATGTTTGTTTACAAAAAAAATATACTTAAACTAGAACTTGTACTTACAAAAATATAAAAGTCCAAAAATATGTTTATCAATTAAGATGTAACATAAAATTTTTACATATTTGTATGGATCAAATTAAACAGTAAATTTTAATAAAATCTGGTTTGAAAAATTACAGAAAGATTATCTTTTTATCTATTCGTCAATTAAGACTCAGTCAATTGATATACAACGTGAAACAGATTATTTGTATGTTTTACGTCATTGTACTGCAAATGTCTATTCTTGACGGATGAATGTTGAGGCTGTAGAAGCCAATAGTGGGAACCTTCCCCGCATTTGCCTCTCGACTGAGTTAAACCACGAGAAACCGTCCGTCAGGAACGGCGACCTAGGTAATCGAACCCAAGACGATAGCATTATTTTGACAAATACTTATTATATGGGATAAAAATTGGCGGTGACATAAACTCTAATCGTCTAATCGTTCAAGACATTTGAAAACTTAATCTAGTTCTATCGAGCATTATTTCACTCTAAGGTCTAGTTTTTAAATACTCAGCTAAAACCAGAAATTAAGTTAACAAAGTCATTCTAGGAATGTCATTGGTTGCTGCCATGGCAATATAGTCATAATCAACCGTTTAAAAGTTATCAGCAGAGTATAGAAAGACCAGCCCTTAGTGACCCTCAGTAGCATTTAGGGCCACTAAGGGTCAGTTTTCAATACTCAGCTAAATTTTAAACAGTTGATTATGACTATTGCCATGGCAACAACCAATTACTGTAATGACTTAAGGTGCTGCAAGCGCGAGCGATTTTGCTGCTTTTTGTAGACACTTTTTGCGATACGATTGGAGACGAAATGGGTAGACCAAATTATTTGAAATTTTAATTATGGTTAGATAAAAGACAAACTTAGGGTTATCCCTTGGTACAATTTTCATTTTTTGTTTCGTTAATTAGTAATAATTAGTGGATTTTTGGTGAAAAATTAGCTATTTTTTGTCTCCCTGGGCGCCGTATAAAATTAAATTTCAAAAATGTGCCAATGGATAACCCTAAGTTTGTCTTTCATCTAATCATGATTAAAATTTGAGATCAATTGGTTTACGGGTTTGGTCTCCAATCGTATCGCAAATTTCATAGTTTGCGCGGTTTTGTTGAATAACCGGCGCCAAATTAACGATGCAATCAGCAAAAATGAAAAAGTGCTACTAATATACAATCAGACTGATCATGTGAACATCCTGTAAAAGTTACACTCACTTACGAAACAATTTTTCTCTCTCAATTTTCTAAAACGGCCGAGCGCTAGTATCACCTTAACTACTGGGTTTAGCAGAGGATTGAAAGCTGACCTTAAAAGTGTAAAAACTTTAATTTTAAAGAATTATTTTTTTCTCCCATTTGTCAAATCTTTGCCCGAACAATATTCGCCCCCTGGACATGGCGAGCCTCATGGCCGAGCCGCCGAGACTGTAAGGCGAGCAAGAGAAGGGTTTGAACGACACCCCAGCAGACAGATGAGCTGCGCACGTGGCTCAGCGGATTACGCGCAACACGTGCTGCGACTCGGTTTACACGGCGCAGCGACAGCAGAAGTGACAGCGTTGACAAAACGTTGACAGCGTTGAGTTTATCTCTCATCGCGCAATAGTTGTTGGACGATAATAGTTGGTACACACATGAGCACAAAATAGGACATTACTATCTGTCTTTTAGTATTTACATACGTGGGGTTACTTCCTACCCTGAATAAGCAGTGTCTGATTTTTAAAAAGGAAAATAATGTGAGAAAATACATAAATCGTAAGCTTCAGAATGTCAATTTTGCATTATGTAAAAAAATCAAAATCTTTGGCAAACATATTATAACATACTCAACTTTATTTTAATTTCAATCCAATATAAAGTCACAATTCATTATTGTTTATTATAATTTACCTAGATTTTGTATGCACACAACCTGTTTTTACCAAAATTTTATTTTTTTATGAAGGTCACAAGGTAGGGAAAACCAATGCAGTTTCAAAGATAAATTCCAATAGAAATGCATCAATTTTCAATATTTATTTTGTCATATCAAGTCGATGATGCCATATTACTAATCACTGTCTATTTCAAACTCCAGCCAATCATTCAAAATCAAGATAACAATTATTCTCTCATCTCCGCGTTGAGTAGCTCAGAAATATTTCCGCCACTCTGCAGCTAAATCTGTGTAATCGCATCACAGACAAGTTGAAGGGCCGATTATTAGCCGTTCCATCGCTGCATGCATGCAGATATGAGGGGTGAATGTGGACATGAAGATTGCTTGTATGCCATTCGAGCCGACACGTGCGACAATGCTACACGCATTCTTGTGTAGAGATTATAATTGGGCCCCGACTACTCAAATACATTAGTATATTAAAGAGCAACAGAAAGAAGCGTGTTTAGGGGGGTTGGTTTATTCACACAAATTACGAGTTTTTGGGGTGTGAGGGGGAGGGAGGGTGGAAATCATGTTCGCTAGACCAATCACTTGTTAATAATAATAACAATCGGACAAAATGTGATTGCCAATGTCTACATGAGATCGTGTTTCAAGAAGTAAGGGGGTGGGGTGAAATGTGGGGGAGAAGAGAGTTCAAAGCGAGTTGGTAAGTTATTTTGAATGTGGACTGAGTTTTATTTGTTTAAAAGGAAGGATGAGCTGAACTGCCATTATTAGGATTGTGCCCGTCTCGTTGAAGATAATAATATACAATAAGTTATGCAATGGTTGCTCTTGTGTAGCCATTTATTATAATTTTTATTTGAAAACGGCTTATAAAGATTATAATTCCTTAAACTTTTCAATTTTATACAAAACTCATAATGTTTAATGATAATATTTTTTACATATTATGATCATTGATGCACAAGTAGCTTTCGTATAAGTTGTCAATTTTCCTTTTGAAATTCCATGTTGTGGGCACCACTTTTTTGTAGTTAAAATTACGAGTCACTAGCACATTTTAACTCGATTTCGCTGCAAACCTACGACAAAATCGCAGTAATGTCGCACTGCATAGTCAAGGTATTAAAAACTAAGCACCTTAATCAATATAAAGATCATCAATAATAATTCTCAAGACAAAAAGCATCGTACGAGACAAGATTATTATTCTAATAAAATCATTAAGATCTTACTATAAAGTAAAGTAGTAATAAAAGTGTATACTTGCCGTAAGCGTGTGTGTAGTTGATAGTGATTGCGAGTGATAGTGATCAGGGATCCTTGCTGTCGATGATGTCATGTCTTGCTAGATAAGAGTTCTCCTGGTGAGTCTTCTCTCAGATGCTCGCGAGTGTTTGACGACAGATCAAGAGGTGGCGACGGATCACAGTTTGTTGTCGTTCAAAGCTGCGTGCAAAGTGGATGTTTGTTCTTTTGGAAATTGCGTAGTGTGTGGTGATTGATGGTTTTATGGAAATGTCGATGATGTATGAAATGTTTGTGAAAAGTGGTGTGAATCAAAAGTGCAAGGTGTTTGAAGTTTTCTAATGTTTGTGATGATTGTGAATTTTGTGCGAATTTGGGATTTACCTTGGATTAAATCGATGAATTGGATTATTCCGAATAAGGTCAGTAAAATATGTGTACTAAAAATTAAAATAATACCTAATATAAATAATAAGTTCGTAATTTATTCATATAAAATTCTGTTAAAATTTAGTTCTCTGAACTAAATGTTAACTATGTGTTAACTAATTTAATTTGTAATGTTGTTTGTTATACGACATTTAATATTATGTGTAATGTGATGTGTTAAGTTATACTCTTTGACGCAAACAATAATGTTATCTCGTATGGCTCCTCGACTTGGTATAGATTCGGCACCTCCACCGCTGCGCTTTTGTAAACATTGAGATGGCTGCATGGATAACTTATACGGTAGTCAGTAGGGATGCACGACGTAAAAAGAACTCGGAGCTCGAACCCTGGACCTTTCAGTTGTGTAACATCGTTTTCTGCCTTTCACAGTTGTTAAAATGTAATAATCTTTGGTACACAACGTGTGTGAATCTTTTCATGTTTACTTTTACGTAATACTTACATTTTCACAACGCACAGCGGATACATTTCTTACGTTTTTATGTATGATTAGTGCTAGTTTTAACAATGTTTGTAGTTTTAGTCATAAGTCATAAATACTCCGTCATGTCTTCGAGTGGATCGCGTCATATTTGCTTGTGTCGTGAGACTTGTGATCGTCTCCATTGTTTCATCGGCTGGGATTGAAATGAGTCGCTCGCTCGCCAGGTGACGACAAGTCGCTTGCGATGTTTTCAGAACAAGCGATGATCGATCATGAAAATTAGTTCTTCTCTTTCTTTGTCATGATGAGATAAATGCAGTGAAAGTGCATAAATGGATTACCAATAAAATAAACGAGCAGCTTCTTCGTAAGTAGATTAGTTTTAGTAGATATTATATTTTATAACAATGCATTATTATGCAGTTTATCATTGATATGGTGTATCGATATCTTTGTTATTTTCTTCCAAACAGAAGGAAAGGTACAATTAAAGTGCTTCTGTTTGTGATGATAGATGATGAATAATGTTAAAACTTCATATTTCATCATATTTTAATTTTATTTAAAAAATAAAAAGTTATTATATAAAAAGTTATTATATAATTGTGATTCACAATGCTCTACAGAGAAACACAAATCGTCTACAATAGATATAAGTCCGGCAATGGGGGCTGAAGTTGGTAGAATGTGCTTATAGAAAATATCATTCGAACCAATGCATTCAAACCCTATCTATAGATACCTGCTTAATTAAATTAGCTATAATTGAGATCATGGATGTTTTCGGAACCACAGAGTTGCGAGGCTGTCATAATGACGGTTTGTTCTGTTTGGTGGGATTTTGGCCCTGATAAGGACCGTTGGCGACGTATTCTTATGACGATTCTTAGCTATAATTGATTTCACAATATTTCATTGCAATTGTTATTGTTTGTTTTTTAATTATTTTTAGCCAATCAAAGGTTGACGGACTGTTCACGAATAAATAACAGTCTTCTTACTTTGAACTATTTGTTTGCTTGAACGTTTTTACTTTTATTAGAGGGATGTTTGTGGTGCTCAGTTTCAACAGCGGGAAATAAGAAAGGAAAACTATAACCCCAAAACGCTCGCTTCGCTAGCATAAACGTATAATCATCTGTAAGTTTAGTGTATGTCACCCGACTGTAGGTATGTTGAACCAAGTTTAAGCAAGCTTAAGCAAGTAAGCTTTTCAGCACCTATACGATTTAAGCTTTAGCGATTCTTTTCTTTTTCTCTAAGCTGGAGATTTTTTAGCTCTTCGTAACGATTCTTTTGTATAAAAACAAATTGAAATAGTTGTCTCTATGGTATAGTTCATTGTTTTACTGCGTGAACAATGAACTATACATGTTATATCCCATTGAATGAATCATACCTGATTTAAAATTTAAATTGATGGTTACTTTAAGTTTAGACTTATAAAAATATTTAATTAATAAAATAGTTTCCGAAATAGTTAAAGTTAACTAATTAAAATATGAATTTGGCGCGTCCACCTGACTGTAACATGTAGATCAGAGTTAATGACGTAGTTGTGCGTACCGAACCAGCTACCGGTACGCTTCCCTGAGTCCAGCAGATACAAGATAATTTCATGCTAAAAATCGTACGGTACTTTCGCATCGGTTAAAATAAAGTTGTATAAAGTAAGACTTCTCGCTAAATACTCCAACGACGTACAAGTTTTACCCATCAACTTTTTAACATAATCTCACCAGTAATCACAGTTCCTTCCTTAAAAATAAATCGTGGATTTTTAAAAAGATTCCTTGTTCTAGCAATAGGTTGGTATTCCTGGTGGTTTTTAACTAGGACGGAATTGGAAATGAATTGCACCCTTGAGATGTTGGGATCAATAGGCCATGAGATCTTCCACCTCTCTTCTTTAGAAGGCAGTGAAAGCTATCGAAGAAAGTTGCAAGACTTAGGGCTGAAACGAGACTCTAGGGGCAACATGGGGGGGGGCAACATGGGACAGGGGAGGAGGGAGCCAGGAACAGCCTGGGACAGAAAGAAGAGTTTGTACTTACTAATTGTGTGACATAATCAGAACAATTCTGTGAAATAAAAAATTACGAATTTATGCAATTTGAAAACGTATTTTTCTAATGGTATTTAACGTCGCACTGTTCTGCAACTAGGATAATGGCTGCCGGTGATTAAGATAATGACAACGAATGAATATAAGTGATTGGGAGATGATGAAGACGATGTTGGTGATGATGAATAAGGATGGGCGATGGGGAGGCGGTCGTGGCATATTCGTAGTGAACCTTCCCAGCATTTGACTCTCGACTGAGGGAAGCACGAAAGAGACATATAGTTCGGAGAGTCACGGTAATCGAACTGGGACCGCCAGAGTGCAAGCCCAGAGAAAACGTCATTTCAAACGGACGTATATGATTGTGTGATTTCTCGAAAATTCAACCAGTTACTGTTTTTTTTGTACAAATGTATTTTTGGACTTTTAGTGAAATATGTCCAGGACACGAATTGAGTCCTGGCTCTGTAGGCTCTATGATGAAATTGATATTTTTCACAATTTTCGAGAACCTCAAAGCAGATTAATTAGCAAAAATGCAATTCAAAAATGATTTCCTAAAATGTAGACATCTCTACTTACAAATTTTCGTTGGGTAAAGAAAGTGCTAGGAGAAATCTATATTTGATAAAGATGCAATGCCAGAAAACTATAAATATTTCGAAGACAAGATAACACCAAGCTGAGATGTGCTTGATACTCCAATCTAGTTCCAATCAATAAAGATTTAAATGTTTGAAGTAATCGAAAACAAAACAAAAATAAATGCTTCTTATTCGGTCAGTTGCAGGATTCAACTTGATTCAACTAAGGCAGAGCACTTACTAACTGTAGGGAAAGAGAAGGAATAGCCAAGGAGAAGTATTTGAATAGCTGAAGATCAAGAGTATCTACACCAATAATGTCTTCCATATTATCTCAACTCAACGCACTGTCAATTGAAAGAAAACACATCCCACTTACTGTTTGGTTTTTCAGTGACTTTCCCACAGCTCCAAAGAGTTTATTTTCTTCTATGGAAGCTATACGATATTTTACGTCTATAATAAAAGTAGACCTGTTACCGGAAATTAATTCGTTATCTAGTTAGGATAAACGGTTCAATGTTTCATTTAATTATTAATTCATTGAAGGAAAAATATGACATGGTAAATCGGTTTAAATTAAACGTATTTTTTTCTTCAATTTTGCGTCTGCTCGGTACAATGGTTAACAATAGGAAGTTACAATAGTTGAACCTTAACTTAATGAAATGATGGTGCGATGTTTACCTTATCGATAGAATTTGAAATGTATTATATAAAATTGCAACGTGACCGGACACACGGATTATAATGGAAGTTAAACCAATTTAAGTGTTATCACTAAGTTTTATTTAACTGATTTTCAAGGAGTTGTAAAAATGTCTAGCGACAGCATAATTGCTGGCGTAACTTTGACGTGATTACGGAAAATACAAAGAAACTAAAAAATAATCTATAGTCTAAATAATTTAAAGTTTTGTTTTTAAATTCCTGTTTGTGTAAAGAAACATTTTAATAAATATGTATTCCTGCAGTAAACATCGTTTTTAAGGGTGATTTCATTAAACCTGCTGTATCAGTGATTAGTGAATATTGAGGCAGCTGCTTGGAGTAATCCAACTTGATTCATTGAACTTGGATCAATGGCGTCTTTGTAGATCTCATGCCGTCATTCTTATGACGTAGACACGACTTATCTCTTTGATAAACAGTTACAAGTTCAATATTGGCGCTCGGGAAATATTGCAGTATACACGATGTCGCAGCTTACAAAATAACACGCTTTTCATGGAATTTTAGTGTGCTTTGGAGGTAATATAGCCATAAGTATTCTGTTCTCTTTACCCACAGATAGTTTTAAGTCTTGAATGAAAGCACTCAATATTCTTGAAATTAATATAAGGATATATTTTAAGTGGGCAAAGCGAGTGTGTCATATTGACTGTTTTGGCTCTGGTCCCCTCTTGTCTGATTTTCTGATGGTTGAAAAGTGAACATTAGCAAGCCCCCCCCCCCCCCCCCCCTTCATCATAGTCAGCTATATCGTTTAAGAACTTGTTATTGACATTCATTTTGAAATAGATGTCATAATTGTAAATGATCGATATAATTGCACAATAATATTGCAGATTAATTTTGAACTTAACAGTACTTACTTATCAACGCGAGAGTTTTCTTATACTTTACACCCCAATCAAAAACTACCTTACGGAAAAATATAAAGTAATATGCCCACACATACGTACGTGTATCCAAATTAAAATTTTTAAACAATACCTAGTGAAAATAAGGAATTAATTAATTGCAATATTGCAATTTAATTAGGGAAGAGATATTTTACACAACATTAAACAATAATTCTTAAATATTTTGAAGTTGTAAAACAGTCATTTGAAATTAAATGAGTGAAATGTGTGCTTTGTATCGCAATGCGAGTGTACCTACACAGACTCTTAGTTCCTATATTAGCTACCAGGAGCAGGAGCGCTCGGACAAGCAACTTGATAGCACATAGTTCTCCCGCTTCACGATAGGTAGCGTTGGCTGCCACTAAAGACAGCCTGTTGACTAAATATATTTTTCATCCTTTTTTACTATTACCGTATCTTGAGATAATGTTATTTACTTATCTATGAATTTTCCTCTAATCTTGTCAATAGCTATACCTTCAGACTTATCAATAAAAATCTTATATTTACTTAACCTTTAATTTTTGTCGTTTCATTTAATCTTCAATAAAAGTCAACACAATGAGTTCAAGATAACATTCAATATAAGTGATTCCAATCCACATGAATTCAAAGAAACTACATCAAAGAAAATGTATATAACAAAGCCTGGTTTAACTCATTTATCATTTGCTTTGTACGAATATAGTACATAATCAATTACAGAAGATAAAGAGATTAAATGATTATTAAGAGTAAAATGAAGATAAGGTTAAGTAGACGTCTTTAATCTATGTTGGTATTCGAATTCAATTTAAAATATATATTCAGTTCCTAGAACTAATAAACGTAATACAATAAAAAGCTATGTTTTGAACACAAATTTTCGTAATTTTATTTCTGATATTCTGTACAATAGATGATTGCATCTTTTATAATGTTATAATGAAATTTTCTGAAAGATGTAATAACTTTCGTCTACCTTATCCCCAGCCTTGCAATTATACCTTCTAAGTTGAATGATATTAAATATATACTACATATACTGGGAATTAATCTACATAAATGGGAAGAATCCATTTCTTTGAGTAAACTTTTTGAAAAAAACAACTAATATTTGTAGTTTGGTAAATCTAAAAGTTTTAGCTTTTTTGCTTCCAATTGGACTTTTGACAAAAAGAGTTAAATATATCCAGAAGTGGAGTCTTTTATGTAGATTTCGTTCCCCTTCGTAGACAGATAATAATATGTTGGCAACCATTTTATAACCAGTAAAGTAGCACAACTTTATTGCACTTTATTATGGTTGATAAATGTCGTATTTACAATAATATAATAAATCGAGTAAATACATTTATTTACTGTAATTTCCCGTATTGACTTGGGAATTTACGTCATCAAATTTACTCGAGTCATCTCTTGCAATGTGTTAATTCTATAGGAAATACTTGACACTTTTTATAAGAAAATACATTAAAATTTCCCTCTGAAGATTGGTGGCAAAAGATAAATGATTGAAAAACAGCAAACCTAGATGACGATGGGCGAACACAACAGCAACCGAACTCATGTCTCCCATTGTGTTTCCAACTGACAAGTGACGACTGAATGTACCTAAGATGCATTTCTGACCAGTTTTTTAGTCAATACAAATAAGTATAACTTATTATTCAGTCAGATTTTATGATGTCTGTAGCCTCGATCTTAGCCTAGTAGTCAAACAAAGAAAAAATATATTTTGTTTACTTAAAACTTTTTATGAATGTGTGTGGGGTCGTAAAATTATGCTAATGATTGATAACAGAATGGGATGGTATAATAATGTGCCGGCAAATCGTACCCCTGCCAAGAGTTGTTGATGCCAGAAGTATCGCATTAGAGTTCTATTACACTATCAATTTCCAATTGAAATTTGAATATTCTTTCCCTGGCAACCCTTACTCGCTACCCCATGATTTGCATGATACATATGAGGGGAGGAGTATGTTCTGTAGTAAAGTATATGTTATGCAATGCGTTGTCTGCTTAGTCGATGAGAAATGAAAAAATAACATAAAACAAATACAAGTGAAAAGCTGTGTTATTAGAGTTTGCTTCTGGCATAGGCAGATGAAACTTGAATATTGTGGTAAATTGAAAATTGAACCTTTGTTTAAAATATTTCGTCTTTTTACATACAGTTGTGTTGTTTAATATCTACTGGTATCTGGGTATTAAGCTTGTCCTTGGAGATTCTGTTATCAATTGCATTGCAAATTTAATTGTTCATTGTTGGTATGTTTGATATGAATTGTTCACTCTAAGTGCGTGAAAATGTGAAGAAAATTGTAACATCTGTAGGGGAAATAAAAACTAACAAAAAAGGCAATCTATGTAATTACTTGGATGAAAAAGTCTTATTTCATCAATTAGGTAGGTCCGTTTGTAGCAGATATTTATACCACATT
This sequence comes from Leuctra nigra, assembly GCA_934045905.1. Lineage (NCBI taxonomy): Eukaryota > Metazoa > Arthropoda > Insecta > Plecoptera > Leuctridae > Leuctra > Leuctra nigra. The sequence goes on from OW203762.1 coordinate 23,099,483, forward strand.
TTTCAAAACTTTCCAGGAACACATTCACTACCCAACCCTCTTCAAGTCAACATTCTATTGGATCTCATGTAATAACGTAATCTTGATGGCACGAGGGAGCAGCTTGTCAGATTTATGCAACTGCAACTGCAACTGCAACTGTCCGGCCGACAGCATCATTACACTTGCAAGATGTATCTTATTGCTGATATTACGACAGTGTCCCGAGTTCGTATCTCTTCGATACGACTACTGTTGCAGACTTTATTAAACCAGTTGTCAGAACATTTCGTGACAATCGTCCAGGAGAAATTGTTTGTCCTCTCACAAGAAAGCTATAAATGTTCTAATCCATTGATGTATTTTCGTTGAAAGTGATCTGTGGAATGAAAGTTGGTGTGAATTACGCACTTCGCACTTTCATGCGTGAGCCTGTGATTTAATACGCACCTGTCTTTTACAATACTATAGCTTGTTTTTAACTGATATAACCGACTCTCGCTTCACGACAATTATTAAAAATTGAAATTTAATTTGCTGCCCAATACAAGTATTTTTTCCTATTCCAATCCTATTTCCTCTAAACCGCAACCGATTTCTTCTTCTTTTTACCACCTTTCTCCAAAGTTCCTCCTCTTTCATGCACATTTTATAAATAATATTTTAATTACGAAACTGCGATTAATTTATAAAATATTAAACTTTCGTGAAAAATTATTTAGACAGCTGTGCGCTTTAAAATACTAAAAAGACATCAAAGCGAGAATTCAGTTCTTTCAAATGTACGGCATTACCAAAAGTTACTACCAACCAACGTAGCAAATCGACCATAGTAAATTATTGCATTCCCGCAATATTATGCGCGAACTCTGTGAGAATTAGATGCGGTTTCAAAAGCTCTCAAGTTGTTTGAAAGTTTCGAAACAGTCCGAGAAATGTAAGTTTCTCAGAGCATGAAATATATCACAGCGTCTTCACGAGTTAATCATATGTGAAGACATTTACTTAGTTTCAAGTCACGAATACATGGTATGGACATTATTTTCTCTCTCTCTGCAAGTTGACAAAATACGCCCTCTTCGTGCGGCGCTAATAGAAATGATGAAGTTGTTCTGCGTGCATCAGAGGTTATAACCAAGATAGAAGTTTTCATGGGACAAGAACAAGAAGCTCAGAATCATGTAGGGCTCAGAATTAGGTACATCGTTTCGTTCTTTGTTACTACTCACTTCTCTACAAGCCACAAGATTATGTATAACCAAGTGAAGTTACCGAATATCTTTGTTTGAAACAAAAGAACTTCTTGTTGTAATTGTTACAGAGAAGCGTTTCTTCTTGTATTTCCAGTAAAGCTCGAAATAAATGTTTTATATGTACCTAATCATTATTTTGAACATTAGTGCATGCATTTCAATCTTATCATAATAATTCACAAGTTTTACAATTAATCAATGGATTATTGGATTACATTTGATCAATTATAGAGGATTCTCTGTAAGAATTCTCTGAACTTGAAGTCGTATCGTAGCTATAGTCTTATGAGTAAGTTACACTGACCTCTCTACTACTTATAAGATGAAATACATTCTTGTCTAAAACACCTTCCATACAATGTTCTCAAGTAGGGTGTTTTATCGGTCATGAATATCAAATGAAATAATAAGTCATTGAAGAGAAACACCTAATTCACTTGAATGCTTTTCAACGTGATTACGTAGTGTCGAGTACCTAAGGGAGAATAATCGTTCATTGAGAAATGAGGGTTTAATTGTATGCTTGGAAATTGTTATTCATTGGATAGAGAGTAAGAGAGCTCGGAAACCTATGAGAGCAAACAAACAAACGAACAAACAAGCCAGAAGGGTTGGAAATATGAATAGTCGATCAAACATTTTGATAATGTTTATCAAAAATCGTGAGCGAGCTTTCATGAAAAAAATATCAGATCGAATTGATTAACTTCTCATAAAAAAACGTAATTAATTATATCGATCGTTTAAAAATCATCCACGTAGAAAATGAGCGTTCATAAAATGTAAATTTCCCTTGATTAATCCGACATTACGAGTGGGTGATTAGATTTTTTTATTAAGTTTCAACAGGTTTTATCATAATGCACCGCCAAGCAAAGGGCTGGCGTTTCCGAAAGAATGTGTGGGAAAAAGGGGTTCTATTTTATATATGATTTAATATCCACAAATCAAATTTGGAGATTATCATTTTTTTAAGAATTCCTTTATGTTTCGGATCGATCGTAATCGCTGTGAAGTTGCCGCGTTGTGAGCTGATTGCTGTGATCAAGAATCAATGTAGAGGACTTGACAAGAGAGGAAAGTCACCTGCCGACATCATAACTGTAATCAGAGGGTGGCTGGAGCATTCCATTAACTCGGAACAAGAAGAAGGTTTGTTAGCAACCAGGAATATTATTCCAGGTGAAATTGCTCTTGATTTATTACTTAAAGTATAGATTTGTATCAATTTAATAAGAAAGGGTTCAGCTATTTAAGTTTTCGAAATAGAAAATTGAAGAAGGTCAATTTGGATCTATTATTGTAATTATTCTGTATAAAGAGCTTGAGCCGCTTTCTTTTGAATGGAATATCACAATTGGAAGTGATCTTTCTTTGAAATGATTTTTTTTTAAATAAAATCATGGAAAACTTACGGTTGCCATTCATATATTTTTTAATTGGATATGAGAGTAAATTTAAACAAATTTTATAACAAAATCTTTTATGAAATTATGAATAAGCACCACACCTGTTGAACAAAAATTGTTTCTCGTAATATACTTCCCGTGTTCACTATTATTCCTCGCGTTTTAAATTCATTTGATTTTTCTCCGAGTGTACTTCTTGGTCGGGTAGTTTGACCAAGGAACGAATGTGAAGCTTTGAGCGATTATACAGTTTGCCTGTAGATAATTGTAGTTATTTACCGTGATCACTGACTGACTGTTATGATGTATTTGTTATTTGGGTGGTAAATACACCCCTGTGGTCTCGCAGAGATCGTAGCTTTCATTCTCTCGAGATGAACTCGAGTTTACCAGGGATTGCGTTTTTCCACTTTTCCACTACAACGAAATATCTTTCTATTGAGAATCGAGTGTTTTACCATTTCCGTCAAAACCATTGCAGAAAGATTGCAATGCGATTAGTATTTGAAATGACGGATACATAAAATATACAGATTATTTCACAAATGTTTTACCATCAGTAAGATGTGCAACACTTGGCGTCATCTTGACGTCATGTAAAGTGTCCGACAGACCTTATTGGCTGGTACAGTCGCCATGGTAATTAGATGATTTTAGCAGATTTTTATATTTTTCTAAGAACGTGCTGCAAAAATGTTCAGAAATCTTATTCTGTTGATAGGCCAGTGCTTTAACTTCGGTTTTTAGTTAAGCTGTATTTATTTTTATGAGCTCTGTACCTCAGAGGTAGAAGGCCGGAAGTCCGTTTCATTTATTCTTGAGGGCAGATAAAAAAAAACAGTAAATCTGCCTTCATCCAATCATATTTGTTTAATGTTGTCGGGTCATTGTGTAAGAGAATACTTCAATATAACTGTATTTGTTGATATCAGTCAAATGGCAATTAATAAAACTTGATTACATAAATCCAAAAGTGTGCAACTCAATATCGATAAAATGTTCTTCCTTACTTTACCAAGAAAGAGATACAGAATTTAAAAAATATATTAACGAGAATTTAAAACCTGCATAGCCCAGTAAAGGTCCAATAATTAAAAGAACTTTAAAACCTGTATTTAAATGGCCTCACACATAATTCCGGACATGACTGTCACAGTAGCAATGCAAACATTCTGCTGACGCATTTAACAATAAAACATTTCGTTCTTATAATAATACGTGTTGAATGTCAATGATGGAGACAAGCGTCTTGAGAGACCACGTGACATGTATGGATGTGAGAAATTCCGGACGATCAATATTGATTCTGCAATTCGCACTTCACCCTAGCCTCAAAACACTTTGAAACCTGTCGACATCGCTGCAACTATTCCTCCCAGTGGAATCAAAAAAACACATCTCTTATTTCAAAAACAGCATTGAACTTATGTATCTATCAGAAACTTGATGCACGAATGCGACATTTTGAGGGAAATGTGATAGTTGTTACATTGGCAAGATCATAAAGTAGCAAGATCTTATTGAAGGAAACTCAATTTTGAATCAAGGAGAATTCACTTTTACAGTTTTCTCTAACATTCGTTTCAACTTTTGATTTTTCTTAAATTTGTAGAAGATATTTTGACTGCCATTGCTCAGAAATTATGAAACTTCTAACCGTGTACAAATACATGTACGTTTTTCTGAAGTATAGTTTCTTAGGATATAATCCCCAGATATGTTTCTCTACTCAGGAAACATCTATTGTGGATACATTAAAATAATAGTCATACGTGTACAGTCACCTCCAAGTGTTCCTACAGGTGTAGAATGATATTTATAAGAAAGGTAGAAGGAACTCCTGCATGCCACTGTACTCGTATATGGCGGTTTCCATGCGTGTGAAGAAAAGTTTCAAGCTTTTCAAGCCTATTAGAATAACTGCTCAGATTTAGCTCGGACACACAATAAATAAATTTAATTTGCAGTAAATTATTGTAAACTTATATCGCCGCAATGGAGTGTATTGTTCATGGCTTTAGAAGAGATCTTGCACCTGACTGGATGGTGATGTGAAGTTAACAATAACTCTGGACCTTCCTGTGACTTTTACAACAATATCATGGCGTCATTTCGAAACCAACACATAATAATGAAATGTTAAGAACAAATACTTACAATAAATCAACTTTAGATTTACGATATTGATAATTATGCTCATTCACTTTTGTTCTTCACTTGTCCTTGGTCCATCCTTCAAGAAAATGAATGTTCACCTAGATTTTGCCTGTGTTTTATAAAAATTCGATCGAACAGGAATTAGTGATGCTTTCAGACTCCGTGATGATGCTCTCTTCTAAATATAAACTTTATTCGCATGAATCTGAAGGTGATCGCATCTTATTCGTGACCAGAAATTACCTCGATTAAGTCAATTTAATAGAGTTACAGACTTTGCGTTCATGTTTATAAATGAAGAGTGAGGCGATTTGTGGATAGATGAGAGATTGTTCAAATATAGAAAGACGAGTATTTGAAAACAGCGTAGTTTGTAGGAAACGGTATTTAGAAGATTTCGTTTGTTTTTGTAACTGTGGATAGAGGCGGTGAAATGGAATGTGGATAAGGAATTAAAAGGAAGTAGTGGAGAAGAAATGCATTGAAGAGGATGATGAGAGTGAAGATGTATATGAATAAGGAAAAGGGCAGTGAAGATAGAGCGACGAAGGTATATTCAATGAAATTGAAGAGGTTATAAAGTTGATGAAGAGGAATATTTTAAGATTGTTGTTTATTTTAAGGAAAGGGTACTCAGTCTTGGCCTGCTAGCACGCATTCAAATGTAAATTTGCTGGCATAAAATATTTGAAGCATTGTAGGTATCCAAATCCTATACTCTAATTAATTTTGGATGGGTACTGAAAAAAGGGTATCTCTGATATTCAGAAAAACAGAAACTGCATAAGTATGATGAAACTCTGAGACCAAAATCAATGGCTAATATTGCTTATAAGAACGTTGGTTTATATGCTAAATAATAGTTTTCCGGTTCACCTATCATTTGTAGGAAACCACGTATTGTTTTTAGTCCCTGTCCTTGTATTTAAATTAAAAATTAATGTCTATTTAATCAGCTTGGACAGGATCCTTGCATTCACCTTGCCGGTTTCTCCGCGTTCTCCGCGACTCTGGAGATGACTTCTTCATGCCGTCTCTCTCGACACCAGTCCTGCTGGCAGTTGACAGAAATAATTGACACGTCTATCACTTTGTCTTGAGCGAGTCAACACTCTTGACTGACTCTCGTCAAACTTGGACTACTCCTCGGGTCTCGGCGCGTCGTGTTTGCTAAGAACCAGTGTGTGAGGAGAGCAAGACGTAGACATTGTCTTCTTGGCCGCCAGTTCAACCAATGACACCAGAACATTGTCGCATTCATGACGAAATAAGTCTGTCGAATAGTGATCACTTTCGGGATATAAACTGATTGCGTAATTACGTTACCGTCTTCATTTGGCACCTTTGGCTCTGGTATTTTTACTTTTATTATGTTTATTTATTTGTTCCACACCGTTTCCCTAGAACAACATTTTTCTGAGTGGTTGAAAATTTAAATTAACCGCTTTTCAGGTCAAACAGAAATTTTTCAAAGTACTCAACACCAACATTTTATATTATTTTACTAATTTTCATCAAAATCGTTCAAGAAAATTGAGAGTTTTCAGCATTTGAAGGTTTTTGTAAATATTAGTCAAATTCTATGGTACCTATACGCAGCGTCTATCCACAGCATATTAATTTGCATGTTCTACACAAGCTCACTCATCAACGCGTTATTATAAGCGTTTTCATACCAGGATTTAGCAAGGGTTGTATAGAGCGACGATTTCAACAAAGATTGTTAAAGAAACCCCACATTCAGATGCAATTGAGTTAAACATTACGTAAAAATGTCAACAAATAACATTCAATTATAATTTCATAAAATGAACCCTGATTTCTCACAATATCATCGGTTTCATTCATCATCCTCTTGTTCCTTGTTCTGTCGTCGAGAAATCTCGTTGCAAATCTCTGGTGGCTTTTCACAGTTTCCATACAATCACAGCAATCAATTGCATTCAACAAACACCCCTTCACTTTGACTTAATCGACGCATTTGTTCATGTTTGGAGCGGTAACGAGAAATACAAGTGACAATTAAAATATTTCACAGCATATTTATTACGTCTTTACGTTCCAATGCGTGAATACGAATATGTTATCTCTTCCCATTAACTCAAGAATTTAGGCTCACGGTAATTCAAGATATTCCGATAATTAATTAATTAATGCTTGAAACATGCAACATTTTCTAGGAAATTTAATCGTTTTTATCTAAGACAAGTTTTTCAAGTGGTATATTTTTATGAACTTTGAACACTATTTTCTTCTGTTGCCTAGATGCAAGGGGCTGCACTTTTTAAGGTGTCAGTACCCAATCAGGCTGGCTTGCCTGAGGCGAAATCTGTGAAACTTTTTTTTAGTTATACGTTAATTAGGCTATAAATAACCCTTAACTGTCTAGGATTTCGAGTTGAAACGCCGCTACTCTTGGATCGATTAGGATCATTATCAAATCGAAGTAGAGGATCGATTACGATCGAGTCGATCAGATGGTTTATCGAAATAGTGTTTTATCTTCTCGCTTCCAACAGAATTACTATTTCCTTGACCAACTTGATTCGTTTGTAAATCAGTTTAGGAGTTGCTAGAGATCAACCAGGAAATACCGATCATCTCTTCTTTGTCAAGTATAACTTTCAGACTGTAGTCAGTTTGTTCGTTAGTTACCTAGTTAATTTGTTGGTTTAGTTAGGTACAGACAAGAAGAAAACATTTTTACTTAAACTTATTCTTGTGGCTTCACTTGTATGACTTCTCTCTCATATTCTAGATTCATGATCAAAATATCAGAGAAATTCTACTAGTGCATATGTACATAAAGCAAGATTCTCTTTTGACAATTTTGTTTTTTTTGTACTCTACTCTGTTTATGTTCACTATTTGATATTCATGTCCTAACACACCTGGTACAAGTAGTAATGTTCACTGTCTAATCAAACTTCTGAACACGGCGAAAGAGGGCACCTAATGTAGCCCTGCAATAACCAATAGCCATCCTGCCTCAGGCAGGTACCACAATAAATAAATAGTCTCTTACAATTTACACACATGTAAAGTTAATTCTGCTAACTTTATCTTAACTGTAAGTTAATGTTTGGTGAACTAATTTAACTTTCAATATAAATGAAATGGACAGATCTGTCATTTTCCTACAGCAATTCATAATTCTAATCTATTTCATTTCTAGAAGCTAATACGTGAATGAGAACTGAAATTTCCAGAGTGAAATTCAATGTTTAATTCATTTTGAATGCAGTTGTAGCAGAGATTCAGTTATGGAGATAAATATTACCCACGATATGGATTCATCACTTAGAAATAACCCATGATGCAATAATATACTAGCTAGAAGAGGTGAGCCCATGCGCATGTGTGGGAGGAGCTTACTGCCGCTGTGACGTAAGCCTGACCACACCAGTATACGCGTGACCAGCGAGACGTCTTGTTTAGCGCCATCACTCTTGCTGCTTTGACATTACTAATAAATAAATAATGGTAATTTGTGCCGTGTTCGGTTGTAACAATAGCCATAGAACTAAAATTTCACTCTTCAGTTTTCCAAAGGACCCTGATTTGTGTGCGAAATGGGTGCAATTTTGTAAGAGAACAGATACAGTTAATACCAAGAACGCACGAATTTGTGCTGAACATTTTCAAGCCAGTGACTATCACTGGAGCTTGCAACATAAGCTATTGGGGTATTCTCCCAAGCATTCCAAGAAAATTAATCCCAAAAGTGTCCCCAGTGTCAATCCGCCTCACATCAGCTCATCTCAAGTGGAGATCAAAGAAGATGTTTCACGTGTTGCGCGGCAAAAGAAAAGAAACCAAAGAAAACTCATCAAAGAATTAACTTCTACAACAAGGTTGGTATAAGAATTGTTTTTCACATGTGTTGTCCTGAAGATTTAATATTTAATATCAACATCAATCAGCGGAATAATATTTATAAACAAAGTAGGTAAGTTTGAAGTGAGAAAAATCAATTTCGTTATATCACATTCCAACTACAATTGAGATTTGAAATTCTTGAATCCTTCATTTTCAAAAAGGGTTTTCTATTTTTACATCTAACTGTACTGCGATAAGAACATTGCTGACAATAAGAATATGATAGCTCAGGCAAAATGAATGGAAATTGCCACTACTAGACCATAGAAGAAAGAATACTCGAATTGTTTATTATATGACTAGACTGTCCCTTCTAAGATTTAGTCTGCGCGACATCCTGTAGACACTTTATACACAACAGTGCATTCCACTTTCCAGTCAGTTGACCGTATTTTCATAACAATTAAGTAAAATGCAAGACATATCGACTTATAATGAAATAACTACATTTTCATTCATGACAAAATCCAACCAAATCAACTAGGTAGTAATTCCATCAAATGTGAGATACCTACGAGGTACTAATGCTAAAATGTTATAATCTTGTTTGATTTATAATTTGAGAACCGGAACCTTTATGCAAGAACCGGAACCGGAACCGACCTTTATTGAGCGAGCGAAGCGAGCGTCTCATTTTCGCACTTTTGGCACTGAGCTCTGTTATATCAGGATATTTTGAATGATTTCTTGTTTTATCACATATTTATAAGTATATACTTTTATAGCTTAATGAATTAATTTGGTCACTTGGAAGATTGTACCGAACTCGATTTTCGATGTCTAAATTATTTTCCAGCACAAGAGACCAGTTGGATCCATCCCCTGTCTCGTCAGAAATGCCTCAGACAATAGAACCACAGCTTGTCGCATCGTCATCAAATATTTCGGATGACACAATCATTGTTGCACCTAGGTGAGATGAACCACTGAAATAGCTGCATAAGTAGAAGATAAATCATATAAAGGGCGCTTCATTACAGAGCTAACTGTTGCCACATAAAAATTTGTAGAATAAATTTTTATTCTATTACATAATATATATATAAATATTTTTTAATTCGTAATCAAATATTTATTGCAGGGCGTCATCCAGTGAAATTACCTGCGATAAGATTAAGAGGCTGGAAGCGGAGAACAAACGTTTAAAAGCGACCAACATGTCGTTACATATTAAACTACAGGCGATTAAAAACGAATCAAACAAAGCGGCGAAAATCAAATCTTTGCTTGGTGAGCTTTTCACAGAAGGCCAGATACGCTCTCTGCTCAGTGGGCGTAAGAGAGTGCTATGGAGTGCAGAAGACATCTCTGCAGCGATATCTCTTCGCACAGTGAGTGGGAAAGCTTACAGATATCTTCGAAACAAACTGCACTACCCTCTGCCAGCCGTGTCGACTCTTAAGGTGGCTCATCCAATCGGGCATAGTCTCAGATTTTCATAATGTTTTGTCTACTTATTGATAATCATGCCATACACAATCCTTGAAAAAATTAAACACTTCTCGTGTCTAGTTTCTGAGAAAAATTGAGTTTTCTTCCCCATGTTATCTTATGGCAGACAGGTAAAATCGTGTCACATTTAGGCTAATAATGAAGATCTAATTTTTAGTTTGTCCCAACTTTGATCAAAAAACTTATTTTCTGATAGATATTTGGACATTCTATTAGGAAAAAAATTAAAAACAATACCAACGTGTGCTATTTTAAAAGTTATAAACCAAAAACGAAATGATTTCCCTATACCTCATGTGTTAAAGTTTTGTTCATTCTCGGAAGGCAATAATTTGAAACCTCGCTGTAAGACAGGAGTTGCAAGTTAAATTACATTTTATGATTCTCTTATACTTAAATATAGTTGAAATGTTGGAAAAAGTAATTCATGATGGTAATTTCAAAAAAAAAAAATTTTGGGATGTTCGATCGGTTGAGCCACGTTAAGAGATGGGCTCAGAAGCTGCAATGTCAGGCGGGAACTCTCGACGAGGTCCTCAGCCTAATGGCGGCGAAAGGCAAGATGTTCAACCCCTATCAAAAGTTGACAGTTATTTCATTTGACGAGATGAAGGTTTTAGGCCAATTATGCTACGACCATTCTCATGATATGGTGATTGGTCCATACAACCAAGCCCAAGTCATCATGGCCAGAGGTCTCGTAGGAAATTGGAAGCAGCCAATTTTCTACGACTTCGATTTCAAAATGACTAAGGAAAAGCTGGAGGAAATCATTTGCCGCTTAGCTCAAGCTGGATACGAAGTAGTGGCCGTTGTAAGTGATATGGGTACCTCCAACATGGGCCTCTGGAATTCTTTGGGCATCTCCGTCGACAACGTTAGTTTCAAGAATCCCGCCAATCCCGAGTTGAAGATCTTCGCATTCAATGATGCACCACATCTGTTAAAGCTTGCCAGAAACCATTTTTTGGATCACGGATTTGTCTACAACAATGTGATAATAAATACAGACCCTCTTTTTCAATTGTTGGAGATCGTGAGCAAGGCTGAGGTGAGGATCGCGCACAAACTGACCTTACACCATCTCACTGTGAAGAAAGCTGGACGCCAGAAGGTAAAGACCGCGGCTCAACTCTTCTCCAACTCTGTGTCGAAGTCCCTGACTTGGTGCGGCAGCAAGGGGATGATTGCTGCAGAAAACTGGCGGGAGTGTGGCGCTATGCTCAAGCTCTTTAATGATTGGTTCGACGTCCTGAACTGCAGGTCTGCAGAGCCCGACAGTCGTGACAGGATGAAAGCTTATGGATTAGCGATTACAACTCAGGCTAAAATCCTGGAAGACATGACGGCAATGATGCAGGGGATGCTCATGAATGTCCCGGGAAGAAAGTCGATGCTGCCATTTCAGAAGGGCATAATCATTACATCGCGGTCCCTTCGAGAGCTCGCTGCCGACCTCGAGAGAAGACTCAACGTCAAGTATATCCTGACGTACCGTCTAAACCAAGATGTCCTCGAGAACTTTTTCTCAGCCGTGCGAGCCGCAGGTCACTTACACGACCACCCCCTGCCCACCGAGTTCACACACAGAATAAGAAATTTCATCCTTGGCCGTAACGATGGGGTTCTCTCAAGCAAGGCAAACACCGAGACAGACACGACTGAGAAAATGGATTTGTTGTCTCAATTATCTGGCCCTTCCACGTCTGCAGTTCACACAGACACCCAGGCCTCGGCCCGTACAGAAGTGACCACCATTGAGGATGTCGCCGATAATGTTGATAGCGTCGATTTCATTTCATCAGCAATGGTGAGTTCAGTCCTCGATGTGACCGAGCTTGAAGTCGATGAAGTCAGTGACGCAACACCAGACGTTGTCGACGAGAACTTTGGTGACGACTGGCTGAAGGAATGCTTCGCACAAGATGTCGAAGGCGCCGGTGTCACTTTCATCGCGGGCTACCTGGCGTTTCGTGTGCGAGACAAGGACAGAACTCTCGGCATCCCCACAGGACGCCTGGACCTCAACCGACCAGAAGAGAAGGAAGAATCCAGGAGCTGGATCAACCATCTATCTGAAGGCGGCTTGCTACAACCCGATCCTGACTTTCTTGCTGAAGTCCAAAAAATGGATAAAATATTTAAGAATTTTAACTTGATCGGCAATAAAAAACTCGAAATAAATCAAGAACCAAACTACATCAAGAAGTTAGTAGAAATGATTTTGCCAAAAATGAACATTTCGAATGAGAAACTTGTTAAAATTTTTATTCGCACAAGAATGTACATTAGAATTAAGCAGATAAATAACAAACTAATCCAAGAAAAGAGGGATAAAGCTACAAAAAAAGTTAAGAAAACGGTTACCTAAAATATATGCTCAATGATAAGAAACATAATGACCTTTAAACATGACACAATAATTATTATCTAGAATGCCAAATACCTTTCTTATGTTTCTAATAATATAATGTGAATTACTGTATAGTGGTACGATAAACCACGAGAAACCTTTCGGTCGGTGGATCTGTCACAATGTTTGTAGAAGTACAGAATATTAAAATAGTTATTTCAGTTCGAACAAATCATCCTAGGATACAAGGCATTTAGAATTTATAAGTTTTTCTAGTGTCATGGTTTTGTTGTTGCAGAGCAATTTACAGAAGAAAAGTGATTCATCTTTTCACTAGTAAATGTATCTCTCATTTGAACCATTCAACATTAAAATATCGTGACGATTGTGATTTTAATGTGATTATATTTGCTGTCAAAAGTTACCCAGCATTGCGAATTGAGTGAGCTAAGAAACTTAATTTGTAGGCGAAGTGCAAATGCTTATAATGATTATAGCTTATTGTTTTATATTTACTATTTTAATGACTGAACTACGTAATTAATATATTTGTTATATTAACGGAATTTGTTATTACTGTGGTTAGTATAGTAAGATTCATATTCCGCATATTTTAATCATGTTAATTACAAGCTATGATAAATTGCACAAAAAGAATTTGTATGCTACATTATTCATTATCAACCAATATTCCTATCCCCTTATATTTTACAAGTCCATTAAAAACTTTAAACGTGAGAAATCTTAATACGCGCGAAGTTATTGCTGGTCCACCATAGCTTTATTGCATGTCTCGGCTCGCTAGACGGCTGCGCTGTGGACAGGCTTACGTCATGCGCGAGCTTGACGCAAACGCGTCCGCCAGTTGGACCTACCTGGCTGAGCGTAGAGATGGTTCTACCATGGAAATAACCCTAAAACGAATGGATAAACATTACTTTTAAATCATCATTTTGCCTCCTAAAATCTAGTCTACTAGGTCAAACTTATGGGCTTTTCATTCAACAACAAAGAGATAAAAAGCAAGTCTATTGCTTCGAGTGGGCGCTGCTAAAAGTTTGACAGGGTAATTCCATACACCCACGTCTTGGATGCCGGCGGAAAGTTTGGCCGCAATTCACCCTCATCCTGAACTATCAGCCCTCCATCTTCCCCTATTCCTGGGATGACGGGGGGAGAGGGGGGATGTCGCCAGAAATAAGACACCGAACACCCACGCTTAGAACAACTTCTTGTTGGTGTGGTCCATCCATAATCGTTCACTGGAATCGCGGAGAATCCGTAAACAAATATTTCAATTTGTCTGTTGTTGCTCGCCCACGTCTTCTTCTGCGTCATGGTTTCATTCATAGATCAAGTGCACTCGGAAAACTAAAATAATTATCGTTTTATCGTTATGTTTTTATTTAACTTTAAAAGGGGAAGTGGGGGGGGGGGGGGGGTGAACAAGTCGTCATTTTAGTATACAATTGTTGTATTTGTTGAGATTTTCTAACTCTTCATTTAAAAAAGAAATTATCTATTATAACATTTCCTTTTCACCTTTTAAAAACTTGTAGGTATGTCACTTTTAATTTTTTCGAGATCTCTTTTTTGTGAAAGTTTTGTTATATTTTTATTTTATTCCTTTTCATTTTTTAAACTATAAGTTAAGGTACCTACGCTGATTTGTTAAAGATTGTAAAAATTCGGGACAATTATATGACAATGGTGTGTGATAGTCTCTGTTTCTTACGATATCTAAAACAATGTAATAAAATATGATGTGCTTTACAGCCTTACGCAATAAATAATGCGATTATTTATCAAAAAAATCTAATTATTTTGGATTCGGTGACAATGATTTCGAAAATTAGATAAATCACCTAAGGATCTTTTAAATTTGACAAAGCATTACATAATATCTCGTCTTCATCACATTTTACCTGTCAAATCGTGTACAATCCATCCAAAATCCACATTACTGGGGCTTCCCTGATTGCAGCTCATTATTAAATCTCATTACATGACCAATTTTGATCAATAAGGATGTCCTGTTTACGTTAAGATGTAACACACTTAATCGCAAGAAAACCCCAGTTTCTGACTTCATATTGAAGAGTGACTTTTCATAAAGTGACTAATGTACATAATTACGCGACAATCTATCGAGCAATTTATTCACTGATCAATAATCAGGATAATTGCATACCATACATTATTACCACTTTATATTACTAAATGACTGGATTCCCGCGTTTTGCATGTTGCATTGATAAACATTCGTTATCTGGGAATGCACACTATTACTTAGCGTATTTAATTCGCTGCAGAACGTGCAGAAAGAATAAGAAACATTATAATACTGGGTCAGGAATGTCGATTGGTAATATCTAAGAATGTGATTTTTGTGTAGGTAACGTAATTAGTTCAACTCTGTGATATGTTCTGAAAAAGTTACGTCGACGACACATAAAATTACTTGTTTATTTGTCTAGCGTTGAAGTACCGTGATAAGTTAAAGAGAAGTGTCTCCTTCCTTCAATGTCTTGAAGATCTGCTTGGAGTATCGTCTCTTCTTCACAGCCATCAGATTAGTGTGGCCACCCACTATGGACAAACTTCGCATTCTTCGTCTGTGTCAGTAGAATTGAAGAATCATTTACATAGAACATACATGCGATTAACTTCAATTAGAACTTTGTTAAGCTTGGTTTCGATTTGAATTAATCGAGTCTGTGTGGTCCTCGGAATCTACCAGAGATGTTTGGGTTGGTGTAAAGAAGCATCTTGTTAGCCCACTTTTAGTGACAATCATTTTTCAAGATGGTCTTCTTAATATCCATTCCTCGAGAGTAAAGTAAGAATGTTTCCACTGGAAATGTATGTGTTTATACAATTTTCAAGATTTCAAAAGTGTACAAATGTTCAATCAAAGGGATATTTATCACTTTATAGTACACTTTTGACAACTTATAGAGCGCATTTTTACACATTTCATGGGATAAATCATACTGCTTTTATAATAAAATGATAATGCAAACAGTTTTATTCCATGTATTTTTATCTTCTTTTGAACAAAATTATCCTGAACATGGAAGCTGTTGACATTATTATTTGATTATATAAAAATAATTAACTGTCCCATTAAATGTGTAAATAATTGTATACAAATTCGCAAATGTTTATCAAAACGCGTAGGACCAACAAATTGTACATTTAGGTGTGTGTTCTCTTATATTTCTCTCGTGAGGGGACATACAATGATTAGTGACGGTCTAGAACGAAGACTAACTAAATGTTCCTTGTTTCTGCAAGTTCTGCTAAACATCAAGAACATGTATAGTTTGTTCCTAACCTTCTACATTTACATTCAAATTCCATCGAATGTTTTTCGAATGTTTTTCAAAGTGAACTCTCCAAGGAAATGTTCTAGAGTTCTCCGTCTTCTCTCTAACTGGAGAGAAGACCTCACCGACGAGTTACACTTTGGTTACACCTTCACACTTCTGTCTACCTTTATAAATCTCCCAAAGTGCTCTTTGGTCCATGATCTCAAGAGATTCCTTCTCATTGTCCCATGGCGTAGGACAGACAATTATTGTTGTTGTGGTGTAAACACTGGGTGTGTCTGCTTGCTTCAGTGACATCTCCTAAGGAATAAACTCAATTCTGGGTGTTTTTTTAATTGTAATATAAAGTAGATAACAATACAATAATAATAGTTGTTGACAATAGGTTGTAATATCTCCTACGATCTTGTTACTCCCCGTCTCAAGGCAGATGACAGTAAACAGGTGCTATTATATCTCAAGAAAGATGCATTTTTTAGAAGTGACTATCAATGTTCTTGATTATAATCATCAATGGGTGAGGCTAGACATAGGTGTAATTAATAAACACAAACAATAAGGCATACATATTGTTAGTCATCTGTTTAGAAGTACAGGAGAGAAAATATGACATGAGTCTGTGACGAACCGCAATTTTTTAAAAGCAAAAGCGAGTAAAATAAGCTAGTAATAACTAATTATTCTCGGTTGTATTGGTTTGTAATGCAAGTTATACTGCTTTGCGCTTGCAGTGAGAGGCATTTTGAACTGGTTTTGTTTTGTACCTATTGTCACGTAACCGCAGTTAAACGCAATGTCAGGTAAAGTGGGTGATTGGACTCATAAAAATGCGCACTAACGATATAGGTCGGGAAAGTCAGCTTTGTACTAAGTCACGAATTCCTACGGACGCTTTTCGCTTTTCACAATCACACGCTGTATGAATTACTGCATGTCAGGTGCTTGTATGTTGGCATCTTCTTGCTCGAAGTCGAAGTAAGTTCTGATGCTTATTACTTGATGGACCACAACTTTGAATTATGGACGCAAGAATTATATTTGCCAGAGCAAATGCGGCACTGAATGCCTTTTAAGATTAGGTTCTACTTTGGAAGATGTGGAGTCAGAGAATTATTGCGAAAACGTCTGGGAAGTACTGAATATAAGACAAAGCACTGAACTTTAGGACATGGAGGCAAACCACACGATGATATACGAGCCTTGCAAATGACTAAACCAAATGAATCTTTTGAGGAATTGCTCTTAATTTACATTCTGTAAAAGAATAAAGTATTTTGTTACTTGGAATATTGTGGGCAGTTTGGTATTTCCTTCTACAGCTGCGTTTTGAACTTCTTTCCTCACCTGCGTCTGGTTTTCAACTTTCATCGCGTAATTCTGTCTAAATCTATAATAAAGCGGTCTCTGCACTAAGGAGGGTAGATTTCCTTTTAGCAATAAATACCCCCGAAGCTGACAGCTCGAATTGTTCTACAAATTAAGAATAAAAATTACGATTCTAATGGATGGACCAACCTAATTGGATCGGCCCACCTAATTGGAAGGGCCACTTATTTAATTTGTACTATTATAAAAGATATATAAAAATGGGTCATCTTTGTATGATATTACTAAAAATTGTTTACATTTCTATACATTTTGGGAGTTTCAAAATAGCAACGACTATACCTTCTGAGAGAACAATACAACTAAACTTTTAATTATCGAAATTGTCTTTCCCTGTGGATAAAGTTAATTGATCTATTGGTTCGATTTTCAATAATTAGATATCGGCACGGTTCATATTACAGGAACTTGTAATAGTTTCTCTGTGTGCATTCAATGGTTGTGGGGGGTCGAACAACCCCGGTCATCAGTTTCTATAAAGACGTCTCTATTCTCGACAGACACCTTCATTTTATGCCCCTAATTAGATGGACCTGCGCCTTGGTGGAAGATGAAGTTGCATCGCTTAACCAAAACCACTCAAACCCGCATTTTTCTCCGGGGTAATTGGTCTTCAATCACTTGTTCGTCTCTTCTTCACCGCTTCTTGTCCCCCTGAGCCTGAGCCTGAGCCTGAGCCTGAGCCTGGCTGAGCTTCTTCGAAGAGCGTTGACCACCGGGGTTTTGTGGGGCGGTAAAAATGACCGTTAAAATGTTCCGGGTTATGTTGCTGTAAAAATATTAAATGTTGAATGCTAATTTAAAACGGTAGTAAATTTTAAATATGAGTTGAATTTTAAATTTTAGTGTTAGGGGTAGATGATGAGAAAAGTGATTAGGAAAAGCAATTTATTTTGTGCAACTCATTAGCTCGCAGGTGAGTAAGCGCATCTGCTAAAAATTCTTTCCAATTAGAAAAAAATGTGTTTTTTTATAAATAAACTTAAATTCATAAGAATTGACTCCATTGCATGAAATATTTTGATAATTTGACAAAAACCTTCACTTGTCAAATGAATAAAAACATGTTACAAATTAAAAAGTAACAAAACTCCAAATATTGTCAATATTATTGAAGCATTTGTTAATTTGTTTGTTGTTTTTATAGATGACTGAAGATGTTTTGGTAAAAGTACATAACTTATCAAAAACAACGTTCGAGTCTAAAGTCTAACGAATTTAAGTGAGATAAACAACAATTAATTTGCTTTGTTTCTTATTTCTCAACATTTCTCACCTCTCGAAGTGTTACTTCCAATCTTCTTGTGACCATCAATGACCTCTCAGGTCAACTTGATTACCCTTCGTCTCCTTCCGTCCCGAGAGTCAAGTTTCCCGTCAACTTGGAAACTCGCACGTGGAAATCTAAAGGCGCCAACAGCGACACCTCACGTGTGAAATATCTCTCCTACACACACATCACTTCATACCCATAATGAGGCGTTACACAAATCGAATTCGACGTGCGACAAACAAGTCCGACAGTTTTAAGGTGTTACTTTTGATTGATTGTTGAAGTTTGTAAGTAAGAAGTGAATTTCGAGTACAAACAGGGGCCTAATGTCACATGTTGTGATCTTAACGAACGTAGTTATTCATTGGAGATCTGAAATGATGGGAAAGAGTGAGAGAGGTATAACACGATATTTCTTGAGCTCTTTGGACATGGAAGAATATAGTGTCGTAATGTTATACTGAAAGGACCTTGGTGAACATTATTTCTTGTCAACTCTCCTGTTTTAATAATCAAGTCTTCAGTGAGGTTTGATAAGATCTTGAAGATTTGAAGATTTTCTACGCAAGGTCTTGAGTTATGTGATGTTCTTAGTTGTATGAAATACCAGGCGCCAAAATTCATACCTTCTTGTCCTCTTGTCTGGAATTATTTACAAGAAAAAAAATAAAATAAACGCTGTTTTATTCAATGACAATAGATTCATTTCCTGGACGTATTCCAAAGATGAAGAGGTAAATGAGTAAGAAGAGAATTCGACCCAAGTACCATATTCAAATTCTCTTTCGTGTTTTCGTATTTCAAATTCATTGTTCGTGTTACTGTTGCTTCGAAATATGAAAGTAGTAAATTGATTGAATTTATTTTTTCTCGCTTTGAAAAGACAACGTAACAAGTTCCAAAATACAAATGAGCCTGTTGGGCCTGGTGGGCCTGGTTAGAATTGATATAGGTAAAACAAAGTGACAAGTTAGGTGGCAACCCGTGGGGCTGGATCTATTGTCAGCTCTGGTTACAACATCTCGGTAGCTTTTGGTTCACATTTACTTCCCATTCACATGGCACTGCCACGTACTTCAGATTAGGATCTTTCAATTGCCCTCTATATCATGTCAATTATCAACATTTTATTGAAAACTGTATGGAAAGTGGAACGGCATTTTTTAAAACTCTTTATACATTTTTTTATAAAATTTCATAAACTTTGAACTAAATGGTGGAGGTGCCGAGATTTTGCCTCTCTTTTCATGATGAGAATAAGTGTCAGATGTCAATTCATTTACTATTGCGACTTTCTTAATTATTTATAAGGAACTATCAATATGAGCTGCATCCAAATAAATTTTACGATATTAAATTTTGTAAATCTCTTTTGAGTTCCTTGGCTGGCGAAGAATGCCACACTTGTTATGCAAAAAAGAATCTAAATCTTCTCGATTATTTACACACGTTTAATAATATTAAATTTATGGCAAATTTATGAAGATTTTTTTAGCCATTGTCAATATTTTGCCGAAGTCGTTGCGGAGGATTAGAAATCATCTCGCACGATAGTTAACGCGTGAAAGAGCGTGAAAACGTGCGCAATTACGCAACGTCCAGCTCAAGTCGAACGAAACGGAGCCACGGCACAGTAACGGGGTGGAACCAAGGCTGCCACAAATCAAGGATTAGAAATATGAATTAGCATTAATACTGACACTAAAATACCCTCAGCATTCTTCACTGGAGTTTCAATGGATGAGGGCCTCACTGAAATTGAGAACTTTTACAGTCTTGCTATTTGAAAATGGGTATTTTTTTTAAATTGAAGATTGTATAACAAAGAATGCACCGTGATCCATAAAATGGTTTTAAGACTGCGATATTTTAAATTTGAATGTCAGAGGCGCTATCTTGGCAAGGATCATTATTTCAACTTTCGAGTCTCGTAAAAGTAGCATACTGTCGAAACTAATTTTGCATGCATTTTATTCTGAAGATGAATAATAATATAAGTTACCCATTTTTTACTTTGTTGTCATTAACGAAGTAGCGTGCATACTATTGATAATAATCGATAGCGAGAGAACTTTATTGCAAAACACTTATAAAATGGATGCCTCAACACACACTGTAACATTAGATATTGTAAATATAATATGATTGATTGGCTATTGAAAATGAAAGTAGTAAAAGTATGAATTATAACGATGTTGATGATTATGATAATTTTTTATTAATATGAATTATAAAGGTGGTTGCGCAAGATTGCAATCGAGCCCTTATTTGCGAAAATATATAAACTTATACTTCATCTTAAATCTAGTACTAAATGACTCGAAGAATAGGGAATGGTCCATCAATTCACAACTCTATCACAAATATCTTCTATTTCAACAAATATATACTTTTTCAGCCCTTGAGAGCTTTTAGATTATTTTGTCAATAATTAATTAAAATTTTCCCATCTTGTGATTATTGAATTGATTTTCATTATACACTGTTAGAGTTCGTGATAATTATTATAATTACTTTATCTTATAGTTAATGGTTAGTTAGTTAATGGTTAGGTTAGTCTTATGGTTAGTTTTTATATCTTTGTTATATCCATTTTTATCTTGACTCTTGATTTTTATTTTTATCTTTATCATTGACTCTATACTGGAATTCTAAATTTAAACAAAAAATGAAATTGGCGATCAAAACTTCTCAGACCTATTGATTGACAACGAGGACTAATGACAAGATGTCTGTACAAACAAAGTCTTGGTACTAAAACACTGAATGTTGGTAATGAGTATCCATGATGTACTTGCCTACTCTCAATGAGAGTAGATCTGTCATAATTCGGTGCAACTGATTCTTTGTCGGTCGAAATCAGCGTCCTTGAGCCCACGTGAAACCAACAGTTGGTCAAAAACGCGTTGTGTGATCTCGTACAACTTTTTCTTAATGGCAGCGTGAGTTGATGAATTTCTCTTAAAGAATAAATATGTAATTAGCTAATATTTGTTCAATATATCCGCCAAGAAATGTTCCCCCACCCGAAAACCTCTTCAATTGTTATATAAGATTCTCTACATATTGTGTAACAACAAATTATTATTCATTGACTATTTGGAATATTCTTTATTTGCGTCGTAGTACATGGTCCACTATTCGTCCGTCCGAATCAATCATCTATGGATAGTGATTGATTGACAATTTAAATACAGATAAAGTTTTTTCTATGTATAATCAAAACAAATGCAATTTCATTTAAGTTAATTGATAGCTAGGTTGCAGATATTTAAGTCTACAACTCGTTGTCCCTAGTGATACATGAGATAGAGAAATCCAGCGATAAGCCCCTTCTAAAAACGAAACTGGTTTTTAAAAAAAAGTCAAAACTATAATTTTTACTTGTCAGTATTTGATAATTTTTCTTCTAATTTGTCAGATTACCTCTGGACCATTGTGCCTAATTCTTGTCTATGAATATTTGCCTCTCGATCTGCCTCTATCTTTATATTTCTGTTATTTATTACCTTCTGCATATGAATCGTCACTTTTATCTCGATCTCCACATTGTATTAATCACTTAGAGATTCTATTGTCCTTCTCAATGTGTTGTAACTCACACTTCCGAACTGGCATGGAAACTCGCGAAAGAATTACCTATGTAAATGTTAATTGATTCGAGGATGATAAATGTGATGAAAATATTGCTGAACATGGATGAGGACCCAGAATCCATGTGGTTGCCATGAGGTAAATAAACGGAGAGCCAAGCCCAAGAGTGAAGGACAAATGTTTAAGAAAACATCTAATATGAACGTATAAATAGATGTACCTACTCGACTATCTTTACCTTGTCAAATACAATTAATTGTAAAACGGATTTTTTTTTTAAATAACAAAATATCTACTCTATAATAAAATAATAAAATGATTCGCTACATTATATCTTACTGAATGACTTTCGAGATGGAAACATAGGTTCTACATAATGAACCCAATAGGGGGGGGGGGGGACGAACGTTTGAGATTTTAGCTTGATCGTGGTCTGGAATTATGATGATAATAGAGATGGACGGCGGCATGTTAGAAGGGATCCTTCCCATCATTTACGAAAAATCTCTGCCGAAAACCGGTCCCAAGACTCGAACCCATTTTCTGGAGTGTAAGTCCAACTTCCAAGGCGGTACAGCCTGAGCCAACTTGCTCCGTAAAGAAATACTAATTATTAACCAATTCCAATTCAAATACTGGATTACACTTGTTGATGACAGTTCTGCATTTTTTATTGTCATAGCTACTTGATTTCTTGATACTTGCACATATTGTTCTGAAGGTAGATACTTAATTGGCGACATTCTCCATCGCGATATGCCGACGTGACGACATCGATGTAGGCGTTTTATGATTTCTTGACGGCATTATAGAACTTACCTTTAGTGTATAATTTATTTGTTTGCTCACCACCTTGGCCAATAAATGATTGTATATTCGCATTCCCTGCCTTCAATTGGCAGAACAGCCGTGGTATGTCAGGAATGATTTTCCACACAGTTTTATGAGAACTCGTCGTGATAAAAGTGATTGTATTTAATTAGAAACCGCACGAGTAGCTGATTGACTCACATCACTTTATTACCCATAAACTGCTATAATTTCTTGTTATGGAACATTTCTATCTTCTAGTCTCTGCTCAGTAAAGTACTTTGTTCAAGTGATTTGTATTCTTTTTTATATGAAAGTAATTTAACTGCAAATAAATTATTTAATAATAATTGCAAGTTCCTAGTTATAAATTGAAGAAACATGAATAATGTGTAACATATGTTGCGTTTAAACATAGTTTTACCTTCATATCTGATGCCAGTGTATATTAATCTTAACAACATACCAAGAAAAATGAAACAGCTTGTACGACTATACTTATGCAGATGTTTTCATTAAGCTTTTATCTGTCAAATGCAATTAACTGACGAAATAATCTGTGATTTCTTGACTCTTGGTAACTTTTTAATAGAAAAGTACTCTTCCTGTGCCCTTGATCCTGCAAAAGGGTTTGGACTCTACTAAATAAACACGGCACCTCCACCACTAACAAACCCTAATTCATTTCACCGGAGGTCCAAACGCAACATTTCATTTCCCCTGCAAATCGAATGACCAAAGATAAGTGATTAATTGATTGATCGAATAAATTACATCTCTGGGTTTTCTTTATCACCACAGGAATGTCGTTTTATTAGCCAGACGTTCGATTTTAAAAGCAGGCATAAGTTTACGTCAAATACCGCTTTAATCTGGTTGTGCGTGTTTAGTGACGTATTGACTTGACGATGTGTGATTTGCAGAAAGAAACACATTCCAGTCGTCTTACCGCGTTGCCAAGTAATGAATACTTTTCATGATGAGTAGATCTTGTATTGGCGCCAATAGCTGGGATCCACGAGAGATTACTGGAAATGAGGATGAGTTTGTTTACAGTTGATGCAGGAAGTATACAAGTTGCTCTCGAGAGGTGGAGGTGATAAGCTTTCAAAATATTTGCGTCTGATATCTGTTAGACAGTCGCCGATATGTGCCGCTGAATGACTGCGTTTTACTCAGAAATATGACAATAAAATACACGATTTTTAATCCTTTAGCTTTATACTTGGCGGGAAGACCTCTCAATCAAAACAAGCAAAGAGAAGAAATTAATTAAAAGACAATATTTGATATTAAGAACAGATCATACTTTTGCTGCATATTATTTCTCGGGTCAAGAAAATGACCAATGTCGATTCTTAGAAATTCTATCATTGATCAACAGAAATGAATTACAGCGTAAATTATTTATATTTCTCAGAACTTCTGACCAGATATCTGAATGGGATTCTACTTCCATTGACGCTATTCAAACCTGCTATAAAATCTTACCTTTTTATCTCTTCTCCTTTTAGTGGTCCTTAATTCTAAAACGACCCGAGATAATTATTCCTGCTCCCTATTTTATTTTATATAGTGGAGTTATTCGAGGTACGGTATATAAAACTAGTTGTCTTATCTCGTATGTGGTCTGCCAATAGAATGTTTAATAGCAGAACCGGGCTCCGAGTCTCAAATAAAACTTCTTACTGGAAGTATGTCCAATAAATCTCGTTGGCTACCCTTTGAGGTTGCTGATTTGGTTGACCAGAAAGCTGGCCACTGGCTTGGCAAGAGCAGGGCTAATTGGACTCGTAGAGGTGCTATGGCGAAGTTGCGAACTGATAAAGACAAAGATAAGCTCGTAGGAGCGTAAATCAATGGCGCCCATTCGTGTGGAAAGCTACTAAATATAAATTGACTACCGAATTCACTGCCGGATATTTAGTTCCAATAAAATCAGGCCTTTTCTCACTGATTTAATCTTTCAGATGGAAGTTATTCGAAGTTGAAAGAGAGGTTTGTCTGTTTGTTGTTGGTTTGGATTCGATGGATTTTGTGATGCTGTAAATCACAAGTTGGGCTGCCGCGTTTCCATCAACTCCTGATCGCCAATGTGTCGGCGTTTGTTTGCTGCTGCGACTCTTTGCTCGGCCCGCTGAGATTTGGAACTGTGGAGATAACTTGGCTGAAGAAAATTGTTTATCTTTTAGCTTCTGTCCATGTTGCTAGGAAGTCGGGAAAACTAATGCATTTTCCGGCATTTTCCTCGTCGGTGTTGCCAAATTCAGTACAATCTCCTATTCACATCGGTTTTTTCTATTTATTTGTATCGTTTTAATCAATCGGTACAAAATTGTCCATATTATCTACAAAGACATATTTTATACAAAATAAAAATTTCCCCATGAATACATCAAAACTGCTTCAAAATATTGTGTAACTGTAAAAAAAGAAGAAAATATTCACTATTATTGTTTTCTTTGAAACATCATTGGGAAACCGAAACTCGCTCCTTTGAATGTGAATCTATGTGGAAAGTAAAAAGTCAAACTTATTGTCCTGAAAACGCCTAGCAGGTTTTTAAACTTTTATGACAAACGATTTCAAACGTTTCATTTATTAAATAGATAATCTCGGCTTATCTTTGTTATTATTTATTATTTATTGCTCAAACAGCCGTAAATTCCTAAGCTTCAATTTTCAATCTTAAAAAAACAAGAAACATCATCTTAGCTTAGCAATGAGGATTGAAATAGAGGACAAGTTACGAAACTTATTATTTATTAATGACTTAAGTCGTCTTCTTTGTTTTGTCCAAGGATAGGCAGGGTGATAATTAATTGTCAAAACAAGATGGAAGTGTATTTTGTGCAGCTTCTGTTTTTTATTATACAAAAAAATCTCAATAAATAAGGCAGTGTATTAAAACTCTTTATATACAACTATTTACAATTAGCACAAACTACTCCACAATATTCACAAGCAAAATTATTATCAATATTAATTTTAACCGTACAGAGGTTTGATAAGCCTCACAAAGTCTGGTACCGTAATTACTTATAAGATGTTATTTTGTATTAAATACGTTAAAATCATATTAATAATCGGTTAAAACTTAGTTTTAATACTAATAATAATAGCGAAACAACGATAGGCGATCTCAAAATGACGTCATTATGAAAAAATTTCAAATGTTATGCCAACGTTTTACAATTTTGTAAAAAAAAATTATATCAATTTTATCGAGCAAAATGTGAACAACTGTTTTACATATAATCAAGACAAGCTATACATTGGAATGTTAGTTTGCGAATATCGCACGAAGGTCTGGCCATTTACAGATTACACAGAATAATGAAGCCAAACTCAGAAAGAGTAGATGGACGCCACCCTATTAATAACAATGAATGGATATAAGCGTTTATCATATATTTGGCACGATGCGTGGCGGAGGTAGTAGCAACACCAGGTCAGTGTCTCTCTGTCTTTCTGTCTCAACTTTCGATGACAATCATTAAGTAATCATGGTATCAATTAGGATGATTTTGCGTGACACACGATCTCACTACTGGCCCCTTGTCGCAGTTTCTAATACTTATTAAATAATCAACAGCAATTATTATAAACATAATCTTGGAGACTTGAACATGTCATTTTCTCGGAGTTCCAATTATGAGCTACACAGTTTTAGTTTTCATTTAAAGCATTATTATTTAGCGACAGGAGCTTTAACAAGAAGTTTGATCTACAAACACCGAAGACAATGAATTTGTTACACCGAAGTTTGCAAGCTGGGGTCGAAGAGGCTGTCGAGATAAGACGTGAAACATCTCTGAAGATCAAGGAACAAACGCAACCGTCTTGCGGACAAGATTTACTGCCGACAAGATGATGAAGACTTTTCGACGAGATGCTGGATTCTGTGAAGTGGACCTCGGCCCAAATTGTCCTAAAAGGTGCGGTATGCCGTTGTCGACCAATGGGAAGAGTGGAAAAAAGGTAAACTCAGGTGAATATGGCCGAAGAGTAGAGACGAGAGAGCAAGAGAGTCAATACGGAAATAGAGAACAAAGTTCGGTGGGTGGGGGAAAATGAAGAAGTCAAGGGAAAAAAAGTGTCTTGTATGAGCATTAGTGGAGGTAAGAAAGCTGCCGTCTTTTGCTTCTACCTGTGATGACTTCTTCTGTATTGCAGAACAATCGTATCGCTCCTGATCCAGCGACCCACTGACGCGGACCTGGGTGCTGGAGGGTGGTGGGGGACAATGTCACATCGGCGACCGGCAAGAATGGAGACATTATTTGCTCGAGTAGAAAGGTAGAATAGCTGGAAAGTAGATCAAGCCACCATCTGCCTCATAAATTGCCGCCAAAAACGAAGGCGCCCTTCCGTGCATCGTTAACCTTTTGTCCCGTTTGATTTGTACCATTCCTCTCTCCATGCAAACTACTTGAATAGCATGTTCGAAATGCCCAATCGCTCGCGAGCCATGCTAACTATTTAGTCTAAAGTGACGTTAAGGAGCGTGTGATTGTGCGCAGATGACCACCGTGCCAGCAGACACGGATGCATGTGTCAATGACATGGATCGCGATGACAATACGCCAGATCGCATTGTGTGAAAGCCACAGGCAATGCTCATATTGACCTCTCGGGCCACCAGCTTACAAACTCGCCCGATGCAGGATTATACCTAGACATTGAGGCTTGAAAGCAGTCAACCGATAAAAGCTACAGCTAAGGACGATTGTGTCCGAGGCGTTTAGATCAATACAATCATGGCTAACATGACATTCTGCGAAGGGTACTTCAATTTATGTTGTTTTTATGTATTTGTCCTATTATAATGTTTATGATTGGAATGCAAATGCGAAGGGCAGATCTCTGAGTCTATTTTTTCACATAGAACATAACCTAAGTACTCTAAATGTATGTGGCGTCCATTTTACAGTACAGTTATGAATTTTACGTGTGTTTCCTGGCTGATTAATTATTAACATTAAATTATATATAATAATATTTCACAATACAGTCAACATGAAAAATACTTCTTTTAATGAAACTTGGTTTGCAACAACCTCGTCGTCACTCTCGACCTAACATAGGCCGGTCAGTCTGATGACGGCGACGAGCATCATCTTGGTTTGCAACCACCTCGTCGTCACTCCGCGACCTAACATAGGCCGGTCAGTCTGATGACGGCGACGAACAGTAACGCGAGCCGCGGCGTCGTCGCGGTCGTCGCGGCGCTATAGGCGAGCGAGTTCTCGGGCGCCGTCGCCGTCGACACTTCACAGCACGGGGACTCGGTACTAGCGAGTGTTATTGTCATATTGGGCTCGATTGTCACTGCACTAGGCCCACGTGTGGCGGTGTCTCATGCCGCCGACAACGTGGGCCTCGGCGTCAGTCAGGAGTTTTTCTTGTTCTGTTTGCGGTGGTTTTTCTTCTCGTGTCGAAGCTTTGGCTTGCCGTCGATGAGCGCGCGGATCTGTTCCGACGAGTGGTTTCCTCCCGAGACTTTGGTGTTGTGATCGCTGATACTGAATTTCGCGTCGATTTTAATAAAGTAGAAGCAATTTTCTTTCGCCCGATTTTGGTTTGATAATTTTGCTTTTCCCAGCGGTTTTCCTCTCGCATTAAAGCCGACATAATGGACGTCGTTGGCTACTGAGCGGTAGGTGTTGTATCCAGCGACCATGTCCTCGTAGAAGAAACATCTCTCACCCTTGAACTTCTTCTGCAAAGACAAACAGAAGCCGACTGTCAGCATTTCTCATTCTCAACTCCTTCGCACAGCGCACAAGCTGGCTTTCCATGAGCGCGTTGTGTTGCGAACGTTGCGCACTCACGTTTTTACTGCAAATCGAAACCTCGTTCAGGATAAAATATTTAAGAATGTATTTTTATAAATGGAATTTTATTTAAAGTGAGTTAATAATATGCATAAAATTAAAACTGCGTCTATATTCAAAACACATGAAACTTATTTTTATTTGGAATCATACATTTTTAAAATAATTTAAATTTTTACATTCTATGAACTATTTTGTATCTCAAAATTAAGGATGTAATCTTACAAAGCATTGATTTTATAGAAAGTACGAGGAGATTTGCAACGTTCGCAACACAATGTGAGGTTATGGAACCAGACGAACAGAATCAAGTTTCAACTTACGTATCCCCTGAGCCTCCACATCTTGTTGAAGCAGAGGTACATCTTCGACTCCTCGGCGTAGATCGTCAGCTTCACGTCAAAGTCGTGAGATTTTATCGTGAAATTTTCTGTAACAAAAAGAAAACGAAATTAATTTCGAGGTGTTAATTAATAGTCATCACCGTCCACAATGGCATCCTCGCTAACTCGAATTACAAGGAAGAGATAAGGAAGAAAAAAACACAAGGAATTATTTTGTTACCGAACACGTTTCTGTTGACGAATGCGGCACAAACGCTCGATTCACCGTGAAAAGGGAGTTGTTAATTAACCGTATGTTAAGTCAACACGGCTGTCAGTCCGAGCCTCGGCGGCATAGCGAAGAGAAGAGGTCAGACACGCTGGCAGGATAACCACAGGTTCTCGTTGTTTGTATTAGCAACGCCATGTTGTGTTTGAAGACGCGATGGTTTTAATGGTTTCTCGACGAAGATGCACCGACGTGGCGCCCGGAATGCTCGATGCGCGACTACTTGGAAACATGAGTGAAACAATGGGACGAGGAGATCTGCAAGTTGCTGTGTCGAGTGTGTGATACTTTTCATGCGGAACTTTGTTCACGTACGACTCAAGTACATGTCTGCATATGAACTTACGTACCGCACAATTTGTCGGCGACAAAATTATGTTTCACTTACTGGAATTTACTTTAAAATGTTACTGAAAGTCACTCTTTTACGTTTTTCTTAGAAACTATTCTACAAATGTCCAGAACTGCCCCTAATGTGTTTCTAAATACTGTACTAATCAATCGTTAAAGCGTAATGGTGATTACAACTTTACTAAAGCGAGGGCCATATTCACAAAATGCTTTAAGCTTTTTATATAATAACTTGACCTGAACAGTAGAGCATTATAATTAGCAATATCGCTTTACTATATCTATCTCTATAAGTTTTGATAAATCTTGCTAATTTTTATTATGTATTGAGATTTGTGTATAATTTCAATAATGCAATTACCAGTTAAACTTGATTAAAGCTAATTTTGAATATCACAAAGCTTTACATTTTTGTGAAGCTAGTCCCAATGGCCAATATTGCAACCATTCTATTCGAGCAGTACCTACATACTGTACTTTTTTATTTCATGCCAGCCTTTAAAAGGATTACTAAAGGATAAGCATGACTTGATATACCCAGCCCCTAACTAATTATCCTTGAAAACGATGATCATTACGGGATCCAGGTGCTCCACATCCAGCATCATGAATGAACTACCCAGTAACACGATCACTTAACACATCTCGTTAATATCATCCCGGCATACTTAAAATGCCCGCCACATCCCCCATAGCTTAATGCTTCGTGACTTTTCATTATTTCCAACCCTTTTCTATTGAATAACGCGCGTTGCGTTTGGTTGCGGCGTGAAGGGTGGCAACACCTTGACTCCATCTCTCGCAGTGATGGACAAGATGTGTTGGAGGGTCGTGACTTCGAACCTCCGAGGGGTTGGACACCTTTAGATGGGTGTGTGTGGGTAGAAGGGGGTGTTCCGATGTTAACTATGCTCCGTGGTTTGTAATTATACAGTCGGCACATCAAGTATATCATGGAGATTCAAAATAGAAATTAATCCTGGGACGGTTTAGTTTGTGTGATGGTTTTCTGTAGATGGAGACGGTGCTATATACTTATCGATGTTAGGGGAATAACAAGATGTACGCATAGTTATGTATTCGAAAGGATTTCTTTTTAAATTTATAATTTTGATTAATATTTCTGTCATAAAATGAGAACGAGATATTTTAAAATATCGAATTCGATTTAAAATTTGTCCAGATTACTTTAGCTACGACAAAAATATATTTTAAAACAATTATTAAGAGTATAGGAATCAAAAAACGCAGAATACCACGAGAGATACATAAGAAAAGGCTCAAATTCTTGGGTGTATTTAACACTTTGTAACGCTTTCTAAGTCGTGAAAAGCTGACTTATGGAAGCTTAAAACTCAACAATTTAGGATTATCAGCTATCAAAGTGAGCTTTTGAATGCTGTTAAACACATCCCAACAAATGGAGCCCAATTATGTAGATTCTGTTCACCTTCTCTCGTGGACAGATAATATTACATTATTTTTTATCATGTTTGTGATTATATTATTCACTTTTTATTTACTAGTATTTCTCTGGTTCGCTATGCATTTAATGTCTTCATTTAACACTTGTATTTGACCACATTGATGAAAGTATAAAATCACCATGACTATAATGCATCATATAATGCACACCCATGAACACATAAAATTAGCATTATTACCATTGATTCGCATGGTAATAATGGTCATGAAGCGTCCATGAAAGCGCCTGCCTCTTCTCTGTATGTAATTGAGTGAGTGAGAGTAATAACTCAATCGCGATGATTGATGGGAGAGCGATGAAAGCCGCGTAAACTCTGTAATTACGTCATTAGTCGAAGATTTGATGTCGAGAACAGAGCCCCTGGCGGGAATCACTGCAACCAGAACGAGTTTCTAATCAAAACCGAAAACTTTAACGAGTTAATTTATGGCGTACTTTCAGGCTCATTGAGTTACGATTTTATTGCAATACTTTAATAAAAACGTATGAGGATTTAAAAATCAAAGCACTTAAACAAGATATTTGCATTGAATTCATTCATAGATTTACTTTCATATCCAATTAGTGGGAAATGTCACGTTCATTCAGTATTCCAACAAGCATTCTCAAATCATCTTTAATACTTAAAAAGTCATGTGTTTAATTGTATAAACGCATTACAATAAAATGCGATATTTATTGAGGGACTTATACAAAAGGATTGAGAAAATTTATAACAAAAGTTTTCAAAATCTCTCCATTCATAGGGGGCGTTAAAATATATCTTTCCAAGAACGTTTAGCCATTGTTAAATTCAATCTTACTTATGAAGCAATACTCGTAAGATGTTTCGATCTAATGGACCGACTTTAAATCCAAAGTTATACGACAGTCTGTCATGTATAAATCGTCTTAACTCTGTAATCAGTGAAGTAAGATGTGAAACGTATTTTCTCCACCAGAGATTTTTCTCGTAGATATTTAAATATCGGAGAGCCGGGTGATAGATTATAGAGGTGTGTAAAGATCTAGCGCCAGGAGCAAATTAACAGTGATCATAGCATTATATGGGTTGATGTATCAGTTTAAACATATCCACAAAAAGTGTATTGCTGCCTCATGATCTAAAGCGGTGTTCTTTTTTCTTTCACTCGGAATGCATTGTGGTGCAGCTTTAGAGGTGTGATGGCTCCATTATGTAGGAAATGAGCCACATTAGAGACCCTGT
Organism: Leuctra nigra; assembly: GCA_934045905.1. Taxonomy (NCBI): domain Eukaryota; kingdom Metazoa; phylum Arthropoda; class Insecta; order Plecoptera; family Leuctridae; genus Leuctra; species Leuctra nigra. The sequence goes on from OW203762.1 coordinate 23,131,853, forward strand.
CTGCAAGTCAGTTATGTAACAAATAGACCGCTAAAAAAAAGTGGTTTCAATTTTTTACTCTCTATAGTCGTTCTATTAGAAGAGTGTGGTGATGTTGAAGACAGCTAGCGAGTGGTTGTCAATAGCTTTGGAAACTGTGCTCCTCTTGTGTCGCGACTTGTTGGAAACGATCACCAGCCAAAGACACCGATACAAGATATTTTTATTGAGAAAAGTAGGTTATTAAACGCGAGCTCTAAGTTTCTTGATCAAGATATCATATCTGTTCGTGATACCAGTTTCGGTCCTTTTAATGATTTTTTAATGAGTTTACCTTGTAAAATCCATAATCATAAATATGTCATGTAAGCGAATAAAAAAGTGATAAGTTCCTCCGACGTGTATAAAATGTCTAACACGAAGTACGTAACCATCCCCGACATAGAGTTAATTGACGTCTTGTTATTGCTCTGCCCTCTTGACGTACTCCTCATCGACGAGGCCGATCATTGGACGAAATTGATCACCACCAGTAGGACGGAAACTGGTAGCTTTTTGTTGGTCATTTGAAATGTGTAGCAGTGTCAATTATTTCTTACCATGCACACCTATGTGGTTCGTCCTGCACTAATTGATCTGATAAGCGAGGAAGGAAGACTTGGAACGATGCGCTCAGAATGTCTAAGTGACATGGGAAGCTTGAGCAAGTGAGTAAAGACACAAGGAGACGGATGACTGCTATAAATTAACTACTCACTGGTCATGAATAATGGAACAGTTGATATTCACTTAGAGCAGACAAATTATTAATATTCGGGAAGTTACGTGGCGTCTGCGTATGCACTGCAATAGCTCGCTGCATTTCAGGCCAAACCCAATCAATTAGGAGGATTAATTGTGCTAAACAGTTCTCAAACAATCGGTCCTTAATTTAACAGACAAATTTTCCTCCTCGAAATGTATTTAACATCCAGAGATTCAGTTTAACATTTTGTTAAATACTCCGGTAATTTAATACATCTTAATTTGTTCTACAAATAAATCACGGCATAATTTTCTCTGCTCGTATTTTCGTATATGAACCGAGAAGGCCTAAATCAACAATGTTAACAGCTGGGAAAAACTCCGCAATCAGTTTTTATTCATGTTTATTTGTCCTCTCCTTCACCTGGTCCTTGGTTCTCGTCTTGTTTACCGAATACCATTCTTGTCCTTTCTTTCATTCACTACTTCTAGCTGGTCTTACGGAACTCTTAATTGATTCGGCACTTTGACGGAGTTCCTGCGGCAAAAAGCTCTTGACTGTTACTCACAGAAAGACGACACTACAAATGTAGACATACTTATGTTACTTAAAAATAATATTCGAAAGGATTTTGAAATTTGGGCGATTTTCTGTGATTTCAAGGATTTTGATATGTCAATTTTATTGAATTGAACGTCGTAAAGCTTCCCAAAACGTCGCCTACCATTGAATAAAACAGACAATGTAATGAAGAGTGATCCTGGTTTGATGAATTGCACCTCGGACTTGGTCTAGTCCATCTGCTCTAATCAAGGCTGGGTAAATATCCCCTCGAGAAGCCACCCAACATATTCCGTGGGAAGCGAGAGTGAAATGACACCAATCCAAGTATCAAATGTCAGTATCAGCTGCCACTAATAACTCGACATGTTTTTTCTACTTCTCTTTTTATGAATCAATATTCGAGACTCCAGTGTAAACATCAGCGACGCCACATTGGTGGCAGATAGTGGGACGATGCAGAGGAGGGATGCTGCTTTATTTGAAGGATATGTAAATATAATCTACAACCAGAGAGTAAACATGGAAGAATGAAATCGTTGAGTTCAACGATCGTCTCGACATCTGTGCTGCGTTTGACTGATCTTTTCATGGACTGATGGAAGATAGTGAAAGTGAACTTACGGATTTGGTCTGAAATATCGGCGTCTGCGAGGACTTGACCCTTCATATCGACTCGGACGTAACCGCTGCTGCATTTGTTGAAGAGTTTCACGGACCGCACCATGGACGGCACAGCACCGCATATCACCACCTGCAACAGATCATCAACATATCAACACCTGCAACAACATCAACAACAACATTAATATCATCATCGTCACAGCACCGCATATCACCACCTGCAACAACAACATCAACAACACTATTAATATCATCATCGTCACAGTACCGCATATCACCACCTGCAACAGATCATCAACATATCAACACCTGTTTCAGATCATCAACATATCAACACCTGCAACAACATCAATATCAACATCAACATTTATATCATCATCACAGCACCGCATATCACCACTTGGAACAGATCATTAACATATCACCACCTGCAACAACAACATCAACATATCACCACCTGCAACAACATCAACATCAACATCATATCACCACATGCAACAACTTCAACATCATATCAACACCTGCAACAACAACATCAACATATCACCACCTGCAACAACATCAACATCAACATCATATCACCACATGCAACAACATCAACATCATATCACCACATGCAACAACATCAACATCATATCACCACATGCAACAACATCAACATCATATCACCACCTGCAACAACAACATCAACATATCAACACCTGCAACTATATCAATATCAACATCAAATCACCACCTGCAGCAACAACAACAACAACAACAACATCAACATATCAACACCTGCAACTACATCAATATCAATATCATCATCACAGCACCGCATATCACCACCTGCAGAAACTACCAACATCAAAATCAGCAGAGCAGAGATCAGCAGAAATCCGCAAAGACGTACAATATGGAGAAAGAAAATAGTTCCAAATTCTTACAAATTAACACACAAACTTCAACTCTACAGATACGATGCACCTATCATGTTTTTGATTTTTAAAAATTATTTAAATTAATGAATGTGCTGATTTGACCCATTTTTTGATATCCCCACTTTTCAGTGCTGAATTTTTCGCAATTTCCCGTTAAATTATGTATATTTTTTTGGTTGAGGAGACTTGGCAGTGTTGCAGTGTAAACAATTGCAGACAATAATTGAAGACTATTAAAGATTAAAGAACTATTAGAAGGACGTTTTCGAGTCTCCTTTCATAATCATGATTCTCGTTTCGTTTCAATTCTTACTTTTACGTAAAGACTGCAGCAGTTACCTAAATTACCACATCTAGTGGAGCGGTCGCTCCACCCAGCCAAGTCGTACCGTACACTCACACTCACTCAACATACCGTAAATGCCTAATAAACTGAGGAGCAGACCAACCACTTTTACTGTAAGCAACAACATGGCATTTTCGGCCTACTGGATCATAAAATTGGAAAATCTCACATTGTTGTGAAATATCTTAATTTCGAGCTATGGCCCACCCCACTCCATATACTAAATTTGGGAACAATAGGTTATGCCATTTGCGTGCTAGAGGGCCGTGAAAACAGTGAAATTACACCCCTTTTAAAACCTATCTGATGATATCAGGAAACACCGCTATCACCGCCACAGCCTAAACGGCTTAGCCGATCGATCTGAAATTTTTACCACATGTGCACTTTTGGCGTCTGAGGTGCCTTTTTATAAAACCATCCGGTAGTCGCCATTTTGAAACCGGAAGTGACGTCATATCTCGAAAACGGCTCAACAGATCGGAATGAAACTAGCGCCAAATGATTCAGACGGTCGTCTATATGGAATATCAATAGTTAAAGTAGAGATGTTCTATTACCAAAACCGGAAATGACGTCATGAAAATGAAGAACTAGATTTTAATGACCTCTTACTACAATAACCACATATTCAGAAGGCTTATAATGATACATAACATTTATAGAAATAAATTCTAGGTGGCAGTTATTTCAGTCGCCATTTTGAAAACCGGAAGTGATACCATATCTCGAAAACGGCTGGACTGATTGGAACGAAGCTTTCGCAATTCTTCATTGAGCACCAAACACAATTTTTCGTATTAACCAATTCGGAAATGGCGTATTTTTTAAAAGTATTTAGTCATTGTTGCTCCGATGTGTGTTACAAGTTGTGTAAATAAACTAAAAAAATAAGTGATATCCCCATAAAAAAAACACTCCGTGTAAAAATACCAGCCAAGTCTCTTCAACTATAAAAAAAATAGAAGAAATCTAAAAATTCAGCACTGAAAAGTAGTGATATCAAAAAATGAGCCAAGTCAAAACTTAATTTTAAAAACCAAAATATACTTGGCGCATCGTTTTTAAGGGCATTATAGGTATATTATATATATTTAGGTACATTTGATTTTTGGCATATGCTTCTATACTATTTATATACACGATGCGCCAAGTATATTTTGGTTTTTAAAATTAAGTTTTGACTTGGCTCATTTTTTGATATCACTACTTTTCAGTGCTGAATTTTTAGATTTCTTCTATTTTTTTTATAGTTGAAGAGACTTGGCTGGTATTTTTACACGGAGTGTTTTTTTTATGGGGATTCATTCTACTGCACGATTTCAAAATCAGAATGATACAATGATCAAAGTCATCCTAACCAAAGTTCCACAAAGATAAAGTTGTTAAGCCCACTGGATATCTCCAAAAACAAAATCTGACCTAAGACAAATGACTCGAGTTAAAATGTTCGCTGTGAGCAAGTCGCTTGGGCTGCTCGAATACCGCGGTAGCAACCAGCATCCCACACCACCTCATCTTTCGGCAGTAACACTCCGGTGCGTGGGGTTGGAATCAGACTTCCATTGGGCAGGGCCTCTTCATGATGGAACTCTATTGACCATTAACTCCCGTCTGATTATAGTGATCATTACGTTGTACAACATTGTAATCTAGTGTAAACCGAATTGGATAGACATGAAATAAATAAAACCTTGTCATTAATATACACTCATGGAATATACGTAGGTAACGAAGGAGGAGTTGGATTAATGATAGCAATAAAGTTCTCCTTGAAAAGTAAAGTTGCACAGAAGTCGCGATGGTGTTTGCTGTTGAGGTGCCACACGCCAGTAGCCAGGAGGTCTTGCTTGGAGGGGCAAGAATCAAATCAGTGTCTTCAGAGGGTTCAGAAGCTGCAATTGAGTTACGTCAACTTCGTCTGCTAATAGATACTAAGACCGTAGTGATGCTGGAAACATGAATATTCCTCGGGAGGTAATTAGCTACATGAAGATCGGTGTAATTTGTGGATCTTGGTTATCAATTTGCATATAGAAGTACTGGATAAACAAGCAACCCATTCATTGGCTCAGCCTCTGCTTCAAACTAGAATATGAAAAAATTACTAATTATAGTAATTGGCTTTCAACTAAGTAACAAAATTTGCAACAGAGAAGTTTCATAAACGGATTTATGAATATCGTGAATATCGTTATAAATATTTTCATCATTCATATTTAAAGGGCTATTTGGAGGGAAAACGGCGCCTGGCGTATTTCAAAATTATGATGAAACTTAAATGTGATCGAATTGTGACGTCAATTACACATGTTTATACAATTTAGATTCATTTAAATTTATTGAACCCACCACAAAACAAACGCCAAATTTTCATAATAACCATGAAATCTAATTTCCATGAAACATCCCAAATGACAATCAAGTGACATGTCAATTCAGCAACAACAGGTAAGTATATGTCGAGGTGATTCTGTTCCCCGTGTGATTGTGTCTGGTCCCCGTGTGAATGTGTCTTGGTCCCCGTGTGATTATGTCATGGTCCCCGTGTGATTGTGTCTGGTCTCCGTGTGATTATGTCATGGTCCCCGTCTGATTGTGTCTTGGCCCCGTGTGAATGTGTCTTGTTCCCCGTGTGATCGTGTCAGGTCCCCGTGTGATTGTGTCTTGCCCCGAGTGAATGTGTCTTGTTCCCCGTGTGATTGTGTCTGGTCCCCGTGTGAATGTGTCTTGTTCCCCGTGTGATCTGCAGTGAGTCACTGCGCATGCGCGACTCCCTGCAGTGCACCAGCCATGCACCTGTGCACTTGCACTTGCATCGTGAGGAACAATGCATGCGGGCGACACTCGTTAAGTCGTGACTGATTGTTAAATCATTTGCAATCGTGAATCATTCTCGTAGCTCAGACAATGTGGGTACAGAAATGTAGAGCGTTTAGTGAGATTGAGAGCTCAGAACTCGACGTGTTGTGCATCGTCGAGAGGTTTTCAAGTGTCGACAGGATTATGTCTGATAGTTCGAACTCCACTTTGCATTGTAGAAACTCATCAAAGATTGAGAACGAAGAGAATAAGGAAAAAATTAATCAAACAATTGAGAAAGAATGAAAGAGAGAAAGAAAGAAAGAAAGATAGAAAGATAGAAGGAAGGAAAAAAGGAAAAATGAAAGGAGATTGAAATAGAAAAAGTATCATCTATTAACTTTGCAGGGATTCGAGCAAGATTACTCTCGGACAATCTGATTAAGCTCGCTTGTTCAGCCTCTCCATTTGTAATCACCTTTGCATCAATGGCGAACAAGATTAAAATGTCACTTTTGTTTTGAATTTAGTTTTACCATCTTGGTTTGAAAGTTGTTAATTATGACGAGTTGACTTACCATCAGGAGACACAACAACTTCGCTGAGACGGCAAGCTGTGGTAACCTGAAACAGAAGAAAACACCAGAAATTAGTCAAACAATTCAACTTGGCATATAGGACAGTGGACCTACAAGACAGTTTATAATTCAATGGAGTGTATCATTGGATCATTTCATCAAACGCATAACTAATATCAGTGAACTGATGTGTTGATTTCTAACAACATTCAAGTTCCAGACAAACTTTCCCCGTTATTTGCGAGCGCAAAAAAACCGTTCCGCGTCTGTCTGGCTCGCCCACGTACGTTACCATAGCAACGTGTCTTGTCGTGGTGGAAGTGTGCCTTGTAAGGACGACACGAAGGACACTGCCAATAATTGGCACACGACACGAAATCATCGACGAAGAGTTTCAGCCCCAGCATCCACTCATCATCTTTAGAACCTGTTGCTTAAACAACCACCTGCGACGAAACAGTCTAGACGATTTCCAGATCGTTTATTATATCGATTCGAAATCATAAATTGATTAACTATCAATGAAATTGTTAATCTCTTATGCATTCTCCGATGTAAAGTTTATGTAAGTTTCTAAGGATGCTCGTGCGTATAGAATAGTAATGGTGAAGTTATTCCACAATCGAAAAGTTGTCAAGATAGATAGAGGCGGCATGGCATACCTACTATGTTGTGATATTGACATAAGTTGTAATTTAGTGGAGGCGAAGGAACTTTGAAACTTCTTGCCCCAGCCGACCGGTTTTAAATATTCTTTAGAAAGATTTTTAATTGAGAGAAAGATTTTGTAGTAGTGATAAAATTCAAGTCAGATCGAAGTCAAAAACACATTACAATGATAGTTTCTATTAAAATCCTCTATAAATTACCATTTTAAGCCGTAACACAGCTTCATCTGGTTCAGATTTGTTGGCACACAACACTTTTGGCATGGAACTGACCTATCTCGATAATACACCCAACTAATGACAATCCTCTTCGCGGACCACCACTCGGAGTTCTTGAAATCAGACTGAAGTCACCGAATTGTCACGCAAATAACTTCCTCCGAGAAGCAACACTCGACATGGCGTCGCTCGAGCGACGTCGCGACATGGCGGCAAAATATCGAGACGATCGTTTTTCGGCATTTGTCTCGCGTAAGTGTGCTGTTTGCGTTATCCGTCGTTTAATTACAACCACTCGATCTGGGATTTTAAGCTCTATTTGTCCATTCGATGTTTTTTTGTCTCTCAATTAGCCACGACCGGCGTTATTGAACATACTTAGCTTACATTTTATTGGCGTCACCGGATCGGCGCCTCTAAGGAATCCAAATTGCATTTAATCATTTCGAGTGGTTTTCATGAGGGAATTGCCTTCGTCATAAAATTCGATTCTAATTCTATCATAAGTTTGAATTGACTGAAAGCACTTATGGTCCCGTATCAAAACTAGTTGTGTCATTCTTTTTATTCGACTAGACCATGATACTTTTATAAAGTGTTTTTACTTTCATTTAACAGCTTCTTCTTTAAAAGCTCTGTGACAGAATGATAAACCATTCTCTTATTCTGCAGCTTATGAATGAATTTTTTTTCCAAATTTCTTACGCTTGTACAGCACTTTTGAGAGAGCAATTTCTACGAATGTCCACAACTTTCAAAACTCCATCATTACACGTTTTTTAGTTTTAAAAGTTTCATTCACAATCTGAACTAAGACGGCAAGTTGATCAATGAAATTTGTTAAAGCTTTTAGTACAACACGTCAAAGCTACATCATCCCCACATCATTCTTCTATCATCTACTATAAAATTCCTAAAACTCTCGTCTCGTTTGAATTTCTCTTTGCGGTGATTCTGATCTTCCAACACTCTTTGGATATTATCAACAAGCTCGTTTCGGCTTGACACGCTAATCTACTTAACTATTTTCATGAATGCTTGTGTGAAGGCATCTCTCATAGGCACTAATGGCCACCCAGTCAAGCGCACTAAACTTAACACGACGTTTTACACAAGACTTGGGTCAGACGCTTG